>CM060926.1:30044807-30676538 GCA_030737875.1 Allium sativum | reverse complement strand
CAAAATAGTCGCTGTGTAATCGTTTGTGCGCCGCAACGATTTATTTAAATATAATTAAATATTGGCTTCGAATTTGGACAAGTCCTTTGAGGCGTAGTCATAATTTAATTTTTAGAATTTTACTGTAATTTTTAAGTAATTAAATACGCAACTTTTTATTTGGAGCATTCTACACCCTATATCAACATTTTGATATTTCACAATATAAGTTAATCTACCGATATTTTTATATTTTTGGGATCGTGGCATACGGCTGAGCGTGACGGTATTTTTATTTTTGTCGATAGCAAATCGTATGCGGACAAAGTTATATATATAGCGGGGTATGTTAATTTTAAAACTAAAATATCGCTGGTCTTCTCAAAACTTAAATCAAAGAAAACGCTTCTTGAAAAACGTTGCATCACATATTAAAATTGAAAAGGACTTATATTAAATCCTTGTCTGTACGAATCAAAACAACAGCTACCCTACACTGCCAACTACTATACGTCCCTATCCTTCCATGCACAGGCCACAATATGTGTACAAAGTGCCTATTTTCCCTCCTCCCTAGGATGTTTGCACTGCTACATTTCAATTCAATCTGCAAACTAGGCTATACCTACCAAACAGACGTGAGCACCAAAACTTCATTAGCGTGATGACCAAACAACCGAACCCTTGTGTGTCAAGTTTTCAATGCCGTGACAGTCAAGCAGTTCCAATCCGTGCCAACCAAGACATCTCATATTATAAATAACCGTCCTTCACCATTTTCGTTTGCATCACTGAGAAGAAGAAATGGCAACCCAGACTAAAAACAATAATTAAACATTCCATCTCTATGTAGAAATGCATATGCATTCGCTCAGCAAAAAGAAAAGACAGCGCGGTGTTCGAGAAGTTGCGTGAGTGTTGTCTGACAGTACCGGCAGAGCATGGAGTCCAGGCGTCGGGGTCTTCACGGTGGGGTGTTGATCGAGAAATGGCGAAGAGGAGCTGGGTGCAGCTGTAAGGTGAGGCGAGCTGTTAGCAGGTGACAACGATCGGCTCCGGCATCTTGGAAATGTTGCAGTCACCAACATGCAGGCAGGTTCCAATTTGTCGAAGCAACAGAATGCTAATGACGGAGAGGTTGGGGCCCTTGGTTGAAAGGGGAGCCGTGAGCACGGTTAAGGCATTCGAGATCGTACAGCACAAAGAAGGAAGAATGGAGATGTGAAGTATTTGTCTAAACGTGAATTAAGAGTTGGGAAGATGGGCTTCTTTCCATTTTGGGCCATGGGCCTACGGTTTAACAAAAAAGAAAAAAAAATGGCGTGGGTTCATTGAGGCGAGAGCATATTTGGAGCAAGTAAGAAATAGGAGGAAGATGCATGGGTTACGTGGTTTAAAGAAATGGGTTCTAGTCTTTTTGCATAGGAGGAGCATGGGAGCAGTTTTTGGTTTTACTGTGGGTGTTCAACGATGGGGAAAGATGAATGCTACAGTAGTAGCACTTGAGCTGTATGCATGCATGGCCAGTGTTTTTTTAAAAAAAAAAAAAACAAACAAACACAAAGAAGAAATACAAAACAGAAATGGAAAATACACGCTTGGAGGAGGATGCGTGTTCACCGGAGAAGCTGGGTTGAAGTTATGGGCTTGGGAAGCATTATTGGTCCATAAGGCCTACGGTAAAGAAAGAAACAAGAAGGAAAAGAAAAAGTGGCTATTGGCTGTAGTAAAGGAAGGAGAGGGACACTTGCTTCATGAAGGTAGATGATCGAAACGCGTGAGATGCCTGGCTCACATAATAACGGTAACAAATATTTGTTTAAAGAAATAGTAATTAAATTAGTTAATATATATTATTATAATTTATATATGGTCATCTTTCATGAGGATTCAATTATGGGACCGTCGCAACAAAGAGTACACTGTTGTGCTAACTCAGAAAGGAACGAGAGCTACCGGATTTCTCGTCAGGTTGTAGACGCCAGTTTAAAATTAAACAGGGCGAACCATCGATCGAAACAAAGGTGAGTTAATTCTCACACATTTCTGAAATATTTTGATGTGCTAAATTCATATAAAATTTAAATTGGTCGATTGGATGCCTTGGATGCCTATGGTTGCTTTAATGGTTGACGTTAATTTTATTATCGTCATTTAAATTATTTCTGTCTACTGATATGAAATATTTTAATGACCTGTGTTGCAGGGAAGAACAGGTAGGAGGAATCAAACCGGTTCCTCAAACCTTTAATGTGCTGTTATTTCATATTTTATATGAATTGTTTGAAACCCGTTGACTTTAAAACCCTGTTGATTGTTGGTTGTTGATTATGGTTGAACTTTGAATCAATATATAGTATTGATTGTGGAATAAATAACAGATGGTCATGATATACACCGTTTTATAAAAGATCGATTCACCGTCAGATGAATCGCTAGAAAGAAAAGTTATGAAATTATT
This sequence comes from Allium sativum, assembly GCA_030737875.1. Classification (NCBI taxonomy): domain Eukaryota; kingdom Viridiplantae; phylum Streptophyta; class Magnoliopsida; order Asparagales; family Amaryllidaceae; genus Allium; species Allium sativum. The sequence continues at coordinate 30,674,098 of CM060926.1, read as the reverse complement.
TTATAACCAATATAGATGTTTAAAATACATTATTTTCAATAAAGTCCTAATAAGGAGAATAAACCAACTACATAAATACGTTGGTTGGTTTAACCCAATTGACCGTGCGCGAAGCACGTGCTTATTAAGTAAGTGTTAAACGACCTTATTTAGCTAATTCAAGTGGCCAGATTTGACGTAACAATTAAAATGGGTTTATATTGATAGGAATCAAAGTGGATAAAATTATTTAGATTAATTAATTATTAATTTAAATGAATAGATCAATAACGATTGATCACGTTTAAAGTTGAACAGTTAACGACTTTAACTGGAGTTGTTTAGTTAATTAGTTCACTTAAGGATAGTTAATGGTAAAACAAACCATGGTATTTTGATTGAAAGGTTGAAGGATGATTATTATTATTTATATAACGATAATAATCAAATGGGATTTATTTAAATTAATTAGTTTGGTGATTATTTTAAATGGAATTTGTGGTGACATAGGAAATGAGTGTCGGGTTTTATTACAACTGATATCTATCTTAAGATAAGAACGTTGTTGATCAAGGTATGAGAGGTAATTAAAATACCCCAACTTGAACAACTTCAAGATTATCAAAGGATGATATTAGTCGTAATGATAAAGGTGATAGAACAAAGTATTTTGGTCAAATAATAAAGTATCGTTATTAGAAGGATTTGGAAATGTATTTATAATGAGATTCTGAAATTAAAGGAAATAAAAGGAGCTTATGGTATGGAATGATATTCCCATACATAAAGAAATAAAAAGGGAGATTGGTGAAAGTTTTAATGAAATTGTCAAAGTATTGAAATGAGATTTAAATGGGTTTATTCTAAAAGAATGAGTGGTGGTCTTGGTATTCAAATATGAAGCCAAAGAAGATGTCGTAATAATCATTTTACGAATGATAAGTGATTCGATAAGATAATAAGAAATGTATGGCCAAGTGATGCGGTGTAAAAACCTATGGATCTATTTGTTTTTATGGTTGTTATTTTGATAGTCAAAGAACCAACTATCAAAATCTGACCCAACTTATTGGCACGGAAAGACCGGGATCGAATTTATATTCGAAAACCATTCTGACCAATAAATACGAATACGTCGAAGATGCTGATCGAGATGGAGCAATTGAAGACCGTAAGTCTCCATGAGCGAAAGAACTATTGTTAAATATCTTTGGCTGATCCCCAGAGTTAACGATGATTCTGTCGTAATTGGAATCTGCGGATTGCAAGGACTACTCGCTACTGATCTATAGGGTGATTCCTAGGATGTAGTAGGAAAGTGCCTTCGGTTCATCCTGTTCCTGGATGACGTGTATGGATGATGTGAATGGTGGCCAGATGTTTCAAAAGTCGATTATAGCCTCAAGCCTCATCAACCGGGAAAAGACAAAAATCGGGCAGGCAACATGGCTATGTGGGTCGCACCCATTAGGGTGTATTGTCACCATCTAGAGAATATTCATATTTGTTACTTCTTTTCGTTTCTGTATCTCCCGGGGATTTCGGTGGTCGCGACAAAAAGCCGAAAGGGTGACAATACATTCGATACACTCAAGAGAAATGAGTGGTCGGTCATGTGTGGGCCGGGTTGCAAGATGTTCTTGCTGAACCCAGTGTATTCGTCTCTAGAGATACACTAGCGGCAGGTGGTCCCATACCTTGTCATAGTTGGAAATCCAATCTCCAATAACCGCCTGCGGTTTTGATTGTATACTATATATGTGGAGCGTGAGATGCAAGCGTTCTGCTAGATTCTATTTACTTGTATTTAGACACTTTGATAATATCAGAAGAAGATATTGATTTCAAAACAATTTGGGTTATAGTAAGGTAAAAACCGTCCGTGTTTATGTGTGGACTGGTCTTACTATTATCTTTTTATTTCAAAAGGATTTCAAAGTTAAACAAGTTGGTTGCTGTATGAATTTATCACTGAAAAGTATTTCAGACTGATCCGGGTGAATTTTGTTTTAAATCAAATGTGCTCGGGTCAGACCAAGCATACTTACAGGTCAGGTTTCCGCTGGAAGCAACAGAGCTGGAGTTGAAGTCGAGACGTATTCCATATATATACTGGTACTAGTTTATTTCCGCTGTGTGTTGTATTGATCTGAATGTATACTCTGATGTTGTAATATACAGTTCTGTTAAAAAGTATTATTGATTATTATATTTTGTCCATTCCGCTGTGAGACTCTGATCTTCTTATTCTTCTATTCTAATATTTCTTTCTTTCTTTTCTCACCCTCTAACTTCTTTCTATTAGCTTTCTGGGTTTTCGGTACTTGAGTTTGGACACGGGATGTGTTAGTGTCTGGATTCGAGTGTCGAAATTCTCGGGTCGCTACATATTTCCTTTCATTGTTTTATTTATTTATTGGAATAAAACTGATTATTTATTTATTTATTTATTATTATAGTAAAACTGAATTTTTTGTGTGATAGAAATGATTTTTTTAATTCATCAAAGTTAGGATTTTTAATCATCAAAGTTAGGATTTTTAATCATCAAAGATAGGATTTTTATTTATTTAAAAGTTAGATTTTTATATAATAAGAAAGTTTATATTTTTATGTCAGAAAAGTTGTGATTTTTATATTACAAAAAGGTTAAAAATATGATTAAAATATAGGTATGATAGTTAAAATATGATTTTATTTAGATAGAGTTATAAAAATATAATCTTTATTTAGAGAGGAGCGGTATAAAATAGAATTTTTATCTTTATAGTAGCAATATAAAAATGTGATTTTTATAGTGATGATATAAAAAGGCGAAATCTTTATATTTGAAAAAGCGAAATCTTTATATGTGAAAAGGCAAAATCTTTATATAGAGAATAGCGCGATAAAAAAATATAATCTTTATTATATGAACAACGATATAAAAATAGAATTTTTAAGTATATAGTAGCGATATAAAAATAGAATTTTTATCAATATAGCGTAACTATAAAAATATGATTTCTATTTATAGAAATGAAGTGGTAAAAATATAATTTTTATTTGAACAGCGTGAAAAGAACTGCATTGGAATTTCAAAGGAATCCTGATGGTTCAGCAGTTCAAAAGCAAAGCACGGCGGAGTGGATCCCTCGGTGAGAACTTCTAACTTTAAATTTCTTTTTCTAGTTATAAATATATATACTAGGATGCAGACGGTGCTTACAGCACCCGACACCCGTCATCCATAAACCATGGATGGCTTGTTCATTTGATTGATGTGTTGTGAAAATTGTTTGTGATGTTAATGTGAAATAGATAATAAAATATATTCATGGGTTGAAATTAATTAATTATCGTTAAAATATAATTCTTAACGTGAATGTGAATAAAATAAATATTCATTTACAAACCAGACGGTTTGTTTATGTACACCGATTTAAAGGACATTGATTGGGATGATAAATTTTACACATCGCCCAACTACAAAAATAAAATCTGTGTTTGATTGTTTGAAGCCCCACACGGGTATTGGAATAAAATACGGCATACACTAATCCCAATAATTTGTTGTATGTCGATCGATTGATTGACAGACTGTTATAAGCGTTAGATATCTATATTTGATGCTTATACAGTGTAGTGCACTTTGGATGATGGCTGATTATGTATCGTTGCTATTATATACATGTGTTGTATGGAATCCATATAATTAACTTTGTATGGTAATTTATTGGGCCCCGTTCCAATTTAGAAAATAAAGAATATAATAAAATTTACATCTTTATCATTATAAAATAAAGGTTCATGTGTTGACCGTACTCATCCGTAGAGATTAGTCATGTGTTGAATGAAATATTTTAATAATAAAATTTACATCTTTATCATTATAAAATAAAGGTTCATGTGTTGACCGTACTTATCCGTTGAGATTAGTCATGTGTTGAACGAAATATTTTGATAATAAAATTTACATCTTTATCATTATAAAATAAAGGTTCATGTGTTGACCATACTCATTCGTTGAGATTAGTCATGTGTTGAACGAAATATTTTAACAATAAGATTTACATCTTTATCATATATAAATTTAGAAACTAACTGGAAAATAGATAAGATGAATGGTTTCCTGGGTATTGATCTGATGTTGGTTTCGGCCTTCGGGGTTAATATCTAGGGAATCGTTCTCTTACTAATTTACGGTTGGAGTCTGATTTGAAATCAAACGATAGATATCATAATTTTATAAAATATATTGAATAACAAAAATAGTCACACGTGGACAGTACTCATCCGTTGAGATTAGTCATGTGTTGAAAAAAATATAGATTCACATATGGAATAGAATAAATATTCATTTGTTGAATAGAATAACGGAATTATTGAAATATATAAAGCCATGTTGATTAGAGATGAACTATTTTGATGCGAACGATATTTATATCGATTATATTCGTTTTATAATGAACATTGAGAAGAGATTTAATAATCAAATATATAGAAAACGAATTTGATTTGAGTTGAATAGAAAACGAATTTGATTTGAATTGAATAGAAAACGAATTTGATTTGAATTGAATAGAAAACGAATTCGAATTGAATTGAATAGAAAACGAATTCGAATTGAATTGAATAGAAAACGAATTCAAATTGTATTGAATAGAAAACAAATTCGAATTGAATTGAATATTGAATGAATTGAGATTTGAATTGAATTGGAAATGGAAGTTGAAATGTTTTTGAAACAAATTTAAAACTATTTATAAAATTCGTTTTAAATAGAAATCGACGAAATATATATTATATATATTATATATATAATATAATGGCCTGAATAGAACGCGCCGCGCCGCGGCAGTTCGTAAATTTCGACCATTGACTTCGAACGGACATTACGGGAGATCCGACCGTCGGATTCTCCTAAAACCGGAACGTTGGGTTCGTATCGAAAAGATCTTTCTAACGAATATTAGAAATTTGAAATCTAATGGTTGGATTTGGAGATACGTCCCAATCAAATTTGGAAAAGGTCGTTGTAAGTGCAGTTGATGGCCGTTGATGGAAATCGACTGTACGGGCCTTGATAAAATTATTAAAAATAGTAATAATTTGTGTAAAATCATAAGAAATGATTTGGGAAAAATTGGGATGAAAATCTCCATATTTGAAAAGATAAAAATAGATTTTTATCGAAATGAACTAGTTTTGAACTAAGATTAAAACCCATTTATTTTTAAATTAATAAATTGGATTTGAAATGGGATTTAAAAAGAATTGATTTATGGGATTATCGTGAACGGTGTTTTAAATAACACTTGTCCTTAATAAATACAACGTGATTTGGGTTTATTGTGAACTGTGTTTTAAATGACATTAGTTCTTTGACCCAGTAAAGGGAGTTTTAATGAATCTGCAATTAGATTAAAATGTGAATTGATAATTTAAATTATCAAATTTGGAGAATGAGCGAGAATGGAGTATCACCAGTTTTGCTCCAAGCGATAGTTAAATCTTTAATTAGATTTGAACGTGAAATGGTAATTAAATTTACCGATAACACCATTGTGTTAGATATGGAGTATTACCAGTTTTGCTTCATGGGATGAATAGGTTGGGATTGGGAAATAAAATAAATAATTACTTCGGTGCGGTTCGCTAATCTCGACTAGTTGGGAAAACCATAATTTGGTTTGAAATGACATCCAAAGGAAGATTAAAGAATAAAATTAAAAGAATTTATCTTTGATAAAATTAATGGGAATCTTTCCCTAAGAATGTGAAATTTAGAAACTAACTGTAGGTTAGCCAAGAAGAATGGTTTCCTGGGTATTGATCTGATGTTGGTTTCGGCCTTCAGGGTTAATATTTGGGGAATTGTTCTCTTGCTGATTTACGGTTAGTGGCTGCTAAATTGGAATGAGGCATATGTTGTGTTTGTGTAGCATTTGTTTACTATATACGCGGGTTGTTCGGAAAGGCCGGGTTTATACCCATTCTGAATAACAGATTCGACGATAAGTCGAAGATGAAGACGGTGGTCGAAGACCGGAAGTCTTCACATCGTTTGGGTGATTACTGATGATCTCGATTGGGCTGTACACCCAAGATGAGAGAATCAATTAGTGGTTGTCCAGATGTACTTGGAGATCGATGGATATGCGAGGAAAGTGCCTCAGGTTTCGTTCAGACCCAGAACGAACTTGTAAATGGACTGTGTGTCTGACATTGGATTTTATTCTATGTTGATTGATCTCTATTAAATATACATCTGTTTGGCGGCGGAGAATTTATTCTTTTGCTTAACGCCCTTCTTTGAGACGTACGAGCTTAGAGGTTGTATATCGATGGACATCAGTCGCATGGTATGAATTGCCAGTGTGGCATGCCTGAGTGGCAAATGATCAAGGCTTCTGTTGAAAAGCAAAGTCTTGTGGTTGATGATCAAAGCATGGCCTACGTGGCATAACTTTGTGTATATCGTGGATTCGCGAGCCTCACACCTTGGTATGAGTCAAAAACGGGATACGGACCGTTGGGAGAACACGACATTTCTTTCTAGTTTTGGTGGTGTCAGTGACTTACCAGCCCAAACATTTATATACTTTTCACCTTTGTGGTTGTTGGAATGAGGCGCCTCGATATTAGGTCTGATAGGACCGGGAAACGTGTGTTCAGGAATTGCCAATCCTCAAACGTAAGAGAGGACCGGCCCAACCGATCCAAGGGCTGTCTAGAGTGTGTACTCCTGAGGCATTTGCTAGAGTGTCTCGAAGCAGAGATGAGCTTGCCCCTTGCCTCAACTCGTGACGGAAATCCAATTTCCAATACGTGTATTTCGGTTTTATTTGTAGAGCCTAATATGGCAACATAGTGGGATGGGGCGCTTATGCCGTCTATGATTGATATTTATGATTGAAATTGTTTTGACACTATACACTTATAATAGTATCAAATGATTTGTTTTAAACATACCAAGCATGTTTGGCTATTATAAGGGAAAATCCTATCCTCCGGCTTGCGTAGCATTGTGTGATGGGACCTGGGTCTTACAATAGCTTCATTTTTCGAAAAAACATTGCGTTGTTTATTCTATGCACTGGTATTCGTGGGAGGAAACCCGTTCCGTGTTATACGGCGTGGTCCCTTGAATTACTCTCTTTTAAAGTAAAGTTTTAAATAACTGTTTTAGTTCTCACACCAGTCACATGACTGACCTAGAGTTTATTGTTTTAACCTAAACTCTGGGTGCACCTATTTTCCACACGGGCAGCTAGTAGTTTTAGTTTTGCAGATTTATATTCACAGGATCCTGATTTACAGTTGGAACGACTGTATCCGCGCATTACTTTCAGTTGTGTTTTGTATTTTTTTCCGCTGTAGTACTGTATTTAAATCTCTGTTATTTATCAAATGTATTTTATTCATTTATACTATGTATATTCTGGTATGTGATGGAATTGTTGTAATATACAATGAAATGTTCTTCCGTCTGCATTCTATTTTGTCGTGTTCTCAAAACAATCAGGCGTTTCGAAAGGTCTAGATCGGTTTAGCGACTGATTAGGATCGAGCGAAATTCCTTGTTGTCACATTTGGTATCAGAGCTTTGGTTTACAGAGCTCGAGAACAAGACACATTAGAACCATACGAAAGAATTCATCAGATGTTGGATTAGTAATATCCAATTAGAATGACTCGTTAGAGATAGGATCCGTAGTATCCTAGAACGAGTGTGAAGAGTATATTTCTCAAATGAAAACAATTTTGTTTTGAAATTTAAATCGTTTTATATGTATTTGAATATTTATTTATTTTGAATTTGGACAATCCAATATATAAAGATTCTGCATATACGCGTCATGAACGTATGTTCGAAGTTTTAATATACTGGATAGATATAGAATCACATTCTAGACACCCGGGGATGATTCTGATGATGGTGCATCATCATCATTATCCATATTCGAGTTTCGAAGGTGTGATTTCTATATATTTCCATTAGACTGGTGTGAGAACCAAAACTACATAGATTTATTTGTTGTGATTTGGCATCAAAAACATGATTTTTGACTATATATCAAAATTATGAATTTGAAATGTTAATCCACTAATTGATTGATGTTTGTATTGTTTGTTTATTTGTTTGATAATTTTTGAACCACTACGCCTAATAGTCTGAAATATTGAACTATATTGAAAACTTGTCGCATTTGCTTGCATATACATGTACTTACATTGAACAGGTCATAGCAAGGAGGCTAGAGCAGAGAATAAAATTTGTTTGCCCGACAAATAGGTACATGTTTACTATAATTTACTGTTTTGTTTGGGTGATGATGATTTTGTGAGCCGATTGGCTAGCCGCTTGGCTTTTACTTTTTCTTTTTGAGATCAGAGGGCCTATATGGCAATTTTGGGATTTTCCCGGTGCAGGGGAGGTTATGGCGAAATTTTTCGAAAATTTAGGGTGTTAGCCAAATTTTTGAAAAATTTGAAAAGTTTTTAGAAACTGAAAAGTTGAAGAACTTAAGCCGTAACGAAAATAGAGAAAATTAAGTTGATTAGTTAAACAACTTTCGGCTTCGTTCCTTTTCGGGGACGAAAAGTTTAAAGTGGGGGAGATTGTAACAACCTGGAAATGCGAGCCAGTTTAAAATTTTTATTTTGGCAATTTTAGTGAATTTTGAACATTTAAAATAGATTATTTTGAAAAATATCGACGAGAAATTTATTTTGAATAGAAATAGAATGTGTATATTTATATACGTCGTCATTAGAATATAAATAATTATTTATAATTATAAAAGGAAATGAAAAATGGCGCGGTAGTTCGAAAATTCGATTTCAAACTTCAATTGAACATACCGGGTGCAAAATAAACCGGATTTTAACGAAACCAAAAATAATAGAATCTATTTGAGAATATCTTTCCAGTGAATCCGAAAAAACATAATTTCATAGCGGGAATAAAAAGATATGTCCAAATGAAAATCCTGAATAGTCGCTATGGAATTCAGGCCCTTAAAAATGAAAATTTTGCAAACGACCTCGGATTTCGACGAAACCACTTTTGTTGGATCCGTGATGTCAAGTTATTTCTAGATTCCAATTTTCATAATTTTTTGATTCAATATGTGAGCGTGGCAAAGGAAAACGCGTTTGACCAGTTTCAGTTGATTTTAATTGAAACACCCCACCTCCGTTAGGGTCACTCTCAAAGGGAATGCCCTAATTTTGGTGGAGGTTTATAAGTATAAGTCACAGATATACAAGACAGATATAAGAACACATATTTGTAAACAGCGGAAAATCAAACAAACTTTTATTTCATAAAAACAAATACGTGCTACAACAACATCACCATAATTGTCTTACATCTTTTCCAAAAACATAACACTTTCATAATCTGTCTTGATTACATTATTTAAAGAAGCATAAATAAAACATAGGTAAACTGCAAAAGCCCCATAGAGTTTGTCCAAAGCCATAGTTCAAAATGAAAAGGTCCAAGCAATACATTTCTCTTCTTCAAGCTGGATGTTAAGGCTGGTCAAGCTGCTGTGTTCCCTCCCTGTGGACCTGGGGGGGGGAGGGGGGGAACGGAAGAAAAGAAGACGAAAGAAAAGTAGAGTCGGACATAAAGCCTGAGTAAGTCTAGTACTATTTTGTCTATGAATAAAGAACTGGGTATGATAAGTATAAGCAAGAAGTGGGAAAGCACTATAACTTGGTTAAGTTGTCTAGGGTCGAATATACTATCGTACCCCATGTAAATCTCTGAACCCATATAAACTAGTTTCCAACTGGCACCCCATAATCAGGGTGAAGTGATCCATTTTATAATGATCGGCTCCTACTCGCATAGTTACATGTGTCTTACGGCCCCCGATGTTGTAGTTACCTATGCTGGTCCCACCATGGGGTGTATCAAGTCCCATGGTGGCGGCCCGACACAATCCTAGAGTGCACAGGTATGCTACTGGTGTCCAGTGCCTTATTTTTCTGCGCCGGAGTGTGTGCACGCCCGCACCCCGTTAGAACCTACACTGCTACACCACCGCCGTCGATTTGACCTCTTACAATCAGCCCAGTAATCGTGCCCCACCCTGCCTAGTTTCAGGGTATCCTGATACACCTTCTAGGGTTACTGCTGAAAAGGGTCCCCCGTTACTAGGTTTTCTATCTCTAGCCAACATGCTAAGTTGGTTAAGTGTTTTCTAACCTAACCCCCACCAGTCCGTTTAGTTTAGCATGTTCCATTTTGATTAAGTCTTTAGTTCACTTAATCCTAACAATCCTGACTCAGCCTTAATTGTCTTATTAAGGCCCTGACCTCTCACATTAGACAGGTATTGTTGTGGCTGCCTGTTGCCGGTTGGTTCCGGGCAGTCTTACGCCACAACTCAGTCTAACCTCGGGTCCTTATTGGGCTCCATGTTTAACCTCCCACATTGGATAGGTATTGTTGTGACTACTGGACAGCCGGGCGGTTCCGGGCAGGTTTACATCACAACTCAATCCAACCTCGGGTTAAACACATCGTATGTTCTACATTTACATATTTTGTCTTTCTTCTTTATTTTCTTATATGTAAATATTTGCAGCCCATTATTAAGTTAATGGTGTAAAGGTTACACCAATCATGGGCCCAACCCATACTTGAATTTGAGCCCTTCTATTTTATATTTTCATTCATTAGTAATTTTAACCCAACGTTATTTTCCCCCGTTTAACACGTCCGTCTATTATATATATGTTGGGCTTAGCCTTTTAAAGCCCAACCTAGCCATGCGAAAGGGGAGGCTTAAAGCGTGATTACATACACAAAAAGGGGAAGGTGAGCGCATGAACTTGCAATATGACGTTGGAAATATAAAATAGAAACTGGTGTACTTGCATAGTGGTAACATATATTTTGGTCATAAAGCATAGGTGACATGAATCAAGCCATGTAAACTTGTAGTTGAGATAAGAATCTAAATTGGGTATCATTATTGACACATAGTCATAACTACAACATGAACCTATATTTTTATTTAGGCATAATGTCAAACATAAGCATGGCATAAATATTTTTAACATAAGCATGGCATAATTTCAAACATAAGCATGACATAAGTATTTGTTCACATAACCATGGCATAAATATTTCTAGCATGAAATCATGATTTTTAATTTAGTCATGTAAACTTGCAAAAAGGGATTTTGAACCTAACCTAGCTATGTACCACATATGTCATCATATAATTCTTGTTAACATTATAATCATGGATTTCAATTATGCAAAATATCAACCATAGCCTAGTCATATTCATAAGTTTGCAAATAGGTTTTCTAGTACAAAAGCATGTCTTTAATACATAAATCATGATGCCAAATTTTCAACATAATTCCAAACTTATTCCAATTACTTCAAAAATGATGTTTGTATAAAAATACACATTATGATGGCATAATAGCAAAGCCCCAAACTTGCATGAATTTCAACCAACTACATACATGTAGCTTCAACATGGATTACATAATTTGCGAATATTCCAAACGTATACTTGCATAGAACTACCGCATGTAGTTCTTTATAATGAATAACATAATTCAAGAATATCCAAACGTATACAATATTTCAAATCGATAAGAATCATAGTAACGCACAAATTATGAATTATTTATCACCAAAATCAAGCATACAAACCAACACAGTTATTTGTTCATACCAAAGTAATACTCTACTTACAATGGTGAGGCGAATTCTCAAATTTAGGGATTTGAAGATGCGGTTTGATTTGATTGAGTCGCTTTATGCCTTAGAATTTGCCTCCTAATCCTCTCTCCAATTGGTGGCTACCCCTAGTCGTTCCTCAGCAACATGGCGGCTTTGTTCTTATTTTTGAATGAATAGATTAGGGTTAGTCTAGGGTTGTTTTTATAGAGGTTATGAACTGATTAGGACCATTGATGTTGCTTGGATTGATCGTAGCCATTCATCCTAAGGAGAGACCAATTAGAGCCTGCCACCTAGCCCTAATGACAAAGCAGACCACAGAAAATCGGCCAACATAGAATAGGCCAGCCAGGTTAGACTGGGTTCGACCTGGGTCTGGACCAGGTCGACACCCCTGTCGACAGCCCTGTCGACAGGCCTGTCGACCTGGTTAGACCAGGTCGACAGCCCAGTCGACCTGGGTGCGTCAGGCGGGACTTTTTCCGCCCTGGCCCATTGGGCCCCATTTTTAATTTTAAACTGAGCTTATTTTATTCTGTTTGAATTTTAAATTTAATTCAGAAACTTCCGAAGGCCATATCTTCTTCATACGGACTCCGTTTTTCGAAAACTCGGACTCTATTTCGCGTATTTTTCCGAGACGAACGCAATGGCGTATCCCGTTTCCCTTAGTTCTTTGATTTCAATTTAATTATACTTTAATTTGTGGATTTCACAGTTATAGAATTCACGGGGTGTTACATTCTCCCCCACTTAAAAGGATTTCGTCCCCGAAATCTTCGAGTTAGGAGGAATGTATATCCTAACATCCAATCATACATCTACTCATCCATCAAACACGAGCATCCATTGTCCTTAAAAGACTTCTAATGCTTCATGATCATATGCGAAGTGTGTGTGTACATGTACTTATCTAATGCAAAATCAGGCGGTCTACTGATTCAGTTGACCTCCTTAATGCGGATTATGTAAGTGCCATGAATCCATTATGTATGCAATTTTTCCTATTCTTGATTCTACATGAGTGCACAATCATTCAATACAAATGCAGCATCCACATGACAACACATTAAAGTTCAACCACATACGAATGCAAACATATATGCATATGCAATATGAAGTGACTGAGCCGATCTAAAACCTAGATTGTGTGTGTATATGCAACCACGAGCAACCACTAGCAATCACTTGCAACCACTTGCAACCATCATCCATAACATGTTTCAATTACATGTTTCCATCCAAAGGGTTTCTATCTAAAAGATAAGGTCCAGGAAATATACCTAAAAAGATAGATAAAAGCGCAACTTAAGGAAAATGAAAGATCAAGGATGTACCCTCGAACAGAAAAGGGTAGGCGGTATGGATTCTAGCTTCAGTTTCCCAAGTCGCGTCTCCCTCGGCGTCGCTCCACTGTACTTTGACGAGCTTGACTTCACGGTTGCGTAGCTTCTTCACTTCCGTTCCTAAGATGCGGGTTGGAACTTTTCTTATGGTTGCTTCGTGTTCCACTTCGGCCTCTTCGAGGATATTTGGCTCTACCACTTCAGCAGACTCATGTAGACATTTTCGGAGATGTGAAACGTGAAAAACGTTGTGGACTCCTGCCAACTTCTCGGGTAGTTCTAATCTATAGGCCATTTTCCCAATTTTCTCGATGATAGGGAATGGCCCTACGAATTTGTTGAGGAAATCTCTAAATACCCTACTCATCAGGTCCACGAAGTAAGCAGGTGCATTTGTCAAGCCGAAAGGCATGACAAGCCATTCAAAGAAGCCGTCTGGGGTTCTGAACGCCGTTTTATCGATGCTATCTTCAGCCACCCTTAGCTGATGAAAACCGGTTGCTAAATCTAGTTGGGAGAAAACAGACGCTCCTACAAGCTGGTCAAACAATTCGTCAATTCTAGGGAGAGGGTGCCTATTCTTCTTCGTTAGCTTGTTGAGCTCCCTATAGTCAACACATAGACGGAGTGAACCATCCGCCTTTGTAGCAAATACCACTGGAGCGCCCCATTCTGAAATGCTCCTCCTAATGAACCCCTTTTCTAGAAGCTCTTTAATCTGTTTACTGAGCTCTTTCCTTTCTCGTGGAGCCATGTGTCTGACGGGCAACGCAACGGGCTTTGCATTATCTACAAGATATATGCGGAAGTCTATTTCCCGCTTCGGAGGCAAGCCCTTCACCTCTTCGAAGACATCCGGATATTCCCGGACCACTTTAACCGATTGCAAATTTTCAACAGAGGCATCTAGCGATTCAAGATAACTAAGCATAACCGCATACGAGGGATTACAAGAAATTTCCAAAGTATTACCGAGCTGGGTTAGGAGCCTAACAACCCTTTTCTCACAATCAAGGATGGCCCCATTACTGTATAGCCAATCCATACCCAAAATCAAACCATAACCCGAAAAGCCCAAAACAAAGGCACTACATTGAAATTCTACCCTTAGAATAGAAATTTTCAATCCCACACAGATCATAGACAAATGAGCTGGGCCCCCAATTGGGTTTGAAACAATTAAGGGGTCTTCTACCATACTAGTTTTTAGGTGCAGAGATTCTACTAGAGCAGACGAGATAAAGGAGTGCGATGCGCCAGAATCAAATAAGGTGCGAACGGGGTGATCATAAAGATAAACTACACTTTCTACAGAAGTATTTATACCTCTCTGTTGCAGAGGTGGCGCTTCTAGCACATGAACCTGTGCCCCTGGGGTGGATCCAGCCCTCTGCCCCTGTCCTCGTTTCTTTGGGCAGTCCTTAGCCCTGTGGCCTGTCTCTCCGCAAGAAAAGCACCCACCATTCTCCTTGGCCTTCTTTTTCCGGCAGTCTTTTACTAAGTGCCCCACTTTGCCACATAAATTGCACTTCCTCTTCTCTTTGTTGCCTTTCCCGCCTTTCTTAAAGTCCGTCTTCTTAGGCTGCAAACCCTCTTTCTTCCCTTGAGAGCTTTCTGCCTTTGACTCCTTCTTGCCCTTATCCTCTTCATTCAGCAATGCCATTTGCACCAATCTTTCATACGTGGCTCCCATGGGTATATGGGTCATGGCCAAACTGTGTAATGGCTCATTCAACCCTTTGACGAAACGGAGAGCCTTCTTGTGTGGGGTATTGACTGGGTCAAGCCCAAACCTAGCCAGCTCATCGAACTGATTCACATATTCTCTGACTGTCTTGTCCCCTTGTTTAAGAAATAAGAATTTTTCCAACTGCAAACTTCTTTCCGCATCTGAGAGAAATTTAGTCTCAAACCTTGCCCTAAAGTCCTCCCATGTCTCCACTGGTCTTTCAGCATTAGTGACTTCCCACCAGTAGGAAGCCTCGCCCTTCAATAGCCACACTGCCAGTTGTACTTTTTGTCTATCCTCTACCTCAAAGATGATGAATAGGTCCTCCGTCTCTTTCAGCCAATTTCTAGCTGCCACGAAGGACTCAGTTCCATGGAAATCCCTTCCTCCCATAGCTTTAAAATCTTTACATATCTTAGCAAACGTGTTTCCCCGAGGAGGAGGTGGAGGAAAAGGTGCTGCTGCAGCTGGATGATTTCCCGCAGCTGGGGGAGGAGGAATGGTAGGACCTGGCTGAGTGGCTCTTGCTTCTAAGAACCGTCTAAACCAACCAGGTATTGGCACCCCTTCCGGCAAGTTAAGATCTTCAGACATGCTGAAAAAAAAGGATAGATTCAAAACGAAGGATAAGAGATAGTACCTAAGGCTTTGGGGAGTGGACTTTGCCTTTTTAAAATAAAATAACATTTTTCTTTTAAAAATGCTTCTTTAAATTTCTTTTTTGAAAATAATTTTTCAAAACTTTTTATCTTATCTGGTAAACCTATGCTCTGATACCAAGTGAAACACCCCACCTCCGTTAGGGTCACTCTCAAAGGGAATGCCCTAATTTTGGTGGAGGTTTATAAGTATAAGTCACAGATATACAAGACAGATATAAGAACACATATTTGTAAACAGCGGAAAATCAAACAAACTTTTATTTCATAAAAACAAATACGTGCTACAACAACATCACCATAATTGTCTTACATCTTTTCCAAAAACATAACACTTTCATAATCTGTCTTGATTACATTATTTAAAGAAGCATAAATAAAACATAGGTAAACTGCAAAAGCCCCATAGAGTTTGTCCAAAGCCATAGTTCAAAATGAAAAGGTCCAAGCAATACATTTCTCTTCTTCAAGCTGGATGTTAAGGCTGGTCAAGCTGCTGTGTTCCCTCCCTGTGGACCTGGGGGAGGGGGGAAACGGAAGAAAAGAAGACGAAAGAAAAGTAGAGTCAGACATAAAGCCTGAGTAAGTCTAGTACTATTTTGTCTATGAATAAAGAACTGGGTATGATAAGTATAAGCAAGAAGTGGGAAAGCACTATAACTTGGTTAAGTTGTCTAGGGTCGAATATACTATCGTACCCCATGTAAATCTCTGAACCCATATAAACTAGTTTCCAACTGGCACCCCATAATCAGGGTGAAGTGATCTATTTTATAATGATCGGCTCCTACTCGCATAGTTACATGTGTCTTACGGCCCCCGATGTTGTAGTTACCTATGCTGGTCCCACCATGGGGTGTATCAAGTCCCATGGTGGCGGCCCGACACAATCCTAGAGTGTACAGGTATGCTACTGGTGTCCAGTGCCTTATTTTTCTGCGCCGGAGTGTGTGCACGCCCGCACCCCGTTAGAACCTACACTGCTACACCACCGCCGTCGATTTGACCTCTTACAATCAGCCCAGTAATCGTGCCCCACCCTGCCTAGTTTCAGGGTATCCTGATACACCTTCTAGGGTTACTGCTGAAAAGGGTCCCCCGTTACTAGGTTTTCTATCTCTAGCCAACATGCTAAGTTGGTTAAGTGTTTTCTAACCTAACCCCCACCAGTCCGTTTAGTTTAGCATGTTCCATTTTGATTAAGTCTTTAGTTCACTTAATCCTAACAATCCTGACTCAGCCTTAATTGTCTTATTAAGGCCCTGACCTCTCACATTAGACAGGTATTGTTGTGGCTGCCTGTTGCCGGTTGGTTCCGGGCAGTCTTACGCCACAACTCAGTCTAACCTCGCGTCCTTATTGGGCTCCATGTTTAACCTCCCACATTGGATAGGTATTGTTGTGACTACTGGACAGCCGGGCGGTTCCGGGCAGGTTTACATCACAACTCAATCCAACCTCGGGTTAAACACATCGTATGTTCTACATTTACATATTTTGTCTTTCTTCTTTATTTTCTTATATGTAAATATTTGCGGCCCATTATTAAGTTAATGGTGTAAAGGTTACACCAATCATGGGCCCAACCCATACTTGAATTTGGGCCCTTCTATTTTATATTTTCATTCATTAGTAATTTTAACCCAACGTTATTTTCCCCCGTTTAACACGTCCGTCTATTATATATATGTTGGGCTTAGCCTTTTAAAGCCCAACCTAGCCATGCGAAAGGGGAGGCTTAAAGCGTGATTACATACACAAAAAGGGGAAGGTGAGCGCATGAACTTGCAATATGACGTTGGAAATATAAAATAGAAACTGGTGTACTTGCATAGTGGTAACATATATTTTGGTCATAAAGCATAGGTGACATGAATCAAGCCATGTAAACTTGTAGTTGAGATAAGAATCTAAATTGGGTATCATTATTGACACATAGTCATAACTACAACATGAACCTATATTTTTATTTAGGCATAATATCAAACATAAGCATGGCATAAATATTTCTAACATAAGCATGGCATAATGTCAAACATAAGCATGGCATAAGTATTTGTTCACATAACCATGGCATAAATATTTCTAGCATGAAATCATGATTTTTACTTTAGTCATGTAAACTTGCAAAAAGGGATTTTGAACCTAACCTAGCTATGTACCACATATGTCATCATATAATTCTTGTTAACATTATAATCATGGATTTCAATTATGCAAAATATCAACCATAGCCTAGTCATATTCATAAGTTTGCAAATAGGTTTTCTAGTACAAAAGCATGTCTTTAATACATAAATCATGATGCCAAATTTTCAACATAATTCCAAACTTATTCCAATTACTTCAAAAATGATGTTTGTATAAAAATACACATTATGATGGCATAATAGCAAAGCCCCAAACTTGCATGAATTTCAACCAACTACATACATGTAGCTTCAACATGGATTACATAATTTGCGAATATTCCAAACGTATACTTGCATAGAACTACCGCATGTAGTTCTTTATAATGAATAACATAATTCAAGAATATCCAAACGTATACAATATTTCAAATCGATAAGAATCATAGTAACGCACAAATTATGAATTATTTATCACCAAAATCAAGCATACAAACCAACACAGTTATTTGTTCATACCAAAGTAATACTCTACTTACAATGGTGAGGCGAATTCTCAAATTTAGGGATTTGAAGATGCGGTTTGATTTGATTGAGTCGCTTTATGCCTTAGAATTTGCCTCCTAATCCTCTCTCCAATTGGTGGCTACCCCTAGTCGTTCCTCAGCAACATGGCGGCTTTGTTCTTATTTTTGAATGAATAGATTATGGTTAGTCTAGGGTTGTTTTTATAGAGGTTATGAACTAATTAGGACCATTGATGTTGCTTGGATTGATCGTAGCCATTCATCCTAAGGAGAGACCAATTAGAGCCTGCCACCTAGCCCTAATGACAAAGCAAACCACAGAAAATCGGCCAACATAGAATAGGCCAGCCAGGTTAGACTGGGTTCGACCTGGGTCTGGACCAGGTCGACACCCCTGTCGACCTGGTTAGACCAGGTCGACAGCCCAGTCGACCTGGGTGCGTCAGGCGGGACTTTTTCCGCCTTGGCCCATTGGGCCCCATTTTTAATTTTAAACTGAGCTTATTTTATTCTGTTTGAATTTTAAATTTAATTCAGAAACTTCTGAAGGCCATATCTTCTTCATACGGACTCCGTTTTTCGAAAACTCGGACTCTATTTCGCGTATTTTTCCGAGACGAACGCAATGGCGTATCCCGTTTCCCTTAGTTCTTTGATTTCAATTTAATTATACTTTAATTAGGATTTCACAGTTATAGAATTCGCGGGGTGTTACATTAATCGACTGGAAAATGATCATTTTTCAAACAGTATCAGAATTCGATGAAACTAGTTTTGTTAGGACCGTATCGTCGATACGAAGCTAGAAAATATTTTTCTAGAATTTTTCGAGTTAGTATGTAGCCCCGGTAAATTGAAATGTGCGTTCAAATTCAATATATAGAGTTATATTTTGATTTTGATGAAAACTGATCGAAAAGATCAAATCAGCTTACGATACATGTCCCATTGTGTTCGGAATGTGGGTAATTAGCTATGGACGACAGGCGGTGGGTCTCGTTTAGAGGTCAAAAATAAAAGTTACTTTATTGAATTAAAATAATATATATAAATTATATAAAACTCCCTACATCCTTTTCTTCTACTCAGTCAACTCCCTCTCAATCCTTTACCCGTTGGTTTCAGAAATAAAAAAAAAAACAAAAGAGAATCGCGCCCCCAGGACCTCGTCGCGCCTCTGACGATAGGCCGCCAGCCTCCCCCGCTCCACGCGCCTCCTTCTCCTCCATCCCATCCGTCTCCGCTCAATCGTAAAACTGCGCCCCTGGAACCCTAGTTTCCCCCTAATCGAAACCCTGGCCCTCCGATGCCGTGCCCTACAACCACCGCCCTCTCCTCGACCCTGACGCCGCCACCTCCGATCGTGACAGCGCCCCCTCCTCGAAGACAGCACCCGACGTGAAAACTCCCCCTCCTCCTATTAAAAATGTGAGTTTTATTTCCTTTCATTGTTTTATTTATTTCTTGGAATAAAACTGATTTTTTATTTATTTATTATTATAGTAAAACTGAATTTTATGTATGATAGAAATGAATTTTATTTCTTTTCTTTAATTCATCAAAGTTAGGATTTTTAATCATCAAAGTTAGGATTTTTAATCATCAAAATAGGATTTTTATTTATTTAAAAGTTAGATTTTTATATAATCAAAAAGTTTATATTTTTATGTTAGTAAAGTTTATATTTTAATAATATAAATATTCGATCTTGAATATGGTAAAGATTCGATTTTGAATATATTAAAATTTTGATTTTGAATATAGTGAGGATTTGATTTTTATGTCTAGAAAAGAACAAGATTTTTATAAGAAGAAGTTTAGATTTTTGTTGTGTAAAAGGAATGATTTTGCAAAACAAAAGTTGTGATTTTTATATAAACAAAAGGAATGATTTTGCAAAATAAAAGTTGTGATTTTTATATTACAGAAAGGTTAAAAATATGATTTTTATATAGGTATGATAGTAAAAATATGATTTTATTTAGATAGAGTTATAAAAATATAATCTTTATTTAGAGAGGAGCGGTATAAAATAGAATTTTTATCTTTATAGTAGCAATATAAAAATGTGATTTTTATAGTGATGATATAAAAAGGCGAAATCTTTATATTTGAAAAAGCGAAATCTTTATATGTGGAAATGCGAAATCTTTATATAGAGAATAGCACGATAAAAAAATACAATCTTTATTATATGAACAACGATATAAAAATAGAATTTTTAAGTATATAGTAGCGATATAAAAATAGAATTTTTATCAATATAGCGTGATTATAAAAATATGATTTCTATTTATAGAAATGAAGTGGTAAAAATATAATTTTTATTTGAACAACGTGAAAAGAACTGCATTGGAATTTCAAAGGAATCCTGACGGTTCAGCAGTTCAAAAGCAAAGCACGGCGGAGTGGATCTCTCGGTGAGAACTTCTCACTTTAAATTTCTTTTCCTAGTTATAAATATATATATTAGGATGCAGACGGTGCTTAGCAGCACCCGACACCCGTCATCCACAGACCATGGATGACTTGTTTGTTTGATTGATGTGTTGTGAAAATTGTTTGTGATGTTGATGTGAAATAGATAATAAAATATATTCATGGATTGAAATAAAAAAATTAATTATCGTTAAAATATAATTTTTAACGTGATTGTGAATAAAATAAATATTCATTTACAAACCGGACGGTTTGTTTATGTACACCGATTTGAAGGACATTGATTGGGACGATAAATTTTACACATCGCCCAACTGCACAAATAAAATCTATGTTTGATTGTTTGAAACCCCACACGGGTATTGGGATAAAATACGGCATACACTAATCCCAATAATTAGTTGTATGTCTATCGATTGATTGACATGATTTTATAAGTGTTAGATATCTATATTTGATGCTTATATAGTGTAGTGCACATTGGATGATGGTTGATTATGTATCGTTGCTATTATATACATGTGTTGTATGGAATCCATATAATTAACTTTGTATGGTAATTGATTGGGCCTCATTCCAATTTAGAAAATAAAGAATATAATAAAATTTACATCTTTATCATTATAAAATAAAATATCATGTGTTAACCATACTCATCCGTAGAGATTAGTCATGTGTTGAACGAAATATTTTAATAATAAAATTTACATCTTTATCATTATAATATAAAGGTTCACGTGTTGACCGTACTCCTCCATTGAGATTAGTCATGTGTTGAACGAAATATTTTAATAATAAAATTTACATCTTTATCATTATAAAATAAAGGTTCATGTGTTGACCGTACTTATCCGTTGAGATTAGTCATGTGTTGAACGAAATATTTTAACAATAAGATTTACATCTTTATCATATATAAAATTAGAAACTAACTAGAAAATAGATAAGATGAATGGTTTCCTGGGTATGATCTGATGTTGGTTTCGGCCTTCGGGGTTAATATCTAGGGAATCGTTCTCTTACTAATTTACGGTTGGAGTCTGATTTGAAATCAAACGATAGATATCATAATTTTATAAAATATGTTGAATAACAAAAATAGTCACACGTGGACAGTACTCATCCGTTGAGATTAGTCATGTGTTGACAAAAATATAGATTCACATATTGAATAGATTTGTTGAATAGAATTATTGAAATGTATAAAGCCGTGTTGATTAGAGATGCACTATTTTGACGCGAATGATAATTATATCGATTATATTCGTTTTATAATGAACATTGAAAAGAGATTTAAAAATCGAATATATAGAAAACGAATTTGATTTGAATTGAATAGAAAACGAATTTGATTTGAATTGAATAGAAAACGAATTTGATTTGAATTGAATAGATAACAAATTCAAATTGAAGTGAATAGAAAACAAATTCGAATTGAATTGAATAGAAAACGAATTCGAATTGAATTGAATATAGAATGAATTGAGATTTGAATTGAATTGGAAATGGAAGTTGAAATGTTTTTGAAACGAATTTAAAACTATTTATAAAATTCGTTTTAAATAGAAATCGACAAAATATATATTATATATATTATATATAATATAATGGCCTGAATAGAACGCGCCGCACCGCGGCAGTTCGTAAATTTCAACCATTGACTTCGAACGGACATTACGGGAGATCCGACCGTCGGATTCTCCTAAAACCGGAACCATTGGGTTCGTATCGAAAAGAGATTTCCAACGAATATTTGAAATTTGAAATCTAACGGATGGATTTGGAGATACGTCCAAATCAAATTTGGAAAAAGTCGCTGTAAGTGCAGTTCGATGACCGTTGATGGAAATCGACTGTACGGGCCTTGATAAAATTAATAAAAATAGTAATAATTTGTGTAAAATCATAAGAAATGATTTGGGAAAAATTTGGCTGAAAAACTCCAAATTTGAAAAGATAAAAATAGATTTTTATCAAAATGAACTAGTTTTGAACTAAAATTAAAACCCATTTATTTTTAAATAAATAAATTGGATTTGAAATGGGTTTTAAAAAGAATTGACTTATGGGATTATCATGATCGGTGTTTTAAATAAAACTTGTCCTTCAAACCGATAATAAATAGAATGTGATTTGGATTTATCGTGAACTGTGTTTTAAATGACATTAGTTCTTTAACCTAGTAAAGGGAGTTTTAATGAATCTGCAATTAGATTGAAATGTGAATTGATAATTTAAATTATCAAATTTGGAGAATGAGCGAGAATGGAGTATTACCAGTTTTGCTCCAAGCGATAGTTAAATCTTTAATTAGATTTGAACGTGAAATGGTAATTAAATTTACCGATAACACCATGGTGTTAGATATGGAGTATTACCAGTTTTGCTTCATGGGATGAATAGGTTGGGATTAGGAAATAAAATAAATAATTACTTCGGTGCGGTTCGCTAATCTCGACTAGTTGGGAAAACCATAATTTGGTTTGAAATGACATCCAAAGGAAGATTAAAGAATAAATTTAAAAGAATTTATCTTTGATAAAATTAATGGGAAACTTTTCCTAAGAATGTGAAATTTAGAAACTAACTGTATTTTAGCCAAGAAGAATGGTTTCCTGGGTATTGATCTGATGTTGGTTTCGGCCTTCGGGGTTAATATTTGGGGAATTGTTCTCTTGCTGATTTACAGTTAGTGGCTGCTAAATTGGAATGAGGCGTATGTTGTGTTTGTTTAGCATTTGTTTACTATATACGCGGGTTGTTCGGAAAGGCCGGGTTTATACCCATTCTGAATAACCGATTCGATGATAAGTCGAAGATGAAGACGGTGGTCGAAGACCGGAAGTCTTCACATCGTTTGGGTGATAACTGATGATCTTGATTGAGCTGTACACCCAAGATGAGGGAATCAGTTAGTGGTCATCCAGACGTACTTGGAGATCGATGGATATGCGAGGAAAGTGCCTCCGGTTTCGTTCAGACCCGAACAAACTTGTAAATGGACTGTGTGTCTGACATTGGATTTTATTCTATGTTGATTGATCTCTATTAAATATACATCTGTTTGGCGGTGGAAAATTTATTCTTTTGCTTAACGCACTTCTCTGAGATATACGAGCTTAGAGGATGTATATCGATGGACATCAGTTGCTTGGCATGAATTGCCAGTGTGGCATGCCGGAGTGGCAAATGATCAAGGCTTCTGTTAAAAAGCAAAGTCTTGTGGTTGATGATCAAAGCACGGCCTACGTGGCATAGCTTTGTGTATAGCGTGGATTCGCGAGCCTCACACCTCGGTATGAGTCAAAAATGGGATACGGACCATTGGGAGAACACGACGTTTCTTTCTAGTTTTGGTGGTGTCAGTGACTTACCAGCCCTGACATTTATATACTTTTCACCTTTGTGGTTGTTGGAATGAGGCGCCTTGATATTAGGTCTGATAGGGCTGGGAAACGTGTGTTCAGGAATTGCCAATCCTCAAACGTAAGAGAGGACCGGCCCAACCGATCCAAGGGCTGCCCAGAGTGTGTAGTCCTGAGGCATTTGCTAGAGTGTCTCGAAGCGGAGAGGAGCTTGCCCCTTGCCTCGACTCATGACGGAAATCCAATTTGCAATACGTGTATTTCAGTTTTATTTGTAGAGCCTAGTATGGCGACATAGTGGGATGGGGCGCTTATGCCGTCTATGATTGATATTTATGATTGAAATTGTTTTGACACTATACGCTTATAATAGTATCAAATGATTTGTTTTAAACGTACCAAGCATGTTAGGCTTTTATAAGGGAAAACCCTATCCTCCGGCTTGCGTTGCATTGTGTGATGGGACCTGGGTCTTATAATAGCTTCATTTTTCGAAAAAGCATTGCGTTGTTTATTCTATGCACTGGTATTCTTGGGAGGAAACCCATTCTGTGTTATACAGCGTGGTCCCTTGAATTACTCTATTTTAAAGTAAAGTTTTAAATAACTGTTTTAGTTCTTACATCAGTCACATGACTGACCTGGAGTTTATTGTTTTAACATAAACTCTGGGTGCCCCTACTTTCTACACGGGCAGCTAGTAGTTTTGGTTTTGCAGATTTATATTCAAAGGATCCTGATTTACAGCTGGAACGATGCTCGGAAAGCTCTGTATCGGTGCATTACTTTCAGTTGTGTATTGTATTTTTTTCCACTGCAGTACTGTATTTAAATCTCTGTTATTTATCAAATGTATTTTATTCATTTATACTCTGTATATTCTTGTATCTGATGGAATTGTTGTAATATACAATGAAATGTTCTTCCGTCTGCATTCTATTTTGTCATGTTCTCAAAACAATCAGGCGTTCCGAAAAGTCTAGATCGGTTTAGCGACTGATTAGGATCGAGCGAAATTCCTTGTTGTCACAATTATAGAAGATTTATTAAATTTTTTGCAAGGGTGGCTATACCATTAACTACGCTAATAAGAAAAGAACATCATTTCATGTGGACAGATAAGTGTAATCAAGCTTTTGAAAAATTAAAGCAAGCTTTGGTAGAGGCACCTATTGTAACGACCCATCTTTTTGCCCGATTTTTTGCCGGTAATTAAACCGACTTAAACCGTTCAGAAAGACGAATTGTTATGGGTACATACATATATTAAACAAAATAATCGAACTTTTCATTGCAAAGTAAAATGTTACATCAGAATTACATAGAATATCAGAATTACAACACATACAGCGGATGAAAAGAAAATATACTCTCAGCAGAAGAAATTGTATGATATAGCGGAAGCTCCAAACTCTAGCGTGGATTCCAACTCTAAAACTGCTCTGAATCTTGCTCCAACGATCTATAACTGCAAAACTAAACACTAGCTGCCCGTGTGGGAATTAATGGGCACCCAGAGTTTAGAAAGGAACAAAAAACTCCAGGTCAGTCGTGGGATTGGTGTGAGAACTCAAAACAGTTGTTATTTCGGATTCATTTTTAAAGTTGGGAAATTCAACGGATCACGCCGCTAACGCTGAACGGGTTAACTCCATATGAATTCCTGTGCATAGAAATTCGCTATGACTTTTGAAAATGAAGCTATCATAAGCTCGTCCCATATCACACAATGCAAGCGCACACCAGATGGGCGAGTTTTATCTTATGATAACCAAACGTTCTTTCATACGTGAAAGTCCTCTTCTAATATCATCATACAGTGTGGAAATCATTTTGCAAATAAATATAGAATCATAGCCCCCATAACCCCAATTGGTTATATTGAAATATAGGTATACAATCAAAAATCCGTATGGCTCGTATTGGAGATTTGGGTTTCCAACTTGATGATTCTTGGCACGAAAGATCAATCAGGGATACAAAACGAAGTGCCTCGCGGCTTTTTCGTCCATCGCGGACACCATCTACACATCGTCACGGCAGATCAACGGTTTTCGACCAGACACGACCACCCGAACATACCCAACTTCCCCAGTTTCATAAGTGGTTTCCCACTGCTGCACAGCTTCATCATCAATTCATATATAAGTATAAAACCTAACCGCCAGTTTCTCATCAATCCGGGGTGTGAGGTTTGTCGATGTCACGTCATACACAAAGCGATGCTTCGATAAGCCATTCTTTCATCATCACTAGCTCGTTTGATAACTCGGGTATGCCACATTGACAATTCACGATATATCGCTGATTTCAATCAATGCATACCCTCTAAGTTTATAGGACTTAGGGACAAGGATAATATATTGCCACAATTCCGATATACATTAACGGAAATCAGTGTTATGCGGTCAATTTCAATATCAGACACACCATCCATACAAATCCATTCTGGGACTGAACGGAACAACAACCCGAAAATACTTAAATATGTTCAGGTCTCATGTAACTCATACCTCGTATTGGTGGCCTACCTAACCGAGACATCAGTCAACAATCAATCTAAACAAATTCAAATATTCCCGATCTTCATTCGTCGTTTACCGAGTCTTGAATTGCTTCATAACATCGTATTATTACTTGGAATGGTTTTCGAACATATACTCGATCCCGGTCTTTCCAAGTAATAAGCGTACTTTAAATAGTAGCTATGGTTCACACAGGCTTTCCAATTGAAATCTCCTTCCAAATGATTATCAACTCATATATATAACTCAAGATTTGAATTATTTTAATTTCATACATCTCATTATCATCTTATCTCTTCTTTGAAATCAAAGATTATGTCTTCGCTTCAATTCCTTACATTTAATTGACACTTGTAAAAAGGAGAAGGAATGTGTTTTTGGTAGCATTTACCTTAAACGTTATGAAAACAAAGAGCAACGGATTATACTAATGCTACTAATTTATGTTATCTTTTGACAAATCCGATCGAATGACAAATAGTATCAATAAATCCAAACTTATTAATAATAACTCTCATTTATAATTCAAGTAAAACTTATCATATAGCTTATCAAAATAAATAAAATAATTATTATTATTCTTGTAAAATCATAAAATAAATTATCCTTTACCAAATTCATATTTTTACAAATCAATATTATCAAATCAGAAAATATCATTACTTAAACATAAATCTTACAATTATAATTATAATTTTCAAAATAAGTTTTCTTATAAGATCATAATAAATAAAATAAAACACTTATACAAAGTTAAAATTCATATTTAAACCTAATAAAATCAATTTATATTCATAAAATCTAAAATTAAATAAATAAAAATCCAAATCAAACATAGTAAAAATTCTGGGATGTTACATCCTTGAATCAAAGATTTGATTAAATCCCCAATTACGATATGAATTTCCACCATTCAATCTCAGCGGGTTTCAAGAATGGTTTTATTAAAGATACGATTCACGACAAAACCCAAATTAATCGATATTGAATCATAAATTACACAGAAATTTTATCCACTTATATTCGATATAAATTCTCATAATCAACGAATACCATAAGTGGAATAGCAATATAATAATATCTTCCAAATTTCCCAGATAGTATTCATTCAGACCATGAAATTTTATACCAAATATCGAAGATTATTCCTATCTAACTTATTTCAATCAAGTGGAGAAAACCCAAATCTTAACTAAAGATTTATTCAACTCTTTGATATTTGATCTGGATAGAAATCCCATCAACTTATCTTCAATATTAATCTTCGTATCCAACTCATATCATAAGCGGAATAACGGTGAATTACCCATTTTAAATTACTCAGATAATAAGAGTTTCCATCTACCGAATAAATATCGAACATCCGAAGATTTATCTCTAACCATATCCAAAATTTAAATATGGAAAACCCATTTCCATACCATATAAATATTTCAATACTTTAAAAATCTTCGAACTATTTTATAATCATTCTTATAGTCAAATAATAGTTCGCGCTTATGAATTTCAAATCAGCACAATATTTGGAATGTTACCCAAATGTACTGCTATTGAAGTAGCCATTTAAATCAAATAGATTTCAAATTATTCTAAATCCAAATATCCCAATGCCTTTCAAAGCTGCCGTCATTTACAATTCATCGTTCTTTATTTCAAGTCAAATTTATTTCAAATAATCAATTCAAAACTTGAAATCTATATTTACGAATTGTTGCATCATAGTGCGTTCTATTCAAACCATATAATGATTTAAATATAATTTATTCAATCCTTTTCAATTTTAATTTATATTTCCAAATCATTTGAAACAGTTTCAAAATATATTTCAAATTTGATTTCAAATTTACCGTCCCGCTTGTCGGATCAGTCAGGGATAGCCAGGGAGAGCAGGAAACTGAATTTCCAAACCCAAGCCTAGACATCATCCTCTCTGTCATCCTAGAACGTTCTGGTGTCTATATATTATCATATTACGTTTTCAAAAACATATAAAACCATATTCAAATTTGTAAAAATTTTATTTTGAAATAAACTGAACATGATAATATCTTAATAACAGAAAATCAAACTTCATTTATATGGAAGGGAAATAAAATTGATCACCTGTATGATCCCATAACCATGGTATTGTGTGTGCCTCATACAACAGAATAATCAACCATATACATCAGATGATAATGAATTATCGTTATCATCAACTACAAACAATTCAGTTGTGCACAAGCGTTTTGTCGATAACGCTTTCTAGTGTTCAGTGTATTATCTAACTATATGCACATCCATCACACAATCATCATCAACAAATTATAATTATCTCAGCTAATTATAATTAACTAATTTAAATAAATAATTTAAATTAGAAGTTCTCACCTTTCTACCTCCAAATCCTTTGCCATCTAGACTCGTTTATCCTGCTCGTCAGCTTTCGAACATTAAAACAGTCATGCGTGCTACTTCCAGCCCAACGTGACGAAAGTCATTCGCTTTTAATCTAATATGGGTTTGATTTGCATTTATTATTTCAACTATCGAAATACTAATCTTATAATTATCAAATAAATTATTAGAGATCAATAAGATTACCAGCCCCTATTCACCACAGATAGCACGCGTGTCTCCTAGCATAGCCAAATGCTCATGCAATTACCATCACACTCCATTAACTCTTTAAACTCTCGCTCATCACAAGTGCACAAAGGTCGTTCTCTTCTCCTCTTTATAACCATTCAACATAGAAGTTGCGCTCCTAGTAACTCCAATTCTACACTTATTTCCAGATAAACATAAACCCAATAATCTACCACAACTAATCCTTCCATCACTACTAATTTAACAATAATTAAATTAGTAGTTCTCACTTTTTATGCGGAAATGATGACATACGGAGACCGGGTCGATTCTGAACATATGAATTTAAACAATCCGAGCCAAGCACACGGCGACGGTAACCAAATCCGATGCTTCCAAGACCAACCGCAGCTACGTTCTGAACATGGCCAACAATAGTTTCTCGTTTCCAACAACAACCGAAATCCCAAGCATAGCCAATTGAAAGGGGACACTAAACTTCGGCAAGATGGATAACAGGTTCCGACAAAACATGCAAATGTTCTCAACCTAGCAAACTACGGCTCACCTAAATAATGATAAGAACGACCAGTCAAAGAGAAGGCAAAGGAGGATGTTCAGGTGGGTAGGTGAGGTAAATTCCAGATGGGTAGCGGTTGGATTAGGAGGAAGGTGCCGAACTTTTTCTGCATGGAGGGACGGAATTCTTTTTGTAGCAGCACATGAACAGTAAGGGAAAAAGAAGAATGTTGATGCGGTTTGCAGTAAAGGGAGTGGGATGATTGATGGAAGGCGTGGAGGTGGATGGTGAACATTCAGAAGCGACTGGGAAGCATGATGGTGTATGAAAGAATTATGGGGAAAATAGGCCAATCATGCTTTGAAGAGTGGGAAGGTGAGCGGCCATGAGAGAGCAGGTAGGAAGCTTTGCATGTGGTGGAAGAAGAAGGGTGATCTGCGATTCAGGAAGGTAAGGCGAGCAGTGGAGTTAATGGGAAAGAGGACACGATTTTGGGAAGAAAACAAGTGAGAAAAACTATGGGAAGTTTCTTCTTTTTATGAACAGGCGAAGGCAAAACATGCAAAAGCATTCGGGTATACACAATCTCAATAGGTGGCCTGCAAATGCCTAGTCTCTCAACATGAAACGACCCACATTTTTGACTGTTTAAAATCGACAATAAACCACACATGTCGACCCCAAACAATCGCAAATACAGGTAGTTATTAGGAAAAGAAGAAAAGAAAGAAAGAAGAGAAAACAATCATAGAATCTCACAGTGGAAGGACAACATATAATACACAATAGCAGTTTTAAAATAGTTGAAATATATATACATTGACTATCAGAGTTATACATATACAGGTTTCATCACATAGCAGCGGAAATAAAATGCTGCGGTAATATATATATATATATATATATATATATATATATATATATATATATGATAAATATATACCAATCTTCGTCTTCGATCTCCAAGGCACAGTCATCTTCGGTAACTGCAAACGTCTGCTGACCCGAGCGTATTGCATAAAAAGAAAACACAACAAACACTCGGATCAACACTAAATCATCTCATATTAGTCAAATCAAACTACGAAATAACATCAGTATCATGGGTGCAGTAACTCAAGAGATGTTACGGGATTTTCTTCCATCTCTTGAGGATCCGTTAAACTAATACATACATAGATAATACGCTATTATGATAGTGTCTACTCAGTAAAGTATAAATACTGAAAATAGCGTAAGCGGGATTACATATTTACCCTTACACCGTTTATAATACCGTAGTCTATACAGTACCGTAAACCCACCGTAAATGATGGCATCAGAGGGCACTCCATAGGTACGATACAAATCAAAATCGTATGGGGCTCGATATGGATATATATGACAAGGCACTCGAGGCAATGCCCAGGGTAGGATTCTACCAATTGCACTCCCGGACCGGTGGTAACGCATAGCAGCCACTACCGCCCACCTCGGAACACACTCCCAAAGTCATAAATGGGCCCAAATCATCATCATCATAGTCATAGAAATAGTATCGAAGGAGTGCATCCGATCAAAGGTGCTACCTCAATTAGTCATGGTATAGCTCCTATTTTAGTCATTTCAATTCTGACCCGAAGGTTAGGGCTATTTCGTCATTGTTCATCTTCTTCAATCCAGTAATAGCCTCCAAGTCATCATCTTCCATGCTGGATACGTCAAAACGTTCACAGTTGTTCAAGTGGTATCGACACTGACAGAGAGTATGCCTTATGTCGACTCCGGTCTCTTTAACAACCAACGCTTACAAATTTCACATCGGTTGGTTCTTTTACATTCACAAAGGTTCGTTCATACCAAAATACCATATTTCGTTTCGAACCAAGTTTTATACTCAAAAGAATATAATTTCATATTAACATGTCATAATCATTCCCAAATCGATTATATTCTAAACTAGAATATAATTCTATATCCATACATTAAAATCATAAAATATTTTAAACAGTCGATTTATATATTCAAGTAGAATATGTTTCACATCTGAGGTTATAATTATTTCAAATCGATTTATGATTGAAATCCATTCATATCCAACTAGAATATATGTTTCATAATAACTCATTTTAAATCTCTTAGGAGACCCATTTATATTTGAGAAAATAATAATAATTCATATTTCCATATAAAAAGTGGTTTAGAAATCGATTCATATTCCAAGAGGATATCACTTTATCTCAACTCCATTTCGACCATGGTTTAAATCCAGTACTTTCCATTCTGAAGAAATTTACGACCATTTACTAAAATTGAAAATAGATGCTTATTAATAAAACTCTTTGTATAAAATAATATATAAAATATAATAGTCATAATAGGATAAGATAAATTTTAAAACACTATAAAAAATACATAAATTAAAAGTTTACTAAAAAAAATTTAAATAATAGAATATAAGGAAAATTTAGTTATAACAAATAATTATAGGTAAAAAGTTTTTATAAAATAAATTTTTAAGGAAAGGAATAGTTATTTGAAATCAATAGTGTAAATGTATATATATATAATAAAATTCTTTAACTCAAATAGTTCCTTTCTTCGAACTTCAATACTTGAATCTAAACTCCAGTCTCAATGGAGTTTGTCTAGCCCAATGACTTGTTTCAAACACCATTTAAACTAATCTCCCAATCTTATGGGATTCAACCCCTATTCATATTTAAGTATAAACCACCCCAAGTATCCTCAATCATTTTTATTCTAAATTAAGTTTGAAAAGAATTTATTACAGTCAAACCCAACCCTTACTTTGGAAATTTCAAATATATATTCAAATCCCAATCTAAGAATTTCCATTTCGTTTGGGAAAATCTTCTTAATCATTCCTACTAAACATTCGCAATCCAGATCTTTAAGGGGAAACAAGTATATCGAGTATCGGACCATTCCTTTACATTGAAATTTCTTTCAACTAAAATTCCGAATATTAAAAAAAATCATTTAACCAACCGATGTCTGTATATAATTTTCTATCTTATGGCCAAGTGATGTTATATTTAATTTCTCGATATTTCAGGGATGGATCTATCATTTCAATCCAAATCAGGGTCACAGATATCTATCATTTCAATCCGTGTTCTTAATTCATTTCAAATTGATTAATCCCGGGTTTATTCGATGCCCGTAACATCAGGGTGAAATGGGATTAACCATCACAATAATACACATCATCCATATACTGAATAACAGACATCTCAGTATCAATATCAATTCAGCACCCAACCATCACAGCATCCAACACAACCATTTGTTCAACGGTAAATATTAAAACTTTTCATTGGTCCACAAAATGTCGGGTTTCTAACTAGAAATTTTATTTGAACTAAATAACTAGTTATCAACTTAATTGGCACATTAACACATTTCATGTCAGTTTTAAGCAATAATAACAATCAATGACAACCATGCAACCAAACTTATTTCATAATTTAATTTAATAAATATGGAAGTAATTCAGTATTTTGTAAGTGAGAAAATCACTCACCTTTGCATCCTCAGTTGATCGAATGTCCAACTGAAGCTCAAAATTTCACAGTCTCTAAACACAGCCAGGTTAGTGCCAAAATGTCCGCAATTCCACCATGATCCCAATGCAACAAACCGCGTCCAAATCCGAGTTAAAACGAGAAAGTTATGAGCATTTTTCTATTTGAAATTTAAATATATAAATTAATTAAAATTAAATTCCCACCCAATCATACATTGACACCTCAGCAACCGTGTATTCTTCTTCCCGCTCCATCTATAGGAAGTCACGACGCGGAAAACCCAATTTCAACCTGACTTTGACCACCGATTTCATCGAGCTCCGATCACTTGGGAACCTCCAACCATCGACGAGATGACCTCCTCCACTAGCCGCACCCAACCATGCCAGCGCCTCCATCTCTGGTAGGCCCTAGCTCTGCCACCGTCGACCTAAAGATCCGCCCCTTCTAACCTTTAACCACCAAATTAGACCACCACAACGGCTTCTAGACGATTCCATCTCCACCGTTGAACTCGTGTGTACCTCCTTTACAAAACCCATATCCCCGATTCCATGATTGAGCCTTAAATCGAAAATACCCAATTATGAAATTAGGGTTCCGCGGATTTTACCCTTTGACCACTATTTCCAGCCACCTCACTTACTGCATGTCGAAACAAATCACACCATCAGCTTTGTATCGTTGAGAGCTTCGAATCGACATATAATTTGCTATGGTTTGAAGAGATTTAATTTTTTTGAGGTTGTATTTTTTTTGTTCTAGAGTTTGACCTTTAATTTCAGCCATTAAGAAGAAAAGTAGATGGAGGAAGTAACGTACAGGTGAAATGAGCTGATGTGGAGTTAAGTGGGTTTTACTTATATAAAATTATAAGGCCCAAATATGAGAAATACCCAATTATCCATTTACAATGATTCGTTCACAATTTCTCTTGTACGATCAAACGGTAAGTCGGATTGTAACGCAAATTGGAATCCTAGCATAATTCATCGTTCCGGTTCCGACGGCGCCAGTTTCGTCGAATTCCGAGACAGTCGCCAAAATAGTTAAATTCCAATGTTAATTAATTAATAAAATATTCAAATATTCATTTAACTGTTTTAATTCAAATTTAAATGTTCGTTAAATTCAAATTTAATTAAATAAATTCTATAAATAAATTTCACACATTTTAAATTAAATTTTGATTATTTAAATCTCTGATTCGAATTTCAGTTATTATTTCTTCACTTAGAATTTCGCCATTTCAAATTAAATTTGCATTTCCATTGTAAACCAAACAACTCAAATTTATTGAATAAACAAAATATAAATTCTCAAATTTCAACAATCCTAAGTATAAACTAAATTTAAAAATCTATTTATACTCCATTCAAATAATCATCATCATAAAATCAACAAAATTTGATTTTTTTTCTCTAATATATTCCATTTTATTTATTCTAAATTGAAACTTAAATATACTGAAATTATGGGATGTTACACAACACGTGGTAAGAGATTCCTACCCATCTAACAATTGTCACGCATGCAAAATATACACACGCCGTGCATCATTTTAAGGTCATAAACGAATGTCGTTTTAGAGTTTATTATTATTTCCAAGTGTAGTATGGATGGAAGATATAAGAAAACCATTTGGCTCTTGTGTACGCATTTATTTAAAACTGCGAACGGTAATGAAATTACAATCATAAACAACTGCATATACGGATCTCAAAATGATTAACAAACCGGTTGGTTTGTTCTGTATAGCGTCACAAGAGTCAGTTACCCCAAATTACGATAAAAATATATGTCAAATTTCACAATTTAAAATTTACAATAAAATCTATATAATAATCTGAGACCGCGCATTCAAAACTGAACAACTATTTGAACCGGTTATTTAGTTACTATTTATATTCGAAGTAATGATCGTTTTAGCAATTATATCACAAACCGTTTTCTGATTTTTCAAAACGAACAATAGTTTAACTAAATAAAAATTTTTTTAATCAAAAATATTATTGTCTTCCAATATATTACATAATAACATCTAATAGATCATATTTCACAAAATAATATTATTATGTATAAAATACAATAAATTAAACATAGCCCTAAAAAAATTGATTTTATTTTTCACCAAATCATGCCTATAAAATAACAAGACATACATTCAAGAAAAAAAAATAATTTTTAACATCATCAAATCCAATTTATATTTAGAAAATTCAAATTAATTAGATATTAAAACATCGGAAATTTCAGATCGTTACACCTATATTGTAAGTTCCAGAGGGGAATGAGGCGTTGGTGGTTTATATAGACGCTAATGGGTCTGGTTTAAGGGCTGTATTGATGCAACATGGACAACTGATTGGATGCATTAAGGCAACTTAAACCAAACGAAGCTAGGTATGCAACCCATGATCTTGAACTTGCAGTAGAGCTGTGGAGACATTATTTGCTAGGGGAAAATTTTGAATTATATACTGATCACAAGTGTTTAAAATATTTATTTTCACTAAAAGATTTAAATATGAGGCAGCATAGATGGGTAGAGTTCTTGGCTGCATATGATTTATACATCTTGTATACTTTTGGAATAGCAAATAATGTGGGTAATGCACTCAACAGACACCATGTTAAATTGCCTAGATTGATGGTAGAAGAGTTCAAAGATTTAACTATCTCGAGTGAGGCAGGTGAAATAGATAAAGTGAAGGAAATAATTGGAAAATCTATTGATATGCAAGATTATGGAAGATTAAGCATGATAACTATCAGGCCAGTCTGATGGATAAAATAGAATCATTGGAGGATCAGGACTTACCCTTAAAAGAAAAGAAAATTCAGTTAATGAAAAATGAGGAGATAGAAAAAAAATTCATTGGATGGAAAAGGAAATTTAAGATTTAAAGGAAGGATACGTGTACCATATTAGATAGATTTAAAGAAAAAAATAATGGATGAGCATCATAAAACCAGATGCATTTTCCACGCAGGAGGAATAAAAATGTATCATGATCTTAAAAGAGGTTACTGGTGGAGAGGGATGAAAAGTGATGTGGCAAAGTGCATTGTAAAGCGTTTAATTTGTCAACAAGCGAAAGCAGAGCACCAAAGACCCTCAGGGAGGTTGCAACCTCTAGAAATACCTATGTGGAAATAGGAAATCATTTCTATGGATTTTATTGAAGGATTTCGTATATCAAAGAGGGGGATGATAGTTTTTGGGTGGTAGTTGATAGGCTAACTAAATCAGCCCATTTCATCCCAGTAAGGTCTGACAGAAATGCTCACAAACTAGCTTAGTTATTTCTCAGAGATATAGTAAGACTGCATGGCATACCTAGAAACGTATTTTTTTTCTTCTGAAAATGGGTACCATCTTTTCATTCAAAAAACAAACAACTACATAGTTTATATGTACAAATAAAACGCTTCCCACTCATAGGCCCAAGGACCAAACACCTCATCACTCTCAAATACGTATTGTGTTAACCACATTCATGCAACTCAATCCCCCATTCACGAAGAAGATTCAAATTATCTGCTGTAGCTTCATAAATCGATCCATTGTTGTGCACCAGGTAACAAATTTATTTCTCAATTTGCTTGGCTTTAATCGTATAATGTGTTTGACGATTTGAGAAATATATAGAAGTAGTGAAAGCAACAAACGCTGTGAATCGCGATAATAATTGGTTTGCTTCCCCATTAAGTGACAGTAGAGAATCTGGTGATAAATGAGGCTTTAATTTCATCAAACACCAAATATAAGAGGAACACTCACATTTAAAAAAGTAAGTGATGGCTGGTTTCGACTTCTCGTTAACACAATGGGAATAAAGTGTCTGTTAAAATGCCATTGCGAGCTAGTCCCTTGTGCTAAGGTGGTCAGACACCTCTAAGTAAGAAATGAAAGCCATTTTTCGGCCATTTTTATTGTGTCATATGATTGAATAGATAGGCCTAAAATGTCTTTTATCCCTGATTTGATCCCATGCTTTTGACAACGTAAAATCCTTGTTGTCATACCATTGGTAGTGGTCTGATAAACTTGACGATGCAAGTAAAACTTCATTGATTTCCTCAGCCACCTCTCGAGTTGCCGGATGCAATAAGGGCTATAAAGTGTTAGATCGAATAATCGTATCAATGATATCTCTATCACTCCCTATAGCTTGAAACCTATTATTGCCGAGAAAATCAACAAGGCATTTACAATTAATCCATGGTTCAAACAATAGGGATGTTTGTCGCCCATCTACAAAGCTTTATTCATATACTGCCTTCCCGCTGTTTGTAACTTTAACATGTTTTACCATGTGCTAGATGCGTAGTTATCTACCGCCATCGACTCGAAAAATTTACGCCAACAATATCTCCTTCTCACCCATGAAGACCAAAGGTTGTTCCTCGTATGAACGTTCCAAAGTAGCTTTAGACAACATGCTTTTTTAAGATATGAGAAAAGGCGAAGGCCAACTTCTCCCTCATATTTTGGTTTGCATAATGAATTCCAGGATATTTTTTGTTGTGATCCTCCCCAAAATAAGTTAGAGCATATTGATTGAAACTTATCCAGTGTGTACTCTGGAATTCGGTAATCAAATAACCAATAAAGAACAATTGGAGTAATTACCGAGTTAATGAGTTCAGCTCTACCCGCATAGCTGAGGAATGTGAACTGCCATCCCTGAATCTTCATTTGAATTCGGTGAATCAACGCTTAGCATTCAGAATAATGTAAGTAGTTTGATGAAAGCGGAATGCTAAGATATTTTATTGGTAAAGCTTCTTCTTCAAAGCCAAAAATCCCTTTGATGTCAGCGGAATTAGAAACAGAATGGCTAAAGAAAATCTTTGTTTTATCATCATTCACAGTGAGACGTGTAAATTTGTGTAATTTTTGAAAAATTCCTTTTAATGTCAAAGCAGAGGAAAGAGTAGCTCAGCTAAAAATGAGAAGATCATCAGCATATAATAGATGAGTTACCATAGGATCAAAGCGTATAATAGATTGCCAGCATACCTAGAAAAATTATTTCTGGCTTTCTCTTGACGATACGGTTCCAACGAGACTAATTTCATCGAATTTTGAGACCGTTTGAAAAATGGCTATTTTCTAGTCGATCAAATTTGACTGAAATAGTCAAAACACATTTTCCTTTGCCACGCTCCCATATTAATTCGAAAAATTATGAAAATTGAAACTTAGCAATAATTTGACATTTTGGTTCCAACAAAAGTGGTTTCGTCGAAAACCGAGGTCGTTTGAAAAATGGCTATTTTCAAGGCCAATATATTTAATTAAAAATGAATATTAGGCTCACATCCCTATTTTGAAACTTAATTAGGCTCACATCCAGTGATAAACTTATTATAAATTAGGTCCCTATTTTTCAAAAGTTGCGAAAAAAGGAAAAAAAATCCAGAAACTATTTTTTAAATAAATTATTCATTCGATCATAAATTCACTTAAAAAATTCAAAAACATGCTGAAAATAAATTAAAACAGAAAAAAACAACAATAAATGCAGTTAAATGCATTTTTTTATGCAAGAATTTCAATTTCCTGCGTATATATGTGCAAGTATTCCAGTGTTGCATCCGCTATTGAATTAGTTCATTTTTATTTGCATTCCAACGTGCCATTAAATTCGAAACTTGCACATATGTGTGCAACATATATGCAGGCAAAACTGTAGCATAATTTCCTTTGTGCAATAATTGCATACATGTATGCAATTATACGTAATACTTGCATACATATATGCAAGTTTTTTTTTCCTTGGCGTGGACTTCTGGGATTATTTCTAGATTTTACAATTTTTTTTTTAGTTATGGCCGCACTTTTTTTTTTTTTTGAAAAATACGTAGGAGCGAAAGAAGAAAGGCATCAGGCGTAACATAAAAGGTGGAAGCGGATCCAATAAAGTAGGAGGCGTAAATTTGAAAACAGGGGGCGGAAGTGTATTGAAAACTATGACCGGATGTGAGCCTAATTTAAACCTTAACAGGGACATGTAAAAAACGCACCCTAATTAAAAAATATATAAATTTTACAGCGACTTTTCTAACTTTTAAATTGGACATAACTTTTGATTTTTAAAGTGAAATTTCAATTTTTCAGATTCGTTAGAAATATATCGTTAAACAGATTTAAATATTTCTTGTTTCATTCAATTCTGATTTAATTTGAATCCTGTACATTCAATCAAAGTTCAAATTCAAATTTTCAAACTGCAACGCTGTTTTAAACTCCTTTTATAATTAAATTAAATTTATTCATTTTAAACAAAGTTTTTAGTCGTTCCTATTAAATATAATTTATTTTAAATATTAAAAATCCATTAAAATTTCTAAAATAAAAATTTTAAATTGGCCCCAAAATTCCGGGTCGTTACAATCGCCCCCACTTAAAATCTTTTCGTCCTCGAAAAGGAACGTAGCTAAAAGTTGTTTAATTTAACCAACTCAACTTAATTTTTTTTTGTTGGTTTCAATAGTTTTGTTAGTTAAATTAATTATCATTTCTAAACTTTTATTAGTCAAATTAATAATCAAACATCGCAACCATCAATCAATTAGGTAATTAACTTTCCAAATATATGACTTTTATATATAGTCAAAAATCATATTTTTAGTGCAAATCACAGCAATGTGTCCTAACTAAGTTTTGCTTCTCATACCAGTCAATTGAAATATATATAGATATACCACTTTCGAGACTCGAACATAAATATTGGTGATGGTTGACCTATCACCAGAATTACCTCCGGGCGACTAGAGTGTGATTCTATATCTATCCAGTATATTACTTCGAATACCCGTTAATTACTCATATATTCGAAATCTTTATATACTCGATTGTCCACATTAAAATATAATATACTAAAATACGAATAAAAATTTTCAAAACTATTTTTTTAAAGAAAATAATACTCTTCACACTCGTTTTAGGATACTACTGATCCCGTCTCTAACGAGTTATTCTCATTGGATATTACTAATCCAACCTCTGATGAATTCTTTCGTTTGGTTCCAATGTGCCTTGTTCTCGAGCTCTATAAACCAAAGCTCTGATACCAACTGAAACGACCCAAATTTCCCAGTAAAGGAAAGACTGGATTGCTTTGAGGACAATACACATCAGAACACAAACTGAGGAACACTTTTACTGCTGATTACACAATTACATCAGAGTACAAGAATGTAACAGAGTATGAATACTTATAACATAAAAGAAATACAATAATATCAGAGATTTAAATTACATTTAAATAGCAGCGGAAAAATAATACAAATACACAACCGAAAGGAATACACGGATACAGAGCTTTCCGAATATCTCTTCAATTGTAGACCAGGATCCTGTAAATATTTCTGCAAAAAGCTACTCGACTGCCCGTGTGGAAATATATGGGCACCCGAGTTTGCCGGTGAAACAAAATACAGGTTAGTCATGGGATTTGTATGAGAAATCTTAACTTAACTATCTAATAATAAGGCTAATCACAGGACCACGCCGCTAACGTGGAACGGGTTTATTCCATTGGATTGCCAGTGCATAAATTAAAGTAAATCGTTAAACAACGCAATGCTTTTTAGAAAAATGAAACCATTATAAGACTCAAGTCCCATCACACAATGCAACACAAACCGGAGGATAGAGTTTTACCTTATAATGGTCAAGAGATGCTTGATACGATAAAAACGGATTTGATATTAGTGTGTATATGTTCTAATAAAAAAACATTTCAATCATAATGTATCAATCATAGACCGCATGGGTACCATATATCATGTCGCCATACTAGTTCTACATTCAAAACCGCAAGGTTGTACTGGAAATTAGATTCCCATCATGACTCAAGGCTAGAGGAAAGCTCCTCTCCGATTCGAGACACTCTAGCAAATGCCTCAGGATTCCCAGCAGTGAACCCTTGGAGCGGTAGGGCCGGTCCCTTCCTATCGGCAGTGGATTAGTTATGCCTGAACACACGCTTCCTGGTTCCTTTGAACCTATAGTATGACCACTAACGGCCTATAAAAATCCGAGGCACCTCAAAATCCATCATCCACATAAGTAAAATGCCAGCCAGTTTAAGCACTGACACTACCACTAGCTAGAAAGAAACGTGTGCACTCCCTACGGTCCATATCCCTTTTTGGCTCATGCCGGGGTGTGAGGCTCGCGAAGTCACGATATACACAAAGCTATGCCGTGATAGGCTATACTTTGATCATCCCACAAGGCCCTGCTTTTCAACAAAAGCCTTGATCATTTGCATCTTGGCGTGCCACATTGACAATTCACGCCATGTGATCAATCACTATTAATATATACTAGGGTGTTATGCAGAGAATAAATCCTCCACCACCAAACAGACATACATTAACAGAAATCGATTTAATTCACATGGAACGAAATCCAACGTCAGACACGCATCCATTTACTAGCTTATGCTCTGGGTCTGAGCGAAAACCAAATCCGAACAATCAACAATAGTTCGGACGACCACCACTGAAGCCCCATCAAGGTAGCTACTCCCATCAAGGGTCTCTGTAGCGACACATCCATTCGATGTGAAGATCGTCCGTCTTCAACCACCGTGTTCATCTTCGACTCTTCATCGTCGTAGTAATTATTCGGAATGGGTTAAACCCGGTCTTTCCGAATAACTCGCTTATTTTATAATAAAAATCAAGTACTATAAAACACATATAACGTCTCATTCCAATTCAGAATATTCTTTTAAATAAAATATTCAAATTATTCTATCAATGATAAATCCTTTAAGTTTATTCTCAAATCTTTCTTTAAAGATTTATCAAAACTTCAATTTGGTTTTAAATACCAAAAATCACTATTCAATGATTATTTAAATTTAAGAAATAAATCTTATCTTTAACTGGGTTAAAGAACTAGTGTCATTTTAAAACACCGTTCACGATAAACCCAAAATCGACGTCCATTAAAAATATGAAATCTTCACAGAAATCAAATCAATATATAATCAATTATAAATTTCTATATCCGACCAATAATATAAATGGAATAACGGCAAAGCCTCTTAAATTCCATATGCAGTATCAGTCTTCTTTTATAGAAGCTTATCTCGGTTATTATTAATTCGAATTCCATTCAACTCCAATTTAATATATTAAATTGGAAAACTCTACTTTTGGAAAATTTCCATTTAAATCTCAAATCAAAATTTACAAATTCCAAATCATCTTTTCACTGTCAGTTGGATTAAAGAACACATGTCACTTAAAAACATGGTTCATAATAAACCCAACTCACATTTCATCTTATTTCAATTACTAAATATAATCGAAAACTTTAATAATCTAAATTAAAAGATTATTCATTTCATATGGGGTTTAAGAATAGTGTTATTTAAGACACTATTCACGACAAACCCAAAATCCAATTTATTTAATTTAACTTCAATTAAATCTTAACAAATTGGAAAACTTCATTAAATCTTAATTCAATGATTTATTCTGGTTGATAACTAGTTGATTTCAAATAAAATATATTTTTCTAAAATATATTCTTTTTCTAAAATATGTTCTAAAATATTCTTTCTCTAGAATATTCTTTATTGGAATGTGACTCACTCAACAACCATATATTGCATGTAATCAATAATCATGATAAATAATTATCATACATCCAAATAGCAACCAGAGTGGATTCTACAACTAAATATTGTGATTCGTGTAGATCAAATATCATCCCAACACTCGTGTGGGGTTTCATCCAATAATCAAATAATAAATTATTTGTGCACTTGGGCGATGTGTAAAAATTATCGACCCAATCACATAAACAAGCCGATTGACTCGTAAATGGAAGTGTAATATTCAATTTTGAATACACTAACATTATATAAAATACATCAAACACTTCATCAACACATACATGTATTCTAAGCCATCATTAACATCATATTTTTAACATATGGTCTTTTTATTGTGACCAATCGACAAATAAAAATAATAACCTTCCTATCTTTTGTGTAATCCTTTATTCTAATTACATTTTCT
This sequence comes from Allium sativum, assembly GCA_030737875.1. NCBI lineage: Eukaryota > Viridiplantae > Streptophyta > Magnoliopsida > Asparagales > Amaryllidaceae > Allium > Allium sativum. Next base: position 30,631,025 of record CM060926.1, on the reverse strand, counting down.
AACTAAAATGTATACATTGTTCTAATTACATTTTCTAACAAAAATGTATTCTTTGTTTTAATTACATTTAAAATGACAAAAATATAATTTTGTCTAATTCCTTTTTATGTACAAAATATGATACTTTTGTCTAATCTTTTCAATGTAACAAAATATGATAATTTTATCTGACCTTTCTTAAATGTACAAAATATGATAGCTTTGTCTAACTCTTCTTTAATGTACAAAATATGATTATTTTGTTAAATTCCTTTAATGCTCATTTCTAACTCATTCTCTTTTTAATGTATAAAAATATGCATTTTTCAATTCACAACCTTTTAATGTATAACAATACACATTTTCATTTCATAACTTTTTAATGTATAAAAATATACATTTTCATTTCATAACTTTTTAATGTACAAAATATGCATTTCTAATTTAACACAAAAGTAACACATTTTAATCCAATAAACATTTTAAAATAAAAATGTTATTTTTATGTCTAGTGTAACATTTCATAACAAAAATGTTCATTTTGTCCTTTATAATCTAATTAACATTTTTGTTAATTTTGTCTGTAAACTTTTAATGCAAACAAAAATGTGAATTTTGTTTATAAACTTTTTAATGCAAAAAAATTGTGAATTTTGTTTATAAACTTTTTAATGCAAACAAAAATGTGAATTTTGTTTGCATATTTCAAATAAAAAGGTTGTTTTTATTTGCATAACAAATTCCTATTTAAAAATGTTATTCTTCACTAATCAAATTCTTTTAATGTAAACAAATTCACATTAAAAATATGTTCTTTTATTTGAAATAAAACGACGCTACGAATTTACTCTTTTTATTTTGAAGCATGATGACATTAAAAAGGTGATCTTTTTAATATGAACTAAACGATATAAAAATTTTCCCAACAAATTCAATAACCAAATATGAAAATAAAAATATGATTTTTAATTCTGCCTTTTTATTTGCATATAAAATGACGAAACAATAAGTTTTCTAATTCTGACTTTTTATCATTTGCAAATACAATGCAAAATAAAATATGATTTCTAACTTGTCCTTTTTATTTACAAATATGATACAAAGTAAAATATGATTTCAACTCTTATCTTTTTATTTTTATTTACACTAAGAAATGAAAATAAAATGTATATCAGGTCTTGTCCTTTTTATTTGTATACATGATATTGATAAAAATGTATTTTAAATCTTATCCTTTTTATTTACAAATAGAATGTTAATAAAAGTGTATTTTTAATTTTGACCTTTTTATTTGCAAATAAGATGTCAATAAAAATGTGTTTGTATTCTTGAACTTTTTATTAACAAATAAAATGTTAATAAAAATGTGTTTCCAAATACCCGACACTCCTAGCTCAATTGGTTAGAGGTGGGCGAACTGGGATGAGATATAGGTCTCAAGTTCGAGGGTCATCTCTGCAAATTTCTAAGGGTGACTATCTAGGTAGTGTGAAGGCGTTGAAAAATCAGGGTATATCACTACCTGTGGGGTTTACTAAGACCGACAAGCAATGGCTTGACTGAAGTCTTAGGTTCCACATGTAAATCAAAAAAAAAAAATGTGTTTCCAAACTTGTTCTTTTATTTACATAAGGGGTGTAAATCAGAGTACCTAAAAACAATTTTGCCTTTTTATCTACACATGGAAATGTAAATAAAAATATAATAAACAATTTTAGTACCCCTAATTAAACACAGTCTATATAATATTTTAATTTAACCTAATTTACAGAACATGATGATTTTTATCGAATTCATATAGATCCAGATCGTATGATAATAGATCTAAACATTACAATGCAATACAATTCATCAGAACACAAGCAAAATCCATCACACCACAGATTTGAATAAATAACATACATCTAATTATTTAACAACAACAGAACAATTAAATAAATTAATTAAATTGTAAAAATCAGAGATTCTCACATTGGTTTGGCTGAAAATTCAAAGTGCTCCTTTTCAGCTCTAGTCAGTTCCATGAGGTAGATCTCATTTTTTTGATTCCAACGGTTCTGAAATTTCGAGTTTATACGAAGAAGTTATGGTCTTTATAAGTCGATTGAATAATTAGAATAATTAAATATTAATTAAAACCCTTAATTACTTTAGATCAAATCGTGGCCGCCCCTCCTTCTGTTTCTTCTTCATTGTATCCTTTACACGCCAAAACCCATCGTCGACCTAGTACATCCCAAATCGCACCTCACTGCGGCCCTCCTGGCGAAAATCAGATACCATCGTCTCGAAGCCCTTCGAGCAAGCCACCCACGCGAGGAACCTCGCCCAGCTCGCATGCCTCCTCCTCCTAAAAATCCGCACATAACGTCGGCTCTTTGCACCCAAAATCCGGCTGCCACGCTCCACTAAATCCGACCATCCCCGTACCGATTGAAAGATCTTTGAATTCTCTTCAATTTGATATATGGTATGCGATTTACCGTTGAGTGGATTAAAAGATAATGTCGTTTGAATTTGAGAGCTTTCTGGCCCTCGAAATGATAGAGGCAGCGGCTTCCATTTATAGGGTTTTAATTTTATTATTTTAATAATAAATCTCGATTTTCGTGCTTAAAAGTGGAATTTTCGAGCTGTCTCCAAATCAGGCCTGCTTAGTGTCAATCTTAATGTTTTGATGTCTTCTGAATGCAATAGGCTATGCCTCGTAGCCCAATTCTGAAGTCTGTTGCGCGTTTTAATAAAATTACAATATTAAATTAATAATTTAATTTCCGTTGCACATTTAAATACGTCGGGGCCACATATGACATATAAAAATTCCAGAAAAATTATTTCTGGCTTTCTCTTGACGATACGGTTCCAACGAGACTAATTTCATCGAATTCTGAGACCGTTTGAAAAATGGTTATTTTCTAATCGATCAAATTTGACTGAAACAGTCAAAACACATTTTCCTTCGCCACACTCACATATTAATTCGAAAAATTATGAAAATTGAAACTTAGCAATAATTTGACATTTCGGTTCCAACAAAAGTGGTTTTGTCGAAAACCGAGGTCGTTTGAAAAATGGATATTTTCAAGGCCAATATATTTAATTAAAAAATATATAAATTTTACATCGACTTTTCTAACTTTTAAACTAGACATAACTTTTGATTTTTAAAGTGAAATTTCAATTTTTCAGATTCGTTAGAAAGATATGGTTAAATAGATTTAAATATTTCTTGTTTCATTCAATTCTGATTTAATTTGAATCCTGTACATTCAGTCAAAGTTCAAAGTTCAAATTCAAATTTTCAAACTGCAGCGCTTTTTTAAACTCGTTTTATAATTAAATTTATTCATTTTAAACAAAGTTTTTAGTTGTTCCTATTTAATATAATTTATTTTAAATATTAAAAATCCATTGAAATTTCTAAAATAAAAATTTTAAATTGGCCCCAAAATTCCGGAGCCAATAGGAATTATTGCAAGAGAAGAAAAGAAGATGAGAAATAAAAGCATCAAACTTGTTAAAATACAGTGGAGTTTAGATGTAAATGATTGCACATGGGAAGGTGAAGATAAAATGAAGATAAAGTATCCAGGATTATTTTCTAATAAAGGCAAGAACTTAGGTTAATTCTGGGTAAGCATTTTGAATTATTATACACACACACATTCCATACCAACATGTTCGTGAGTGCTAGTAAAAAGGAACACGCACACGCACGCGCACACACACACACACACAAATATATATATATATATATATATATATATATATATATATATATATATATATATATATATATATACGCAAGTATATATATGGTATACATTAGGTTTAAAGATAAGGAGCTAGGAGTAAGAAGATGAGTATTATATAATTTATCATATGGGTATAATGCAAAGATAGGAAAAGAGAAAATGTGGGACACAATTCCTACAGGAGGGGTGAAAGTGATAACCCAAATCCTTAACCTACTTTGGACTTTGTATTTATCAAATCTCTTAACATATAATTGTTATAAACTGGAGTTAGCATTAACCATGTGTACAAGTATACCTAAAATTTGTAATTTACAATAATCTATTTTCTGGTTAAAGGAAAATATAAATGTTCAATAGCCTTGTAGTTGAATACTTAACATGAAGTCATGTGACATAGATCCCTTACGATGTTATAGAGTGCTAAGGGTAAAATGATATTTGAATAATTCATTCGAAATATATATTTTGGCATAACCTATTCTTTTGTATACTAAAGAATAGGGACCACTGAAATGGGCAGTCACAGATATAACATAACAAACATAATTCTTAAAATGACCTGGGGCATGCAAAATATTGAAAATGGCATGCAGAAGGGTTGTTTTGTAGTGTATACAGCTATTGTAAATGGGTAAGGACCAAAGCGTAATATAGTGATTTTATATAAAAAAGGAAACCCTAGTTATTATTGGGTATAAGTAGCCCATAATAATGCCATTTAGAAAAATAATGAAGAAATATTTTATCACTGAAATATGGCTACTAATGGAGTTACAGAGAAATAGTAAAAAGAACTGGAATCTCATATGCTAGGGGAAGAAAGAGTATAGGTGAGTATATCTCACTATTTAAGAGGAATACGACCTATTTAAGCAGCCCACATTAAATGTACTATATTGTTTAGATATACTGTTTTATTCATATGTTTTCATGGATTCAATATTCTACATGAATGTGTAATATGAAGTGAACATTTGTAACCTGAATAGTAAATAACAATATTGCCATTGAAGTAAGATTTGATCATTTGGGAGTATCCAGTTTGAACAAGGGAGTTTGATCTTATGTATACTTCTGAATAAAACAGTGAATAGAGCAATGAGCTTAATCGTGTGCTGATCCATTCACTATGTGAATTTTTTCAGTTAGATCTTAATATACGATAGGTAGAAATCATAAGGATTGGAGATAACCTTATTATCTCTATTTTATTCTCTTGGCAATGAATATAAATAACCTGCTACTTCATATTTGAACATCAAATGTCAAACTTAATCATATGATTCCATTTTTCATATATTAACATGATTCTGGATGAATGATTTAGGTGTATATAATAAGCCATTGAATGGTTGTTGGTATTATCTTCCATAATACATTATAAGGTATAGGTTGGCAAGTAGTTAACCATTTTTAGTGGGGTTTTCGTGCTTCAAGAGGGATGTATAGGGATGGTTGGGTTAACATAGTCTAAAAACCTAACTAGAGACATGATAATGGTTTGGTTGAGATGTTTGTCACCTTTTACATTGATTTATCTAACATTAAGTTAGGATGTTCGGTATGCATATGGCTTAATGCAAGCCCTATAGGCATTTATGTGTTTGGAAAAACACAATATGCATAGGTGTTCAATCTATGGTACTTTAGGATGGTGACCCACTGTAATAATCAGAATCAGTCCAGTGTAATAGAAAACATGTTATTAGAAAGGACTGTTAAATTTTATTAGGGGACTCGGTGTCATTTATGTGTGTTATATGATATGTTGATGGATGCATTTACTTACTAATATAGTTATGCACTGAATATAGTGAAAGAAGTTGCTTATGCTTATTAAATATTGTTTTAAGCTCATACCAGACCATTAGTTTGACCCTATTTGATTGTTTTCTAAATCTTTGGCGTGTCTCAATTCTGATGAGGCAGCTCAGGGAACTACTTCAGGAATAGAGGCTTAATTAGAAGGGTTTGATGATGCTGTGTTAAGATGTAAATGCAAGGAGCATAGTTGCAGTAGAGTTAAAGTTTGAGTAGTTTAAATGCATAAATAAATGTATCAAAATGTTTGCAAAATGACTTAAATGTTCCATGTTGTTTAAGAAGAATTTATGTAATGCTTAAGTACTTGTGAAACTAGTGGTAGATTGAGTGTTTTAAGTCTCCTTTTTATGAGATCAGAAGTGCATGAATGCACCATATTAGTTATATGTCTGGATATGCTTTAAAATGATAAAATAATATACAATTGAGTTTGTTGCATATAAATGCATTTTTACTATCTTCTTTCAGCAAGTATTTTATTGGCAAATTGATAGTATGAGAGGGGAAGAGTATACAAATCAAATGTGTACATCGTTATGCCATTGTATACAAAAGATAAAGTAATTTCCTATATATACATGTATATACTTGCTCACTTTGGCTACATCCTTCATTTGGCAAACTGATATTTAAGTGGTAGAGGATGCAAATATAATCTATGTATTCTACCACTAGAGTTAATTGTGCCAATGCATATAGGAAACTGGAATAGGCCTTATATTGTTATAATCTAGCATATAATATAAGCCGAGGTAGATACTTGTGATATAAAGGTAATGAAATATATTTATTAAAGGTAACCTAGTACATTGGGGCATTTCATCATCTACATTGCTAAGTGTTTGTAGAAATTACACTACTTGGTGTAAGCAATACTTTATATAGGATGAGGTTGCATCATCAAAGAATTTGACTAATTTTACAGTTTATATGTGGAAAAGATATCAGGAACTCTTGAAGCAATTTATAAGAGGGTTGTGTAGGTGAACAAATTATATAAACTACGCACGTGCACATAACCAAAGCCTACAATTTCCAGATTACAGCTTTCCTCATATATAAATCTCTTTGGTTGTGATACAATAGATGATTGGAAGTCTGGTAATCATGCCACTTAATCAAATTAAATAAAAGACAAATAGGGTTTAAGAACCATCGAGGTTTTACTTAGTAAATAGTCATAGACTGAATCACCTTGTGGGGTTTATTTTGCTTGAAATTGGGTGTTACTAAATATCTTTGTTATGCGTGTATAGGATTTAAAATGCTGGTTAAACTAGTATATTTATATTGATGGATGAATGATCTTAGGGATTTAATAGGGGAAGCCTATTAAATAAGTGATCCCGGTAACATTTGATATTAAATCAAGGTATATAAATTATCTAAAACATTGTCAATAAGGGTGGGTCATTGTTGTATTTACTTTCCAAATTTTAAGCAGCGTTTAATGTATTTAAGTTTACTTAGAAAATTAAAAAAAGGGTTGTCTCCCTACTTTAAATAAGACAACCTTGCACTAATTCTTGATATCCGGGCTGCCAAATGTTGTTGAACTTGAAGAGCTTATTGTAAAAATTTCAAAACATCTAGGCTTGCGGTTTGTTTTGAAGAGGGAAGTAAGACAGAAAGAAGTAAGGGCGTGGGGATTAGTCCCACACCATGAGAATTGAAAAAGGTTTCAAGGTACTTAAGGGGCTTTCTTAGAAGTGTGCTGAGGCCTTAAGGATCCCACATGTTTGCTTTGTTGTGAGGAGGGAGACCATGCATCTCTACTACACATATGCACGTCGTAGCCGTCGTCCGTGCGGGCCGGGTACAGGTTTCGGGTTTCGGATCCAATAAAAATATCTTTGGACCAAGATTTTATGCTGTAACGTTTTAAACTGAAATGACTGTTGCAAACAGTTGCGTCAGTTCATGAAGAGGCATATCCCTCCACTGTCTATAATTACCAAGGCCTAACAGCTATTTCAATCACTCCAAAATCAATTCTTCTTCTTCTCACACAATTCTACGATGCCATTTAAGTGTTTCAACGCTGCTTGGTTTTGAAACGCTTCTAATGTGTTTCAATTTTGAAAGCATTGCCGAGTTATTTTCTTCTTCCTCCTCTTCTTTCTATTCTATAATTGCATCATCTGAAATTATATTTTAGAGTGTTGTTGGTCGGATCAAAGTCGTGGAAACTTTGAATTTGATTACGCTGTTCCAAGGCTTCATTGAATCCTAATAGTTGATAGTTCGATAACCCATTTGTACCTAATGGGCTGAACTATTATCTAAAAGAATATATTCTATAGATCCTTGAACTTTGAAGTACGACAATCATCTTCCTCCAATAGTCATGAACCGCAAAATCCCCGACAAATTTTCAGAAGATAAAATCAACCATGGTAGGTTTGAGCATGCTACAAGTGTTAAATCAACATTTGGCTCGTTTGGAGCGATTTGATGGCAAAAATTTCATTTGTTGGCAAGAGATAATGAAGTTCTTTCTGATCACCATCAAATTGTTCTACATCTTGAAAGACGGATTTGAAGTGATATCGGATGAAACCGATAAGGATGATGCCGCTCTCTAAAGGCGAAACGTGCAAAATGCAAAGAGGATGGTTTTTTATGTAGAGGGCACATCCTGATTGCGTTGTCTACTCCAGTCTACAACACTCATAGGACCTTGGAAACTAACAAAGGCGCTCTGGACCACATTAGAGAGCAATTACCTAATATTCGAGGCAAGTAATAAAAAGTTTCTTATTCGTAATTTTATGAATTTCAAAATGGTCGCCAACAAGTCCATGGTTGGACAAGTGAGTGAAATCTTACTATTGGCGAATCAACTTAAAGATGCCAAAATTGGTCTCCCTGAATCTTTTGTTGTTAGAGTTATTATTTTGAGACTCCCGACTTCTTGGAAGGAATATAATAAAAATTTGAAGCATGCAGTAACAGACTGTGATTTAGATGGTGTACAGTGTCATCTTCGTATTAAGAGGATTCCCATAAATGCGAACTAGATGATAATCCATAAATCGAGTATCAATCTAAGGCAAATAATGTTGAAATTACTGGAAAGTTGAAGTCTAATTGAGACATAGTTTAAGAAGAAAAAAATTCCAGGAGCAACAAGAAGAAGGGTGCTTGTAATTATTGTAACAAACCCGACCCCCATGCCCGAGACTATCATCTACGGAAGAAACAACAAAAATTAAATGTGGTTGAAGAAAAGCTTGTAGTTGTTCTACAAGAGGATAACTTCGTTAATGGCATTGATAATGATTGGTGGTTTGATATTGGAGCAACCATTCATATTTGCAAAGACCATAATCTGTTTAATACTTATGAAGAGAATAATGGAGAATCCAATGAAGTTACTAGCACAAACAAAGTTGCAAGCAAAGTTCTGGGGGAAGGCACAATTGAACTTACGTTCACCTCTAGGAAAAGTTCTTACCTTAGTCAATGTAGTTTACGTACCCATTACGTGTAAGAATTTGTTTTCTGGATACCTTCTTAACAAAAGAGGATTCAAGATGGTGTATGAATCTAATAAGTTAGTGTTGTCCAAGAACAACAAATTTATTGGACAAGGGTATTCTTGTAACGACATGGTTAAGTTGAATCTAATAAAGAAAGTTTCTGCTTATAATGTTGATTATGTTAATTTATGGCATTGTAGATTAGGACATGTTAGTTATAAATCTCTTTAAAATATGCATAAATTAGGACTAATTTCTGATTGTGATTTCGATTTTCTATAAATGTGAAATATGTGTTCAAGCAAAAATATACCGGAAATCCATATGTAGAAAGGAAAACTTGCTTGCTTGATTTGGTATATTGTGATGTGGGTGACTTAAAAAGTAATATCACCTATGGTGGTAAGCAATACTATATAACATTTATTGATGATTATACTAGATATGCATATGTATATCTAATGAAATCTAAAGACATGGCTTTTGATAAATTCAGAATTTACAAAGCAAAAGTTGGAACACAATTAGGAGTTAAAATCAAAGTGTTACCTTCAGATCGTGGTGGTGAATATTTTTCAAAAGAATTTACTTTTTTTTTTAAAACAACATGGTATAGTTCACTAATGTACTGTCCCATATACACCAAAATAAAATGGTGTTGCTGAGAGGAAAAATAGAACTTTAGTAGAATTGGTTAATGACCTGATCATAAGTTCAAATTTAACTTATAACCTTTGGGGTGATGCTATGTTACCTACATGTTACATTTTAAATAGAGTACTACTTATAAAGAATAATATTTCCCCTTATGAATTATGGTATAGTAGAAAACCTAACATTAGTAGACTTGAAGTTTCGGGTTGCTTAATATATGTTAGAAAACCAAACCCTAAATGACCAAAGTTAGGAAATAGGGCATTTAAGCTTGTTTTCATAGGATATTCTCTTAATAATATAACTTATAGGTTCCTTATTCTTGACACCTTAGAAGTTATAGAATCCATAAATGTAGAATTCTTTGAAAATAAAACTATTGAGAATTCGTTGAGATCATCTAGTCTAGAACCAACTGTGACTAATGATATCAACGACGATGAATATGCTCCTGCCCAAAACAACAAGGAAGTGCCAGTACCAGATAATAGTACCGAACATAGAAGAAGTAAAAGAGTGAGAATAGAGAAGGACTATGGTCCTGACTTCATAACATATCTCGTAAAAGGCAATAAGGATGAAGTCCTTAATGCAACAAGAAATGAAATGAACATCATGATGATCCAGAAACTTATTATGAAGTTATGAGTTCCACAGATTCTAATTTCTAGAAAGAAATCAATTATGAAATGAATTCCATAATGTTAAATCAAACTTGGATTTTAACTAATTTACCTCCTGGTGCTAAACCTATTGGATGTAAATGGATATTCAAGAAAAAGCAAAATACAAATGGATCCATTGATAAGTTTAAAGCCAGATTAGTTGCTAAGGGATATAAGCAAAAACAAGGAGTAGATTATCTTGATACATATGCTCTGGTTGCTCGCATATCTTCTATACGTTGTTTAATAACAATTGCATCAAGGCCTGAAGCAAGCTCCCATGGAATGGCATGAGAAGTTTGATAAAGTTGCACTATCATAAGGATTCATTGTTAATGATGCTGATATATGTATTTATAGCAAATCAAATAACAACGGTTATGTTGTAATATGTTTATACTTTGATGACATGCTAATATTTTGTTCCAATATATCTTATGTGAATGAAATTAAGAAGTTTCTATCTTCTAAATTTGATATGAAGGATCTAATAGAGGATGAAGTAATTATGGGAATTAAAATCATTAGAAAAGCGGGGGAGTTATTGCTAACTCAATCTCATTACATTGAGAAGTTCCTATAGAAGTATGGTCATTATAATGACAAACCAACACCAAATCTTTTAGATTGAAGTATCAAATTAGAAAAAGACCATGGATTTACCATTTCTCATCTGGAGTGTTCTAGTGTTACTGGGAGTTTTATGTATGCTATGCATTGCACTAAACCAGACATCGCACATGCTGTAAGTGTATTGTGTCAATTTACGAGTAATCCTGGTTTCGAACATTGGAAAAGTATTTCTAGAGTTTAGCTTATTTGATGGGAACCATAAACTATGGCTTATCTTATAAAGGATATCCTACTATAATAGAAGGATATAGTGATGCAACCTAGAACGGTGTAGAATACAAATCCAAGTCTACGATTGGATGGATATTTACATTAGGAGGCACTGCTGCTGTGTCTTGTGCTTCCAAGAAATAGACCTGTATAGCTGACTCAACTATGTTGTCAGAATTGATTGCATTAGCATATGCATGTAAGGAAGCGGAAAAGTCTTAGGAACTTATTAATGGAAATTCATTATGGAAGAAATCATCTCCAACAGTTTTAATTAACCGTGATAATAAAGCAATGACATATATTGTCTATAATAAGACATATAATGGAAAGTCTAGACATGTGAGTCTAAGACATCAAACTGTAAGACAATTACTCAAAAGTGGAGTTATAACTGTTGACTACATAGAAACAAAGAAAAACTTGGTTGACCCACTTACAAAATGTGTTCCAAAGGTAATGGTTTCTATAAAGTCAAAAGAAATGGGACTACGGTCTGCGAATGAAGATTGATCATTCTTAACAGGAACCAAACTGTCTTGAAAAGGGTAGACAAAGTTCATGGGTACCAAAAAGTTAAGAGAATGTTTACGGAATACTAAATCTATAATCTTTTAATATTTAGTGTTGGATTCTGTAAGAACAAAGGATGGAAAATGTCCTTAATAAGTCTAGAAACCTTAAAAGGTGTATTGCGGAAACACCTTGAGAGACTTACCTATATGAGTATGGAAATTAAGCCGATGCCTAGGAAAGTAAGACCAATTTATAAAGTAGACTCATGAACGAGAATTAAAAGCACAAGGCCATTAAGGTGCTGAGAATGCAGAACACTCTAACTAAGGAAATCAACATGTGTGATTGTTTTGTTTTTATCGTTAAGGGATAATTTGTTCAAGTTTCATTCACCATAGAATCTAGATAGAACTTTGAATGGTTTACACTAAGTAAAGGTTCAAATCCAGAAGATACCTTCTATTTAGGGTTTTTTTCCATGATGATGCAAAACTTGATCATAGAGCTACATAGGCTTGCTCCCACTTGGACATGTTGGAAGTCACACTAGTAATTCACTTGTCCACTTTATTTGTTTTCTTATTTTGAAAATTGGGGGAGATTGTTGTAAAATTTTCAAAACATTTGGGCTTGGGGTTTGTTTTGAAGAGAGAAGAAAAAAAGGAAGAAGGACGAGTGTGGGGATTAGTCTCACATCATGAAAACCGAAAAGGTTTCAATAAACTTAAGGGGCTTTCTTAGAAGTGTGTTAGGGTCTTGGGGATCCCACTTGTTTGCATTTGTTGTGAGGAGGCAGACCATGCATCTCTACCACACACACGTGCATTGCCATCGCCATCCGCCCGACGTAACCGAACTGGGTCGATCGGGTACGAGTTTAGGGTTTCAGATCCAATAAGAATATTTTTGGACCAAGATTTTAAACTGTAACGGACCGAATTCTGCCCGCTAAGAACCCATACCCGAAACTGCATTCAAAAATGAGGCAGGAACATTCGTTGCAACGTTCTGACGCTCCAGAACGTTGCAAACGAAAGGGCGCGACAGTGAAATTTGTAACGTTTCCGGACATTGCAAATGAAGGGATACAACATTTTGGACTAAAACAGAAATGACTTGTGCAAACAGTCGCTTCAGTTCATGAAGAGGCATATCCCTCCGCTGGCTATAAATACCAAGGTCAGAAAAATATTTCAATCACTCTGAAATCAGTTCTTCTTCTTCTCACACAATTCTACGATGCCATTAGAGTGTTTCAACGCTACTTTGTTTTGAAATGCTTCTAAAGTGTTCCAATTTTGAAAGCATTGCAGAATTGATTTCTTCTTCCTCCTCTACTTTCTATTCTGTAGTTGCATCATTAGAAATTATATTCTGTAGTGTTCTTGGTCGGATCAAAATCGTATGAATTTTGAATCCGATTACGCGGTTCCAAGCCTTCATTGAATCTTGAAAGTCGATAGTCTGATAACCCATTTGTAACTAGTGGGTTGAACAATTGCCTAAAAGAATCCACTCTATAGATCCTTAAAGTCTAAATTACGACAATCATCTTCCTCCAATTGTCCCAAACTGCAAAATCTCCAACAAGGCTTGCTAAGATGGAAGGAGGTGCTTTTGGAAGCTTAGTTTGAATGGACGAATGGGCACACTCATATAATGGTTTAAGCAGGCATGAGCTATTCCCATTATTGATGTTGGATCTGATGCTTGTTGCTTATTATATATGTACATTTTGGTTTTATGGATTGTGTATTACTACTTAGAACTTGATATTATTTTGTTGTCATATGTTATGTATTTTGTGACTTGTTATGTGTTAGATCTTAACGTAAAATCTTATCTCCTCCCTTTGAAATGTTGAAACTTTATGACTATAGCTTTGTAGTTCTTTGTGTGTGTGATTTTATTGTTTTATGATAATATTTATTAATTATTATATATTGTATAGCAAATGCAACCAATTATCATTATTATTTATTATTTATTTTGTGCCAAAATAGTTGTAAAAGATAAAAGGACAATGCGCTATGGACGTTGTAGCTAAGACCAATTAGAACGGGTTAGCCAATGTAAAATGATGTATTGCAACGGGTCAAGCCGGTTGTATTATGGTTTTTTTTAATAAACGATATATATTTTACAACTAGTATTTACTGTTGTAAAATATGCTACTGCAACTGGCTAGAGTCGTTGTTATAGAATGTTGTAATATCTTCTTTTCTACAATAGGCAATTACTTGACGGTTTCAATTCCAATGCGAAACCCCTATTACAATGGATTTTTCCGATTGTAAAAGGGCTATTTTGTTGTAATTAAGGCCTAGAGCATTTTTCTGTTCGACCTAAAAGGGCGTGCCACCATCCGTGCCACTTTACCAAATCAAATCATCACCGGAGATGTATCTATCGTCTCTGAAGCTAAATCAGGACTCAATTTAACTCCTTGATGAATGTAGCTCGCGAAAATGTCAGCCTTATCCGAGGCCTATGATAGTCATCACCACTAAGCGTGTTGAAACTTCTACAGGTGGTAGATCTCCTCCTTATAATCTAAACAAAGAATCGTGATTTTCCGTGGAGTATTTCAATTGGAATAATTTTTGAAAAGGAGAAATAAAATGACTATGGAAATGACGGTAAATTGAGTGATAAAGAAAAGAAGCAAATGGGTCGGTTTTGAAGAAGTAAATGGGTCATGTTTGATAAATCACTATAGCTAGATTAATACTATTTTATTCTCTAATAGGTCCGAAAACCCGATATCTTCAATCAACACGTGCAACCTATCTTCATATATGTAAAAAGGCCTTCTGAAAATTGTGGAACTAGTCTTGAGACTAAATTCTATTGTATACAGAAGTTAGTCTTTAAAACTTGAATTATACAATTGTCGTTTCTTACAGAAATTGACAAGTGTTTTATTTATGCACTATCAAACGGTACATCCGATTGCTATGAAACTAGACAACGTGCAACAACTCACTACTTCAATTCCAAAAATATAAGTTTTTTCATAATCCAAAACTATGCTCTAGAAACAAAAATTTACGCGTATCTCTAGATCACTTTGACCATCAATTAGTCCAAACTTGAAATATAATGATCCATATACTTGTTCTTCATGTAACGAATAATCCGGACTCAATGGAACTAGTCCATAATCCTTATTCGATTGTTTGTGATAAATTACCTTATGGTATCATTAGTTGAATAATTAAAAATCAATATTTAAAATAAAATATTTAATATCCAATCTTTAAAATACGGGTCGTTACATTCTACTCTCCTTGAGGATTTCATCCTCGAAATCATCAAAGACGAAACAACACAACCCTACACTCTCGAAAAAGTGACCACATAGGACAAACTGTCACTTAACACTCTCAACGACAGCCATTTAGTAACCATAACAAAGGAAACATGCTCGAAGCTAGGCGTGAAACCAATATTCCCATTCCCGAGTACAATCACAATCATATCTGGGATCGATGTAGCTAAGCAAAACATATAAGTTGTGCACTTCTTACCCAAAAACGATATTGGAAAACAAGAGCCATAACTCACTAGTTGGAAGATAATTCAATCTTTCATTGCATATTTAATTCCATTCCAAATTTGAAAAAAATCACGGAAAACTTCGATAGCATCTCCTTTGCGTTGCTCAATCCAAAAAAACTACAACCTGCTAAATATGGTTCATCCCAACAAAAGAAAACAATAGTTCAAAAGTGGCTTCCCATACATGGGTCATAAAATCATCAAAATGCACCAAATGGAAAAAATCACAACTCTACGTCTACTACATACCTATTTTAAAGCAAGCTTAGAATTTGGATTCAATTAAAAATGAACTAGCATCCCAAATCAAACCTTGATTTTTTGTAACTGGGCATGTACTCAGTAAAAAGGATCACGCACAATAGTAGAAATATCAAGAAGGGAAATAAATATTTTAAATAAATATAATATATCTAACATGAGCATGTCAAGTCATGTATAGATTTTTATCACGAATGAATGGATGATACAACAATACAATTATCTTGCATGCCTAATAACCATATGAGCATAAATAGCCATGTCAAAAATCAATAATCAAACATGCATGTATGTGACACCCCATACTTTTTCGAGCACGAATTTTAACGAAAATCAAAACTCAAATCCATCCATGTATAGGTAATGTGAATATGGTAGCTACCACTAATTAGCATGATCATAATTAGAGTATAATAAAACTAACACATAATGGAAATAAGATAAGATAACAAGTATCAACTAAGGCAACTACCTTAAATGTGAATTGCCACATCAATACCAAGCATGAGAGAACAAGAAGAGAAAACCAAACATGAATTCTTGCAAATACTTATCTTACCCATGGTAAAATTGAGAGGTTTTATGAGAAGTTGGTCAGAACAACAAGTCTTAGTGAGTAAAAAATATACAACACTATCCAGAATACACAAATGCATTCCATTTGGTTTCACTCAAATCATATGTCTAATAAGGCTAGTGATTCTAATTTAGCCTCGCAAAGATCACGCATAACGATTAACCACTACCGCACCCAATGTAGAACTTCCTAAGTTATATCGTAATACACTAAGATTTTTTTTTTGCTAAGTATGAATTCTATAAACCACCACGCAAACCGATACCAAAACTAAGAGGAGGGCTTTCCAGCTACTTAATACCCTACAAATAAAGGAGGTTGATTATGAATATGTTTAGCCACTTATGGCTTCACTCACAAAATAAACTATAAGGTGGATTCTGATGATCACTTAAGGCCCAAGGCGCATCCATTGATCACTTAATACCTTACTAGTTGGTTTATAACACACTAATATAAATTAGAAGACACTAGCTACCAAGTCCTTCTAATTCAAGGCTTCCGTCATTCGTGCATAGTCCCAATCTTGCATAAGGTGGGAGATAGTAAGCAATCACTTATTGCCTCTAGGGTAGATAAACGACTACTCATCATTTATGACCTACCCCTAAAGGGCCCTTATGTTACTGTAACGACCCACATTTTACGTATCAGAGAATCATAAAATATTTTTATTTAATTCCCTGAGGGTCGTGTCATTATAATATTTTGATATGTTGGTTATCGGGATGTAAGGTATGGCCATATTTTTTATCAATTTTATTTGTGACCATTTTTCCCCTATTAGTTTTGTATAGGGCATGACTTTTGATTGGGATCAAATCAAGTGCTGAGATTGATTTAATTGGAAAGGAAATGGCGTTGCAAATTCCGTAGAGTGGTCACACTAAAGATTTAGTCCAACGGTCTGGGAGAAATCGTTGTTTTAGTGCTACACAATTTTTGGATAGACTAATTTGTCATTAGTGGACTGATTCGTGAGCCTCATTAGTGGGATGATGGGTAGAGGCAAGTGGAAAGGGTTACTTTCTTCATTTCTCATTTGGTTGGCGATTGAGATTCTCCCTACTCCAATCAAATACATCTCTCCACCATTAAAATCTTAGATCTACATTAGAAGGTTGAAGATCTACAACAAGGAAGGCTAGATCTACATCAAGAGAGGGTGGATCACATCAAATTAAGAGATTTGAAGATCGTTCTTCGCTATTCGGATCAGAGATTAGTTGATTTCAAGCTATTTCGTAGATTTGGTGAGTACGGGTTCAATTGAGTATATGAGTTGTTTGATCTTATTATCATTATTTTAAGTGGTTTTCACCTAGATCTGCATCATGGTAAGTATATTTTCATTCGGATCACCATAGATCTAATCTAGCAACTTAAATCGGTAAATTTCTACGTTAATTCATGTGTTATTACAAGTTAGATCCATTTGTTCAATTCGTTTATTATTTATCATGAATTTGGTGAATTTCTTATTTTTGAATGATGGAAAAAATCTTTGTGTTAATACTTGTTGATGGTTTGATTTGATTGATTTGTCAAACTGAATGTTTGCATGAGTTTTGGATCGTGCACATAAAAAACATGGATTGGACAAGTGAGCACATGGTGAAAAAGTGGATCCGGCAAGGTTTTGTAGTGGATCGACTGAAAAAAGTAATGGACTAGACCGGGTGTAAAAACGGAGTGGATCGGGCATGTCAAAAACGTGGATCGAGCAAGTGGCCACATGGTGAAAAAATGGATCTGGTAAGGTTCTGTAGTGGATCGACCGAAAAAATGGAGTGGATCAGGCGTAAAAATGGAGCAGGCCGAGCATGTGAAAATAATGGATCTACCGAGGGGGCAATCAATGAAAAAGTGGATTGAGCAAGGGTTTTGCTTGGATCGGAATTTCTGGGTTCAACAGCGTTTGGAGAAACACTGAAGATAGCGCTGGATTGGGCAAGAAATTTTTGGTGAATCGAGTGGATCAGGCAATGTTCAAGAAGTGGATCGGGCATGGTTAAGCACCAGACATATGAAAGCGTTTCTAGAACACTATGAATGAAATTTTAAACACCATGGTATGTTTTTCATAGCAAAAAGGCTGAAACGCTATGAATTGAAAATCGACCAAAAGGAAGTATGTTTTGGCTCGACGATGATTGTGGCTTTACCATGAATTCAAGGAGGGATGTTCGAAGCGTCATAAAGAGTTCGGTGATCGATGAAATGCAACGAATGTGGAAACGACTCAAAGTTGTGAGCTCGTGGATGATGGTTGCTTGAGACATGGTCCGAGCTTGTGGATAGTCGCTGGTGATAACGACTAAATTTATGAAGGCTGAGAGATTATCATTGTCATAAGTTCTAGTGGGCTCATAGCAGGGGTATAATAGGGATGCCTAAAAGTCTAGTGGGGCTAGTTGGCACCCTGGGAACATGGGATGAGCCTAGTTGTCTTGGGGAGGCAAATGTACGTAGGACATACAAAAGTCTGACTAGAACCGGGGTTACCATTACCCCTTGACAAATGGCGTGTCATAGCCAGTCATGCGATTGATGATAGTTTCAAGGCAGGATTGGCGGGATAGCCAGAGTCATGGATGTTTGTTGCTTTGACTGTATCGTCTTGTGTAGATTGTTCGACATCGCAGTAGACATCTTTTAGGTGCTTGCATGGTGATGGTTTAGGCATTCGGGGTTTGCACTTGAGGATGTTGATCTCGATTAGGATGGTCTACGCTAGATAACTGGTTGCTATGTCTGCTATGTGTTTTCTTGGGTTGTTTGTGAAGGCTATCACTATCAGATGTAGGAAAGACAGGTTTGAGTTTCTTCTCTGTAGATGTTGGTAGATTAGATGGTTAATCTACCTATTTCTCGTATACTTAGCTGATGACGTTAGAGAGCTATTTTATTTCTCATTAAGACTGTTGTCTGACTCAAGGTTTTATGTCTCCCTCTTATTACCTTGGGTTGTTCCTTCATGTGATGAATGGGCAGGTTGAATAGCATGTAATAGGTAGTATATCTTTATGAGGATGATTCTGTTGAGCGGCGACAAGCAGGAGGCCAACATATTATTTCCTACTATCTATTATTGTATTCCGCTATTTGATGTATTCTATGAGTGACTTGTAGTGAGGCATTTTGTATAGATTCTTATGGTATATACAGTGTTGCATGGATAACTCCTGATGATATGAAAAGTTTAAGATTCTGCTCAATTCTGCTTCACTAATACTATTTGTTGTATATGTTCTGTTATATTTTATCCTTGCGCCGTGAGTTATATGACAAGTTCCATGTGTGTTATCTTACTTCGATGATCATCCATAGCTATTTGGCACGTCTTTTAGGCATTATTCCTCTTATTAAGTGTAGGGGCTATGGGCGGTCATCATATTTGGTATTAGAGCTCTGGTTAATTGATTTTCGCCAAAGTTCATGGACGTAATGATGGAGGAGAGACGTATTTGTATTTTCTAATGATGATTACTATATTATAGGGTATAATATAGTAGTGTTTGGACTTTATTCTAGAAGCGGCACTAGAGAGTAGTGTTCCTGTGCAAGTACCTAGGGTGGATCCTACTAAGGTGGTAGCAATCTAGGATTGGGATAGACCTAAAAATGCGATGGACATCAGGTGTTCCCTTGGATTGGCGAGAGCAAAAAACATGATGGAAAGCTTGTTGAGATCATTTGGAAGTTGGAACCATAGGATAAGGAATTCAAAGTTAATCGAGGGGGTTGACTTCTTAAGAAAGGACGACTAGTTACTCCTGATATTAATGGATCGAGAGATGAGGTATAAGGGATGTCACTACTCAAAGTTGATGATTCATCCTGGTGGTTACAAGATGTATCAGAACATGAAGGGAGCTTATTACCGGGAAAGGATGAAGAGAGATGTTGGAAAATTTGTTTCCAAAAGTGTAACTATCAATTAGTTAAAGCAGAACAGAAGAAGCCAAGTGGGTTGCTTCAGCCATTGGAAATTCTTATGTGGAAGTGGGAGCAATTATCAATGGATTTTATCAATGGACTAACTAGAACTAGGGTAGGAAACGAAGGCATTTGGGTCATTGTGGATCGTTTGACCAAAAGCGAAAGACTTATTCCTGTCAAATCGACTAGGACAGCATCGAAGTTGGTTAAGCTTTATATTAAATGGATAGTTCAATTCCATGGTATCCCAAATAGCATAGTGAATGATCGACATCCATTGTTCACAAATGGATTTTAGAAAAGTTTGCAGGAGACTTTAGGAACCTAGTTATGTTTGAGTACGGCTTATCATCCCCATACTGTTGGTCAAACCAAAAGGGTTAACTGAGTTTTGGTCCTGAGAACTTGTGTATTGGACTTTGAGTTTCCAAATAACAATAATTACCAGTCGAGCATTGAGATGACACCATACAAGGCGTTGTGTGGTAGACCGTGTTATTCCCCAGAATGTTGGTTAGAGACTCGAGATAAGTTGATGCTTGGGCCAGAGATGATCAGAGAGACCTAAGGTTGTATCGAGATCGTTCAGCAATGAATGAAGGAAGCCTAAGACCATCAGAAGAGTTATGCTAATAAATGTTAAAAAGATTTGGTGTTTTTTGTTGGTAGCATGGTTTTCGTGAAGATTTCGGTGTTGAAGCATGTTGTTTCGGTTCAGAAGTAAAGGAAAATTAACTCCCAGATTCGATGGACCGTTTCCGATAGTCGAGCGGATTGGAAAACTCACATATAGATTAGATTTACTCAATAGGATGTCAAGTGTGCACAATGTTTTTACATGTCTTTTCTATGGAAGTACGTGCACGATTCAAATGTGGTGGTATATACGGATTAGTACGAAGACCTAGATGTCGAGTCCGTACTTACGAAACTTCGTAAGCTACTTCGCATTGTGGAGAATGACACGAAACAACTTAGTAGGAAGATGGTTAAGCTAGTCATGGTGCAGTGGAGTGAGGATGATGAGGATTGTACATAGGAAATGGAAGAGAGCATGAAGACGATCTGTTCAGAACTCTTCGTTGGTATGACCCATTAATGTCATGTCACCTTGCACCATTGTAGCTTGTACTATTATTCGTTAGAAATCCTGTGCTAGGTTAAAACTTTGGATGTATGAGTTGATGGATGCTAGTTTGGATGGTAAATTGGCTGCTCATGGATGATAATCACACGTGTGTGTTTTTGGTTGTTTGTGTTTGCTTTGTATTTTGGGGGCGAAATTCCTAAAGAGGGAGAATGTAATGACCCGCATTTTAGGGGTGAGCAAACACCGTTTCGGTTTTACCCGGTTTTACAAAATCGATAACCGAAACCGTAACCGAAGCATCAGTTTCGATTTCAAAACCACGATTTTGGTTTTTATTAGTTCTGTTTTGGTTCTAAAACCAATTTAAACAAAAAATACTATAAATTTAAACAACCATAAAAGAAATTAAAATAAATTGTTTCAACTGAGTGTATTGAGACACTTGGTATAGAGTGCAAACTAATAGACTATAAGTCATGCAAAGTAGTACAAAGCTAAGCAAGCTAGCTCTAAAACGAAGACAAGAAAAAAAGGAAATGAGAAAGAACACTCCAGTGAATCACACTACAGCAGACCAGCAACAACTTGGAATTCGAGAAAATAGTATACTAGTACCTCAACTTTCATCTTCAATTCAAAACATCCAAGAATCTACAAAAACAAGAAATGGATATTTTATATTAGTCTACCCCTAATCCTGTATTCAGCTAAATCAAATGAATGAAGAAATAGCTAGTGTGTTATACTATATAATACAAAACAACATGCAGCAAGAGACAATATGCAAAATTTATAAATTGGTTTGGTTTTTTGGGGTTCGTTTAGGACCAAAAACTGAAACCGAAATATTAGTTCGATTCAATTTTTAGATTTTCGGTTCCTGTTTCGGTTTTTTCAATTTTCAGCTTTTTTCGATTCGGTTTTCACGGTTTGGATTCAGTTTTTTGCTCACCTCTACCGCATTTTATGTATCGGAGGATCGTAAAATATTTTCATTTGATTCCCTGAGGGTCGGATCATTCTCATATTTTGATATGCTGGTTGTGGGATGCAAGTCATGTCCTTAATTTTTATCAATCTTATTTACGACCATTTTGCCCATATCAATTTTGTATATGGCATAACTTTTGACTGGGATCAAATCAGGCGTGAGATCGATTTCTTTGGAAAGGAAATGGTGTTGCTAATTCCGTAGAGCGGTCACATTAAAGATTTGGTCCATCGGTTCGGGAGAAATCGTTGTCTTAGTGTTACATAATTTCTGGACAGACAAATTAGTAATTATTAGCTGACTATTGAGCCCCATTAGGGGGTAAAAGCAAGGGGAAAGGGTTATTTCCTTCATTTCTCATTTGGTTGGGGTTTTATATTCTCCATATTCCAATCAAATACATCTCTCTACCATTAAAATCTTAGATCTACATTAGAAAATTGAAGATCTACATCAAGGTCGGCTAGATCTATATCAAGAGAGGGTGGATCACATCAAATTGAGAGATTTGAAGATCGCTCTTCATTTTCCAGGTTAGAGATTAGTTGATTTCAAGATATTTCGAAGATTTGGTGAGTGATAACCATCTTTCACATGGATTCAATTGAGTATATGGGTTGTTTGATCTTATTTTCATCATTTCATGTTGTTTTACCTAGATCTACATCATGATAAAGTATGTTTGCATTCAGAACATCATAGATCTAATCTAGCAACTTAAATCAGTAAATTTCTATGTTAATTCATGTGTTATTACAAGTTACATCCATTTGTTTGATCCTTTTATTGTTTACCATGAATTTGGTGAATTTCTTATGTTTGAATAATGGAAAATCGTTGTGTTAATACTTGTTGATGGTTTGGTTTGATTTATTTGTGTTGAATATTTTGCACGAGTTTCGGATCAGCCGTAAAAATGGAGTGGATCGGGCAAGTGGGCACACGATGAAAAAGTGGATCGAGCAAAAAAAATGGAGTGGATTAGGCACATGAACATATTAGATTGGCCAAAGGGGCAATCGATGAAAAAGTGGATTGGGAAAGGTTTTTGCTTGGATCAGAATTTCTGGGTTCAAAACGTTTGGAGAAACGCTATAGATAGCGATGGATCGAGTAAGAAATATTAAGTGGATCAGATAGAGTGCGCACCAGGGAAAAAGTGGATCGGGCAAGGTTCAGGAAGTGGATCGGGCATGGTTGAGCGTTTGACATATGACTGCGTTTCTGAAACATTATGAATGAAATTTTAAATGTTGTGGTATGTTTTTTATAGCAAAGAGGCTGAAACGCTATGAATTGAAAATCAACTAAAACTAAATATGTTTTGGCTAGATGATGATCGTGGCTTTCGACATGAATTCAAGAAGGGATGTTTGAAGTGTCATAAAGAGTTCGGTGATCGATGAAATGCAACAAATGTGGGAATAACTCAAAGTTGTGAGCTCGTGGATAATGGTTGCTTGAGACGGGGTCTGAGCTTGTGGATAGTCGCCGGTGACGACGAATAGAGTTATGATGGATGAGAGATTATCGTTGTCATAAGTTCTAGCGGGCTCATAGCAGGGGTTTAATAGGGACGCCTAAAAGAATAGTTGGACTAGTCGAGTACCTTGATCACATGGGATGGGCCTAGTTGTCTGCGGGAGGCAAATGTACGTGGGGCATACAAAATTCTAACTAGAACTGGGTTTACCATTAGCCCTTGACAAACGGCGTGTCGTAGCCAGTCATTAACGATGGTTTCAAGGCAGGATTGATGGTAATAGCCAGGATCATAGATGTTTGCTGCTTTGCTTGTATCATCTTGTGTAGATTGTTCGACATCGAAGGAGACATCTCTTGGGTGCTCGTATGATGTTGGTTTAGGCCTTCGAGGCTTGTACTTGGGGGATGTTGTTCTCGATTAGGATGATCTACAATAGGTAACCGGTTGCTATGTCTTCTATGTTTTCTCTTGGGTTGTTTATAAAGGCTATCACTGTCAGATGTGGGGAAGATGGGTTTGAGTTCCTTCTATGTAGATGTTGGTAGAATAGATGGCTGATCTACCTATTTCTCATGTACTTTATTGATGATGTTAGATAATTGTTTTATCGCTCATTAAGACTGTTGTCTGGCTCAAGGTTTTATGTCTCCTTCTTATTACTTTGGGTTGTTCATTCATGTGATGAATGGGTAGGCTGAGTAGCAGGTGACAGGTAGTAGATCTTGATGAGGACAATGTTGCTGAGCGATGACGAGTAGAAGGCTGATGTATTATTTCCTTCTATCTATTATTGTTTTTTGCTTTTTGATGTATTCTCTGAGTGACTTGTAGTGATGCATTTGTATAGATTCTTATGGCATATCCCAGTGTTGTATGGATTACTCATGATGATATGAGAAGTTTAAGATTCTGCTCAATTCTGCTTCACCATTACTACCTGTTGTATATGTTTTATTATATTTTATCCTTGTGCTGTGAGTTATATAACAAGTTCCGCATGTATTTGTCTTACTATGATGATCGTCCATAGTTGCCTGACATATATTTCAGCGCATTATTCCTCCTGTTAAGTGCAATGGCTATGGGCGGATGTCACAATTACTATCTAGCTAACCTTATTATATAATTCCCAAGTCACTTAGTACTTCCCGCATGATAGCAGACCTATAGCACTTCTGTGGTGGTCATTTTATACCTTATTCCAAGGATGGACTCTAACCTAGTAACTTACTACCTAAAGGGAGCATACTATCGCATAGATTACAGAATACCTCAAATCCCGAAGTATGCTGCAATATCGAATTATTCCTTATTTGTTTCTTCTTTCGGAAGGGAGGAGGGCTGTGATGACCCCAAACTCCCGTAGTACGAAAGCAAGGATAGTCATTGGAATATAACAATAATAGCAGAACATAAATAGAAAATTACAGCAGATAATGTTCATCAAATTACACTGGAAATAATACATTATCAGAGGTACACAACATAATAAGATCTACTTAGCATATAATACAGTTTCAGCTTAATATAAAATGTTTGCAGCGGAATAAAAACATAATATACTAAGTGAAGTCGGAACAACAAAATAGGAATAATAATATCCATCTTCAGCTCCATAGCTATCCAGAAAGAGTCTGTTAAAACATGAATACAAGGCTGCCCATGTGGAAAAGAGGGCACCCGAGTTTGCAAAGTGAAACAAACTACGAGTCAGTCATGGGACTAGTATGAGAAATCTTATTTAACCTATTTAATAATAAGGCTAATCACAGGACCATGCTGCTAACGCAGAACGGGTTTACTCCATTGGATTGCCAGTGCATGAATAAAGTAAATTGTTAAACAACACAATGCTTTCTACGGAAATGAAACCATTATAAGATTCAAGTCCCATCACATAATGCAACGCAAACCGGAGGATAGAGTTTTACCTTATAATGGTAAAAAATGCTTTATACGATAAAACAGATTTGATACTATTATTAGTGTATATAAATTTCAAAAAAATATTTCAATCATAATATATCAATCATAGATGGCATAGCTACCATATACTATGTCGCCAATTATAGGTTTACAATCAAAACTGCATGGGTCGTATTGGAAGTTGGATTTTCATCATGAACCAAGGCAAAAGATAGTCCATTACGAATTCGAGACAATCTAGCCTACCATGTCTCAAGATCAGAGCTAGAGTGACTCTTGGATCTTCAGGGCCAGTCCACAAATATGTTAGTGGATTAGTTATGCCTGAACAATAGCTTCCCGCCCTACGGGGCGTAAATAGAGCCATTAGGGACTCAAATAGCCGAGGCGCCTCATTCCATCATCCACATAAGTAAAAATGTCACGCCTTGTAAAACCATGACACCACTTCTAGCTAAAAAGAAACATATGTCCTCCCTGCAGTCCTTACTCCCGTTTCTAGTTCATACCGAGGTGTGAGGCTCGCAAAGTAATGCTATACACAAAGCTATGCCCAAAATGGGCTATGCTTTGATCATTAACCACAAGGCTCTTCTTTTCAACAATAAGCCTTGATCATTGCATCTTCGCATGCCACACTGACCATTCACGCTATGCAACTGATGTCTATTAATATATAACCTATAAGGGTGTTAAGCAAGAGAATAAATTCTCCGCCACCAACGGATAAATATTAATAGAGATCAATCAACACGGAACGAAATCCAATGTCAGACACACATCCATTTATAAGTTCGTTTTGGGTCTGAATGAAACCAGAGACACCTTATTCCTCGTCCCATATGTCCAATACAGAAGAGAGGTTCTCGCATATCCAGACAATCAACAAGTACGTCCGGACAACTACCACTTTAACCCCTCCTGGGAGCTAACCGATTCAGGGCATCAGTAGTCATCCATTCGATGTGAAGATCGCTGGTCTTCAACCACCGTCTTCAATGTCTTCGACTCTTAATCATCATATAATTATTTGGAATGAGATTTAACTTGGCCTTCTGAAATAATTTGCGGATATATATATTCAAAATCATTTCTTTGCTTGGTCAAATTCAATCCAATGTTATATATTAATGTCGATTGAATTTAACCATACAAATCAATTATAAACTAGAGGAAATTGGTTTAATTTCATTCCATATCGTTAATAATATTTTATACCGATTTATCGCTATTATATATATATATATATATATATATATATATATATATATATATATATATATATATATAGCCATTTTTAATTAAATGACGCTTCAGTCATATGGTGGCCCTGGCGTTGTTTTTATCTAAACTTGATTTACACATTTCTCGAAATCTAACCGTTGGATTTTAACGAAATTTATATCTTGGAAAGATCTTCCTAAAGCGGACCTAACGGTTCCAGTTTTGGGAAAATCCGATGGTTGGATCTTTCGGTATAATCATTTAAAGTTACGATTTCAAATCGTGAACTACTGCGCGCGATTCGTTTAATTTTTATTTTTATTTATATATATGAATATAACTATAGTTTGTTCGATGATTTCAAGCTTTTTAATCTTTAAATGATTTTGTAATCTTCATATTCATGTTATGTTTAATGAACAAAAGTCTATTCCAAAACATGTACATTTTCTTCATTCCTTACATTACAATAAAAATGTAAATTTTTATTGTTTATCCTTTCCACTCCAAACTATAAAGATTTTTATATATCCTTTCTTTACATTAAAAATGTGATTTTTAATGTAAACATGTTTTTATTTTTAAAACACGAACTATTTTCTAATTTCATTTCTTACATTAAAAATGAGGTTTTTAAGGTAAACATGTTTTTACATTTAAAACATGTACATTTTTCTATGTTCTTATTGATTATAAAAATGTAAACTTTATATTTTTAACTCCTTTACATTAAACACATGTTGCATAAGAATATAATCCATTATATTGCATATAAATATAATCATTTTATATCAAGTAAAAAATGTAATCTTCTAACGTTGTATAAAAATGTAATCTTTTCTTTTATAACATTATATAAAAATGTAATCTTTTCTTTTCTTTATTACATTATATAAATGTAATCTTTTCTTTTCTTTTATTACATTATATAAAAATGTAATCTTTTTTTCTACAGATGATCATTTTAATTTACAATAAAAACATGAATTTATTGTTAAGAATCTTCCTTCTGAATAATGATCATTTTGAATCTTTTCTTATGTACAATAAAATGCAAAATTTTATTGTAAACACAATTTCATTTCAAATAATTGAATATTTTAATCTTTTCTCTTGATTTATTCATTACATAAAAATTGAGGTTTTTAATATTAACATGTTTTTATCTTTAAAACACGAGCATTTTTCTAGTTTCATACATGACATTAGAAATGAGATTTTCCATGTAAACATGTTTTAATTTTAAAACATGACCTATTTCCATATATTCTACATTTACATTAAAAATGGAAATTTTAATGTTAACATGTTTTATTTCAAAAAAATGAACAATTTTTCTATATCCTATGTTTACATTAAAAATGAGATTTTTAATGTTAACATGTTTATTTTAAAAACATGAACAATTTTTCTATTCAATAAAAATGTGAATTTTTATTGTTTAACTTATTTTCATTTCAAAACTTTGAATATTTTCCATATTTCTATATTCAATAAAAAATGTGAATTTTGGATGTTCAAACAAATTTCATTTCATATATGAATATTTCACAACACATGAATATTTCAGAAAATTTCGGCAGCATAACGGCAGGGTAATTAAAACCGGCACCGTCCCGATGTATGGCTCCTCATGCTACCTTAAAACCGACACCGTCCCGATGGGTTTTCCACACACGTTCGAGCCTAGGGATTATATCCACTCACCCTCTGAGACACCGGAGCTCGATCAGGACCCGTCATGTGGAGGAGCAAGGAGCGACGCACCAAGGGGCCCCCACGCGAGGTGGTTTGATGGTTGTTATGGGGTGCAGCGGCGATCTTTTTTCCGTGGGTTTGCATGCTGAATTCGAGGAAAATACTCAATGCCACAAGATCCAACGATATGGATTGGTAGATTGTTCGATCCTCTTGAGCTTTCACTTTAGGATTGTTTGAAAATATGGTTCAGATTAAAAGATATTGGGGATCGAAATCTTGAAGACATCGGCCATTGAACACGATGGATACGGCAGCTATAGTACATTAGATTAGGGTTATATGGATACCGTATTTTTAAGCGTATTCCTATTTAATTTTATTTATTTAATTCATTTTAAATCCAAAAATACCTTTTAGCCCATACGAACTCTAATTCAAACCCAACGAGTGTCACCCCTAGCTAAATACCCCTATGCCGAACATGATGGGATATGTTTCGTAATCCAGTTCGGCTGTTACGATATTTTTTTCTTTAAATTAAATAATAAAACATTTATTATTTAATTTGATCGTACAATTTAAATCACCAGGGCTACAAACTGAACCCGAAAATTCCCGGAAAATAAATCTAGCTATGTTTTGATGATGCGGTCCCAACAAAACTAATTTTGTCGAATTTGGAGACCGTTTGAAAAATGGCCATTTTCCGGTCGATCGAAATTGGTTAAAATTGTCAAAACACATTTTCTTTTGCCACGCTCACATATTAATTCCAAAAATTACGAAAATTGGAATCTAGCAATAATTTGACATTCCGGTTCCAACAAAAGTGGTTTCGTCAAAAACAGAGGTCGTTTGCTAAATGGTTATTTATACGGGCTATACATTATATTAAATATATATATATGAATTCTATAACGACTTTTCTGAATATTCAACTGACCATAGCTTTTGATTCCCGCGATGAAATTTCAATTTTTCTGATTCATTGGAAAGATACTATTAAAGAGATTTAAATATTTTTGGTTTCACTAAAATCTGATTTATTTTGCAACCTCTACAGTCAGTCAAAGTTTGAATTCAAATTTCCAAACTTCCATGCTATTTCCAACTCCTTTTAAAATTAAAATAAATATACTCGTTCTAACTTTGATTTAAATAAAATTTAAATTGTTATTATTTAAAATAAATAATTTTAACTATTCAAGATTCAATAAAATGGCCAAAATAAATTTTTTAATTGGCTTCGATTTCCGGGTTGTTACATGGGCCTTATAGCTGCTGCGTATAACAGTATGATTTTTGTTTGATGATAACAAACATAAAAATATTATTTTATAATGTGTTTATAATCAGTACTATTCTATATTTTGCACACAGAAATAAATATTTATTGAATAGAACACTACTCTACAGAATTGAATATCCAAATAGTGTTTTTATTCGAATAATTATTTTATTTTTACGGTTGAAATAGTACCTATACATCACTCCACTATTTACGATTCAAATATTTTGAATATTTTTGACATGACACATTTAATACATCACAAAAATTGTACTATTAAAAGATTCAAAAAAAAATGAAATAGATTGAATTTAACAGCAAAAATTTATTTTTATTTCAATCAATATTGATCATTACAAATAATAGTACAATTCTATTCAGTCGGGTCTACAACCACTCTCATATACACAAATTTCTTATTACATTTCTATACAGTTCACTCATATATACTAGCACATGAACATCATCATCTTCAGTCTTCTGTCTTCGCTGCTCTCCAATCCAGTCCAATCATCTCCATACCTATCACAAAAACACACACGCAGTAAACCAGAACAAAAATAAAATTATAAACAAATAAATAAAAATTTATTTTTAAATTTTATTTGCCTTAGAATTACGGTGTGTTTCTCATCATTTTTCTAGACTTGGTCTGATATGCAGTAACAGGAAAAATTGTCTGATGGCTGCATGTACACACTTGTATAGATATGCACGTGTGCACTGCCTCGCCAGTCAGCGAGCAACTAAGGAGTAGCCACGTCGACCATCTCGACTCAGTGCACAGTTCATAATCAAGCTAAAGTGAAAAAAAACTCAACATATACATGGTAATGGTCGAGCTTAAGACTGTATGCATGATCATTAAACAAGCATGGTGCAAAAGCAAATGGTCGAGCACAAGGCATAAAAAAGGATTGGAAAAATTAGTTGAGACAGCAGCACATGTACAAGAAGGTCAAGCCAGTGTGAAGATGGAGTGTGCACATCATGTTTCAAGTGGTTCAGCAATACATGAAGGTGTACACAACAGTTTGCCAAGACTGCTCAACAATCATGGTTGAGCACAAAAGCAAAAAGGCATGAATACATGCTTAGAGTTCAAGGAATATGTTATAAGGTTTTAAAGCAAGTAGACAAGAGTGTAACACCCCACACCCGCTACGGTCACTCACTAAGGGAATGCCATAACTTCGGTGGAGTATGTTAAGTGAATATAGAACAGAAAAATTACAACAAGACAGATATAAGTAATACTTGAGAATTTAAAACATCATTTCATTCCAGCGGAAAGTAAAACATGTTTGGTTACACCAGAACCACAAATAAGAGTCAAGTACATAATATCCATCCTGATAAAAACAAAAGTACATAATCCCACTACATAACCTAATAGCCATAATAGAAAAGATAAACTGAGCTTTACATCCACGGTCCAAGCTCCAAAAGATAGATAAAGCAGTCTGATCAAAGCCCACTAGTGCTAGGCCCACTCTGAAAACCTGAGGGTTGGGAAAAAGATAAAGAAACAACGGGGTCAGACATAAGTCTGAGTGAGTCCTATAACCCTAACAATACAATCATTAAAGTAATTAGGGTATGATATAAACAAGGTACGGTACCTCTGGGGATAATGACTACACTAAGTAGCCAACTAAACACAGGATGTACTAAGATAACCGGAAAGACGCATTTATCCACCCAAGGATAATTACTAGATTGCACCACCCCAGATTCTACCCACCCAAGGGTAATTCCTACACTGCACCACATCAGTTCTACCCACCCAAGGGTAATTCCTACTTAAAGGTTGATCCCACTAAGTGTACTTAGAAATTTTACCCAGTAGTTTCATGTACCCTTACATAGGTGCCGTCTGCCCCTATCTTTACTAGGTGTACCCACTACTCCCAAGCGATCGGTTCCCTACCGTAGATATCCGTGCTGGCCCCACAATGGGGTGTATCACTCCCCAAAGTGGCAAGCCCGATACAACAAATGGTGCACGGGTTATATCTACACGATGCAACAACGTCTTACCTACCATCCCGGGTCCACACACGCAGATGAACCCGTTGGACTCGCGTTGCCACCGCTACCCCGGTTTGGCCTCTTATAGTCAAGCCCAATATGCGTGTCCCGTCACTCGACTAGAGTCGAGCCCACTAAGATACGTTTGGGATATTGGTTGAAATGGGCCCCTACAAGCTTCCACCTAAGCTTGTTAATTTATCTAGTGTATCCCACTTAACCCCTTTTATAATCATGCCCACCTACATGTTAAGGTTTGGTTAAGTCATCTAATCATATTTCAATTGCCACTTAAGGCACCCACTTGATTTCCACATGCCACCCAGAGCACTTACTTAACCCTTTACCCATGTTTAATTACATGTTCCACTTTGGTTAAGTATTCTAATCGTATTTTCTATTGCCATCCAAGGCAACCCACTAGTTTCCTCATGCCACCCAGGGCACCCCCACTAGTTACTACATGCCACCCAAGGCACCCACTTAACCCCTCATGCCCCACTACATGCTACTTTGGTTAAGTGTTTCTTAATTAATTAAGATCGTAACCTTTGTAAAGACCTCTCACATTAGACTGTCTTTTATGGCAGCTAGATATGCCGGTTGGTTCCGGGCAGCCTTACACCATAACAGAGTCTAACCTCGTGCCTTTACATTTGTCACGTATTTAGTTTATGACTAAGACCTCTCACATTGGACCAATCATTTGTAGCCGCTGGATTTGCCGGTCGGTTCCGGGCAGTCTTATGCTACAAAAGGGTCCAACCTCGTGTCTTAGTTGATTAATTACACCTAATTAATCACCCCCCCATAATTTGTATTAATTGTCCCTAATAAATTTACACATTTTTAAGAATATGGGTAGACCTAACTCAATAGGTAAATTCCCAATTCCATAGTATGGGTAGACCTAACTTAATAGGTAAATTCCCAACTCCATAATATGGGTAGACCTAACTCAATAGGTAAATTCCCAATTATGTCCATTTATTTTGTGGTATGCTTAATCATACCCATTTCACATCATTTTATTAACATGCATATTAACCCCATCGTTCCCCACGTAATTCGTTCTCATAACACGACATAATAAAGGGGAAGATTCATCACAAACGTCATGGGTTTAGCCAACATAGCATATAACTATCATGGGTTCAAAAGGTGTCAACTTGCATATATGAACATACATTAAACCCAACTAGTATTTAACCCAAACTTGCATTATGCATATCATAAAAAGAGACAAACTTGCATATGAACTTGCATCATAACTTGCATATGAACTTGCACATAAACTTGCATATGAACTTGCACATAAACTTGCATATGAACTTGCACATAACTTGCATATGAACTTGCACATAACTTGCATATGAACTTGCATAACATGTCATACACATAGGCAAACTCGCATATGTTATGCATATCATAAAAAGAGACAAACTTGCATATGAACTTGCATCATAACTTGCATATGAACTCGCATCATAACTTGCATATGAACTTGCATCATAACTTGCATATGAACTTGCATCATAACTTGCATATGAACTTGCATCATAACTTGCATATGAACTTGCATCATAACTTGCATATGACCAAATACTTAGCATGCACAAAACCCAATACTTAGCATGCACAAAACCCAATACTTAGCATGCACAAAACCAAATACTTAGCATGCAAAAAACCAATTACTTAGCATGCACAAAACCAAATACTTAGCATGCAGAAAACCAAATACTTAGCATGCATAAAACCAAATACTTAGCATGCATAAAATCAAATACATAACTTGCATAGTATATATAATCTCACATATAGTTTGCATAACATGTTACATATGCATAAATGTTCAACATAGTGTTTTGCATAGTGAGCATCATAACATCAAACTTGCATATGGCATAAAACTTGCAAAACACACAACATACACTATACTAAACTTGCATAAACACATTGATTCCACAAACATAGCCATATCTTATCACATCCTACCATAATCAATTTAACAATTGATTATTAAAGCTATAGGAACTCACCACTAAGCTCCCATAAGCAAACCCTTGCCACAAATTACCCAAAAACTCTAGCCTTGAACATAAAAGCTTGCAACTTGATGATGAATGCAAGCTAATGATCACTCATACAACTCAAAGATGCTTGTATGAACATGAAAGCCTTCATAGAAATAGTTTTATAAGAGGATGGAGGCTAGGGATTTGAGTGGAGGCCATGATCATAGAAAATTTTGGCATAGTTTAGTTAGAGTATAGGATTATGATCATTTAGGGCTAGCTTAGGGTCTTATTTATAGGATTAGGCAAGTGTTTTAGGCCATTAGATTAACCCTAAATTAGATTAGGGCCATCAGATCTTGGAAGCTTCCAGAAACCAACCCCAAAGCACAGCCCAAACACTAAAATGGTGCACCAGGCCAAAATCAGCCGACAGGGCAAGTCGACAGCCCTGTCGACTTGCCTGTCGACATGCATGTCGAAATGGCAGTCGACAGCCCTGTCGACCACCAAGTCGACTTGGCTGGGCGGGATTTTTCCCGCCTGGCCCCCATTTCTGCATGTTTCGAAATTCAAATTTCCCGAAAACTTCTTTGGGCCTTAACCGGGTCATACGGACTCCGATTTACAAAATTTCAGACTCTATTTCGCGTATTTTTTTGAGACGAACGCAATGACGCAGCCCGTTTCCCCCAATTCTCACATCTGAGATTATTTATTCTGTAATTACTGAATTTTAGCATTAACCGAAATTCGGGGTGTTACATTCTCCCCTCCTTAAAGGATTTCGTCCCCGAAATCTCTAAGTTAAGGAGAATGCATATCCTACCATCCAAACAACCATCTACTCAATCCATCAAACACGGGCATCCATTGTCCTTAAAACAATTTCTAATGATGTATGAGCATATGCAAAAAGTGTGTGTATATGTTCCCTATCTAATGTATGAACATATGCAAACCATGATAGTGCCATGCATCCATTATGTATGCGAGAGAACCCTATCGACACATACAATATCTACATGAGTGCACAATCATTCACCAAAATGCATCATCCATATGATAACACAATCATTATACATCCATACATATAGCTACCTACACACAATTATATGCAATATGCAATATGAAGTGATTGAGCCGATCTAGTGTCTAGAGTGTGTGTATATGCATCCACGAGCTGTGTATAGAGTGTGTGTATATGCATCCACGAGCAACCACTAGCAAACACTTGCATCCACATGCATCCATCAATCATAACATGTCTCAAACACATGTTTCAACCATAGGTTTACCCTATCTAAAGGTCAAAGGTATTAATGAGAGGGCATACTAAAGATAAGATAAGCACTAGGCAAACAATAGAGGAGACATTTAAAGGACATACCCTCAAAAAAAAAAAGGAATGGGTATACCGAACGCATCCTTGCTTCTGTCTTCCAAGTAGCATTGCTCTCTCCTTCTCCCCTTTTCACTTTGACTAGTCGAAATTCTCTGTTTCTCAACTTCCTAATCTCTGACCCAAGGATGCGAGTAGAAGCTCGTCGAATAATCACATCACGCTCTACTTTTACTTCTTTAAGCAGGCTCGGCTCTACCGCCTCTGCGGTCTCATGTAGGCACTTCCTCACATGGAATACATCATGTACACCACTAAGTCTGTCGGGCAACTCCACCAATGGAAGCTGCTCTTCCCATGTACCTCCAAAATCCAACATACATAGCCTCAAAAGGTCTTCTAAAATACGATTCACCCTCTCGGTCTGGCCGTCCGTCTGAGGATGATATGCGGTACTCAAACACAACTGATTCCCTACCGCCTCTTACAAACTTTTCCAAAACTCTCTAGTGAAGATAGGATCTCGATCGCTCACTATACCGGAAGGTACACCATGAAATCTAATAATCTCTCGAATGTAAACTGAAGCTAGCCATGGAACAATTCTCTTACTCTTCACGGGTATACAATGGGCGCTCTTAGTAAGTCTGTCTACTACCCAAATTCCTGTATTACCCTTCCTTGATCTTGGTAGTCCATCGAGACACCATCCACTTCCATAGCGGAACCTCCAAATGGGTGTAGCAACCCACTGGGTTTCTTCTGCTCCGCTTTCATTTGCTAGCACGCCAAGCATCTAGCAACATACTCGACCACATCTTTCTTCCTACCGGCCCAAAAAGAAAACTCGCTTCATGTCCTGGTTCATCTTGTCTCCACCGGGATGAATGGTCATCCTTGACCGATGTGCATCATCAAGTATAGCCTTCCTCAACCCTCGTCTTGCGGTACACAAAGTCTACCGTCTCTACGCTACCACCCTTTACCATCTAGGGTGTACCTACTCAAATGGCTTGACGACTCCCTATCCCCATGAGCTTCTCTACTAACTCAACCAACTGTGGGTCGTCTTGCTGTGCTCCGCCAACATACCCCAAATGAGTAGGCCTTATCTCCAAGGAGGCTAGCAAACCGGGTACAAAGTCAACGGAAGGTCTAAAGTCAAACATAGAAATAAACTCTAAGCTCCGTCGTTCAACGAACCATGAAATCGAGGACAACCTTTTTTCTACTTAAGGCGTCCGCTACCATGTTACCCTTGCCATGGGTGTACGCTATCTCAAACTCATAGGACGCTAAGAATCCTATTCACTTTTGCTGTCTTAAGACTATGCGCCTGGAGAATCTCCAATACTTCCCTAAGATGTAGGGCATGCTCTTCTCCACTTTTAGAGAAAACCAGGATATTACCCCATCCAAAATCATCACAACTGTCCATCTCTCACGTAGACCACCCTAGTCGAACTCGACATCCCCCAAATGCAAGCCCCAAAGGCCTAAACCAATATCAGACAACCACCCAAGGGATACCTCCTTCGAATTCAGACGACCTACGTGAGATGATACTAGTAAAAACAGCTAAATAATTAAGCCCTTGTCCAACTCTGGATGTCCTCGCCAGTCTTGCTCCAAAACCACCGTTTATCCCATAACTGGCTTTGCTCAACCTATTGAGCACATACGAAAAATTATTTCGCTCCTAGAAAAGACCAAGATGTCATTTACAAAGACCATCACGAACTTATTTAGGTACTCCCTGAACACCCTTCTCATCAAATCAATATGCGGGGGCGTTCGTCAAACCAAATGGCATCACCAGCCACCCATAAAAACCATCCGGAGTCCTAAAGGCAGTCTTCTCTATACTATCCTCAGCCACTCTCAACTGACGAAACCCCGTGGCTAAGTCCAACTGCGTAAATACTGAGGTGCCAACTAACTGATCAAAAAGATCATCAATCCTCGGCAATGGGTGTCTATTCTTCTTTGTGAGTTTATTTAGTTCTCTTTAGCCTACACAACGTCTGAGGGACCCATCCGCCTTAGTGGCAAAAACTACTGGAGCACCCCACTCTGATATACTTCGTCTTATGAACCCCTTCTCAAGCAAATCGCCTACTTGCTTATGGAGTTCCCTCCTCTCACGAGGAGCCATGTGGCACACTGGCCAAGATACTGGTTTGGCATTGTCTACCAGTTATATTCGGAAGTCAATCTCCCGCTCCGGAGGTAAGCCCTTCACCTCCTTAAACACATCCGAGTATTCCCGGACCACTCCAACAGATCGCAAACTCTCGACCGACGTGTCAAGCGATTCTAGATAACTTAGCATAACAGATTCCATGGGATTACAAGAGATCTCGAGAGTGTTACCCAAGCGGGTCATAAACCTAACAACTCTCCCTTCAAAATCAAGAACGGCACCCCTACTGGATAACCAGTCCATGCCCAAAACTAACCCATAGCCCGTGAAGCCCAAAATGCATCACCTCTAAACTCGACGCTAAGTATAGAAACTTTCAAACCCAAACACATCATGGAGCCCCAATTGGGTTTAAAACAACTAAGGGATCATCTACCAAACTGGTGTCTAAGTGCAGTGACTCAACTAACAATGATGAGATAAACGAACTCGATGCGTCAGAATAAAGTTCGAACCGGATAATAAAGAAATCCAAATTCCAACATAGACGGTCTTATCCCCATCTGGTACACTAGTCGTGAGGGAATACAACTACCCTCCAAAAGATTCCGTACCTTGCCCTTGCCTCTTTGGACAATCCTAATAAGGTGTCCTTTTCCTCCAAAAGGATAACTACTCGCCTTCTTCTTCCCATTCTCCACTCGTAACCTCCCACCAATGAGGTTTCATCCTTCCTTAACCAAACAACCATTTGAGCCTTCCTTCCATCGTCTATCCAATAGGTACCTACCAGTCCTCCTCCTTCTTGAACCAACTTCTAATCCGACTAACGTCTAAGTCCCTTGAAGTGGTTTTCCATTCTTATCTATCTTAGAAAGACCATCTATACACGGAGGGGAAACTAAAAACGAGAGAGGAAGAGAGTCAAAACGGAGAATTCGAAAGATATAGATATGGCTATTGGGGATTATGCTTTTCTTTCAAAAACTTTTTCTCT
Organism: Allium sativum; assembly: GCA_030737875.1. Taxonomy (NCBI): domain Eukaryota; kingdom Viridiplantae; phylum Streptophyta; class Magnoliopsida; order Asparagales; family Amaryllidaceae; genus Allium; species Allium sativum. Next base: position 30,592,726 of record CM060926.1, on the reverse strand, counting down.
TAAAAGACATGTTTTTGAAAATACTCCTTTCAAAAATATTCTTAGAAAATAGTTTTTCTAAAAATTTTATCTGTTCTGGTAACCTTAAGCTCTGATACCACGTGTAACACCCCACACCCGCTACGGTCACTCACTAAGGGAATGCCATAACTTCGGTGGAGTATGTTAAGTGAATATAGAACAGAAAAATTACAACAAGACAGATATAAGTAATACTTGAGAATTTAAAACATCATTTCATTCCAGCGGAAAGTAAAACATGTTTGGTTACACCAAAACCACAAATAAGAGTCAAGTACATAATATCCATCCTGATAAAAACAAAAGTACATAATCCCACTACATAACCTAATAGCCATAATAGAAAAGATAAACTGAGCTTTACATCCACGGTCCAAGCTCCAAAAGATAGATAAAGCAGTCTGATCAAAGCCCACTAGTGCTAGGCCCACTCTGAAAACCTGAGGGTTGGGAAAAAGATAAAGAAACAACGGGGTCAAACATAAGTCTGAGTGAGTCCTATAACCCTAACAATACAATCATTAAAGTAATTAGGGTATGATATAAACAAGGTATGATACCTCTGGGGATAATGACTACACTAAGTAGCCAACTAAACACAGGATGTACTAAGATAACCGGAAAGACGCATTTATCCACCCAAGGATAATTACTAGATTGCGTCACCCCAGATTCTACCCACCCAAGGGTAATTCCTACACTGCACCACACCAGTTCTACCCACCCAAGGGTAATTCCTACTTAAAGGTTGATCCCACTAAGTGTACTTAGAAATTTTACCCAGTAGTTTCATGTACCCCTACATAGTTGCCGTCTGCCCCTATCTTTACTAGGTGTACCCACTACTCCCAAGCGATCGGCTCCCTACCGTAGATATCCGTGCTGGCCTCACAATGGGGTGTATCACTCCCCAAAGTGGCAAGCCCGATACAACAAATGGTGCACGGGTTATATCTACACGATGCAACAACGTCTTACCTACCATCCTGGGTCCACACACGCAGATGAACCCGTTGGACTCGCGTTGCCACCGCTACCTCGGTTTGGCCTCTTATAGTCAAGCCTAATATGCGTGTCCCGTCACTCGACTAGAGTCGAGCCCACTAAGATACGTTTGGGATATTGGTTGAAATGGGCCCCCACAAGCTTCCACCTAAGCTTGTTAATTTATCTAGAGTATCCCACTTAACCCCTTTTATAATCATGCCCACCTACATGTTAAGGTTTGGTTAAGTCATCTAATCATATTTCAATTGCCACTTAAGGCACCCACTAGATTTCCACTTGCCACCCAGAGCACTTACTTAACCCTTTACCCATGTTTAATTACATGTTCCACTTTGGTTAAGTATTCTAATCGTATTTTCTATTGCCACCCAAGGCAACCCACTAGTTTCCTCATGCCACCCAGGGCACCCCCACTAGTTACTACATGCCACCCAAGGCACCCACTTAACCCCTCATGCCCCACTACATGCTACTTATAGTGTTTCTTAATTAATTAAGATCGTAACCTTTGTAAAGACCTCTCACATTAGACTGTCTTTTATGGCAGCTGGATATGCCGGTTGGTTCCGGGCAGCCTTACACCATAACAGAGTCTAACCTCGTGTCTTTACATTTGTCACGTATTTAGTTTATGACTAAGACCTCTCACATTGGACCAATCATTTGTAGCCGCTGGATTTGCCGGTCGGTTCCGGGCAGTCTTATGCTACAAAAGGGTCCAACCTCGTGTCTTAGTTGATTAATTACACCTAATTAATCACCCCCCCCATAATTTGTATTAATTGTCCCTAATAAATTTACACATTTTTAAGAATATGGGTAGACCTAACTCAATAGGTAAATTCCCAATTCCATAGTATGGGTAGACCTAACTTAATAGGTAAATTCCCAACTCCATAATATGGGTAGACCTAACTCAATAGGTAAATTCCCAATTATGTCCATTTATTTTGTGGTATGCTTAATCATACCCATTTCACATCATTTTATTAACATGCATATTAACCCCATCGTTCCCCACGTAATTCGTTCTCATAACACGACATAATAAAGGGGAAGATTCGTCATAAACGTCATGGGTTTAGCCAACATAGCATATAACTATCATGGGTTCAAAAGGTGTCAACTTGCATATATGAACATACATTAAACCCAACTAGTATTTAACCCAAACTTGCATTATGCATATCATAAAAAGAGACAAACTTGCATATGAACTTGCATCATAACTTGCATATGAACTTGCACATAAACTTGCATATGAACTTGCACATAAACTTGCATATGAACTTGCACATAACTTGCATATGAACTTGCACATAACTTGCATATGAACTTGCATAACATGTCATACACATAGGCAAACTCGCATATGTTATGCATATCATAAAAAGAGACAAACTTGCATATGAACTCGCATCATAACTTGCATATGAACTCGCATCATAACTTGCATATGAACTCGCATCATAACTTGCATATGAACTTGCATCATAACTTGCATATGAACTTGCATCATAACTTGCATATGAACTTGCATCATAACTTGCATATGAACTTGCATCATAACTTGCATATGACCAAATACTTAGCATGCACAAAACCCAATACTTAGCATGCATAAAACCAATTACTTAGCATGCACAAAACCAAATACTTAGCATGCATAAAACCAATTACTTAGCATGCACAAAACCAAATACTTAGCATGCATAAAACCAAATACTTAGCATGCATAAAACCAAATACTTAGCATGCATAAAATCAAATACATAACTTGCATAGTATATATAATCTCACATATAGTTTGCATAACATGTTACATATGCATAAATGTTCAACATAGTGTTTTGCATAGTGAGCATCATAACATCAAACTTGCATATGGCATAAAACTTGCAAAACACACAACATACACTATACTAAACTTGCATAAACACATTGATTCCACAAACATAGCCATATCTTATCACATCCTACCATAATCAATTTAACAATTGATTATTAAAGCTATAGGAACTCACCACTAAGCTCCCATAAGCAAACCCTTGCCACAAATTACCCAAAAACTCTAGCCTTGAACATAAAAGCTTGCAACTTGATGATGAATGCAAGCTAATGATCACTCATACAACTCAAAGATGCTTGTATGAACATGAAAGCCTTCATAGAAATAGTTTTATAAGAGGATGGAGGCTAGGGATTTGAGTGGAGGCCATGATCATAGAAAATTTTGGCATAGTTTAGTTAGAGTATAGAATTATGATCATTTAGGGCTAGCTTAGGGTCTTATTTATAGGATTAGGCAAGTGTTTTAGGCCATTAGATTAATCCTAAATTAGATTAGGGCCATCAGATCTTGGAAGCTTCCAGAAACTAGCCCCAAAGCACAGCCCAAACACTAAAATGGTGCACCAGGCCAAAATCAGCCGACAGGGCAAGTCGACAGCCCTGTCGACTTGCCTGTCGACATGCATGTCGACATGCATGTCGACATGGAAGTCGACAACCCTGTCGACAGCCAAGTCGACTTGGCTGGGCGGGATTTTTCCCGCCTGGCCCCCATTTCTGCATGTTTCGAAATTCAAATTTCCCGAAAACTTCTTTGGGCCTTAACCGGGTCATACGGACTCCGATTTACAAAATTTCGGACTCTATTTCGCGTATTTTTTCGAGACGAACGCAATGACGCAGCCCGTTTACCCCAATTCTCATATCTGAGATTATTTATTCTGTAATTAGTGAATTTTAGCATTAACCGAAATTCGGGGTGTTACAAAGAGTGTACATTTCAGCATGCAAAGGTGGAGACATGAACATATGGGACACAACAAAAAGAAACAAAACAACTCACTGGTGCAGCATAGACATCATGGACAAGTAAAACAACTACAAGCACAAATCAATATAAAAAAACATGCCAAATAATCCACAATGATCAAAGTGCATGTACATAAATGACCAATAGTAAACAACAACAATGCAAAGATGGTACAACAAGGTCATGGCACAAATACATGGTCAAACACAGGTGACTAATGCATGGACTCGAATGGTCACAAGGCAGTTTATACAATATGGTACAAAGCTCAAGTGTAGTATCAAGTATCAAAAATAGCATCAATTCTTAGTAGCAGCACAACAACATGCCGAATGCAAAGAACACAATGAAAAGTTGAACACAAATCAATGTACATAAATGTAACACCACTTAAAATAAGGAAGAAGGTACACAAAGATGGCGCAACAAAAAAAGTGTAATGCATTTTCAATTTCAAGTATGGTTCAAGGCAAGTCCGTGCAAGCAAGAAATGATCAATTGCAGTACCTATGTTTATGGTATAATATCTGTTTCTATCAAATCGAGCTGTGTAAAAATAGTAATGGGTATCCATGTACTAGTTCTGTTCAAAGGAAATACAAGAGTACATTCACAAGTATATAGGTTCAGCAAGTGTTAATCAAGCAATATTTCAAAGTCGAGACAAATATGGGTAGTAGCAATTCAACATAAAACATGTCGAGGGTATCAAAGTAGCATCTGCTCGTACAAGTTTTTTGTAAGCAGTTGATTAAAGGATTTAAAATAAATTCAGTTGAAATCAGCCTTGGCAAAATGAATCGTATGTTCATATCAGATTTATACTCAAGGGTATAAGTAGTTTTATCTAAAGACAGAAACATTGAGGATGTTTGAATGATTCAAAGTACAGTTCAAAATCTCCTGAAACCAGAAGTTTAAATTTGACAGTGAGAGATATAATAAGGTTGAAATATTCAAATTATTAATTCGAATTCAATCAAGAAAAAGCCCAAAATTCACATGCAAGTTAAAGGTCCAGAGTTCTCACGCAATATCATCAACATAAATGAAGATTTCAATGTCCCAAAATTCACGCTAATATCATGATCTAGTCTCAGCATTGAAATCAGAGATAATATTGGACTTTTAGTCCTATTTAAACACCAATCCTCATCGGCAGAATCCCATCCAAGTTCGAGCAAAATTAAAAGCATGAATTCAAGTCTAAAATCATACCAGATCATCAACAAAGTGTTTGGATCAAATAGAGGTGCTTCATGTCATATAAGCAACACTGAAAATTCGAGAGCATCACACGAGAGTGCGGCAGCTTCTAATCCAAGAAGAATCAAAACCCTAAATCAACAAATTTCCAAATCGTGAAGAGAGGAGCACCAGAGATCGATCAAGAAATCAACGATATTTCAAGCATTAGAATGACATCGTGATTTTGGGATTTGAAGAAACCCTAGGAGCAAAGCCGCCACCATTTTTATTTCAGAGAAAAGAGATCGACCTAAAGTGAAGTGGTAAAGCAAATATGAAAGGGGCTGGCCAAGTTTTTAACTAAAGGGGATAACCCTTAATTCAATTCTTAGGGTTTTAAATTTGTCTTAGGGTTTTTATTTTTTATTCGTCTTGAATTTCAATTTGTAATCGAGTTTTAGTTTTCTAGTTTGTCTCTAAAAATAGGGAGACGAATTACGGGATTTGTAATTCAGGGAAATCTTGTTTCGGAGATAGAAACCAGTGCAGGGTTTTGAGCGTAGGGTTAAGAACAGTTGGGAGCGAGTGTCGCGAGTTTTCAGGGGATTGTATGTTTTAACTCCTAGTAGAAACCTTGGGGAATACAACAGTAGGTAGGGTTTTGTCGAAGCTAGGTATATCTGTGTGTTGTTTATTTTCCACATTATTTCTGATTATTATCTGTGCTGTTATTATTTAATTACTCTGTGAAAATCTGTGATAAATCCTATTCACCTAGGGTTAATTTAGATCCTACAAGTGATATCAGAGCAGGTATTTTTTATTTTATTTTAACTCTAGAGTCATGAATCTGTCTAATAATGCGTTTTCTGAGGGTCAGTCCATAGCCAGGCCACCAATGTTTAATGGAACTGATTATGTATATTGGAAAGATAGGATAAAAATTTATTTGAGTTCAGTCGATTATGATGTGTGGGATATTATCGAAACGGGTTATATATCTCCCACCATTATCCTTAGTGGTGTTGAGATTCCTAAATCAAAAGAGAGGTGGGATACTAATTAAGAGTGGTCGAGACATCCAAGGCGCCCGAAGGAGCGAATAAAAGACGGAAGGAAGGTTTCATCTATGAGCCACTTGCACTGAACTGCCTTACGAACTTTGGGCTTACCAACTTGACTTTCCTACCGCCAATATTTATACTGGGACAGGACTAAAGCTATACATAGGCCGCACTCACCTCTCCCCAACCATATCTCAAAAACTAGGTCCGAAGGACTAAATACACAAGCGGTTGTTTGGTATCAGCTGTCTCATCTGGTCAATATCCCGTACAAACAAGAAGGCAAGCACCTGCTTGAAAAGTTCTCTAAGGCCCGGAAGAGAAAGAGTGATTTGATCTCCCTATAGATGCCTTAGATTATCATTGTGTACCTTCTCCCTTCTCCCGGAAACCTTACTGACAGGAAAAGGCGACCGGAGGTAGCGTAGCTGTATACTTAGGGAGGTATACTTAGCTTCAAATAGCAGGCTTCTCATGGTATCACCTAACGGACTACTAGATGTAATGTTCACTCCGGCTTCAGTAAAAGGAAATCCCGAATTAATATACTGGCATAATTCGGAGCACTAGTTTGTTTATTTTGAATATAAAATAATCTTTCTTCTTGATGGATCATTACAATTTGATGTTTTCTTTGAATTTCGGCTATGACCAGTGCCCCACCTAGTTGAATAGGCATAACAATGCTACTTGAGGCAAGGTGCGCCTGAAATCGACGAATTTCGTTTTGCCAGATGAATTCTTTAGAAAGATTCGAAAGTCCAATATTTTGAATTGAAACTAAATAAAGGCGCATACGTGGGGGGCCCCACTACTTCTTTATTCAGGGGGCCTCATGACTTCCCATTGGGCGAGAGGTGCACTTAACCCACCTACCCGCTCATCAATCCCTTGGTCATTAGGGTTCAGCTGACTTGCACAGAAAGACCCCTATTGTTTAGTAATTCGACGCCCCATCTTTTTACTGTTGTCAACTAATCTTTTCCATGTTCGATTTTCATCTATGTTAGAACATTTCTGTGAATGCTATTCCGATCTAAGTGGTCCTATTCTGTGTCCTGTGCTAGGAAGCATTACTCCTCTTTTCATTCCAAATTCAAGAATACGACCAATACGATTGATTGGTCTGTGCACTTCTCTTATTACTTTTTTGTATCGCCCTGTTCCTCGGATACAATTCGATCCTTCTACGGCCAAATCTCAATTTATGGAAAGCCTTCGATGGGTTCCTTATGAAAACATCCATTTGTATATGGGTATAGACGGTCTTTCATTATTCTTCGTGATATTGACCACATTTCTTATCCCTATTTGCATTTCAGTGGGTTGGTCTGGTATGAGAAGTTATAGGAAAGAGTATATTACCGCATCTCTCATTCGTGAATTTCTAGTGATCACCGTGTCTTGCATGCTGGATCCTCTACTATTCTATGTTCTTCCCAAAAGCGTGCCAATCCCTATGCTGTGCGGAGCTGAGCATCTTCTATTCACTGGAGAAAGCTTTTCCTCTACAAGGGCCTTGTGCAGTAAACCCCCTACGGGCATTCCTCCGTCGTCTTAAAGTAGTAAAGAGTAAAGTCATCCTTGTGAAGCTTTCGGGAATAGGGGTAGTCCTATGTGAAAGCATAGCATTTCTGGTCGAACCACCGAACCACAAATCTTTGGTGGGAGGGTACTCTGAGTAGCGGGTACCCAATTAATATACTGGGGACCTCGACCCGCCTACTCGGGTCTTGTATGGATATGCAGGAAGGGGTGCTCCTAGGTGTGCGTAGGGGGTGTGTTTGTTTGCAAGGATGGATTCCTCGTCAAGTCAGGATGTGTGGACACACTTGGCGAATTCAGGTAATGGCTACAAGGGCACAGCAAGAAAGGAAACTGTACCCGACCAGGGATGGATGTAAACTCATAAGCTACCGAGGGTAGGGATAATCTTCCAGGTCTTATTGTTCAACAAGTCACCCCGCCACAGCAGGTAGGCCGACCATAGGGAGCCTCTGTCATCCTTGGGTAGCTCTTGGCGAGTAGACCATAGGAGAAGTTGTTAAAACAAACGGAGGTGACCCCGATCAATTAGGGTATACCAACTCCAGTATAAACACTCGGGAGGCTGTTCGATTCCCTAGTATATTAATTGTAATGGGAGAAGGTGCATAGCGAATTCCAAAGAAAGACTTAAGGTAGCAGGTGATTTCTGTGGCCCCCTTCCAAAGAAATGAGGGTAGGGTAGAGCTCGACAGAGGGTTCGAGAATAGGGTCCCAAAGATGAAGATCAAAAAAGGGTCCCGCATGCATCACAAGAGGAAAGATCAAACCAATTGGCGCTCACATCACAGTAGTCGTAGTTAAGGCAAGCGAAGTGAGTAGGGAAAACCAACAAGGCGACCCTTAGGCCAAGTATATTAATCCGGGCCCCATATATTCCTTGGAGACCCCGATCAATTGGGGGGCCAGTATATTAATTGGACCAATCCAGCCCAAGTATATTAATTAGGGACCGATCCAAACTATTCTTAGACCGAAGACCCTACCACTAAGCTAGTGAGCGGTTCTTGGGAGAAGCAAAACGGGCCCTGGGCATCCCCGCTACGCAAGCTGCATTGTTCGCCACTAGCAAAAGAAAAGAGACTCAAGGCTGCAGGATACAAGCATAGTGGTTTAATGACAAGGGCCGATGAAGGAAGCTCGGGACAGAGCCGTATGACGCGAGAGTCTTATGTACGGTTCCCTGAGAAGGGAGTGGCTACCCACAGGAGCTTCGACCAACCACCACCGGTCAATTTCGCTTTGGGGCCACCCCTTACTCTACCATTATTATAGGGGTATGGGGTTCGAGATAAAGAAAGATCAAGGCAGCATATCAGTTTTTCCTATATACTTCACTTGGATCCGTTTTTATGCTATTAGCTACTCTGTCGATTCTTCTCCAAATAGGAACGACCAATTTACAAATATTATTAACCACAAAATTTAGTGAGCGGCGCCTAATCTTTTTATGGATTGCTTCTTTCACCTCTTTCGCCGTCAAAGTGCCTATGGTACCGGTTCATATTTGGTTACCCGAAGCCCATGTAGAGGCACCTACGGATGGATCTGTCATCTTGGCAGAAATTCCTTTAAAATTGGGAACCTACGGGTTTTTAAGATTTTCAATACCAATGTTTCCTGAAGCAACACTTCGTTCTACCCCTTTCATTTATGCTCCAAGCACTATTGCAATAATATATACTCCCTCGACCACTTCAAGACAGATCGATCTTAGGAAGATCATTGCCTACTCCTCAGTAGTCTATATGAATCTGGTGACTATTGGTATGTTTAGTCGGGGGGCGGCCGTTAGGTCACTAGTTTTGAGTTATGAACACACAAGCAAGGTGCGTAGCCATGTGTGTCGGGCGAGCGACCCATCAACCTACTAGCAATAAGGGAGAAAACATAGCATGTCACAACAAAAGCGTCGACCAGTATACTTATAGGGGGACCGATCCATTCTATTGCAAGGAGACGGGAGGCAACCTCTAGGTGTGACTGAAAGGCCAGGCGCCTATAGGTTTTCGGGTGAGGCGATCCAGTACACTTATACCTTAGGGACGGAAGTGAGGAGATCGAAGCATGAGGCGAGCTTAAGTGAGGATCTCGTCCGCCAGTATATTAATTATGAGCGGGAGGTATAAAAACGAAAGCCCTTAGCGCCCCGAGACGGGAATGGGGGATGGCCCTACGTGCATACAGGAGCAACACCGACTCTACGAATCTTTCTGTTGGCTTTCCCATGAATAAGAATTCATTATTGGGTGCGGTGAAGTGAGCGCTTCTAGGTGTTTCTCTTTCTTCTTTCTTATTGTGACGGCTATTATGTATGGTGTGGCGGAAATGAACGGAAAGAGCGAGAGAAAATTCATCGATTGATAGATGGCCTGATCTGTTCTGATAGATTAAAAGAGTAGGGGGATAGAGAAGTCCATTCTTTTTCTATCTATTGACAACTCTCTATTCTGGATCCATCAGAATGAAAGATCTATGTATCTGATAGAGTCTACACCGTATGCAGAGCGCCAAGCACTTTTTGGTCCAGCTCAGTTCTCTTATCCATCGCTCCAATGCACTGGGCTCATCTCATGGAGGTGCTTGCGAAAATGTAGTTGTGTTGTTGTTGTTCTCCGCAATTAATATATTGGGCATTCCCCAACATCATCCCACACAGAAAGAGCGTGAAGCCCGGCCTTGGGTCCATTAATGTAAAGCGAGGAGTTGAGCCTGAATTGGCGAACCGAAGTCACTTTCGTAACCATACTACCTATAGCTAACACGTTTCCCGTCCAACGGGAACACACAGCATAAAAAAACGTGAGCTGCTATACCGAATCCCCCGTTGGCCATCGGGGACCGAGTGATAAGGCCATGATCTGCAGGGGAACGGATCACTCATTCCGATACTAAGGATAGGTGCACGAACGACAACTCCAAACGTGACACATCCGCCGCCTACCGTTTAGGTGGCACCAGCGAGATCCAGCTAAGGTAAGGAACTTCATGTCGCGGCTGCTCCACTCCGCTGCGGTCTTTTGATCTGCACTTCGTTGTCTTCCCGCACGCGAAGCGAATGGGCGTTGGGCCGTGGGTCAGTTTCGGGGCTGAGAAAGACGTACCATAGAAATGATTCATTTGGATCGACGAGCCATTTCGTGAATCAATGGAATGTCTGTCTATCTATATCTATTCTTTCTTTATATGATGGGCCATACATATAACATTTAAGGCATGATATGATCGCGCCTAGTAGCCACATATCATCTGCGCTCAATATGCGTGTAACAACCCGAAAATCTGGGCCAGTTTAAAATTTTATTTTTGCAATTTTAGCGAATGTTGATTATTCAAAATGATATATTTAGATAATAAAGACAAGAAATTTATTTTGAATATAATACAAACATATATATTATATAGTTCGTCGTTAGAATATAAATATTTATTTATAATTATAAATAGAATTGAAAATGGCGCGGTAATTCGATAATTCGATTTCAAACTTCAATTGAACGTACCGGGTGTAAAACAATCCGGATTTTAGTGAAACCAAAAACATTAGGATCTAATTGGTAATATCTTTCCAACGAATCCGAAAAATCAAAATTTATTTATATTGACCGTTCTATTTATTTATATTTTAATTTTGACAAAAACTGATCGTAACAGTCGAATGGGCTCACGATACATATCCCATTGTGTTCGGAATGGGGGTAATACGCTAGGGACGACAGTCGTTGGCTCTCGTTTCGAGGTCAAATAAAAAGTCAACCTTTTGGATAATTTAAATAATTAAATATATATAATATAATAACCCCCACACCCTTTTTTCCTCTCTCTCCCCCATTCAATTCGTTCAGACCCGAATTGGAAAAAAAGGAAAAAAAAAACGATCTGCTCAAATCGAACTCCCTCCCATCCTCTACGCCGCCGGACGCGCTCCCCTAGGCGCCGTCGATCACCAACCTCGGACCCCTTCCTCTCTCCTCTGATTGAAGACCGAAGCCTTCATAAACCCCAACGCCCGCCGCCAGTTTTTCACGCCGTTCTTGGCGCAGTGGCCCCACCGAGATGGCCGCTCTCCCTGGCAGTGATTGGCGACATCAAGCCGCCCATGGTGGCACCTCCCGATCACCCTCTGGCGCCATAACCTCTGTGCGAACTGGAACCCTAAAAGAGGAGCACGGGTTGGACTATGTACAGCAACTTATAGGAAGAACAGTGAGCTCTTCTTTCTCTTTTTTTTTATATATAATTATTGTTTTAAAAATCTGAGAATGAAGTATAAATTATTATTTTTAGATCTGAAAATGAAGTATGAATTATTGTTTTGAAGATAAAAGAAAATGTCATTGATTTAAAACTGTAAATGGTATTGTTTTTAAAATATATTTATCTTTGGGAAAAAAAAGAAACACAACATAGATTTAAAATGTAATAAATAGATTAGTATATAAAAAAAGTGGTTTTTTATTTATATGTAAATATAAAAATATGATTATTATTCATAGAAATAACATTGATTTTATAAAATAGAAAATATAGCATTGTTTTCATAGCAAAAGAAAAAAATAGAATTGTTTTTTTTTTAAATAAAAGTATACATGGCTTTATAAGCAAACATAGAATAAAAAATACGATTTTTACATATAAGAAGTTGCAGTAAAAATACGATTTTTCTATATTGAAAAGAGAAGTAAAAATACGATTTTTCTATAGAAGTTAGAAAGGTAAAGATACGATTTTTATTTGAATGTCATTAGATTAAAAATGAGATTTTATTTTATATATAACGTAAAAAAAATTAGATTTCCATTTTGAAGTAGCGATAAAAATGTAGTCTTTTCTATACAGTTAGCGATGTAAAAATATAACCTTTTCTATATATGTAGCGGTATAAAAATAGAATTTTATAAATATAGTAGCGGAATATAAAAATATAATTTTTATACGATAGAGAATTTAAAAATGTGATTTTTATATATGTAGTGAATACGGTCAACGAAAAGGTCAAAAGGAGAACGCGATGAAGATTTTCTACCTATGAAGAGTCGAGACGAATTGGTTTAGCATATCGGTGAGAACTTCTCACTCTTTAATTTAATTTTCTAGTTATATATATATATATATACTAGGATGCAGACGGTGTTTAGTAGCACCCGACACCCGTCATCCACATACCATGGATGACTTGTTTGTTTAATTGTTTGGTTGTGTAGTTAGTTAGACTATTTGGTTTGAATTGAATTGTTTGGTGAAATGAAATTGATTTGATTGATGTGTGAATGGCGTGGGCCTTCACTATACCGGGGATAAGGCTAGGCCTTGTCCCATTTCTAGTATCGTGCCGTTATGCCGCCGAAATTTTCTAAAATATGTTAGAAAAATAAAAATATCATTTTTATTGTGTAAATGAACCGAATAGAATATTCATAGGTTGAATAAAATAGTTTGATCGTTAAAAATATAATTTTTAACGTGAATGTGAATAAATAAATATTCATTTACAAACTGGACGGTTTGTTTATGTACGCCTATTTGAAGGACATTGATTGGGACGATAAATTTTACACATCGCCCAACTGCACAAATAAAAATCTGTGTTTGATTGCTTGAAACCCCACACGGGTATTGGGATGATATTTGACGTACACTAATCCCGATTGTTTAGTTGTATGTCGATCGATTGATTGACAGGCTGTTATAAGCGTTGAATATTTATATTTGATGCTTATACAGTGTAGAATGCACTTTGGGTGATGGTTGATTATTCATCGTTGTTGATATATACATGTGTTGTAGAAAATCCATATAATTAACATTATATGGTAATTGATTGGGCCTCATTCCAGTTTTAAAAAAAGAAATATTTGAAATAGAATATTTGAAAATAGGAATATATGAAGCCGTGTTGATTAGATTGACGCCATTTTGACGTGAACGATATTTATATCGATTTTATTCATTTTATAATGAATATCGAAAGTGATTTCAAAATCTAATATTTTAAAAAGAATAGAAATTCGAATTGAAACTGAATAAAATTGAATTCAAATTGAAATTGAATATAAATAAATTCAAATTGAAACTGAATAAAATTGAATTCAAATTGAAATTGAATATAAATAAATTCGAATTGAAACTGAATAAAATTGAATTCAAATTGAAATTGAATATAAATAAATTCGAATTGAAATTGATTATAAATAAATTCGAATTGAAATTGAATATAAACGAATTCGAATTGAAATTGAATATAAATAAATTCGAATTGAAATTGAATTGAATTGAAAACGAACTGAAATTGAATTAGAAATCAATTTGAATTGAAATCAATTTGAAATGAATTTAAAATGAATTTAAATTGGAATATTCAATTTTAATTTGAAATTAAATATGAAGTTGAAACCGTTTTGAAAACGAATTTAAAACGATTTATAAAATTCATTTCGAAAGGAAATCGACGAAGTATATATTATATATATTATATATATAATATAATGGCCTGAATAGAACGCGCCGCGCCGCGGCAATTCGCGAATTTCGACCATTGACTTCGAACGGACATTACAGGAGATCCGACCATCGGATTCTCCTAAAACCGGAACCGTTGGGTTCGTATCGAAAAGAGCTTTCTAACGAATATTAGAGATTAGAAATCTACCGGTTGGATTTGGAATTATGTCCAAATCAAATTTGAAAAAGGTCGCTGTAAGTGCAGTTCGATGACCGTTGGTGGAAATCGACTGTACGGGCCTTGATAAAATTATTAAAAATAGTAATAATTTGTGTAAAATCATAAGAAATGATTTAGAAAGAATTGGTATGAAAAACTCCATATTTGAAAAGATAAAAATAGATTTTTATCGAAATGAACTAGTTTTGAACTAGAATTATAATTCTATTTATTTTTAAAATAAATAAACTGGATTAGAAATTGTTTTGAAAATAACCAGAATCCAATAATTATATCGGAATGGATTTGAATCGAAATTGTCTTTGGATTATTTCGATGTTGGATTTCGTGATGATACAGATATTGTTATGGGGATTTGAAAGATATATATATATATATATATATATATATATATATCGTTATTTCCAATATAATATTTGTTCGTCGTAGAATTTGATATTGAATATAAGCCGGTATATTTTCTATTCAGAGCCTTGTGTTTAATATCAAATGTAATTTGGGTTTGTCGTGAATGGTGTCTTCATTAACACTGTTCTTGAACCCAGTTGAGAAAAGATTAAATCTTTTTATTTAGATTTAATGAAGTGTACCAATTAAATAATATTTAATTGGAATTGAATTGATATTGATTTTTGGGTTTATCGTGAACAGTGTTTTAAATAACACTTGATCTTTAACCCGATAATTAATGAATGTGATTTTGGGTTTATTGTGTACCGTGTTTTAAATGACACTGATTCTTTAACCCAGTTAACTATTAAAACTAAGGGGAGTTTTAATGAATCTTTAATTAGATTGAAATGATCGAGAATGGAGTATCACCAGTTTTGCTCCAGGCGATAGTTAAATCTTTAATTAGATTTGAACGTAAAATGGTAATTGAATTTACCGATAACACAGTGGTGTTAGATATGAAGTATTACCAGTTCTTGTTGCTGGCCCTGAGTAGGCCGGGTACGCATGATAGGGGGTTCTCGCTTCGCGGTTTGGTGGCGAACGGGAGACTCTTACCCCTACATGTCGCTCGGGAGGGCGTTGGTTCGCCAATAGGCGCGAGACTCGAGAGGGTCGCCGTAAAATAAGAAATTGGGGGACCACTGTGAGCCGCGGTGGGTTTTACCTGCTGCAATGGAGGATGAAGGGATGGTTGCAAAGCCTACCGGATTTCGCGTTCTCGTCACAGTTGGTATCAGAGCTTAGGTTTACAAAGCAGAGAACAAGGCACATTAGAACCATACGAAAGAATTCATCAGATATTGGATTAGTAATATCCAATTAGAATGACTCGTTAGAGGTGGGATCAGTAGTATCCTAAACTAGTGTGAAGAGTATATTTTTAAAATGAAAACGAATTTTGTTTTGAAAATATAAATCAACTATTCGTATTTGATTAGTTATTTTAAATTGATTTGGACAGTCCAGTATATAAAGATTTTGCATATACGCCTTGCAAACGTGTATTTGAAATTTTAATATACTGGATAGATATAGATTCACACTCTAGTCGCCCGAAGATGATTCTGATGATTGTAGCTACATCATCAGAATTAGTGTTCGAGAGTCGAAGGTGTGATATTTATATATTTCCAATTGACTGGTGTGAGAACCAAAATTAGATAGGGCCTATTGTTGTGATTTGGCATCAAAAAAATTGATTTTAGACTAGATATCAAAGTTATGAATTTTAAATGATAATTCACTAATTGATTGATGTTTGTGTTGTTTGTTTAATTGTTTGATAATTTTGAACCATTATGCCTAACTGAATCAAATATTGAATTGTATTGAAAATTGGTCGCATTTGCTTGCATATACTTGTACTTACATTGAACAGGTCATAGCAAGGAGGCTAGAGCAGAGAATAAAATTTGTTTGCCCGACAAATAGGTACATGTTTACTACATAATTTACTGTTTTGTTTGGGTGATGATGATTTTATGAGCCTATTGGCTAGCCGCTTGGCTTTTTCTTTTTCTTTTTGAGATCAGAAGGCCTATATGGCAATTTCGGGATTTTCCCGTGGCTCCCGGTGCAGGGGAGGTTATGGCAAAATTTTTCAAAAATTTAGGGTGTTAGCCAAATTTTTGAAAATTTGAAAATTCTCAGAAACTGAAAAGTTGGAGAATGGAAGCCAGATCGAACGTAGAGTTGATTAATCAAACCACTTTCGACTTTGTTCCTTTTCGGGGACGAAAAGTTTTAAGTGGGCGAGATTGTAACAACCCGAAAATCTGGGCCAGTTTAAAATTTTTATTTTTGCAATTTTAGCGAATTTTGATTATTCAAAATGATATATTTAGATAATAAAGACGAGAAATTTATTTTGAATATAATACGAACATATATATTATATAGTTCGTCGTTAGAATATAAATATTTATTTATAATTATAAATAGAATTGAAAATGGCGCGGTAATTCGATAATTCGATTTCAAACTTCAATTGAACGTATCGGGTGTAAAACAATCCGGATTTTAGTGAAACCAAAAACATTAGGATCTAATTGGTAATATCTTTCCAAAGAATCCGAAAAATCAAAATTTCATAGCGGGAATCAAAAGATATGTCCAGTTGAAAATTCTGAATAGTCGCTATGGAATTCAGGCCCTTAAAAATGGAAATTTTGCAAATGACCTCGGATTTCGATGAAACCACTTTTGTTGGGTCCGCGACGTCAAATTATTGCTAGATTTCAGTTTTCATAATTTTCTGAATCAATATGTGAGCGTGGCGCACTTAAACGCGTTTGACCAGTTTCAGTTGAATTTAAACGACTAGAAAATGGCCATTTTTCAAACGGTCTCAGAATTCGACGAAATTAGTTTTGTTAGGACCGTATCGTCAATACGAAGCTAGGAAATATTTTTCGGGAATTTTTAGAGTCAGTATGTGGCCCTGATAAATTGAAATGTACGTTAAAATCAATATTGACCGTTCTATTTATTTATATTTTAATTTTGACAAAAACTGATCGTAACAGTCGAATGGGCTCACGATACATATCCCATTGTGTTCGGAATGGGGGTAATACGCTAGGGACGACAGTCGTTGGCTCTCGTTTCGAGGTCAAATAAAAAGTCAGCCTTTTGGATAATTTAAATAATTAAATATATATAATATAATAACCCCCACACCCTTTTTTCCTCTCTCTCCCCCATTCAATTCGTTCAGACCCGAATTGGAAAAAAAGAAAAAAAACGATCTACTCAAATCGAACTCCCTCCCATCCTCCACGCCGCCGGACGCGCTCCCCTAGGCGCCGTCGATCACCAACCTCGGCCCCCCTTCCTCTCTCCTCCGATTGAAGACCGAAGCCTTCATAAACCCCAATGCCCGCAGCCAGTTTTGCACGCCGTTCTTGGCGCAGTGGCCCCACCGAGATGGCCGCTCTCCCTGGCAGTGATTGGCGACGTCAAGCCGCCTATGCTGGCACCTCCCGATCACCCTCTGGCGCCATAACCTCTGGGCGAACTGGAACCCTAAAAGAGGAGCACGGGTTGGACTGTGTACAGCAGCTTATAGGAAGAACAGTGAGCTCTTCTTTCTCTTTTTTTATATATAATTATTGTTTTAAAAATCTGAGAATGAAGTATAAATTATTATTTTTAGATCTGAAAATGAAGTATGAATTATTGTTTTGAAGATAAAAGAAAATGTCATTGATTTAAAACTATAAATGGTATTGTTTTTAAAATATATTTATCTTTGGGGAAAAAAAAGAAACACAACATAGATTTAAAATGTAATAAATAGATTAGTATATAAAAAAAGTGGTTTTTTATTTACATGTAAATATAAAAATATGATTATTATTCATAGAAATAACATTGATTTTATAAAATAGAAAATATAGCATTGTTTTTATAGCAAAAGAAAAAAATAGAATTGTTTTTTTTAAATAAAAGTATACATGGCTTTATAAGCAAACATAGAATAAAAAATACGATTTTTACATATAAGAAGTTGCAGTAAAAATACGATTTTTCTATATTGAAAAGAGAAGTAAAAATACGATTTTTCTATAGAAGTTAGAAAGGTAAAGATACGATTTTTATTTGAATGTCATTAGATTAAAAATGAGATTTTATTTTATATATAACGTAAAAAAAATTAGATTTCCATTTTGAAGTAGCGATAAAAATATAGTCTTTTCTATACAGTTAGCGATGTAAAAATATAACCTTTTCTATATATGTAGCGGTATAAAAATAGAATTTTATAAATATAGTAGCGGAATATAAAAATATAATTTTTATACAATAGAGAATTTAAAAATGTGATTTTTATATATGTAGTGAATACGGTCGACGAAAAGGACAAAAGGAGAACGCGATGAAGATTTTCTACCTATGAAGAGTCGAGACGAATTGGTTTAGCATATCGGTGAGAACTTCTCACTCTTTAATTTAATTTTCTAGTTATATATATATATATACTAGGATGCAGACGGTGTTTAGTAGCACCCGACACCCGTCATCCACAGACCATGGATGACTTGTTTGTTTAATTGTTTGGTTGTATAGTTAGTTAGACTATTTGGTTTGAATTGAATTGTTTGGTGAAATGAAATTGATTTGATTGATGTGTGAATGGCGTGGGCCTTCACTAGACCGGGGATAAGGCTAGGCCTTGTCCCATTTCTAGTATCGTGCCGTTATGCCGCCGAAATTTTCTAAAATATGTTAGAAAAATAAAAATATCATTTTTATTGTGTAAATGAACCGAATAGAATATTCATAGGTTGAATAAAATAGTTTGATCGTTAAAAATATAATTTTTAACGTGAATGTGAATAAATAAATATTCATTTACAAACCGGACGGTTTGTTTATGTACACCTATTTGAAGGACATTGATTGGGACGATAAATTTTACACATCGCCCAACTGCACAAATAAAAATCTGTGTTTGATTGCTTGAAACCCCACACGGGTATTGGGATGATATTTGACGTACACTAATCCCGATTGTTTAGTTGTATGTCGATCGATTGATTGACAGGCTGTTATAAGCGTTGAATATTTATATTTGATGCTTATACAGTGTAGAATGCACTTTGGGTGATGGTTGATTATTCATCGTTGTTGATATATACATGTGTTGTAGAAAATCCATATAATTAACATTATATGGTAATTGATTGGGCCTCATTCCAGTTTTAAAAAAAGAAATATTTGAAATAGAATATTTGAAAATAGGAATATATGAAGCCGTGTTGATTAGATTGACGCCATTTTGATGTGAACGATATTTATATCGATTTTATTCATTTTATAATGAATATCGAAAGTGATTTCAAAATCTAATATTTTGAAAAGAATAGAAATTCGAATTGAAACTGAATAAAATTGAATTCAAATTGAAATTGAATATAAATAAATTCAAATTGAAACTGAATAAAATTGAATTCAAATTGAAATTGAATATAAATAAATTCGAATTGAAATTGAATAAAATTGAATTCAAATTGAAATTGAATATAAATAAATTCGAATTGAAATTGAATATAAATAAATTCGAATTGAAATTGAATATAAACGAATTCGAATTGAAATTGAATATAAATAAATTCGAATTGAAATTGAATTGAATTGAAAACGAACTGAAATTGAATTAGAAATCAATTTGAATTGAAATCAATTTGAAATGAATTTAAAATGAATTTAAATTGGAATATTCAATTTTAATTTGAAATTGAATATGAAGTTGAAACCGTTTTGAAAACGAATTTAAAACATTTATAAAATTCATTTCGAAAGGAAATCGACGAAGTATATATTATATATATTATATATATAAAATAATGGCCTGAATAGAACGCGCCGCGCCGCGGCAGTTCGCGAATTTCGATCACTGACTTCGAACGGACATTACAGGAGATCCGACCGTCGGATTCTCCTAAAACCGGAACCGTTGGTTTCGTATCGAAAAGAGCTTTCTAACGAATATTAGAGATTAGAAATCTAACGGTTGGATTTGGAATAATGTCCAAATCATATTTGAAAAAGGTCGTTGTAAGTGTAGTTCGATGACCGTTGGTGACAATCGACTGTACGGGCCTTGATAAAATTATTAAAAATAGTAATAATTTGTGTAAAATCATAAGAAATGATTTAGAAAGAATTGGTATGAAAAACTCCATATTTGAAAAGATAAAAATAGATTTTTATCGAAATGAACTAGTTTTGAACTAGAATTATAATTCTATTTATTTTTAAAATAAATAAACTGGATTAGAAATGGTTTTGAAAATAACCAGAATCCAATAATTATATCGGAATGGATTTGAATCGAAATTGTCTTTCGATTATTTCGATGTTGGATTTCGTGATGATACAGATATTGTTATGGGGATTTGAAAGATATATATATATATATATATATATATATATCGTTATTTCCAATATAATATTTGTTCGTCGTAGAATTTGATATTGAATATAAGCCGGTATATTTTCTATTCAGAGCCTTGTGTTTAATATCAAATGTGATTTGGGTTTGTCGTGAATGGTGTCTTCATTAACACTGTTCTTGAACCCAGTTGAGAAAAGATTAAATCTTTTTATTTAGATTTAATGAAGTGTATCAATTAAATAATATTTAATTGGAATTGAATTGATATTGATTTTTGGGTTTATCGTGAACAGTGTTTTAAATAACACTTGTTCTTTAACCCGATAATTAATGAATGTGATTTTGGGTTTATTGTGTACCGTGTTTTAAATGACACTGATTCTTTAACCCAGTTAACTATTAAAACTAAGGGGAGTTTTAATGAATCTTTAATTAGATTGAAATGATCGAGAATGGAGTATCACCAGTTTTGCTCCAGGCGATAGTTAAATCTTTAATTAGATTTGAACGTAAAATGGTAATTGAATATACCGATAACACAGTGGTGTTAGATATGAAGTATTACCAGTTTTACTTCATTGGATGAATAGGTTGGGATTGAGAAATTAAAACAAATAATTACGTCGGTAAAGCTCGTTAATCTCGACTAGTTTGAATTGATATTCAAAAATAGATTAAAGAATAAATTTTAAAGAATTTATCTTTGATAAAATTAATGGGAACCTTTTCCTATGAATGTGAAATTTAGAAACTTACTGTCGGTTAGCTAAGCAGAATGGTTTCCTGGATATTGGTCTGATGTTGGTTTCGGCCTTCGGGGTTAATATTTGGGGAATTATTCTCTTGATTAATTTACGGTTAGTGACTGATGAATTGGAATGAGGCGTATGTTGTGTTTGTGTAACACTTATTTAAAATATACGCGAGTTATTCGGAAAGACCGGGTTTATCCCATTCTGAATAACTAATACGATGATAAGTCAAAGATGAAGACGATGGTCGAAGACCGGAGGTCTTCACGTCGTTTGGGTGATTACTGATGATCTTGATTGGGCTGTACACCCAAGAAGATGGAAACAGTTGGTGATCATCCAGACGTATTTGGAGATCGATGGATATGCGGGGTACTAGGTGCCTCCGGTTTCGTTCAGACCTAGAACGGACTTGTAAATGGACTGTGTGTCTGACATTGGATTTTAGTCTATATGATTGATTTCTATTAAATATATATCTGTTTGGCGGCGGAGAATTTATTCTCTTGCTTAACGCCCTTCTCTGAGACGTACGAGCTCAAGGGTTATATATTGATGGATATCAATCGCATGGAGTGAATTGCCTGTGTGGCATGCTAAGATGCAAATGATCAAGGCTTCTGTTGAAAAGCAAAGTCTTGTGGTTGATGATCGAAGCACGGCCTTTGTGGCGTAGCTTTGTGTAACGTTTATTTCGCGAGCCTCGCACCCCGGTTGTGAACCAAAAACGGGAGAGGACCTCAGGGAGGGCATGCGTTTCCTTCTAGCTAGGGTGGTGTCAGTGACCTACCAGCCCTGACATTTATATACTTTTCACCTGTGTGGTTGTTGCTGTTGCGAGGCGCCTCGGTTAGATCGGACGATCCGGGTCCGATGGAGCCATTCGTTGGCTCATTTACGCCCCAAAGGGCGGGGAAACGTAGTGTTCAGGCATAATAATCCACATCGGTGGACCGGCCCTGTCGCTCCAAGGCTTGCCTACGCGCTTGCCTGAGACATGGGCTAGATTGTCCCGAATCGGTAGAGGACGATCCCTGGCCTCGGTTCACAGACGGAAATCCAATTTCCAAATACGTGACATTTGCGGTTTTATTTGTAAACCTATATATGGCGACATAGTGGCATGGGACGCTCATGTCGCCTATGACTGATATTTATGATTTGAAGTTGTTTTATACACTATGCACTTATAATAGTGTCAAATGATTGGTTTTAAAACGTATCAAGCATTCTTTGGCTGTTATAAGGGAAAACCCTATCCCCCGGCTTGCGTTGCATTGTGTGATAGGACCTGGGTCTTATAACAGCTTCATTTTTCTTTATTTAGCATTGCGTTATTTGTTTTATGCACTGGTATTCTTGGAAGGAAACCCGTTCCATGTTATACGGCGTGGTCCCTTGATTTACCTAACTTTAAAACAAAGATTAATAACTGTTTTAGTTCTCACACCAGTCACATGACTGACCTGGAGTTTATTGTTTTAACCTAAACTCTGGGTGCCCTTATTTTGACACGGGCAGCTAGTAGTTTTTGTTTTGCAGATTTATATTCACAGGATCCTGGTTTACAGCTGGAACGATATCCGGAAAGCTTTGTATCCGTATATCTCCTTCTAGTTGTGTATTGTATTATTTTCCGCTGCGATGTATTTAAATGTAATTTAAATCTCTGATATTTCTGTGTAATATTTATTTGTTTATACTCTGTATATTCTTGTAATCTGATGCGTTGTTGTGATATACAGTGAAATGTTCTTTTGTATGCGTTCTATTTTGTCATGTTCTCAAACGATCAGGCGTTTCGAACAGTCTGGGTCGGTTTAGCGACAGGTTCGGACCGTGCGAAATTCCTTCTCGTCACAATGCGGGATTCTTGTTGGATCAGATCTTTCACTTTGACTAAAGCTTTTGGACCTAGCGAAAAGGACTCTGACCTGACGCCTTCGTGCAAGCAAGCGCGAGAGAAATAAGCAAAGTAGAAGCTTTGCCAGTAGCAAGAGAGGAAGCAGACGTTAAGCTTCTACAATACAACAGTCGCAACCATGAAAAAAGGCCTTTTTCCGGGCCTATTAGTTTAAGGGCTGCTCACCCCTACTCTGAAAATCAAAGGGCGGATTCAAAAGAAAGGCGCTAGTATATTAATCGGAGACCCAGATCAATTGGAACTCCCAGTATAAAGATTGGTCTTAGACAACTAACATCCAGTATAAACATTGGCGCCTAATATACCAAGTCCAAACTATGAAATCGCCAGTATATTAATTGCGGTGGGACGCTGTTCGATTGCTATATATTGCGGATGGCTCTCTATCACAGTTTCAAGGGCTTAACTGTGCCTTAACTACTTCAATAGCGAAGCGAAAGCAACTTTTGATTTCATAAGGTAAGGGGGGCTGTTCACTACACGCTATCAGCGCTATCTTAGATTGAACGACAAAGATTTTTAGTCGCCTAAAGACACTAGGGCCATCTGCGGGTTTCAGCTGATAACGGAATAATGTTCGTGTCCAAAGGTAAAACAAAAAAGAATCACCTAGCTTCTAGAGTTTGCTTCTTTTCTCATATCGAAGAAAGGAAAATATGAATTGATCGCCTTTGTTTTATATTCAATACAAACTACAACTACACCAAAGCGTCACCTTCAAAAGCCCTCTAGTGAGTCAGAGAGTATACTTAGGGGGCCGCATCCCACTACATAAACCGAAGAAAGCTCTTCAAGCTTCCCTTCATTCACTTCGCGGGAGTCGCACACAACACATAGCTGGAAGTCAGAGGGCCCGTACTACCTGCCTGACCCAGAGTACTATCTATTCTGAGGGACATCCAAGATTTTGAATGTGTTAAATGTGTTTGTACGTGAAATACATTACTCCCCCTATTTGTTTGCTCCTCCTACAACTAAACCCCCCTATATATGTGGAAAATATAAATAATGATATTTAATCAACAATTCTGCCTCTAGATATTTAATTTCCAATCTTAAAATATTTTTGAATTATGTACCCATCAATTAAAATCTTGACAATTCTCCCCCTTTTATTATCATCAAAATGATAATAGAAACTGAAATAGTGATGAATATAGACTATAAATATAAATTCATACTGAGAGTGAGAATATATATCGCATATCCCAAATATCGTAATAATCTTTAAATCAGAAGCAAATTTCACTTTCGGAATGAATGGATTTACGATGGATTTTATAGAATGAGGAGAGTTCAATAAAAATTGAATATTTGAATATGAATTTTAAATATTTTAAATATGCTCAAAAATGTGTTAAGCACTTCCTAACCACGCATAGCCCAAAGGTCTTTTAAATGGGGTTAGTAGTAACTTAACTTTATCCTCTCTAATGAGTTCCATCCATGCACAGCCTAAAGGTCTTTTAAGTGAGAATGGAAGCACATAGAAATTAAGGTGATTCACCCTCGCATAACCACGAGGACTTTTAAATGCGAGTGAATACCAAGGATGAATTATTTATTTATTTTTATTTTATTTTTAATTCCAAGAATAATTAGAACTCCCCAAATTAAATAAAACCATGATGAATGACAGAAATATGGTAGATATAGAAGATGGTCGTGAAATAAGCTCTAATTCAAAGAAATTATAAAATTTGTCCAATCATCATGAGATTTAAAATAACATCTCCTCTAGTTATGAATTATATCATAGTCACAACTCATCACAATTTCATAAATCTACTAATAATTTTGATGAGTCACAAAACGGTTCAAATCAATCAATAATTTCAATTTTCGAATAAATAGTCAAAAACTAACTTTAAAATTAAAAATATCAATTTCAAGAGGAGTTTTTGAAAATAACAATGCAAGTTTGAAAACCAGTTTCAAAAATCAATCAGTTGAATATGAAATTATCTAATATTTCTAATGCTGATTGCTCGAATTTAAAGATATTTAATCACCGATTTTTCAAATTATCGTCTAGTCACTAAGATATTCAAACGAATCAAATCAATTTCCTTATCAGAGCAGCACAAGATCATTTTCAAAGCAAGAATCACAAGTGAATTTTTCAGAGAATTTGTAAACAAACACAAGAAACAATCAACGATCAAATCTGAAGATGATTATTTAAAATCACTTAAAAAAAATTAAATTTTTACAATCTAAGAATTTCAACAGTCAATAACGATTGATTTCAAAATCAGCCTGGTAAAAAAATAAAGAAAATAAAAGAAATGAAAACTAAAAAAAGGAAAATAAACTAAAAAGGAATTAAATTAAAAATACGAGTTTAAAGATCATACCTGACTTACCATAATCGATGTGGTCCAATGAATCTCCAACTCTGAATCTATGGCTAAGGAACTTCAAACAATTCAATAAAATGGAACAGTTTGAATTTTTATCTTTTAAACACAATTGTTCCTTAGCCTATCTCATGTACCTAAATGTTTATAGGATCGAGTGGTCTAATAAAAATTGTTTTACCACTCTTATCTTTGTTTACATGTTTTGGTACCCAAACCCGTTTATATAACAATCCATTACTATTCACTAGCGTACGCCTTGGAATGCAAATTCATTTAGATTTATTCAAATTCATTTTATTATTTTTTGGAATCCAAATTCGTTTACTTGAATTGTTTCTAAATGAGTTTTCATATCATTCATGATTTAAAAACTCTTTGAAATTATTAGAGTTCAAAATTTCAATTTCATCAATTCCAAAGCCATTTAAAGGATTTTTAACATCATTAGGATTTTGTTTTTCAATTGGATCAAATCCAAAACCAAGTCCCTTTGTATTCTTAAAAAAAAATGGATTTTTTAACAACATATTTAATGATTTATCTCCTCTAGAAAATTTAGTCAAAACTGACTCAATTCGTTGAATTTTAAATTTAAGATCACTATTTTCTTTTATTAAGTTTGAACAACGATAAATAACAATTTTCATCTTTTTAGTATCAGTTTGTTTTAAAATCAAATTTTCGTTTTCAAGTGCTTTGATTTTAGCATTGGACTTAGAAATTTCAATTTCAAATTGTTTTCGCTTTTCAAAAATCAAGTTTTTCAGATTCTCTAAATTTTCCAATCTTCTTCTCAAAATCATGATTTTCGTTTTTCAAATTCATGTTTTCACTTTTAAGCAATTCAAAATCAGTTTTGAATTTCGAAAGATCATTACTCAAAAAATGACATTTTTCGCATTCTTAAAACGGTGAATTCTTAACTTTTTCAAGTTTTCTTTCTAAACTATTATTTTCTTGAACTAGTTTTAACCTGTCAGATTTCAATTTCTTAACTTTTAGTTCAAGAGAGTCAACGGTTTTTGTGAGGTCGTGACACATTAAAACTAATCCTTTATAGGTAAAATTCGATACCTCACTTAAATCCTCTTCACTACCTTCTGAATTAGATTGAGCCATAAGACACAAGTGAGCTTCCTCTTCATCACTTTCAGAAACTTCTTCTCCTTCCTCCTCATCCCATGTAATAGCAAAAGCCTTCTTCTTCCTTCTGAACTTCTTCCTCTTTTCATTTTTAAGCCGTGGGTAATTTGGTTTGATATGTCCGGGTTTCTTGCAATTGTAGCAAAACACTTAATCATCTGAACTTTTTGAACTTTCGGATTTGATAGTTTTCTTCTTTTATGGCTTTTAATTTCCTTTGGCCCACTTTCTCAAAATCATGGTTAGCTCTTCAGCGGGATTATCATCATTACTTTCAACAGAATTATTTAGAGAGATCGTCTTTTTCTTTAATTCAGAATCCTTTCGTTCTTCTCTTGCTTTTAACTCCATCTCGTAAGTAATCAGATTTCTAATCAACTCTTCCATGCTTACTTTATTCAGATCTTTTGATTCTTGTATCGTCGTCTCCTTAGCTTCAAATTTCATCGGTAGCACTCTCAATATTTTTCTGATCAATTCCACTTAGGTATAGGTTTTGCCAAGAGCTTTTGCATTATAGACTAGTGATGAGAAGCGTCCATACATCTCTTTTATATCTTCGTCTTTTTGCATAGAAATGATTTCATATTCGTTGTTGAGTAGAGCAAGATGAGATTCCTTTACTTGAGATGTACCTTCGTGTGTGACCTCCAACGTATGCCATATTTCCTATGCAGTTTCACAATGAGAAATTCGATTAAATTCAGTTTTATCAAAAGCACAAATTAAAGCATTCATCGCTTTGGCGTTAGTTGCAAATAATTTTTTATCATTAGTATCCCACCTGTCTTCTGATTTAGGAATTTCAACACCACTGACGATAACAGTGGGAGATATATAACCCGTTTCGATAATATCCCACACATTATAATCGATTGAACCCAAATAAATTTTCATCCTAGCTTTCCAATAAGCATAATCAGTTCCATTAAACATTTGTGGCCTAGCTATGGACTGACCCTCAGAAAACGCGTTATTAGACAGATTCATGACTCTAGAGTTAAAATAAAAAATAATTGCTCTGATACCACTTGTAGGATCTAAATTAACCCAGGGGGGGGGGGGGGAGGGGAGGGTAAATAGGGTTTATCGCAGATTTTCACAGAGTAATTAAATAATAACAGCACAGATAATAATCAGATTAAATGGGGAAAAGAAATAACACACAAATATACCCATCTTCGACAAAACCTGCCTATCGTTGCATTCCCCAAGGTTTATACAAGGAGTTAAAACAATCTCTACGCTTACAATCCCCTTTAAACTTGTGACACTCGCTCCCAACTGTTCTTAACCCTACGCTCAAAACCCTGCACTGGTTTCTATCCCCAAAACCAGATTTCCCCAAATTACAAATCTCGTAATTCATCTCCTTAGTTTTAGAGACAAACTAGAAAACTACAACTCGATTACAAATTGAATGTAATGACCCAAAAATCCGGTCCAATTTGAGCTGACCAAAAACACAAGTCCAAGCCCAAATTAAACTGAAAATCAGGAAATTAATAGAAAGAAAACAGAGGGTGAGGATAGATAAGATAGAAATTTAGAATAGAAGTAGAAGAAGAACACAACATCAGAGTAGCACGAACCTCACAACGGAACGAATAACATATAATATATATAACATAACTTGAAATATACATTTGTACTTGAATATACATCATTATCAAAGTACAACACTTACAACACAACAGAAATAACTATAGCTATATAATTCAGAAGTCTCCTGCTCTAAGCTCATCCAGTATATGTAAATCCCAACTACTTGACTACCCGTACAAATTTAGGCACCCAAGAGTTTAGGGGAACAAACAAATAAACTCGGGGTCAGTCATGGGACTGGTGTGAGTAAAACAGTTTAAAACAGTTCAAGCAGGTAATCGATATCTCATAAGACTACGCCGTATAACGGAACCGGTTTTTCCCTTATGAGAATCCAAATATCTTTATATCGAAAGCCTTTTGATATTATAATAATGTCTATCAACACAATATAATAATCATCAAGTAGAAACGCTTTCATCTCACGTTCTACATATATAGTATACAATCAAAACCGCAAGCACGTATTGGGTAATGGATTTCCAACTATGACAAGGTATGGAACCACCTATCGCTAGTGTACCTCTAGAAAGGAATACACTGGGTTCAACAAGAACATCTTGCAACCCGGTCACACATGATCGACCACTCATTTCGCTTGAGTGTATCGAATGTATATCACGAACGGTTGGGATCAGCAACCGTTTCCCGAATGGGACAGCATCAACAATAGATTTTTAGAAATAAATGAAACTCTAGATCAGGTGATTATACACCCTACTTCGGAGCGACCGACTTAGCCATGCTGCCTGCCCGATTTCTGTCATTTACCGGGTGTGAGGCTAGAAGCTACGCTTTATCATCACATCAGATTCACTTCGAATGCCACATTGTCAGATCCATCGAAAATCACTAATTGATGTCTACAACCATACATTATGTGTCGGCTAAAAGAAGTTTCTTTCTCCGCTTCCACTCTTGGTACAGTTGAAGAAATCAATGTACGTGACCTTTCTGGAAATACTCTGTCAGACATTCATCCATACATGTCATCCAGGAACAGGATGAACCGAAGGTACTATTCACTATATCCATCTTAGGCACTGTTATCTAAGATTTTGTACAATAGCCCTTGCACTTCACTCCATCTTCAATTATCTTTGGCATATATGATTCGCAATATGCCAGTACAGAGTGGTTCTTTGGATAATAATCCAATCAATCTCTCCATATTAATAACGTTAAAATGGTCAAAACTTCGATAGTCTGTGATTTAACCATCAAAGAAAACACGTTGTGCAAACAACGATATTATTTCCAGATGGAAATTCTATCAATCAATCATCATTCAACATTTATCTCTTTATTTCATAAATTTACTTATCCCTTGTTTCCCTATATTCAACATTTCTTATTTTCTAAATTTAGAAAATATATGTTATTACCATTAGAAAACATTTCCATTTCTTGTTTTCTATGTCAGAAAGCATTTCTGGTTCTTATTTGGAAAACATTTCCAAAACTCCTTCACTGGACTTAGACAGATGTTTAAACAACCCATCGCGATGCCAACTCAAACTATTATGCTTATTAACTAAATTCCTTTAACCAACCTTCACTATCGAACCTTAACCATTCCTTAGTTAAAAATGAAGTCAATCAAGTTGGGGTAATACTACCTCTCAAACCTTAACTGAACAACGTTTCTAACCTTGAAATAAACAAAGTTCACCCTTTTAAATTCTTTAACAACTTCCTTACGTAACTCTCCTTCGAATTATCTCTTATTCGAAAATTCTTTCCTTCGAATAAGGTATATTCGATAACTCTATTCAATTTACTCTATTCGATTAATCCTTATCAATTAAATCTATTGGACTAACGCTATTGGATTAACTCTATTGGACTAACGCTATTGGATTAACTCTATCAGACTAACGCTATTGATTTACTCGTTTCACTTAACTCTTTTCGAATAAACTATATTCCATAACTCCTTTAACTCTATTCGAATAAACTATATTCGATTAACTCCTTTTACTTTATTCGAATCACTAATATTCGATTAACTCAATTGATTCTATTCGAATAAACTATATTCGATAAACTCCTTTCTATATGAATAAACTATATTCGATTAACTCATTTGCATTAACTCTAATCGATTAACTCCATCGAATAACTAAATTCGATAACTCCTTCGAATAACCAAATTCGATAATTCCTTTCGAATAAACTATATTCGATTACTCACTTTGATTAAACTAATCGATAGCTCTTTTTGATTTAACTATAATCGATAACTCCTTTAACTCTATTCGAATAAACCAAATTCGATTAACTCCTTTAATTCCATTCGAATAAACTAATTCGATAACTCCTTTCGAATAACTCTAGTTAGATTTAACTCTATCGATTTACTCTAACTGATTTACTCTAACTGTTTTAACTCTAACTGATTAACTCTAATTGGTTAACTCTTATTTGAATAACTAATACTCTATTCGATTAACTCCTATGAATTAACTCCCTTTCTATTTGTTTACTTAACAAATAATTATTTCTTTTATCTTTCCTATTTAATCTAACTAATAACATTTCCTTTTATATCTATTTATTTATTCTAACCAATAATATTTCCTTTTATTCTAACTTATCCTTCGATTTTATAATTATTTTCTTTTGTAAAAATCCTTTTCCTTTTCTATATAAAATCCATCGATTTTATATCAATAATTCATTTTCAAAATACACTTTGAAAATACCCTTTCCCACATCCAGTATTTCTTATGGTATTTAACATACCATATAACAACGATAAATATCATCCAAACACACATAATCAACAACAAATTATATATCAAATCATATATCATAATATATGAATCACAGTAAAATAAATGTAGAGGAATCCAGTTGGATTCCTCCAACCTGTTTCCCTGCATCACAGACGTTAAACAATATAGATAACATCAATTTCAGTTCCATATGATATATTTTGTTAAATAGAATCAATATAGAAATTCAACTAACTGACTAGCAGTTCAATCAAACAGTTAACACACAGTCAATCAGCCAATATTTAATAGTTCTAAAAATACAACATGAAAATATAAACTGTTCAGAGTTGGTGAGTTTTACTCACATTGGACGATCATCGTTAATAATGATAACCATCACTCAGTTTGATTCGGACGGACAATTTATTTTGCAATAAATTGTAACGAGCTTCGATTCACTCCCAGTCAGTCTCATTGTGTCGCTCCCGTCCATACGATCCTAACGTGACTGACGGTTCGTGATTCTGACAATGTACAAGCAAGTTACGAATTTATAAAGTCTGTATACTAATTTGAATTTAAAATAAAAACTTAGTTTAAAATCCTTTGGGCCTCACCACAACACCTTGGCCAAAAAGAAATTCCACCCGCATCTTGTTAAAGCCCAGACCTCATCCTTGTCTTCCCCAAACATAGACAAACCCATTGCTCCTCTCTCATTTCCATTTCCAGTAAAATCAAACACCATTTTACTTTCAACAACACCGAGTTTCAAACAAACACCACCGAGTTGCTCCACATTCGAACCTCTTCCTCTCCATACCATTATCGTTGCTTCCGCCCTCCTAGAATCCAACGCGTCAAACCAGTTTCCCTCGCCAGAACCCAAAACTGATCGACATCAATCGAGATCGAATCCCACAAAAACTTTCCCTTAAGTGTTAAACTCCTCCATAAACTCGAATCTATCCTCCAAAAATCAAAATGACGCCTTAATGCTCCTCAAACCCAAATCCTAGTCGAACTGCCCCTTTCGCCAGTCCAGGAACTTCCGTCGCACTAGGTAAAACCAACGCAGAAAGGAAGAGCAAGTGCCTATGAATTCAAATACATGAATAACATGATTTGTGGATTTTTGTTTTGATTGTTTTGATTTTTATGAAGTTGCTTTTCTCATGTTTTCGCTGGAGATATATGTTTGAAGTGGCGGCTTGTATTTTGCTTTTATAAGGAGGAGGAGATTGTTGTGTGGTTGCAAAGGAGGGATGTGGCTCTTTAATATTCACACACTTCATTTAGATATTTTATTTCTGTCTATTTTTGCTTTCTAAAAATTCGTGCGATTACACACAATACCCAAAAATCACGAAACTAGACATGTAGCTACAACTCGACATTACGGTCCCAAAGAAACTGGTTTCGTCGAATTCCGACTCCGTATGCTCACACAACGTATTTTTAACTTTTGAAATACTGACTGTTTCTCACTCTAAATGTAATGGCCCGAATTTCTGTACCCTTTGAGTCGACTAATAACACCCCACGTCCAATCCAAATCGCACAGAAACCCAAATCATTATTAGAAAGAAGTTAGAGGATGAGAAATAGAAAGAAATATTAGAATTGAAGAAAACGAAGATCACAAACTCACAGCGGAACGAATAAAATATATTAGATAATATAACTTTTGAAATACAAATAGGTAAGTGTATATACATACCATTATCATAGCACAACGGCTATCCCTGGAACAGTTATAAACACCTGTTTCCAGATACAACATAGTACACAGCGGAAAATATGAAAGTCTATAGCTAACAGGTGAAGCCTCCTGCTTCGAGCTCCTCCAAGTGAATCTTAAAAATCCCGACTAATTGACTGCCCATACAAATTTGGGCACCCAAGAGTTTAGGGAAAACAAACAAAATAAATTCTGGGTCAGTCATGGGACTGGTGTGAGTAAACTCCAACCATTGGTTTAACTTTCAAAAATTCCTTTCGAAAGAAAAAATAATCGTAAGACCGATCCACACATAAACACGGATGGTTTTTACCTTAAGATAACCCAAAACATTTGGATATCAAAATCTGATGATATTATAATAGTGTCTAAATCAAATAAATAAAATCTAGCGGAACGCTTGCATCTCACGTTCCATATATAACATAAAATCAAAAACTGCATGGCGCTTATTGGAGATTTGATTTCCAACATGACAAGGTATGGGACCACCCGCCGATAGTGTATCTCTAGAGACCAATACACTGGGTTCAACAAGAACGTCTTGCAATCCGGCCCTCACATGACCGACCACTCATTTCACTAAAGTGTATCGAATGTATATCACCAACGGTTGGGATCAGCAACCGTTTCCCCAAAGGGGCAGCATCGATAGATTTAAAGAAGAAAATGGAATTTCTCTAGATAGGTGATTATACATCCTAATGGGTGCGACCCACATAGCCATGCTGCCTGCCCGATTTTTGTCATTTCCCAGTTGTGAGGCTTGAGGCTTGAATTATCTCCCAGAACCTCTGGTCACCATTCACTTTGAATGCCATATCGTCAGATCCATCGAAAACCACTAATTGATTCCAACAAAAATACTCAGATTGTTAGGCTAAAGAAGTTTCCCTTCTATGCCACCAACTTCGTACGTTTGATGGAATCAACTTACGTAATCCCTTTGGAAATACTCTATCAGACACTCGTCCATACAAGTTGTCCTGGGTCTGGACAAACCGAAGGCGCTATTCTATAAACAGGATAGCCCTTGCATAACTCCGTCTTCAATTATCTTCACATAAGTCGATTCATAACGCTTATACAAATACGGAGTGGTTTTCAGATATTCAATCTGATCCCGGTCTCTTCATATTGACAACGGAGGTATAAAATAAAATAAAACTTTGATAGTCGGTGATTTAACTATCAAAGAAACATCCATACAATCAGCGGTCCAATTTCCAATTGGAAATTCTACCGATCAAGCATCAAACAACCCTGGCCCCTTTTTATATTAGTTACTTATTATAATATCGATTCTAAAATCCATTTTCAATCTTCCATATCCTTTCAGCATCGAACCTTAACCATTCCTCCATCGATCATGGAGTCAATCAAGTTAGGGTATAATTACCTCTCAGACTTTAATTGAACAACATTCTCAACTTTGAAATAGTCAAAGCTCTTAACTTTAAAACAAACCGTCGCTTACGCGACTCTCGGATTCGATCTAAGAACACACTTCCTTTACATAGAAATATTGATTACGACGGTAGCGTTATAATCGCTGTTCCTAATTATTTGATTTAAAAAAACATTATTTTTAACAACAACATTACAATTGCTGTCTAGAATTTTAGAACCCTTATTTTAACAATAGCGTTAAGACCGCTGTTTAGATTTACAAAACATTTATTATAACAACAGCATTAAAAATCGCTGTTTAGAATTTATAAAACATTTATTATGACAACAACGTTAAAAATCGCTGTTTAGAATTTACAAAACATTTATTATAACAACAGCGTTAAAAATCGCTATTTAGAATTTACAAAACATTTATTAAAAAACTTCTCCATGGAATGAAATTGGTTCTATGTTCTTATGTCAACATATCTCTTTTTGTTCTTATTACTTCGAAATATAACTATAACTTAATTAACATTCGACATAGTCAAATCTTAAATATAAATCCCTTGGATTTATCTCGATTTACTTTATATTCCAACTTTGGAATTAAAACCCATTTATATCCCTTTTGAAATGAATCCCCTTTTCATTTAAATATCCATTTGAATTTATATTTCCAAATTCAAATCACCTCTATGAATAATTTCACATCAAAACATTATTCACTTTAGTCATGAATAATATTCCCTTTTATATAATCAAACCCATTTGGTTTCATAAAAATGAAATCCCAAATCCAAATTCCTTTATTTAACTTCTATTGAAAGAGGATTACTTAGGTAATTTCCTATTCTATTTCACCTTTTTCTAAGATCTTTCATAATTTCCTTTATAATTTGCTAAGTTCAAATCTTATTTTAAATATTGGTTTCAAACCACTTTCCACTCTTCTTTATAAATTCAATTTAATCCAATGACAATATTTTACTAAAATTTTAACACATGTTTAAAATCAACTTCTTGTTTTATTTGGTAAAACAAGTTCCTACTTTCAAGTCCATTCAAAATTCAATTTCTACTTTGGAAATAAATTTCCCCTTTTTAAATTCAAATCCCTTTTATTATTCGAAAATATTTTACGGTATTAAAATACCAAATTTCTAGGGCCAGTGATGTTTAAACACAACAAGAACAATCATAGTAGATAAATCATAGCATATGTCACAGTAAATGCAAACAAAATAATACAAATGTTGAGGAACCCAATTGGGCCCCTCCAACCTGTTTCCCTGCATCCACAGATGTTAATCACATCAATAATATTATTTTACATCAATAAGAAGTTTCAAACTAATAATCGATCAATGATATAATTCTATCAACCAATTTTATCAACTATTCAACCAAGCAACCATCACGCAGTATAAAATAAATTTAAAAACTCATTTATAAAAATATAAACGAAGCAGAGTTAGTGAGTTTACCCACCTTGTTCGTAGTTGACGATTCTTCTTTGGTTTCGGTTTAAAAATCAAACAGTGTTTGATTTTCTACGAAATTCTGATGGCTTTGTTTTCAACGAATTCGGTTCCACAATGTAGATCCGGTCGCTTCGTTTCCAATGTGAGTGGTTTTGTATGATTCTTTAATCACGCTTTCAGACCTTCTTAATCTTTCTTCCACAAGTAACAGAACTCGTTTGTTTCAGGAAACACGCTCCTATCACCTGTTAAAAATCAAAACTGCTCATCACCAATACTTCCGACTCCTCCTGTTTCCCAGTTACAACACAATGGCCGTAATAGTATACTCATTGATCCACTTGTCCTTCCTACTTCACAAATATGATGCACTTCTATTTGATCCAAGCACTTTGTTGATAATCTGGTACGATTTTAGACTTGAATTTATGCTTTTAATTTTGCTCGAACTTGGGTGGGATTCTGCCGTGAGGATTGGTGTTTAAATTGTTTTCAATCTTCAATACCGCCTGATTCTAGAAGAAGAAAACTTGACGCTCGCTGCTCCCCAAGCAACGAAACCCTAGCGTCCAGACCTCCGACAGCAGCAAATCCACAGTCCTCATCAGCATCTCCACCTTCTTCTGCTCCGAACGATCCTCCTTACACGCTAGTTCCTTCTTCTCCGATAATAGCTCCAAATCTCCACCAGCTCTGGGCGTATTAGCAGTCGAGTCAGGTGCTGAAGCAGCTACTCTAGTTCCTCTTAAGGAGATCCCTATTTTTCCGACCCTAGCTAGTGTATTTTCCACTTTGTGGAGTCAGCGCCTCTTTTTGGTATGTCTACATCTGTTGGTTTTATGCTCTGTCCTATGCTTGCTAATTATGCTTAATTTCTAAAACATTGGAATGTTGATGATGTTAGTATCCCTGATTTGTCTAATGTCAATAATATTAGGGGTAATATTAAGGAAAGTGAGGTAGGTGTAATTGTGAACTCTACTCCTGCATTCTTCGGGTTTTCGGTCACTAAGGATGCTAGTGGTAGTTTGAATATGCTTAAATCCTCTGGCATTAAGAAAAGCCCTGTTCCATTACCTTCTGAAAGTTACATACCAACTGTTTGTATAAATACCAAGTTGAAACCTGTAACTCTAGTTGCTAAGCTGCCGGTAACTCGCTCCAATCAATATGCTTCTTGGAATAAATGGACCTCATCTTGGCATTAAGAGAAAACGATTATTTGTGTTCTGTTAACATTATTCAAACTTTATCACATACTTACTTAGAATGAAATGTGATGAATGCCCTATGTGTTTTTCAATTTATTTCTAAATCATCGTTTTAAGGGGAAAAAGTAATTAAAAATAAGGTCTATCGTCAATATTTCCAAAAATATAATATGATGGTTATATCATGTTTTCATATATGCGTTCGTGTGCGTCCGCGCACGTGAAAAATATTAGTTTTCGCCCCCACTATACCGATTTCCTGCGTACGTCCCTGATTTCAATGCTGGGACTAGGTCATGATATTAGTGTGAATTTTGGGACCTTGAAATCTTCATATATGTTGATGATATTGCGTGAGAATTCACCTTTAACTTGTGTGTGAATTTTGGGCTTTTTCTTGATTGAATTCGAATTAATAATTTGAATATTTCAACCTTCCTATTATATCTCTCACTGTCAAATTTAAACTTCTGGTTTCAGGATATTTTGAACTGTACTTTGAATCATTCAAATTCCCTCAATGTTTCTGTCTTTTGATAAAACTGCTTATACCCTTGAATATAAATCTAATATGAACAGACGCTTCATTTTGCCAAGGCTGATTTCAACTGAATTTATTTTGAATCCTTTGATTAACTGCTTACAAAAAACTGGTAAGAGCAGATGCTACTTTGATACTCTTGACATGTTTTATGTTGAATTGCTACTACCCATATTTGTCTCGACTTTGAAATATTACTTGACTAACACTTGCTGAACCTATACACTTGTGAATGTACTCTTGTATTTCCTTTGAACAGAACTAGTACTTGAATACCCATTACTGTTTTTACACTGCTCGGTTTGATAGAAACAGATATTATACCATAAACATAGGTACTGCACTTGGTCATTTCTTGCTTGCACGGACTTGCCTTGAACCATATTTGAAATTGAAAATGCATTACAGTTTGCTTGTTGCACCATCTTTGTGTACCTTCTCCCTTATTTAAAGTGGTGTTACATTTATGTACATTGTGACGGCCCGGCCCGCACCAGCCTGCATTCCCTCCGAAAGTGCGCTGTACACATGCCCAACTAGCACGGGACGGTCGTCAGGAGAAAGGAAAGAAGAGGATGAACTAATCAAGGAACCTGTAGAATGTCTCACAGCACATGGGATAAAAATATAATAATAACATACTTGACATAAAACAGGCGAGACAGTGCATAGGCTGATAACTAATAATCAATGTCAACATCAGAGCAGCGGAAATCCAAATATAGCTTATTACAACTTTCCAAATTTATTGTCTCTAATCAAAAGAAAACTAAAGTAGTAGATGCACCACCAATGCCCAAGCAGTGATCTTCAACAACACAGGGAGAATACTATATATATATATATTACGTGGAAGCCTCCTGCTCGTCTCCGGATCATCTACCCGTGCATCACCAGCTAACCTGTCTCTAGTCTGCTCGTGTGAGCACCCAGAGTAATAAGAGGAGACATAAAACTCTGGGTCAGACATAAAGCCTGGTATGAGCGATAAGCATTTAAACAGAGTAGTAACAGGTATACTAAACCATACCTGAACCTGGACCTGCAACCAAAGAGTTAGTACCACATACCGTACAGTACCCTAAGGTGCCATAATAAATAGTGTAAGAATATGGGGGTGGGGTGTGCATGTCATAATGATAGCAACCAAATCAACCATAGCAACCATCCTCACATCTCTCACTCAGTGCGTAAAGCATACGATATCTACCCCTTTGAAACACTAGACAAACTGAGGCAACGACGAATCCCGACTTGTAGAAACCCTGCTATGACCAAGCTAAACATATGGAGTCATGACCAAACATTTCAATGACCCACTTCATTGGTTGTATCCCTTGGTTCTACCGATGCCATAATGGCCCTGAATCCGTCTTCGTACCTCCTACCATAGTGGTTCAAAGCTATAGACATCGATAACTCCTTAGCACACGTCCCGCAGCAAAGCCCAATCATGAAGCGAACTCGTTGATTCCCATCTGGATCTTGAGCTCTAACTTCTCATTTGGACTTCCTTTGCATCTCGGGTTATGGATCATCACCAGATCGGTTTGGATCCCTTTCATCATCATTGGGATCGTGGTCTTCATCGTCTCGGTTCGTGACTGCTACTTCGGGTCGGATCGGAGTTCTTCATGGTACACTGGATCGGTTCGTGGCTTCCAGTCCCATCTGGATCGGATCGTGTCGTTATCCCTCCAGGCGGATCGGGTCGGAGTCTTCAATCACCAAGCCTTGAATCGCGACTTCTCGGATCGGGTCGGAACCTTCTTCATGCCAGGTCGGTTCGCACGCGAGAGCTCGGTCGTGGTGCCATCACTTCAGGCAGGTCGGTTCGTGGTGAAGGGAAATGGGCGGTTCGGGTCGGGTAGGGGCGATCCGATCCGATTTCCTGCACCAATTCCTGCGACTTCCAGCGACAGTTTTCTCGCCATTCGACGGCGTTTTTGACCAATCTAACTATTCTAATCAATCGTAAAACATACCAAAGACTCATAGCAACATATAACAGCAACCACAAGCAACAAACAACAATTTAAATGAATCAAAATGGATCAAAAGTCGCTAAAACCTCACATTTTCTTATAATCCCTCTTAATCATGTTTAAGCATACTATTAGCAAAACACATCGAAATTAACCCAAATTTCTAACAGAGCCTTAAAACATTATTTTAAATTTTTTTAGAATTTTTCCAGAATTTATTTACGTATAAATTCGCTAATCTTCACTAATTACCCTTAATCACCGTAATTAGTGCAAAAACTATGCAAATCACTCACCTTTGCCACAACTAGAACCCCAAAACTGAAATATTCTCTGATTTGGCGCTGTTCCCAATCTTATACAGCAGCTCCTACCTTGCTTTGGTGCATTTTCTTCTTAATTTAATGTTTGCTAAGCCTAATCTTCAATTAGAAGGTGATTTCTGGGTGTTTTAGAGAGATTTAGAGAGTGGAGGCCATGGCTAGGTTAAGAGGAATGAAAGTGGCGGCTGGAAAATGTCTAAAGAAATGTTTTCTAACCCTAATCAGCACCTATATCCCCCTAAACCCGAAATTCCCCTTGGGCCTAGCTGCTAATCACCCGTTTAAGCCCAATTAAGCTGTTTTTCACCATCTGAAACTTGTTTCAGCCATATCTCCCAAACGGTGAGTCCGTTTGGCTAATGTGACCACTCTACGGAAAGAGAAACCATCATCCGGAGCCAATGGAAGTGGTTTCAGGTCAAAATTCCTTTCCAGTCAAAAGTTATGGCCAAAACAGTGCCAACTAGGGGTAAAATGGTCATTTAAAAATCGGGAAAAATCATGAACATGGGAAATGACCCCAATAGTCGTCCCCCAAAGTTACATGACCATACGACTTCGTATGTGACAGAAATAAATATTCTACGATCCTATGATGCGTAGAATGCGGGTCGTTACACTCTCCCCCCCTTAAGAAATTTCGCCCCCGAAATTCCTTAACCCAAAACATACAAAAGATCCCGCATGCCTAACAACCACATACAACAATCAATCATGCAAAACAAGCGAACAAGCCTATCCTAGCATGCGGAAAACTAAATCGAGGTCAAAATCTTACCAGGCAAAGAGTTCTGGGTGTGTCTTCCTAATGTCCTCCTCTGTCTCCCAAGTACAATCACTCTCGTCCTCGCTCCACTGTACCTTGACTAGCTTCACCGCCTTCCTTCGAAGTTGTTTCATGTCGTGCTCGACAATACGGGCCGGCTTGCGGTTCCCAACCGCCTCGGGTTCTACTTCGAAGTCCTCTAACTGATCAGGTGAAATAGTCATATCTGAGTCGTGAACGAACTTCCTTAGTTGGGAAACATGAAATACGTTGTGAACTCCCGCCATCTTCTCCGGTAAGTCAATTCTATATGCCAAATTCCCGACTAGTTCAAGAACAGGGAATGGGCCAACAAATCTTGGTGCCAACTTGCCTCTCCTGCCAAATCGTATTACGCTCTTCAACGGAGAAATCTTGACAAACACCAAGTCGCCAACGGAGAATTTTAAGTCTCTTCTCCTCTTATCAGCATAACTCTTCTGCCTATCTTGGGCAGCCTTCATTCGTTGTTGAATGGTCTTGATTTTATCTGAAGTTTCCCTCACCACATCTGGTCCAAGCATAAACTTCTCGCCAGTCTCTATCCAACATGATGGTGAGTTGCACGGTCTTCCGTACAAAGCTTCAAACGGAGCCATACCGATACTGGATTGGTAGCTATTATTATATGCAAACTCTACTAGATGCAAATGGTCATCCCATGATCCACCAAAATCCAATATACATGCTCTCAAGAGGTCTTCCAAAATACGGTTCACCCTCTCCGTCTGACCGTCGGTCTGAGGATGATATGCGGTACTGAGATGTAACTCTGACCCCAGAGCCTCTTGTAAGCTCTTCCAAAACCCACTAGTGAACAACGGGTCTCGGTCACTCACAATGCTTTTAGGTACTCCATGGAATCTCACTACCCACTTCATATACAATTCTGTTAACTTAGCTGCCGTTCTGGTCGATTTGACTGGTATAAACCTTGCGCTTTTAGTCAATCGATCCACAATCACCCAAATGCTATCATGTCCTGATCTAGTCCTTGGTAAACCATCGATGAAATCCATCGAGACTTGCTCCCATTTCCATTCGGGAATTTCTAAGGGCTGTAACAACCCACTAGGCTTCTTTTGCTCGGCTTTAACTAGCTGGCAATTCATGCACTTGGATATAAACTTCCCAATGTCTCTTTTCATCCCTTCCCAGTAGTAAGTCTGCTTCATATCTCGATACATCTTATTACCACCGGGATGTATAGTAAATTTTGAGTGATGACATTCTTTAAGCACTTCATCTCTCAATCCATTGACATTGGGTACAACAAGCTTTCCATTCTTTCTAAGCCATCTATCTCGATCAAGCCCATACTTGTTCATCTCCTCATCGATACCCATCTCTAACTTGGAGATGATTTCCAATAGGTTAGGGTCGTCCCTCTGACTAGAGCCGATCCGTTCAATCAAATTGGGTCTGATCGTCAAACTTGCTAACATTTCTGGATCCAATTCGCACTTTGGTCTGAAATCAAACCCCGCGATAAACTCCAGTTGCTTCCATTCAAGAAACATAGCCCCTAAGCTGGCATGTCTTCTACTCAATGCATCAGCCACCGCATTGCCCTTTCCTGGTGTATATGCGATGTCAAAATCATAGGAAGCTAAGAACTCTAACCATCTCTGCTGACGGAGATTCAGATCTTTCTGAGAGAAGAGATACTTTAACGATTTATGATCTGTAAACAGCTCAAATCTTTCTCCCAAGAGATAGTGTCTCCACATCTTTAACGCGAACACGATTGCTGCCAATTCTAAATCATGGGTAGGGTATCTTCTCTCGTGAGGTTTCAATTGCCGACTTGCGTAAGCTACAACCCTACCGCCTTGCATCAATACAGCACCCAGTCCGGTACCACAGGCATCCGTGTATACCGTCATCTCTTTATTCCCCTTAGGAATGACTAACACTGGTGCGCTTGTCAACTTGTCCTTTAGACTTCTGAATGCATTCTCGCACCTTTCATCCCAGACAAAAGCTTGATTCTTCTTAGTTAACTGGGTCAATGGTGCTGCTATCTTGGAGAAACTCTGGATAAACTTACGATAATATCCCGCTAACCCCAAGAAACTTCTTATATCTGTTGCATTCTTGGGCGTAGGCCAATCCTGTACCGTAGCCACCTTTGCCGGGTCCACGGCAATACCATTCTCTGATACAACATGGCCCAAGAACCTCACTTCCCTCTTCCAGAAGTGACACTTAGAAAACTTTGCTTTCAATTGGTGTTTTCTCAACACCTCCATCACTACTCTTAAATGTTCCTTGTGTTCTTCCTCTGTCCTCGAATAGACCAAAATATCATCAACGAACACAAGGACAAACTTATTCAACTGATCTCTGAATACCCTATTCATAAGATCCACGAAATACGCTGGGGCATTGGTCAGCCCGAATGGCATGACCAACCACTCATAAAACCCAGACGGCGTCCGAAATGCCGTTTTAGCTATACTCTCAGCTTCCACTCTAAGCTGATGAAAACCTGTCGCGAGATCCAACTGAGAAAATACTCTCGCGCCACTCAACTGATCAAACAAATCATCTATCCGCGGTAGAGGATACTTGTTCTTCCTCGTCACTTTATTCAACTCGCGGTAGTCTACACACAAACGGAGGGAACCATCCGCCTTGGTAGCAAACACAACTGGTGCTCCCCATTCAGAAATACTCCTTCTGATAAATCCCTTCTTCAAAAGATCGCTGACTTGCACCTCGAGCTCCCGCTGCTCCCTTGGTGCCATACGACGAAGTGGCATCACTATAGGTCTGGCATCTTTTACCAAATCAATACGGAACTCAATCTCTCGGTGTGGTGGAAGTCCGGTCACTTCTTCGAAAACATCCGGATACTGGCCAACCACGGGCAAACCTGACAACTCACTATGCGGAATGTCGAGGGAGTTTAGAAAACTAGCCAATACCCCCTTACTGGGTAGACCACCAAACACTATCCTCCGCCCATCGTCCGCTCTAGCTGTCACCAACAAGCCCTCACAGTCTACCACCACCCCGTATCTTTGGAGCCAATCTACTCCCAAAATAATGCCAAACCTAGTAAAGCCCAAAACAAAGCAATCACAAACAAACATGCATCCATGACTCGATAAGACTACATTACGACAAATCATGCTAAGGCTAGTCGAACCACCAATCGGGTTCGTCACTACTAAAGGTCTATCGACAATCTCGGGCTCCAATCCCAACCTATCTACCAGGTCACTAGATATGAAAGAACTGGAAGCTCCGGTATCAAACAAAACTCTAACAGGAACATCATAAACAGAAAGCATACCTTGAATGACGACATTCTTTCCCTTCTCCGCCGCTGTTGGGGCATTCGACGAAGAAGGAATAGCATTAAGAGCGTAGGCTTTCACCATTTGCTTTTCCTTAGGGGGCTGTGGACACTTGTCCTTGTGATGTCCCAATTGGCCACAATTGAAGCACTTCCTATCCGCTGGCTTGGCCCGACAATTACTAGCATAATGGCCCTTCTTACCACAGCTGAAGCACTCCACATCTTGCTTATTCTTTTTCTTCTGGTCGTCCTTAGCCTGATTCTGCTTTCTTTTATTCTGGGAACCACCCTTGCCTCCACCACTTGCTTGTGGCTTTGGCTCATCTGCGGATGCAACCTCAGTCTTCGGCTTAGGGTAGAGACTTTCCGATCTTAACGCTTTCCCCACAATCGATTCAAACGTCTCATCGATGTGGTTAATAAGTTTTTCCCCTAAGTATTGATCCAAACCAGTTATGAATTTCTCATTCTTCTTCTCGGCAGTATCAATAAGAGATAACCCATACTTCGACAAAGTGTCAAATTCAGCAATATACTCGGAG
This sequence comes from Allium sativum, assembly GCA_030737875.1. Taxonomy (NCBI): domain Eukaryota; kingdom Viridiplantae; phylum Streptophyta; class Magnoliopsida; order Asparagales; family Amaryllidaceae; genus Allium; species Allium sativum. The sequence continues at coordinate 30,548,204 of CM060926.1, read as the reverse complement.
ACAGCTCTGCCATTCTGCTTGAGCTCCAAGAACTTCTTAAACAGCATTGACTTCTGAGCAGCTGGAATGAACTTCTCACTAAAGCGAGCCTTAAACTGCTCCCAAGTAATCTGATCTTCGGGAGTAGCTGCCTTTATAGCATTCCACCAATTCATTGCCCGCCCTTGCAGCTGACGGGACGCTAGCTTTCTCTTCATCGCATCTTCGATACCCAAATCCTCGAAGATACGTTCGCAACTATCCAACCAATCTTGGACATCCGTGGCCGACTCCGTTCCGTGAAACGGCTTCCCACCAAGGCTAGTATAATCCTTGTTTAGCTTGGCGAAGTCGACCCTCGGCGCCTGCACTATTGGATCACCACCATTTCCACCATTGGGAGCTGCCCTCTGTACATCTCTAAGCATCTCTCTCATGAGGTCAGTAAACATCGTCCTCATGTCAGCAGCATTCCCATTATTGGCTCCCCTACCAGCACCTCTAGTATATCGGCTCATCGTCAATCTGAAAAAGGAAACGATTAACGACTCCATAGTGGTGCTAGTGCAGTACGACTTCATACTTATTCTACTAATAGTATATATATATATAGCTTTTAAAAACCAAAGTAATCACAAATACGCTCTCTCGTATACGTATAATATCTCTCCCTGATAACTTTCCTAGGTTAACTACGCAACCTAGAGCTCTGATACCAAGTGTGACGGCCCGGCCCGCACCAGCCTGCATTCCCTCCGAAAGTGCGCTGTACACATGCCCAACTAGCACGGGACGGTCGTCAGGAGAAAGGAAAGAAGAGGATGAACTAATCAAGGAACCTGTAGAATGTCTCACAGCGCATGGGATAAAAATATAATAATAACATACTTGACATAAAACAGGCGAGACAGTGCATAGGCTGATAACTAATAATCAATGTCAACATCAGAGCAGCGGAAATCCAAATACAGCTTATTACAACTTTCCAAATTTATTGTCTCTAATCAAAAGAAAACTAAAGTAGTAGATGCACCACCAATGCCCAAGCAGTGATCTTCAACAACACAGGGAGAATACTATATATATATATATTACGTGGAAGCCTCTTGCTCGTCTCCGGATCATCTACCCGTGCATCACCAGCTAACCTGTCTCTAGTCTGCTCGTGTGAGCACCCAGAGTAATAAGAGGAGACATAAAACTCTGGGTCAGACATAAAGCCTGGTATGAGCGATAAGCATTTAAACAGAGTAGTAACAGGAATACTAAACCATACCTGAACCTGGACCTGCAACCAAAGAGTTAGTACCACATACCGTACAGTACCCTAAGGTGCCATAATAAATAGTGTAAGAATATGGGGGTGGGGTGTGCATGTCATAATGATAGCAACCAAATCAACCATAGCAACCATCCTCACATCTCTCACTCAGTGCGTAAAGCATACGATATCTACCCCTTTGAAACACTAGACAAACTGAGGCAACGACGAATCCCGACTTGTAGAAACCCTGCTATGACCAAGCTAAACATATGGAGTCATGACCAAACATTTCAATGACCCACTTCATTGGTTGTAGCCCTTGGTTCTACCGATGCCATAATGGCCCTGAATCCGTCTTCGTACCTCCTACCATAGTGGTTCAAAGCTATAGACATCGATAACTCCTTAGCACACGTCCCGCAGCAAAGCCCAATCATGAAGCGAACTCGTTGATTCCCATCTGGATCTTGAGCTCTAACTTCTCATTTGGACTTCCTTTGCATCTCGAGTTATGGATCATCACCAGATCGGTTCGGATCCCTTTCATCATCATTGGGATCGTGGTCTTCATCGTCTCGGTTCGTGACTGCTACTTCGGGTCGGATCGGAGTTCTTCATGGTACACTGGATCGGTTCGTGGCTTCCAGTCCCATCTGGATCGGATCGTGTCGTTATCCCTCCAGGCGGATCGGGTCGGAGTCTTCAATCACCAAGCCTTGAATCGCGACTTCTCGGATCGGGTCGGAACCTTCTTCATGCCAGGTCGGTTCGCACGCGAGAGCTCGGTCGTGGTGCCATCACTTCAGGCAGGTCGGTTCGTGGTGAAGGGAAATGGGCGGTTCGGGTCGGGTAGGGGCGATCCGATCCGATTTCCTGCACCAATTCCTGCGACTTCCAGCGACAGTTTTCTCACCATTCGACGGCGTTTTTGACCAATCTAACTATTCTAATCAATCGTAAAACATACCAAAGAGTCATAGCAACATATAACAGCAACCACAAGCAACAAACAACAATTTAAACGAATCAAAATGGATCAAAAGTGGCTAAAACCTCACATTTTCTTATAATCCCTCTTAATCATGTTTAAGCATACTATTAGCAAAACACATCGAAATTAACCCAAATTTCTAACAGAGCCTTAAAACATTATTTTAAATTTTTTTAGAATTTTTCCAGAATTTATTTACGTATAAATTCGCTAATCTTCACTAATTACCCTTAATCACCGTAATTAGTGCAAAAACTATGCAAATCACTCACCTTTGCCACAACTAGAACCCCAAAACTGAAATATTCTCTGATTTGGCGCTGTTCCCAATCTTATACAGCAGCTCCTACCTTGCTTTGGTGCATTTTCTTCTTAATTTAATGTTTGCTAAGCCTAATCTTCAATTAGAAGGTGATTTCCGGGTGTTTTAGAGAGATTTAGAGAGTGGAGGCCATGGCTAGGTTAAGAGGAATGAAAGTGGCGGCTGGAAAATGTCTAAAGAAATGTTTTCTAACCCTAATCAGCACCTATATCCCCCTAAACCCGAAATTCCCCTTGGGCCTAGCTGCTAATCACCCGTTTAAGCCCAATTAAGCTGTTTTTCACCATCTGAAACTTGTTTCAGCCATATCTCCCAAACGGTGAGTCCGTTTGGCTAATGTGACCACTCTACGGAAAGAGAAACCATCATCCGGAGCCAATGGAAGTGGTTTTAGGTCAAAATTCCTTTCCAGTCAAAAGTTATGGCCAAAACAGTGCCAACTAGGGGTAAAATGGTCATTTAAAAATCAGGAAAAATCATGAACATGGGAAATGACCCCAATAGTCGTCCCCCAAAGTTACATGACCATACGACTTCGTATGTGACAGAAATAAATATTCTACGATCCTATGATGCGTAGAATGCGGGTCGTTACACACATTGATTTGTGTTAAGCTTTTCATTGTATTCTTTGCATTCGGCATACTGTTGTGCTGCTGCTAAGAACTGATGTTATTTTTGATACTTGATACTACACTTGAGCTTTGTACCATATTGTATAAATTGCCTTGTGACCATTCGAGTCTATGCATTAGTCACCTGTCTTTGACCATGTATTTGTGCCATGACTTTGTTGTACCATCTTTGCATTGTTGTTGTTTACTATTGGCCATTTATGTACATGTACTTTGATCATTTTGGATTATTTGGCATTTGGCATGTTTTTTTATGTTGATTTGTGCTTATAGTTGTTTTACTTGTCCATGATGTCTATGCTACACTAATGAGTTGTTTTGTTTCTTTTTGTTGTGTCCCGTATGTTCATGTCTCTACATTTGCATGCTGAAATGTACACTCTTGTCCACTTGCTTTAAAACCTTATTACATGTTCCTTGAACTCTAAGCATGTATTCGTGCCTTTTCACCTTTGTGCTCAACCATGATTGTTGAGCAGTCTTGACAAACTATTGTGTACACCTCCATGTATTGCTGAACCACTTGAAGCATGATGTGCACACTCCATCTTCACATTGGCTTGACCTTCTTGTACATGTGCTGCTGTCTCAACTGATTTTTCCAGTCCTTGTTGATGCCTTGTGCTCGACCATTTGGTTTTGCACCACGCTTGTTTAATGACCATGCATACAGTCTTGAGCTCGACCATTACCATGTATATGTTGAGTTGTTTTTCACTTCGGCTTGATTATGAACTGTGCACTGAGTCGAGATGGTCGACGTGGCTACTCCTCAGTTGCTCGCTGATTGGCGAGGCAGTGCACACGCGTATATCTATACAAGTGTGTACATGCATCCATCAGACAATTTTTCCTGCCACTGCATATCGGATCAAGTCTAGAAAAATGATGAGAAACACACCGTAATTCTGAGGCAAATAAAATTTAAAAATAAATTTTTATCTGTTTGTTTATAATTTTATTTTTGTTCCATTTTACTGCATGTGCATTTTTGTGACAAGTATGGAGATGACTGGACTGGATTGGAGAGCAGTGAAGACAGAAGAATGAAGATGATGATGTTCATGTGTCAGTATATATATGAGTGAACTGTATAGAAATGTAATGAGAAATATGTGTATATGAGAGTGATTGTAGACACGACTGAATAGGATTGTACTATTATTTGTAATGATCAATATTGATTGAAATAAAAAAAATATTTTTGCTGTTCAATTCAATCTATTTCATTTTGTTTGAATCTTTTAATAGTACAATTTCTATGATGGGTTAAATGTGTCATGTCAGAAATATTCAAAAATATTTGAATCGTAAATAATGGAGTGATGTATATGCACTATTTCAACTGTAAAAATAAAATATTCATTCGAATAAAAACACTATTTGGATGTTCAATTCTGTATAGTATGTTCTATTCAATAAATATTTATTTCTGTGCGTAAAACATAAAATAGTACTATTTACAAACACATTTATAAAATAGTATATATATGTTTGTTATCATGAAACAAAAATCATACTGTTATACTCAACAATCTCCCCCTTTTGAGGATGACAAACATATAAAGATTTTGGATGTGTTAAATGTGTTTGTACGTGAAATACATTACTCCCCCCTATTTGTTTGCTCCCTCTACAACTGAACTCCCCCTATATATGTGGAAAATATAAATAATGAAATTTAATCAACAATTCTGCCTCTAGATATTTAATTTATAATTTAAATTTTTTTTTGATTATATACCCATCAATCAAAATCTTGACAATGGCCACTCAATACTTCAACACGAAGTAAATCTTTGAGATAAATTCGCGTCACACAATTAATTATTGTCACAGGTTCATATTATCTATGATACCTCACATCATTTGTACATATAACCGACTAGTGGAAAGTGTGGACTTTTGTTAGATAAGCAATCGACCTCTCATCATTAACCCACTTAGTCCAATCCTTATTTTAATTAAAGATATTATTTCTAGAAATTAAACTAGAAATAAGATAATGATGATTTTCCTAAGATTCACGGTCCTAGTGTATTTATTATCTATTTATTGGACTTAGTATTAACTATGACAATCAATACCCGAATTCCCATTAAATCCCCTTTAGTTCGATTAACTAAAATAACGATCGCATTCCATTAATGACCATAATGGTCATATTCCCTAAAGCAATGAACACTCAATTTATGCCCATATTGTCACATGTCATTAATGACCATAATAGCCATATTTCATAAGGCAATAGACAAGCTATACAATGGCATCAACATCAGTCCCTTTTTCTTTCATTAATTAGATTTATTGTAACTCCCTTTTGTTTTACTATTTTTATTTTACTTTATTGGTCTATATATACACACACACACACACACACATGTTTATGATATAAAATTTCCTAATTGGAGTTGCAATATTTATTACTATTCATTTTTAAACTGTAACCCATTAACATTTATTTCCTTATTAATTCCCCTATGGCATTCTTGGTTAAAATCTCAATCATTTTTATTTATGTGTAACCTTTTTGATTACGAAAATTAATTCCACATCTATTCCAAATAAATATAATGGTTACAAAACATTTATTTCCACTCATTATGGGAAATACTCTTATATATCCGTCATAAATGGAAACCATTTGAAATTAAGCTCGTAACACACGTTTACCAAATAAATAATAATAATGACATTATTTACGTATACTTTTGGATGGATAAAATTTTAATATAGTTATATATGTGTACATAGTTACTAATTATTTAAAATTCTTAATAATTTACATTCTAGTATAAACGACTAGAATAATCTATTTATGTTCAGTCTATCCAAGATTCAAAATATGACAAAAGGCTATTTACTATATTCCTTGTAAATTTTGCTAAACAATAAAAATTTCAAATAAAAAGAAATAAGTAATATTTTATTTGGAGTAGATGATGTAAACTGCGTATAAAGATACACGAATTTACACATCTTTTGCCATATGTTTTGTGTATAGTTCTTGTAGATTTCAAACACTGCCTTTTTTTAATTTAAAAGAACAAAAAGGGCCAATTTACAAAAATCAAGCAAAAACACCAAAAAATGTCAAACACAAATAGAATTATCATTCTAAGATAGCAAACTGCACAAGTCTTACAAATTACATCCAATCCTATAAATTTAGAATAAACAACTACACAAATCTATAAATATTTAGGGAATGGATTTCCAGATTTTGGGTATTCACAATAAACCTAACTTATAGGAAATTGTAGGCAAGAAATGAATACTATAACTGAAAGCCTACAACACATATTCGATTTATAAACATATAAATTCAAATTAACATCAATGAAGTAAAATTGATATTTTAGGCATACAAATTCAGATTAACACAAACGAAGTAAATTTATATTATTAACAATGAATAGAATTCCCACTCACCTAAAATCCATTCCAAATACAAATCTTAAGCTTATATTTCCCAATCCCTATATGTCTATAGCATGTATAAAAAGGGGGCAGACATGTATGTTTTGATTTATAGGTCTGAAAAAGAATTGTAAGAAGGAAAAAGGGAAAGAGAAAAACCTAATATGTCAATTCCAACCTTTGCTCATATTTTAGATTCATCTTCTCCAATTCTTACTTTGTTTTGAAAGAAAAATGATTTATATTTTAGAAGTTCTGGAAGAGATTGGAGAAGAGGAAATGGTAGAGGTTCACCGCTGACTCCAGAACGTATGAACGAAGAGTGGGGATTTAGGCCTTTATTTATAGGCATTCAAATGGCCCTGAACCATTATATTTAAATTAATCGAAATCCTCCTGTTTAAATATAAATAATATAACTTAAAACCTTAGCCGTCACAGGAGGTTGCGATTAGCATGTCATTGGGAAGTCGACCAGCCTTCCATGGAGGTAGGATAACAAATGGCAGGGTTAAATTACTACATTTATTAATAGCTTGATTGACTATTTTCCATCAGTTCTCATAATTTGTCCATTACTTTTTTATACACACTCCGCTCACGAAGTTCCAAACCTGAAAGTTGATTAGAATTCGATCAGTGTAAGTTTCGTGGTCAAATTCCACCATTTTCTCAAATACCATTTTGGAAATAAAATAAAATTACTAATTTAACTATCTCAAATTTTGGGTGTTACATTCTTCCATCTTTAAGAGAAATTTCATCTCGAAATTCTACCATTGACAAGTCATTGTGATGGCACCTAATTATCATATGCTACACAACCAGTTTTTGTACATCCAATTTTTGCAAATAAATATGTGCATATGCAAAGTGTACATTATGAGTCACAACTATAAAATATGTATAATGATCTTAAATTAGATCCTCCAACATGTATGGATTTTTTTTGATTTTTTTTTGATAACATGACGCAAACAACTTAAAATATACTAATAGTTCTACACGAATGCAACTATTGAAAAAAAAATTCATCCAAAAACCTCACATAACTACGAATAGAAGTGTGAAGCAACCAATTTCACATCTAAATCCTTACATCCAATATGTCAACACATCTAGAATCGTTTCTTATTAATTTCTCCTATGTTGAAAAAAGGAAATTAAAGAGGAGAATACAATGTTTTAACAACTTATGAATCTTCCAATTCCCATCCTATAGTAGAATGTTACCTCACTTGTCCAGTAATACTCCAAAAATTCCCACATGTAGACTATGAGGATGGCTTTAAAAAAAAATTCTAAAATGTAAATGCGTTAAATAATAACTTGCATGCGTTGTTGACGAGGTATGAAAATAACTTTTCCCAGGCTAAAACAAATTTTCCCTTCTTATTTTTAACCTTTAAAGGCATCGTTGCTTAATGCACCGCTAAAATTGCAAAAATAAATATTGAAAATCTTCCATACGCTTCACATATAATAATAAAAATCATGGTTCCCACAAAAATAAATTTTTGTTTCTTAAACTTTATGTAAACTTTGTAAAAATTTGGTTAAATCCGCATTCTTTTACAACAAAAGCTTTAAATTTAAAATTTTAAAATCTTTTGAAAGTGCCCCTTTTTTCAAATGACGATAAAAGTTTCAAAAATTATTTTGCTTAAACTTAAATGACCTAGGTCTCATTTCAGCGTAAATCAAAGCCGATTAAGTTGAAAATTAACTAAAACCACACACAACAGTAATAAATGGGACATTTATAGAAAATGCCTAACCCAAAAATAAGTTATATCTTATAAGGAATATGGGGAAAGTGATAATAATATATGTGATGAAACAACGCATAACCTATCCTTTGCTAACCACAAAATTCTGCTCTTTACAGCTCTAAAATTACTATTATTTTGATGATATTTCATTTCTAATTACTATTATAGATAAGGCGGATGACACGAAATATTTACAAACGACAAAAATCTCATTATATCATCATGTGATTTTACAAAGACAACAACACTACAGTTACAAACACGAACAACTACAAGCAATAAGATAAAAAGCTATAAAGGAAAAAGATACAATTAACACTAAAGATAACGCCTATAGAAAACGAGACGTTCGAGCTCCGCGGTTGGAACTCGATCGGTTGCCATGTCGTCGCTAGGATACTAACAAGGAAAGGATACAACCTATCTCATGTGTCTATCGACGCTGCTCTCCATTAAACTTGCGGAGCTCAGCCTAAATACGAAAAGGGCGAAAAGATCAGGGCTCTTCTTGCCTGTTGCGCCCTACTGCTGTTGAATTGGAGCTAGAGATGCTGGATTGGAGTAGAATCTACACACAGCTGAATGTCTATCCTCCAAAGAGTGGCACAATTGACGGTGGCAGGAGTCTTCCTAATCACAACTTCTCCTCTAAGATTCACCCTAAAATGTCGGAAGATACAAATGAGAAGATGGCTATAGGGAAAGTGGGTCCTCGGAGTGCTAGAAGGAGGCTCAGTGGAGTGGATCATCAATGGACGATCCAAGTTAACGGCTACAACAACAATGATAACACAGGTGGCTCTATGCACCGAAGGACAGATCTGCTCATGTCTTCCCGTCTTGGGAATAATGCTTTGCTGGATGATACGCGCAAAAAGACGGGTGATGGATTGCAAATTTTTAATGTCCCAAACATCGAAGATACGAGAAATATACGCTCAAGAATATGAGGGTCGGTCATTTAAATAGCATCAAAGTTCACTCCAATCGCGGAAATACCCAAAAAATAAAATAAATCCTGATCGAAAAATTCGATGGCAGTTCCCTTTACCTTTGACTGAATCAAGCTAATGCCCACATCAAAACCGACAGCCAACTAAGCTTCTAAGATGAATATAGTGCGAATAAAACTTGCACTCAAAAATCTTGTAGCATAGGATCAATGCTAGGCATGTGTTGCGAATAGTTCCTCAGTGTGGAGATGAGCGAAATCAGCAAAATTCAGCAAACGCCTTTTGGTGAAACTCATCGTTCGTCATTTACAAATAGGTAGAAATATTCCACTCATTGTGGTTAAGTCACGCAGCCTTTTAAGGCCTAAGACAGGGGTGCGCACAAGGATATTGGGGGCTTGAGGTTGTGCCATAGAAAATCAACAAAATTAAGGAGAAAATTTGTAGATCTGGAGTGTTGGAGGGGCTAAGTCTACAACGCAAGAGTATTAGTGGTAACTAGAGGTGAAATGGAGCTTGGAAGCTTGAGTTTTGAGGTTTGGGAATGGCAATAATTATGTATGGTGGCAGCAAAATGAAGAGGAGCAAAGGAAATGAAGGTCTTGGATTACAAAAAGAGATTTGTATCTCTTCCCATGTTCGAGTCATGCTCGATTGGGTAGGGTGGTCAACCTGGTCATAAGAGGGTAGTCGACTGCCTGATCGACCACCATCGTTTGATCGCCTGACTCAATAAGGGGATGGTTTGAACCTAGAACCAAAACTTTTAGTTAATTATAAAAAATTAAAATTAAAATTATATTGCCTTCTTGACTCTTTTAATTTTCCCATGCCGATGTCCACCATCCATCAACTCGAGAAATAATTTCCACAGCGCTACTTAGTCACCACAAAACATTATGACCTACAAATGAATCAATAAATTTCTAAAATAAATTCAGCTACAAATCTGTAATAAAATTAAAATGGATTTATCCTCTTACCACGAACCAACGAATGATTTAAGAAATTATAATAGCTAAGATAATCAAAAAAACTTCCTTAGTCCAATTAAGAGAAAATTTCAAAAAATCTTTTCTGAATTGAACCTTTTTTTAAATTGAGGGTCCCATACTATATGTTTATATCATTATCACTATTATTATTTGTATAAAAACTAAATCTTACATGCACAAAGATGAATCTTCGAGAAAACAATATAAATCTTCGAAATCCTTTTTATTTTTTCAATTTTTTTAAATTAAATATCTCCTCATTATAAGATCAATAACTCAAAGAAATAGCTTTAAACAATAGAATATCCAGACTGTCAAAACGAAGTATCGAATGGATATACCTTACAAAACAAAGTATCGAATGGATATACCCCGTCATTATGCTGTCGGACTAATATGACATTTCAACATGAATTTCCTCTTTAACTCCGAAATCGAGAGAGGTTTTTCGACTGGAACTCCCAAACGAAGCCAAAAACTAAATATCACGACTATCTCGGTTGTAGCTAACTTATCATCCAGTGACAAAACTAGAGTCCACGGGATTCACCATATGTCGTTCTCATGATGTTCAAGATAAATTGCTAAACATACCATAAGGTAAATCAGGGTTGGCAAGAAACTCGAACTTAAAAATATTTCTAACTTCTAGTCATTTTAAACCTATCTTTAATAAATAGGCCAACAACTACTTCATCGTCGAAATTATTTAGAGTCAAGCGCTAAAGGCCAAAAGAAAATAGAAAGGAAGTTCGAAAAAGTTCTCTCACTAAATTCTAAGTTATTAGTTCTCTGATCATCTAAGCATAAGCTCTAATATCAAATGTAACATCTCATACTTTTTAGCCCCAATTTCAAAAAAATCGAAACTGTTCAAGTATGTATAGAGTGAATCATGTACGTGTAAAAAATGAGAATGAGCATAATCAGAGTGTAATAAAACTAACTCACAGTAAAAATAAAATAGGATAACAAGTATCAACTAAGGAAACTACCTTAAAAGTGAATCTCCACATCAATAACGAGAATGAAAGAACTAGAAAAGAAAACTAAACTTGAATATCTACAAAGACTTTCCTTCTCCAATATAAACCTGAGAGTTTCTATAGGGATAGGATCAGAATAATAAGTCCTAATGAGAAGAAAACATATAACATTGTCCAAAATACACAAATGCATCATGTTTGGTTTTAGACAAATCATATGTCTAGCAAGGCTAGTGATTCTAACCTAATCTTGCAAAGATCACACAAAATGATTAACTATTACCATACCCAATGTAACACTTCCCGTAGATAATTTATCATAATACACTGAGATAGAACTTTCTCGTATAAGTATGAAACCTATAAACCCTCACGCAAACCGATACCAAAACTAAGAGGATGGATTTCTGGCTACCTAATACTCTACTAATAAAGGAGGTTAGTTATGTGTGTATATATATAGCCACTTATGGCCTCACTCTCAATATAAAATATAAGGCGGATTCCAATAATCACTTAAGGCCTAAGGCTTATCCATGATCATTTAATACATTATTAGGTGGTTTACAACATGCTAATATAAATTAGAGGACACTAGCTACTAAGTCCTGCTAATTCAAAGTTTCTGTCATTCATGCATTGTCTTAACCCCGCATAAGGCGAGAGGTAGTAAGCAGTACTTATTACTTATATGCTAGGTAGACGATTGCTCATCATTTATGATCTTCCCTCGATGGATCCTCATGTTAGTATCTCGCCGAACTTATTAGATAATTCCTAAGTAACTTAATACTTCATATAGGATAGACAGACCTATCGTAATTCCGTAGCGGTCATTTTATATCTTATCCCAAGGCGGACACTAACCCATTCACTAACTACTTAGAGGAAGCAGACTATTGTGGAGATTACCGATCTCGCACCCAATTAGCCATTTGATACTTCTTATTTATGGGGAGGTGAGATATATGATTACTTAATACCTCAAATACCGAAATAGGCTTCCCTTCCAAATTATTCCTTTTTTTGGTTTCTTCTTTTGAAAAGGAGTCCGGCCTTATAACCACTTAATACCTCAACACTTCAATTAAGCCTTTGAGATAAATTCTCTTTAAGTAATTAATTATTGCCTTGATTTTCTATGATCAGTGATATCTCACATGAGTTGTAATGACCAAAATTTTGATCAATTTAAAAATCAGAATTTTGAATTAATAAATAACCGATATGAATTTAAATTGGATTTAATATCTAATTTTAAATTTGGTTCACATAAAAGATAATTTATTTTAAACTATAAAATACATTTAGGTAAGTATCTATATTTGTTTGAGCAGTTGTTTGAATGTTGTGCTTGATAAATCTGTTCCTAGGTTAAGTAGCAACATGGTGTTTTGTAACACAAATAAGTATTGCAAAATTGTAACACAAATAAGCATTAGGAAAGTGTTGCAAAATAAGAATGCTTTAGGAAAGCGTATGTCTCATCATCCATGAGATATAGCTCCTTACGGGGCATGTGTTCATTCCTAAATGTCAAAAATACCCCTCCCAACTTCCTAAAAAACCACCACCTCCCTTTCTCGTTGTACTCACTTCTCCTCTCTTCTTCTTTCTTCCTTTTCCCTTGTCATTTCAACCTCCCCTCCCACTTCCCTCCTCCTTCCCATGCCATATCCATCTTCTTCCCCTTCTCAGCCACCCCCACCTTTACCTGCCCCTTGCGCCTCCAACCTCCTCTCCCTTCGGCCATCGTCCAAGCCCTACGCTTCCACACTACCCATAACCAACTGATCCCCATTCCACCACCTCCACTCACTCACTCCACCACCACCACCTACCTCGACCAACCTCTCTTGCACCACCTCCCCATAGTCGAAAACCATCCTCCTATTATATATATAAAGTAAACAAATTATGTAAATATATTATTTTGGTGGAAGAAAATATTGTATGCGGTTACACTGTCTGAGTCCACAGTCAATGTCCATAATCTAGGTTTTGCAGTAAAAGATTGGCGAAATGGAACCCTCAGTGAGAGATATTTTATTTACACATATATAGTTAGTTGTTATGTAACTTGATTGATATATATGTGATTGGAAGAAAGGTAAATAGTTTAGTACCAAATAAATTGTTAAATGCTGATTATCGTAACGCTTATACTGTAGATACAGTAATTGATGTTGTTAATGGTTACATGGCTGATTATATGCTTGTTATTGGCTAGTATTACCGTTAATATATCACCCTGCATATATATACCCTAAGTTACGGTATTATACAGATATTGGTTAAGCTTCTTCCAAATCGGATAATATAAATGAATGTTATATTCGGTTAAGTAAGACGAGAAAATGAAAGTTAGAATTTTATATCTGAAACTGGATTGAAATGAATTGAAGCGATTATAAGAAACTTTCATAAATATGGAAATGAATTTGAAATATTTTAGATTATAAAATGGCTTGTCCTAATTTGAAATGAATTGTAAAACGATTTTGAATAGTAAATTCAAAATTTGAATTTGAGTTAAGTATATAAATGATGGTTTAAACTCAAATTGATTGTTCCAATATGCTTATATGATGTTTAATTTAATTTCAGGAAAGATTGAGATTTAAAAGATTAATTTTTGAAAAATATTAATATTGTACGAATGTTATAATATAAAATATTCAATTATGGTAAGTAATTGAATTTAAAGTTAAAATCTGAAAATAATATTTTGAAATGAGTTGAAATATAGTTTTAAAGGTTTATAATCATATTTGAAGTAAGTTAGACGAATTTTACTTTGAAGTTATAATATGGTTAGAATAGAGGTAGTTGTGTTGCGGTAGTTCGCAAATTTCGATCATAAATTTCAAGCAGTTATACCGGATGCAATTTTAAGCGGATTTTCTCAAAATGAAAGTGCATATTTTCTAATGATAATAATTTTCAAATAAAAATGGAGATTTCATATTTGAATGTAACGATTTGGAGTTATGCAAAAATCAAGTTTTAAATAAAATCACAGTTTTGTAGTTCAGTGATTGAAATTGGAAACTGTTATAAATGGCTTTATAAAAAGTATTAAAAATATGGAAAAATTATGATAAATCCGAATAAATGATTTTAAAGTAAAATTGATAAGAAATATGATGTTTTGGACACTAATTTGAAATTTCTGTTTCTAGCCTAGCTAAAAGTAGAACTGGATACTGTAGAAACACTACTTTAGAAATATAGTTTTAATGAGACTTAAGTTTTCCAATTTTAAGTTAATTGGATTTCAAGTGTTGATGTCAAAAGTCAATCACTAGTGACAGTCAACCCCCAATAGTGCGTATAACACATGAACAATAATCACAGAATGCAAAAAGTTAAATAAAGACAAGGGACACGCAAGATTTTTATAGTGATTCAGCAAAATACGGTGTCTATGTCCACTTTATTTATATCGATTCTCTCCTGATTACAAGAATAATTTGTTTTCTATTTGAAGAAAGTGGGAGATGAACACAAAATCGTTGTGTTTTAGAAAAGAGTTGGCTATTTTTGGAGTTAGCCATAGAATCTGAGCTAGAGAGAGGAAGTTCTGTCTAAAAGTCCCTTTTCCATTCTAGGCATGGAGGTATTTATATATGAAGAAGTGGATTGATTGAGATGCAACGTGGCTTACCTCTTTTGTGGAGTTCGGACATGTGGAACTCGATCATTCAATGTTATTATGGCCGTGGGACCCAGTCTACTACTTATCAATAGTATCCTCTAAAATTGTGGCTTGCGTGGCATTCGAGATGAGGTGTATCAAAAGCAGAGTTTTTGTCGGAAGTGTTTGACCATTATTAATGCCTTTAGAATCAAGATAAGTAATGAATAATCCGTCTAGATATTTCCATGTAGGTCCAAAGATATCTGATCGATTCGATCTTTAAGGGAATGGTTGACTCGGTTTGTTTGGGAGAGCAATTATGCCGGGGTATCAGATGCTGCTGCTTGAGGGAAACCGGCTTGGACCAAATCTTATTTGGTCTTTCTGAAGTAGAAGCCGACCGTTGGGGTCGGTCAATGCTGTTTTGTGAGACTTTTGCCATTGGGCTTCGATCTATTTAACCGTAACGACTTTTACCAAAAAATTGGTCAACATTAAGACTTATACAATTCAAGGGATTGAATATTTGTACCATTATTCCACTTATAGTATTCATTGATTATGAGAATTGATATTGAATATAAGCTGATATAATTTCTACGCAAAATCTTATATTTATTATCGATTGGTTTTGAGTTTGCTGTGAATGGTGTCTTAAATAACATCATTCTTTAACCCGGTTAAAGATTAGGTTATGTTTCGAAAATTTAGAATGTTATAATCTTGGTTAAGATTAAATGAATCTTTATTTTAAAGATTTATAAGTTGGAAATTTAGGAGGATTAAAATATTTTAATTAAAGGTTATTGAAGATGATATTAAATGATCTTTAATTAAGAGATAGGTTTTAATGGGAAATAAAACGGGTAAAGAATTAATGAATATTTGATAAAGAATAGTAAATGATTTTATTGAAGTAATCCCCAATTAAGGGATGGAAGATTAAGAAATCAATTTAAGAAACAAAGATTTTAAATCCGTTAACGTAAGTAAAGCCATGGGAAATGATTATTAAGATTAACGAGGCTTAATTATCTTTGGTTTAAAAAGATCTGTTTTAAAGTGAGGAATTTATGTAATAATTCTTTTAAGATTTAATAAATTAGATTGGAATATAAGTTTAAAAGGAACCTTGGTTAAGCTTAATGAATCTAGGTTTAAAGATTTAAAGGAATGAATTTTTTGTATAAAAAGTTTAACAATTGAGGATTTTGTTAAAACCAAAATAAGGTAATGATAAATCCTTAAAGAATGAAATGATATTAAGGATTAAAGGGAAATATTTTTATCCTAATGAATAATTGTTTAAGGAAAAGTTTGGGTTAACAAATTTAGAAGTGGAAGAGATTTCATTAAAACTTTTTATATGTCCATATTGTTTTTATAACCCATGATAATTAATCAAAGAGACCATAGTTGGATAGGGGAATGTCTACTTGATAACCACTTTGAATAATTTTACAACATTATTGGAACAAATGAAGATATTGAAGGCAATGGTAAATGACCTAAAACAGGATTATCGCAGCAAGGCTATGTGGGTCATTCTGATTAGGTGTAGTCATTCCCTTCTAGATATATTTTTTAATCATGGTATGGATCCTAAATATTTTATATATGTGTGTGGTGGTAAGAAAGAGCTCTTAGGAAAGGTTATTTACTATTGGGGAATGTCATATTTGTGCTTCCATCTAGTGGGTTTACATATACAGATTGTTCAACTTTGTTTAGCAGAGAATTCACAAATTTTTTCTCATGGGTGCATCCCTCTAGAGGTATTCCCATCGGTTAAGGAAGATCCCTTGCCCTGGTCATTGTTGGCATCTAATACGAACCTATGGTTTTCAACCTAAAGGCACAATACCGAGTGTAATTTAATAATGATAACAATTTCGTATAATTCAAAATAAATTTATATGAAAAGATTTTTGAAATAATGTCATTAAAAATAATATCATTTGCTTTGGTAAAGTAAGTATTTTGGTTATCATAAGGGAAAAAGCTGTTTCCGCTCTTGCAGTGTGGTCTTAAGATATACCTTTCTTTTATTTTCAAAACTACTATTTTAAGATTCTCATACCAGTCCCATGACTGACTCATAGTTTATTATTTTTCCTTCTAAACTCTAGATGCCCTTGTTTTCCACACGGGCAACCTAGTACTAGTCTAGTGGTATTAGTGCTTGGAGCTGGTTTGGAGCACCTTTTAGGGAAGAAGCTGGGAGTCGAAGAAGGAGCTTTTTGGATTCGCTCTCTGCTGCCTTATTGAATTTCCGCTATGTCTTGTATTACTTTGATGTTTTTGATGTACCTCATGTATATATGATGTAAATTATCAATAAAGTAATGAAAATGTCATTTTGTTTCTGTTCTAATGTGTTATTACCTAAACAATCCGCCTTTCCAACGCATGGGTTTTGGCACTTGAATACCATGGATTTATTAAGTGTCGATTCTCGAGGGTCGAAAAAGCGGGTTGTTACAGTTGGTAGTAGAGCTTTGGTTTATACAAAGCTATGGGGTATAACTCAATAGAGTTAAGGTTAGTAATACCCTAAGGAAATGATAACCTAAAATTTAAAATTTGAGGTGAAATTTAAAATAAATAACGAACCTTTCCTATCTATTTGAGCTGTTATCATTTCTCTAAGATATCCGTTCAAATGGCTAAAAGATTTACTTGCTATGGGCAGATTGTAGAAGATGAGTGGTAGAAGATGACGTGGTAGGGGACAGAGTAGTACCACCACAAATGGTCACAATCTTAATGCAACAAAAACTAGAGAAGCAGTTACCCAAGTTTCCACTCAACCTGATTCAGCGGATTTGTATAGGTTGTACACAAATATAAAAGGAAAGCAGTTTAAGGGTTCCAAACCTATTTTTGAAGCCAAGGCATGGCTCCGTTCATGCGAAAGGATTTTCATAGGAGTAAATATAGAAGATAAGTATATTAGTCTTTTAGCATCTTGACTACTCCAAAATGAAGCTCTGGTCTGAGGGGAAACGATTACCCAAAAGAAACCGGAAGATGAATTATCTTGTGAGTAGATCGAAGTATCTTTTGAAGAAAAATATATATCGTCTGCAGGAATATACTGGTTATACCAATGTAACAACCCATAAAATCTGAACCAATTTAAAAATTTTAAATTGGCTATTTTAGTGAATTTTGAATATTTAAAATAAATATTTTAAATAATAACGACGAAATGTATGTTTGAATCGATGTTGAAAACGAATATAATTAATTTGAATTATAAACAAAGCCTGAAATTGCGCGGCAGTTTCGAAATTTCAATTCAAACTTTGACTGATTGTACTAGGTGCAAAATAAAACGGATTTTAGTGAAACCAAAAATATTTAAATCTGTTAGTGAATATCTTTTTAACGAATCTGAAAAATCAAAGTTTCGTAGTGGGAGTCAAAAGTTATGGCCAAATGAATTTTCAGAAAGGTCGCTACAGAATTTATATAGCCCGTGAAAATAGACATTTTGCAAACGACCTCGTAATTTGACGAAACCACTTTTATTGGATCTGGGATGTGAAGTTATTGCTAGGTTTCAAATTTCATAATTTTGAAGCTAGTAAGTGAGCGGGGAAAAGAAATATGTGTTTTGGTCAATTACAGTTAAATTAGATCGACCAGAAAATGGCCATTTTTCAAACGGTCTCAGAATTCGACGAAACTAGTTTTTTGGGACCGTATCGACAAAACATAGCTGGATTCATCTTTCTGGAATTTTTCGAATCAATATGTGGCCCCCGCAGATTGAAATGTACATTCAAATTAAATATTGAATGTTTTATATTTTAATTTGAAGGAAAACTGACTGGAACATTCGAACGGGCCTACGAAATATATCCCATTGTGTTCGGAATTGGGGTATTTAGCTAGGGGCGACAGTCGTTGGGTTTGAATTGGTGTTCGTTTGGTCAAGAGGATATTTTTGAATTTAAAATAAATTAAATATTTAAATATAACTCATGGCCCAATCATAATTCGCCACTTAATTCCTCTCTCCCCGTATTCACTTCCGAAACCACCAGATCGAACGACGACTGATCTTCAACCCTTCTCACCTCTTTTTCTCTCCGATCTCGCATCAAAACACTTCGGCACCGTTAGGGATTTTGAAGAGCTCTCTTCCAGCTCCAAATCCATATAGGTGACGCCCTCCATCATTCAACCATCAGAGAGATCGAGCCTCCCGAATTTGCACCGAATCAAGTCAAAATCCTCCCTCCAGCCTAGTGCAAGTTCGAAGTGGTGGTACCCCCTGGTGGCGCCTCTCCAAGCTCTTCGTCGTGGTATAGGCCGATCGCCCTCTAGCTTCACGGATCGAGAGAAAAAGGAAGACCTAGTTTTGAATGATACTGTGAGGTATACGGCTATTTTTAATTTTTCTATATTATAGCACTTTAAAGCGCTACGGTTTTTGATTTCACTGTAAAAATCATATCTTTTTCGTTTGTTGACGAAATTCAGTGAAACAAGAGGCAGTGGACTCATGTGGACGTCTTCTACATTCTAGAGGAGACTGCATATTTTTCTGATCCTTCTGCTATTTTTGATGGAGTGAAGCCAATGTGAGATTTCTAATTTATAAGCGATATGGAAAACGACGATGTATAAATTATATAGTCGATGTATGAGTTATATAAGCGTTGTACACCACATGTATAAGCGTTGTATAAGTTTTATGTTCGATGTATAAGTTATATATGCGTTGTAAAAATTATATATGCGATGAAATGAATTGAAGTTAATCGAAATATATTTATATACGAATATATATATATATATATATATATATATATATATATATATATATATATATATATATATATACTCCCCTCGTCCACAGACCATGGACGATATTTATTGGTTGCGATTGGTGTGAAAATTGGTTGATAGCGAATGGTTGATTAGAATTGTTTGTGGTTGATAATGATTGATTATGGTTGAAAAATACCCATCTGTGGTTGAAAACAAAATTAGAATAGATTGTGGAAATGAAAATAAAACATGCCGCCTGCGTGCGAACTAGATGCATGAATCCCTATTGTCAAAAACCGCGAGGTTTTAAGGTAGAGCGAGGAGCCGTACTAGGGACGGTCCCTGTTTTAACTACCCTGCCGTTATGCTGCCGAAATTTTCAATAATATTCATGTGTTAGAATTATTTTCATGTGTTGAAACTATATTCATGTGTTGAATAGAACTTCATGTGTTGAATAGAAATTCATGTGTTGAATGAAGTTCACGTGTTGAATAAATTATTTGAAAGTAAAAAAAAATCACATTTTTATTATATATATAGCCTATATAAAATATTAGTATTTTAAATAAATTGTTTTAACATCAAAAATAACATTTTTACCTTAAGTACAGACTATATAAAATAATGGTGTTTTGAAATAAATTGTTTTACAATAAAGTTCACATTATATTATGTATATAAACTATAGAAAATATTCATGTGTTGAATAAAGGACTAGAATGATAAAAATCATATTTTTATCATGTGTGTGAAGTCGGAAACATTCATGTGTTGAATATATGGATTGAACAATAAAATCAACATTTTTATTGTGAATATGAAGTGTTACAAATGGTGATGTGTGAAATAAATATTTTAGATGATAAAAATATCATTTTTATCGGATCTATAAAGTGGATATGATTTTGAAATCGATGAAAGAATTATATTTATATATATTTATATAAATATAATTAAAATATAATGAATAATGAAGCTGCAGATCGTGTTTTGAAACCGTGATTTCGAACGATTAGTGTGGGAGATCCGACCATCGGATTTTCCCGAATCCACAACCGTTGAGTTCGCCTTGGGAATATCTTTCCAATGGCACCAATTTTGTAAAGATCCAACGGTTGGATTGTCTAGAATGTTTAATTCAAATCTGAAGAAAATCAGCGCCAGAATCGATTATATTTTTATATATATAAATATATTTAAATTAAATCGAATAACGACGCTGCAGTTTGTATTTTGAAATTGTAACTTCAAACGATTAGTGCGGGAGATCCCACCGTCGGATTTTCCCAAAACTGAAACCGTTGGATTCATTTTGAAAAGATCTTTCTAATGATATAAATTTTGTGAAGATCCAACAGTTAGATTTTCAGATATGTGTAAATCAAATCAGGAGAAAAACAGCGCCACGACCGCGTTATGGCCTGAAGCGTCGTTTGAATGAATTGGCTATTTTTAAATAAATAAAAATAGCGATAAATCGTGATAAAATATTATAAATGATATGGAATGGAAATAAACTGAATTTGCTTGGTTTATGTGATATTTGATGGTTGAATGTGTTTGGTGTGAAAATTACATTAAAGAACAAAATTGGTGATGTCGAATAATTTAACCATTGAAATGAATTGATTTGAAATTCTAGATATACGTGAATTATTTGAAAAGGCCGAGTTAATTCTCATTTCAAATAATTGATCGACAAGTGAAAGTTGAAGATATGAAGACGGTGCAAGACCGATGATCTTCACGTCGAATGAAGGGGTGCTACTGATGCTCATGATAGGAGTAGCTACCTTGACGGGGTTGAAGGAGTAGCCACCAGGACGTACTTGTTGATTATACGGATATGCGAGGTATTGAGTGCCTCTGGTTTCGTTCAGACCTAGAACGAACGTGTAAATGGATTGTGTGTCTGACATTGGATTTTTTTCTGTGCTGATTGATCTCTATTAAATATATATCTGTTTGGCGGCGGAGAATTTATTCTCTTGCTTAACGCCCTTCTCTGAGACGTACGAGCTCAGAGGTTATATATCGATGGAAACCAGTCGCATTGAGTGAATTTCCTATGTGGCATTCCTAAGTGGCAGATGATCAAGGCTTCAGTTGAAAAGCAAAGTCTTGTGGTTGATGATCAAAGCATGACCTATGTAGAGTAGCTTTGTGTATAGCGTTGTTTCGCGAGCCTTACACCCCAGTATGAGTGTGACGTCCTGGAATTTCGCTCGATCTGAATCAGTCGTTGAACCGATCTAGACCATTCGAAACCCCTGATCGTTTGAGAACAGGACAAAACATAACGCAGACGGAAGAACATTTCATTGCTATTACAACAATTCCATCAGATACAAGAATATACAGAGTATAAATGAATAAATTACATTCGATAAATATCAGAGATTACAATAAATTACATAGCAGCGGAAAATAATACAAAGCACAACTGAAGGTGATACACGGATACAGAGCTTTACGGACATCATTCCAGCTGTAAACCAGGATCCTGTGAATATAAATCTGCAAAACCAAAACTACTAGCTGCCCGTGCGGAAAATAAGGGCACCCAGAGTTTAGGTTAAAACAATTAACTCCAGGTCAGTCATGTGACAGGTGTGAGAGCTAAAACAGTTATTAAAACTTTATTTTAAAAGAGAGCAATTCAAGGGACCACGCCGTATAACACGGAACGGGTTTCCTCCCAAGAATACTAGTGCATAGAATAAACAACGCAATGCTTTTTAGAAAAAATGAAGCTATTATAAGACCCAGGTCCCATCACACAATGCAACGCAAGCCAGAGGATAGGGTTTTACCTTATAACAGCCAAACATGCTTGGTACGTTTAAAACAAATCATTTGATACTATAATAAGTGTATAGTGTCAAAACAGTTCAATCATAAACATAAATCATAGATGGCATGAGTGCCCCATCCCACTATGTCGCCATACTAGGCTCTACAAATAAAACCGCAATACACGTATTGGAAATTGGATTTCCATCATGAGTCGAGGCAAAGGGCAAGCTCCTCTCCGCTTCGAGACACTCTAGCAAATGCTCAGGACTACGCACTCTGGGCAGCCACTTGGATCGGTTGGGCCGGTCCTCACTTACGTTAGAGGATTAGTTATGCCTGGACACACGTTCCCCGGTCCTTACGGACCTATAATCGAGGCGCCTCATTCCAACAACCACAAAGGTGAAAAGTATATAAATGTCAGGGCTGGTAAGTCACTGACACCACCAAAGCTAGAAAGAAACGTCGTGCTCTCCCAACGGCCCATATCCCGTTTTTAACTCATACCGAGGTGTGAGGCTCGCGAATTCACGTTATACACAAAGCTGCCACGTAGGCTGTGCTTTGATCATCAACCACAAGACTCTACTTTTCAATAAAAGCCTTGATCATTGCATCTTAGCGTGCCACACAGGCAATTCATGACATGCGACTGATGTCCATCGATATACAACCTCTGAGTTCGTACGTCTCAGAGAAGGGCGTTAAGCAAAAGAATAAATTCTCCGCCGCCAAACAGATGTATATTTAATAGAAATCAATCAACACAGAATAAAATCCAATGTCAGACACACAATCCATTTACAAGTCCGTTCTGGGTCTGAACGAAACCGGAGGCACTTTCCTCGCATATCCAACGATCTCCAAGTACGTCTGGACGACCACCAACTGATTCCCTCATCTTGGGTGTACAGCCCAATCAAGATCATCAGTAATCACCCAAACGATGTGAAGACTTCCGGTCTTCGACCACCATCTTCATCTTCGACATATCGTCGAATCGGTTATTCAGAATGGGTATAAACCCGGCCTTTCCAAACAACCCGCGCATATTAAAAACAAATGTTACACAAACTCAACATACGCCTCATTCCAATTCAGAATATTCTTTTATTCATAAAATAACATATTTAGGGAAAGGTTCCATTAATTTTATCCAAGATAAATTCTTTAAAATTTATCCTTTAATCATCCTTTTGATGTCATTTCAAACCAAATTATGGTTTTCCAAACTAGTCGAGATTAGCGAACCACAACGAAGTAATTATTTATTTTATTTCCCAATCCCAACCTATTCATCCCATGAAGCAAAACTGGTAATACTCCATATCTAATACTATGGTGTTATCGGTAAGATTAATTACCATTTCACGTTCAAATCTAATTAAAGATTTAACTATCGCTTTGGAGCAAAACTGGTGGTACTCCATTCTCGCTTACTTTCTAAATTTGATAATTTGAATTATCAATTCACATTTCAATCTAATTGCAGATTCGTAAAACTCCTTTTACTGGGTTAAAGAACTAGGTGTTATTTAAAACACAGTTCACGACAAACCCAAATCACATTCTATTTATTATCGGGTTAAAGAACTAGTGTTATTTAAAACACCGTTCACGATAAACCCATTTCAAATCCAGTCAAATATATTAGAAATTCCGATTTATTTAAAACCCCTTTTTAAATCTAATTTATTTATTTAAAAATAATTGGGTTTTAAATTTAGTTCAAACTAGTTCATTTCGATAAAAATCCATTTTTATCTTTTCAAATATGGAATTTTTCACCCCAATTTTTCCCAAATCATTTCTTATGATTTTACACAAATTATTACTATTTTTAATAATTTTATTAAGGCCCATACAATCGATTTCCAACAATGGCCATCGAACTGCACTTACAGCGACCTTTTTCAAATTTGATTTGGGCGTATCTCCAAATCCAACCGTTAGATTTCAAATTTCAAATATTCATTAGAAAGCTCTTTTCGATACGAACCCAACGGTTCCGGTTTTAGGAGAATCCGACGGTCGGATCTCCCGTAATGTCCGTTTGAAATAAATGGTCGAAATTCACGAACTACCGCGGCGCGTTCTATTCAGGCCATTATATTATATATATAATATATATAATATATATTTCGTCGATTCGTATTTAAAACGAATTATATAAATAATTTTAAATTCGTTTCAAAAGCAATTTCAACTTCCATTTCAATTCATATCAAAATTGAATTCTCCTTTATAAATTCGTTTTAAAATTCATTTCTATTCAATTCAAATTTCAATTCAATTTGAATTCATTTCAATTTGTTTTCAATTCGAATCAAATTCATTTTCAATTCAATTCGATTTCAAAGTCGTTTTCTATTCGATTCAATTCAAATTGGTTTTCTATTCGATTCAATTCAAATTGGTTTTCTATTCGATTCAATTCAAATTGGTTTTCTATTAGATTCAATTCAAATTGGTTTTCTATTCGATTCAATCCAAATTGGTTTTCTATTCGTATCAAATTCGTTATATATTCAATTGAAATCAAATTCGTTATATATTCAATTGAAATCAAAATCGTTTTCTATTCAATTCATTTCGAAATCGTTTTCAATTCAATTCATTTCGAAATCGTTTTCAATTCAATTCATTTCGAAATCGTTTTCAATTCAATTCATTTCGAAATCGTTTTATATTCAATTCATTTCCAAATCGTTTTATATTCAATTCATTTCAAAATATGCGATTTCGAAATCACTTTTCAATATTCATTTTAAAATGAATAAAATCGATATAAATATCGTTCACGTCAAAATGGCGCATCTCTAATCAACACGGCTTCATATAATTCTATTTTCAAATATTCTATTTCAAATATTACCTATTCAAATATTTTTATTTCAAATATTTTTATTTCAAATATATCGTTCAACACATGACTAATCTCAACGGATGAGTACAGTCAACACATGAACCTTTATTTTATATTAATAAAGATGTAAATTTTATTATTAAAATATTTCGTTCAACACATGACTAATCTCAACGGATGAGTATAGTCAACACATGAACATTTATATTATATTGATAAAGATGTAATTTTTATTATATAAATATTCATTCAACACATGACTAATCTCAACGGATGAGTACAGTCAACACATGAACATTTATTTTATAATATTCTTTATTTTCTAAATTTGAATGAGGCCCAATCAATTACCCTATAGCGTTAACTATAGGGATTTCCATACAACACATGTATCTAATAGCATTGAAAAATAATCAACCATCAACCAAAGTGCACTACTCTGTATAAGCATCAAATATAGATATCTAATGCTTATAACAGCCTGTAATTTTTCCGCTGCTATGTAATTTATTGTAATCTCTGATATTTATCGAATGTAATTTATTCATTTATACTCTGTATATTCTTGTATCTGATGGAATTGTTGTAATAGCAATGAAATGTTCTTCCGTCTGCGTTCTGTTTTGTCCTGTTCTCAAACGATCAGGGGTTTCGAATGGTCTAGATCGGTTCAACGACTGATTCAGATCGAGCGAAATTCCAAGACTTCACATTTAACAATAAACTCCAGGTCAGTTATGTGACTGGTGTGAGAACTAAAACAGTTATTAAAACTTTATTTTAAAAGAGAGCAATTCAAGGGACCACGCCGTATAACACGGAACGGGTTTCCTCCCAAGAATACCAGTGCATAGAATAAACAACGCAATGCTTTTTCGAAAAAATGAAGCTATTATAAGACCCAGGTCCCATCACACAATGCAACGCAAGCCGAAGGATAGGGTTTTACCTTATAACAGCCAAACATGCTTGGTACGTTTAAAACAAACATTTGATACTATAATAAGTGTATAGTGTCAAAACAGTTCAATCATAAATATAAATCATAGACGGCATGAGTGCCCCCATCCCACTATGTCGCCATACTAGGCTCTACAAATAAAACCGCAATACACTTATTGGAAATTGGATTTTTGTCATGAGTCGAGGCAAGGGGCAAGCTCCTCTCCGCTTCGAGACACTCTAGCAAATGCTCAGGACTACGCACTCTGGGCAGCCACTTGGATCGGTTGGGCCGGTCCTCACTTACGTTAGAGGATTAGTTATGCCTGAACACACGTTTCCCGGTCCTTACAGACCTATAATCGAGGCGCCTCATTCCAACAACCACAAAGGTGAAAAGTATATAAATGTCAGGGCTGGTAAGTCACTGACACCACCAAAGCTAGAAAGAAACGCCGTGCTCTCCCAACGGCCCATATCCCGTTTTTAACTCATACCGAGGTGTGAGGCTCGCGAATTCACGTTATACACAAAGCTGCCACGTAGGCTGTGCTTTGATCATCAACCACAAGACTCTGCTTTTCAACAAAAGCCTTGATCATTGCATCTTAGCGTGCCACACAGGCAATTCATGCCATGCGACTGATGTCCATCGATATACAACCTCTGAGTTCGTACGTCTCAGAGAAGGGCGTTAAGCAAAAGAATAAATTCTCCGCCGCCAAACAGATGTATATTTAATAGAAATCAATCAACACAGAATAAAATCCAATGTCAGACACACAATCCATTTACAAGTCCGTTCTGGGTCTGAACGAAACCGGAGGCACTTTCCTCGCATATCCATCGATCTCCAAGTACGTCTGGACGACCACCAACTGATTCCCTCATCTTGGGTGTACAGCCCAATCAAGATCATCAGTAATCACCCAAACGATGTGAAGACTTCCGGTCTTCGACCACCGTCTTCATCTTCGACATATCGTCGAATCGGTTATTCAGAATGGGTATAAACCCGGCCTTTCCGAACAACCCGCGTATATTAAAAACAAATGTTACACAAACTCAACATACGCCTCATTCCAATTCAGAATATTCTTTTATTCATAAAATCACATTTTTAGGGAAAGGTTCCCATTAATTTTATCCAAGATAAATTCTTTAAAATTTATCCTTTAATCATCCTTTTGATGTCATTTCAAACCAAATTATGGTTTTCCAAACTAGTCGAGATTAGCGAACCACAACGAAGTAATTATTTATTTTATTTCCCAATCCCAACCTATTCATCCCATGAAGCAAAACTGGTAATAACCATATCTAATACTATGGTGTTATCGGTAAGATTAATTACCATTTCACGTTCAAATCTAATTAAAGATTTAACAATCGCTTTGGAGCAAAACTGGTGGTACTCCATTCTCGCTTACTTTCTAAATTTGATAATTTGAATTATCAATTCACATTTCAATCTGATTGCAGATTCGTTAAAACTCCTTTTATTGGGTTAAAGAACTAGGTGTTATTTAAAACACAGTTCACGACAAACCCAAATCACATTCTATTCATTATCGGGTTAAAGAACTAGTGTTATTTAAAACACCGTTCACGATAAACCCGTTTCAAATCCAGTCAAATATATTAGAAATTCCGATTTATTTGAAACCCCTTTTTAAATCTAATTTATTTATTTAAAAATAATTGGGTTTTAAATTTAGTTCAAACTAGTTCATTTCGATAAAAATCCATTTTTATCTTTTCAAATAT
Source organism: Allium sativum (assembly GCA_030737875.1). Taxonomy (NCBI): domain Eukaryota; kingdom Viridiplantae; phylum Streptophyta; class Magnoliopsida; order Asparagales; family Amaryllidaceae; genus Allium; species Allium sativum. The sequence continues at coordinate 30,520,091 of CM060926.1, read as the reverse complement.
GGAGTTTTTCACCCCAATTTTTCCCAAATCATTTCTTATGATTTTACACAAATTATTACTATTTTAAATAATTTTATTAAGGCCCGTACAATCGATTTCCAACAATGGCCATCGAACTGCACTTACACCGACCTTTTTCAAATTTGATTTGGACGTATCTCCAAAGCCAACCGTTAGATTTCAAATTTCAAATATTCGTTAGAAAGCTCTTTTCGGTACGAACCCAACGGTTCCGGTTTTAGGAGAATCCGACGGTCGGATCTCCCGTAATGTCCGTTTGAAATAAATGGTCGAAATTCACGAACTGCCGCGGCGCGGCGCGTTCTATTCAGGCCATTATATTATATATATAATATATATAATATATATTTCGTCGATTCCTATTTAAAACGAATTATATAAATAGTTTTAAATTCGTTTCAACTTCCATTTCAATTCAAATCAAAATTGAATTCTCCTTTATAAATTCGTTTTAAAATTCATTTCTATTCAATTCAAATTTCAATTCAATTTGAATTCATTTCAATTTGTTTTCAATTCGAATCGAATTCGTTTTCAATTCAATTCGATTTCAAAGTCGTTTTCTATTCGATTCAATTCAAATTGGTTTTCTATTCGATTCAATTCAAATTGGTTTTCTATTCGATTCAATTCAAATTGGTTTTCTATTCGATTCAATTCAAATTGGTTTTCTATTCGATTCAATTCAAATTGGTTTTTTATTCGAATCAAATTCGTTATATATTCAATTGAAATCAAATTCGTTATATATTCAATTGAAATCAAATTCGTTTTCTATTCAATTCATTTCAAAATCGTTTTCAATTCAATTTATTTCGAAATCGTTTTCAATTCAATTCATTTCGAAATCGTTTTCAATTCAATTCATTTCGAAATCGTTTCCAATTCAATTCATTTCGAAATCGTTTTATATTCAATTCATTTCAAACTCGTTTTATATTCAATTCATTTCAAAATATGCGATTTCGAAATCACTTTTCAATATTCATTTTAAAATGAATAAAATCGATATAATTATCGTTCACATTAAAATGGCGCATCTCTAATCAACACGGCTTCATATAATTCTATTTTCAAATATTCTATTTCAAATATTTCCTATTCAAATATTTTTATTTCAAATTTTTTTATTTCAAATATATCGTTCAACACAGGACTAATCTCAACGGATGAGTACAGTCAACACATGAACCTTTATTTTATATTAATAAAGATGTAAATTTTATTATTAAAATATTTCGTTCAACACATGACTAATCTCAACGGATGAGTACAGTCAACACATGAACATTTATATTATATTGATAAAGATGTAATTTTTATTATATAAATATTTGTTCAACACATGACTAATCTCAACGGATGAGTACAGTCAACACATGAACATTTATTTTATAATATTCTTTATTTTCTAAATTGGAATGAGGCCCAATCAATTACCCTATAGCGTTAACTATAGGGATTTCCATACAATACATGTATCTAATAGCACTGAAAAATAATCAACCATCAACCGAAGTGCACTACTCTGTATAAGCATCAAATATAGATATCTAACGCTTATAACAGCCTGTAATTTTTCCGCTGCTATGTAGTTTATTGTAATCTTTAATATTTATCGAATGTAATTTATTCATTTATACTCTGTATATTCTTGTATCTGATGGAATTGTTGTATTAGCAATGAAATGTTCTTCCGTCTGCGTTCTGTTTTGTCCTGTTCTCAAACGATCAGGGGTTTCGAACGGTCTAGATTGGTTCAACGACTGATTCAGATCGAGCGAAATTCCAGAACGTCACATTTAACAATAAACTCCAGGTCAGTCATGTGACTGGTGTGAGAACTAAAACAGTTATTAAAACTTTATTTTAAAAGAGAGCAATTCAAGGGACCGCGCCGTATAACACGGAACGGATTTCCTCCCAAGAATAACAGTGCATAGAATAAACAACGCAATGCTTTTTCGAAAAAATGAAGCTATTATAAGACCCAGGTCCCATCACACAATGCAACGCAAGCCGGAGGATAGGGTTTTACCTTATAACAGCCAAACATGCTTGGTACGTTTAAAACAAATCATTTGATACTATAATAAGTGTATAGTGTCAAAACAGTTCAATCATAAATATAAATCATAGACGGTATGAGTGCCCCATCCCACTATGTCGCCATACTAGGCTCTACAAATAAAACCGCAATACACGTATTGGAAATTGGATTTCCGACATGAGTCGAGGTAAGGGGCAAGCTCCTCTCCGCTTCGAGACAATCTAGCAAATGCTCAGGACTACGCACTCTGGGCAGCCACTTAGATCGGTTGGGCCGGTCCTCACTTACGTTAGAGGATTAGTTATGCCTGAACACACGTTTCCCGGTCCTTACAGACCTATAATCGAGGCGCCTCATTCCAACAACCACAAAGGTGCAAAGTATATAAATGTCAGGGCTGGTAAGTCACTAACACCACCAAAGCTAGAAAGAAACGTCGTGCTCTCCCAACGGCCCGTATCCCTTTTTAACTCATGCCGAGGTGTGAGGCTCGCGAATTCACGTTATACACAAAGCTGCCGCGTAGGCTGTGCTTTGATCATCAACCACAATACTCTGCTTTCCAACAAAAGCCTTGATCACTGCATCTTAGCGTGCCACACAGGCAATTCATGCCATGCGACTGATGTTCATCGATATACAACCTCTGAGTTCGTACGTCTCAGAGAAGGGCGTTAAGCAAAAGAATAAATTCTCCGCCGCCAAATAGATGTATATTTAATAGAAATCAATCAACACAGAATAAAATCCAATGTCAGACACGCAATCCGTTTACAAGTCTGTTCTGGGTCTGAACGAAACCGGAGGCACTTTCCTCGCATATCCATCGATCTCCAAGTACGTCTGGACGACCACCAACTGATTCCCTCATCTTGGGTGTACAGCCCAATCAAGATCATCAGTAATCACCCAAACGATGTGAAGACTTCCGGTCTTCGACCACCGTCTTCATCTTCGACATATCGTCGAATCGGTTATTCAGAATGGGTATAAACCCGGCCTTTCCGAACAACCCGCGTATATTAAAAACAAATGTTACACAAACTCAACATACGCCTCATTCCAATTCAGAATATTCTTTTATTCATAAAATCACATTTTTAAGGAAAGGTTCCCATTAATTTTATCCAAGATAAATTCTTTAAAATTTATCCTTTAATCATCCTTTTGATGTCATTTCAAACCAAATTATGGTTTTCCAAACTAGTCGAGATTAGCGAACCACAACGAAGTAATTATTTATTTTATTTCCCAATCCCAACCTATTCATCCCATGAAGCAAAACTGGTAATACTCCATATCTAATACTATGGTGTTATCGGTAAGATTAATTACCATTTCACGTTCAAATCTAATTAAAGATTTAACTATCGCTTTGGAGCAAAACTGGTGGTACTCCATTCTCGCTTACTTTCTAAATTTGATAATTTGAATTATCAATTCACATTTCAATCTAATTGCAGATTCGTAAAACTCCTTTTACTGGGTTAAAGAACTAGGTGTTATTTAAAACACAGTTCACGACAAACCCAAATCACATTCTATTTATTATCGGGTTAAAGAACTAGTGTTATTTAAAACACCGTTCATGATAAACCCATTTCAAATCCAGTCAAATATATTAGAAATTCCGATTTATTTAAAACCCTTTTTTAAATCTAATTTATTTATTTAAAAATAATTGGATTTTTAAACTTAGTTCAAACTAGTTCATTTCGATAAAAATCCATTTTTATCTTTTCAAATATGGAGTTTTTCACCCCAAATTTTCCCAAATCATTTCTTATGATTTTACACAAATTATTACTATTTTTAATAATTTTATTAAGGCCCGTACAATCGATTTCCAACAATGGCCATCGAACTGCACTTACAACGACCTTTTTCAAATTTGATTTGGACGTATCTCCAAATCCAACTGTTAGATTTCAAATTTCAAATATTCATTAGAAAGCTCTTTTCGATACGAACCCAATGGTTCTGGTTTTAGGAGAATCCGACGGTCGGATCTCCCGTAATGTCCGTTTGAAATAAATGGTCGAAATTCACGAACTGCCGCGGCGCGGCGCATTCTATTCAGGCCATTATATTATATATATAATATATATAATATATATTTCGTCGATTCCTATTTAAAACGAATTATATAAATAGTTTTAAATTCATTTCAAAAGCAATTTCAACTTCCATTTCAATTCAAATCAGAATTGAATTCTCCTTTATAAATTCGTTTTAAAATTCATTTCTATTCAATTCAAATTTCAATTCAATTTGAATTCATTTCAATTTGTTTTCAATTCGAATCGAATTCGTTTTCAATTCAATTCGATTTCAAAGTCGTTTTCTATTCGATTCAATTCAAATTGGTTTTCTATTCGATTCAATTCAAATTGGTTTTCTATTCGATTCAATTCAAATTGGTTTTCTATTCGATTCAATTCAAATTGGTTTTCTATTTGAATCAAATTCGTTATATATTCAATTGAAATCAAATTCGTTATATATTCAATTGAAATCAAATTCGTTTTCTATTCAATTCATTTCGAAATCGTTTTCAATTCAATTTATTTCGAAATCGTTTTCAATTCAATTCATTTCGAAATCGTTTTCAATTCAATTCATTTCGAAATCGTTTTCAATTCAATTCATTTCGAAATCGTTTTATATTCAATTCATTTCAAAATCGTTTTATATTCAATTCATTTCAAATTATGCGATTTCGAAATCACTTTTCAATATTCATTTTAAAATGAATAAAATCGATATAAATATCATTCACGTCAAAATGGCGCATCTCTAATCAACACCATATAATTCTATTTTCAAATATTCTATTTCAAATATTTCCTATTCAAATATTTTTATTTCAAATATTTCTGTTTCAAATATATCGTTCAACACATGACTAATCTCAACGGATGAGTACAGTCAACACATGAACCTTTATTTTATATTAATAATGATGTAAATTTTATTATTAAAATATTTCGTTCAACACATGACTAATCTCAACGGATGAGTACAGTCAACACATGAACATTTATATTATATTGATAAAGATGTAATTTTTATTATATAAATATTCGTTCAACACATGACTAATCTCAACGGATGAGTACAGTCAACACATGAACATTTATATTATATTGATAAAGATGTAATTTTTATTATATAAATATTCGTTCAACACATGACTAATCTCAACGGATGAGTACAGTCAACACATGAACATTTATTTTATAATATTCTTTATTTTCTAAATTGGAATGAGGCCCAATCAATTACCCTATAGCGTTAACTATAGGGATTTCCATACAACACATGTATCTAATAGCATTGAAAAATAATCAACCATCAACCAAAGTGCACTACTCTGTATAAGCATCAAATATAGATATCTAACGCTTATAACAGCCTGTCAATCAATCGATCGACATATTCAATCAATCAGGATGAGTGAACTTCAAATTTCATCCCAACATCCGTGTGGGGTTTCAACAATCAAACACAGATTTTATTTGTGCAGTTGGGCGATGTGTAAAATTTATCTACCCAATCAATATCAGTCAAATCAGTGTATATAAACAAATCGGTCGATTTGTTTATAAATATTTATTTATTCACATTCACGCTAAAAATTATATTTTTAAAGATAAAACATTCTATTTTAACCCATGAATTTCTATTCAGTTAATTTATTCAATAAAATTGATATTTTTATTTTTCTAACATATTTTAGAAAATTTCGGCGGCATAACGGCACGATACTAGAAACGGGACGAGGCCTAGCCTTATCCCCGGTCTAGTGAAGGCCCACGCCATTCACACATCAATCAAATTCACCAAACAACCAAATTTCAACCAATATCATCTAACTAATTTATGCAACGAAACAAACAAGTCCATGGTCTGTGGACGGTTCTGTCGGGTGCTACTAAACACCGTCTGCATCCTAGTATATATATATATATATAACTAGAAAAAGAAATTGAATGGTGAGGAGTTCTCACAGATAGCTATCCAATCATCTTGACTCTTCTTTTAGAGAAATCTTCATCGTTATCGCATCTTCGTCATCTTCGTTGCCCGTAGCCACTACATATGTAAAAATCGAATTTTTACTTCGTTATTCCCTATGTAAAAATTATATTTTTTTCTCGCTAATCAACATAGGTAAAAATTATATTTTTCTTCCAAATCCATATAAAATAAGGTTCGTATTTTTCTATATGGAAATATCTATATTTTTTTCCTTCGCTATTCTATTTGGAAAAATCTATTTTTTTTTCTCGTTATTCAATATGGAAAAATTACATTTTCACTTTGCTAAAAATATATTTTCACTTTGCTAAAAATATATTTTTACCTTACCATTTCAATTATATAAAGATTCAAACTTTCCTTGTTTAAACTCAAACTTCTCAAACTAAAAATCATGACTTTTTATAAACAAAAAAAAATCAAGTTTCTTTATAAATAAAAATCAGTTTTAAAGTAAATAAAAAATCAGTTTTAAAGTAAATAAAAAATCAAGGAACTTACAGAGGGGGGCTGATGCGGCGGTAGGCAGGGGAGGAGGGGGTATCACGTTCGTCTTCGAGGGGGGGGGGGGCTGTCGCGAGGTCGGCGCCGCTGGGGGGCTCCGATGGTGGACTGCGGCGAGGGGGGGTCTGATGCGAGGTTAGGGGGAGGTCGTGATAGGGGGGGCTTCGATTGCGTCGCGCGATCGATGGAGGAGGGGAAGATGTGGCGTTGGCGGAGGGACGAGCGTCAGTGGCGGCTGGAACCAGGTGGAGGCGGCATCGATTTAGGTTTAATTCTTTTTTTTTCTTTCTTTTTCCGTTGAATGATGAATCGGTGGGGGGGGGGGGGCAAGGTATAGGAGAAGATATTTTTTTTTCTTTCTTTTTCTGTTGAATGATGAATCGGGGGGGGGGGGGGGCAAGGTATAGGAGAAGATATTTTTTTATTTTTATTTAATTATTTATTTAATCCCAATAGGTTGACTTTTACATACGACCTCTAAACGAGGCCCACCGCCTGTCGTCCATAGCGTTTCACCCCCATTCCGAACACAATGGGATATGTATCGTAAGCTGATTCGACTATTTCGATCAGTTTCCGTTGAATTTACATTTAAATTGCTATATTGAATTTTAAACGTACATTTCAAATTACCGGGGTCACATACTAACTCTATAAATCCCATAAAAATATTTTCTAGCTTCGTATTGACGATACGGTCCTAACAGAACTAGTTTCATCGAATTCTGAGACCATTTGAAAAATGGCCAATTTCCAGTCGATTAAAATCAACTGAAAGTGGTCAAACGCGTTTTCCTTTGCCACGCTCACATATTGATTCGAAAAATTATGAAATTTTGAATCTAGCAATAATTTGACATCACGGATCCAACAAAAGTGGTTTCGTCGAAATCCGAGGTCGTTTGCAAAATTTCCATTTTTAAGGGCTTGAATTCCATAGCGACTATTCAGAATTTTCAACTGGACATATCTTTTGATTCCCGTTATGAAATTTTGATCTTTCGGATTCGTTGGAAAGATATCATCAATTAGATCCTATTATTTTTGGTTTCACTAAAATCCGGATTGTTTTGCACCCGGTACATTCAATTGAAGTTTGAAATCGAATTATCGAACTACCGCGCCATTTTCAATTCTATTTATAATTATATATAATTATATATATTCTAACGACGACGTATATAATATATACGTTTTATTTATATTCAAATTAAATTTTTCGTCTATATTATTTAAAATAACCTTTTTTAAATCTTCAAAATTCGCTAAAATTGCCAAAATAAAATTTTTAAACTGGTTCGGATTTTCGGGTTATTACAATGAGCCAGAAACGGGAGACGGACATTAGGGAGGACATGCGTTTCCTTATAGTTAGGAGTGGTGCTTTGGGTTTTGCATGCCCGGGTATTTTACTTATGTGGATGATGGAAAGCGAGGCCTCGGTTGCTTCGGTCTCTTCGGATCCGATGGTGTGGTCGGATATGACCAATGACGCCCCATAGGGCGGAGAAACGCAGTGTTCAGGAATTTTAATCCACATCGGTGGACCGGCCTTGACGATCCAAGGACCCACCTGAGTTTGGATCCTGAGGCACGGGCTAGAACATCTCGAATCGGTAAGGACTATCTTTTGCCTTGATTCAAGGCGGAAATCCAATTTCAAAATATGATACCGTGAAGTTTTGATTGTATACCTATATATGGCGACATAGTGGTATGGGACATTAATGTCGTCTATGATTGATACTTATGATTTGAATTGGTTTTTGAAACTTATAAACACTAGTAATAATATCAAATGCTTTTGTTTTATTCGTATCTAGCATATTTTGGCCATTATAAGGCAAAACTCTATCCTCCGGTTTGTGTTGCATTGTGTGATGGGAACTGAGTCTTATAATGGCTTCATTTTTACAAAAAGCATTGCGATGTTTAAAAGACTTATTTGTTATAAAGCACCAGCAATCCAATGGAGTAAACCCGTTCTGCGAAAGTGGTGTGGTCCTGTGATTAGCCATATTGTAAAATGTGTTAAGTAGATTTCTCATACCAGTCCCATGACTGACTCGTAGTTTGTTTCACTTGCAGACTCGGGTGCCCCTATTTCTTTATGGGCAACCTTGTATTCAGGTTTTAGCAGGCTCTTTTTGGATAGATGGAGCTGGAGATGGATTATATCATTTATCTTTTTATGCTGTTTAGCTCCTGTTGTACATATTCTGTTTTCTTTTCCGCTGTAGACATTTTTATGTATAGCTGAACTGTATTTTGTACTAAGTATGATCCTGTATACTGTGTAACTCTGATGATTATGTTTATCCAGTGTATCCTAATGTACATTACCTAGTGTATTTAATTATTTTTGTTCTGTTGTTATCTGTTTATGTGTTATATTCCAAAGATTACCCTTGCACCGTCTCATCGGGGTTTGGGGTCGTCACAACCAAGGATTTATGGATTTGAAGCAAGAAGGCATGTCTTTGAAGAGCATGGGAATAAGTTCAACGAATTATCCAGTTTTGGGCCAGATTAGATTAACTCACCATTGAAAAAAGTGAAATTCATTAAAGGAAAGGAAAATAAATATCAAAAGCAGATGAATGCGCATGTGAAGGAATATTTTGTGGGTATGGGATTCTGCTATGCAACTTTGGAAAAGCAGGATGCAATTGAAGAAAAGAAAGGGAATAGTAGTAATAACTAGAAGAAAAGGAAGCGCACGGGAAATAAAAGGCATAATAAGTTAAAGGAGGACCATTTAAAGGAGGTGACTTGTTATAATTGTCAAGAAAAAGGTCATTATGCAAACAAGTGCCAAAAGTCAAAGAAACCAAGGAAGCAAGGTCAAGGCCAAGGCCAAGGAGCAAGGAATGTTATAACTGTCATAATCCTTGACATTTGTAAAGGGATTGCCCTCTGATAAATAATGAAGATGTAACCACACTTTATGCCATTCAAAGTGAACCATAAACTAAAGGAAAGGGAGTGTTAGAAGATAACATCTAGATAAGATAAAGTTTGAATTTGATACTTTGCATAATTTTATAAATTTTTAAAAAGATTTAAATTTAAATCAGAATTCGTTGGCTGGCTAGATAAAGTCAAAGTTAGGAATTATTTCCATGGTAAAGGGATTTTTAGATAGTTTGAGGAAGTTGATAGAATCTAGATTAACCAAAGTCTAAAAAATGACTGTTTAAGGGAAAGTAAAAACTGTTGGAAGAATTGATACACCATAGTCATTCGAGTTAAGGATTAGTAGAAATATCGGTTAATAGGTTATTGAGATTTTGGGTGACTTAGGATTTACCTGAAGTTTTCATTCAAATTTCGAAAATGAAATTTCTTTTTAAGGGGGGGGGGGGGGAGAATGTAATAACCCAGAATTTTTATTAATTAAAAAAACAGAATTCAGGATTAATAAATACCCAATATGAATTTAAATTGGGTTTAATATCTAATCTTAAATCTGGTTTACATACTAAATAATTTATTTTAAATTGTAAAATACGTTGAGGTATATATCTGTATTCGTTTGAACAATGTTTGGATGTTGTGCTTGCTAAATTGGTTCCTAGGTCAAGTGGCAACATGGTGTTTTATAACACAAATTAGTATTGCAAAATTGTAAAACAAATAAGTGTTAAGAAAGTGTTGCAAAATAAGAGAGCTTTATGAAAGTGTATGTGTCATCATGCATGTGAATATAGCTCCTTAAGGGACATATGTCCCATGCTCACATGTCTAAAATACCCCTCTCCACATTCTATAAAACCACCTCTCCCCTTCTCATTTCACCCAGTTCTCCTTTCTTCTTCTTTCTCGAATTCTTCTTCCTACTTCTTCCCTTCTTTCCCCTTTCCATTTCATCATCCCCTCCCCTATCTCTCCTTCTTCTCCTCTTTCCTACGTTATCTCCTCCTTCTCCCCCTCCCTCCCTTCTCGGGCACCCCACATTCACCATCCCCTTGTGCCTCCACCCTCCGCTCCACTTGGCCATCTTCTAAATCCCATGTCTCCCTACCACCCACGATGAGCTAAGCCCCACACCACCTCCTTCTATTATATATATAAAAGTATATATATATGGTGAAATAAAATACAGTGCGCGATTACGCTGTCTGATTCCATAGTCAGTGTCTGTAATCTAGTTTCTATAGTAAAAGATTGTCAGAGTGGAACTCTCAATGAGAAACATTTTATTTACACATTTATAGTTACTTATTACGTAATTTGATTGATATATATGTGATATGAATGAATAGTTGATAGTTTAGTACCAAATAAATTGTTAAGCTTTGATTACCGTAATGCTTATACATTAGAAACAGTAATTGACATTATTAATGGTTGCCATGGTTGATTATATGCTTGTTATTGGTTGTTATTATTATTGATATGTCACCTTGCACATATATAATCTAAGTTATTGTATTATATATATATTGCTTAAGTCTCTTCCAAATCGGATAATATAAACGAATATTATATTCGGTTAAGTAAGGCGAGAAAACGAAAGTTTGAATTTTATATCCGAAACTGCATTGAAATGAAATTATAGCGATTATAAGAAACTTTTGTACATGTAGAAACAAATTTGAAAGAGTTTCGATTATAAAATGGCTTGTTTAAGTTTGAAATGAATAGTAAGTTCAAAATTTGAACTTGAGTTAGGTATATAAATGATGGTTTAAACTCAAATTAAATGCTCCGATAAGCTATTTTGATATTTAATTTAATTTCTTAAAATAATGAGATTTAAAAGATTAAATTTTGAAAAATAATATTAACATTACAATATTAAATATTCAATTGCGGTAAATAATTAAATTTGAAAATAATTTTTTAAATGGGTTCATATTTGTTATTAAAGTTTTACAAACATAATTGAAGTAAATCAGACAAATCTTGGTTCAAAGTTATAATATGGTTTGAATAGAGCTAGTCGTGCTGCGGTAGTTTGTGAATTTCGACCATAAACTTCAAATAGTTATACCGGATGCAATTTAATCGGATTTTCCTGAAATAAAAAGCATTTGTTTTCTAAGTATAATAGTTTTCAAGTGGAAAAGGAAATATCAATTTGACTAAATGGATTTGGATTTATGTCCAAATCATGTTTTAAATAAAATTGCCATTTTTGATGATTCCAAATAATGCCTTTTCATTAAAAAGAAAAAATGGCATATTTACATAATCAAGTAGTTTTGTAGTTCGGTGACCAAAATCGGAAACTGTTATAAATGTTTTATAAAATTTATTAAAAATATGGAAAAATTATGATAAATCATAATAAATGATTTAAAGTAATTTGGACAAGAAATGTAAAACTTTGGATAGTAATTTGAAATTTAGGATTTTCAACCTAGCTAAAATCAGAATCGGATATTGTAGAAATGTTATTTTGGAAATATTGCTTTAATGAGAAATAAGTTTTCCAATTTTAAGTTCATTGGATTTGTTCGGGGATAATCTTCGAATACTAAATTTCCTAGTTAAAACTTATACTATTCGAAGAATTTGAAAGGTATTTATACCATTATTCCACTTATAGTCTTTAATGATTATGAGAATTGATATCGGATATAAGCTAATATAATTTTCATGCAGAACCTTATATTTAATATTAATTGGTTTGGGTTTATTGTGAATGATGTCATAAATAACATCGTTCTTTAACCCAATTAAAGATTAAGTTATGTTTCCAAAATTTAGAATGATATAATCTTGGTTAAGATTAAACGAATCATTATTTCAAAGATTTATAAGTTGGAAATTTAGGAGGATTAAAATCTTTTAATTAAAGGTTATTGAAAATGATATTAAATTATCTTTAATTAGGAGATGGGTTTTAAATGGGGAAGAAAAGGGGGTAGAGAGTTAATGAATATTTTTAAAGATTGATAAATGATTTTATTGAAGTAATTCCTAATTAAGGAATGGAAGATTTAGAGATCGATTTCAGAAAAAAGATTTTAAATACATCGGCTTAACGTAAGTAAAGCTATAAGAAATGATTATTTAAAAAGATATGTTTTAAAATTAGGAATTTATGGAATAATTATTTTAAGATTTAATAAATGAGATTGGAATATGAGTTTAAAAGGAACCTTGGTTAAGGTTAATGAATCTTGCTTTAAAGATTTAAAGGAATTAAATTTTTGGATCAAAAAGTTTAACAAATGAGGATTTTGTTAAAACCAAAGAAAGATAATGATAAATCCTTAATGGATGATTTGGTATTAAAGATTAAAGGAAAGCATTTTTATTCTAAGGAATAACTGCTTAGGAAAAGTTTGGCTAACAAATTTAGAAATGGAAGAGATTTAATTGAAACTCCATAATAGTACATATTGATTTTTTAACCCACGAGAATTATTCAAAGAGACCATAATCGATAAGGGGAATGCCTATCTGAATACCACCTTGAATAATTTTATGATGTTACTGGAACAAATCAAGATATTAAAGACAATGGTAAAAGACCGAGAATCTTCACATCGAAGGGATTGCTTATTGATGTCTCCATTGGGTGACCATCCAAACGAGATTACCTATGGCAACGACCCCGAAGTCCTTCAAGAGAATTGGGATTTTCAAGGGCTTCTCTCCTTTATTGGATGAGGAATAAAGCGCCTTCAGTTTCGTTCAGTCCCAAAATGAACTCGTATGGATGTGTGCCTAACGTTTTATTTATAATGTATTAATTGATCTCTACTAAACTTATCTCTAGTAGTGGCGGAAAATTTATTCTCTTTGCTTAATATCCTTCTTTGACACGTATGAGCTCAAACGGGATATGGTTCGTAATTATCAGCTGCATGCAATGAAATGACAATGTGGCATGCAAAGTGTTAAGAAATGCAAATGATCAAAGCATGGCTTGGTTTAAGCGTAACTTTGTGTTTAACGAGACCTCAAGCCTTTCAACACTTCAATGACCTAAAACAGGAACATAGAGATAAGGCAATGTGAGCCATTTCCATTGGCATATGGCCATTCCCTTCTAGATAAAAAATTGTATCATGGTATGGAGCCCAACTATTTTATTTGTGTGGATGACGGTAGAGAGATCTCTGGGAAAAGTCGGTTACGACCGAGGAGTCATATTCAAGCTTCCATCTAGAGGGTTAGCATATAAAGATGGTTTGGGTTTGTATAACAAAAAATTAATGAGTTATTTTCTCACGGGTACATTCCCCTAGTAGAGGTGTTCCCATCAATTAAGGAAGATCCTATGCCTTGTTCATTGTTGGCATTAAATACTCCAATACAAACCTATGGTTTCAAACTAAAGGCACAATAGCCTAACAATTTTAGACAATTCAAATAAACTTATTTGAAAAGGTTTTTAAAAGAATGTCAGTAGAATAATATCAACGGTTTTGATAAAGTAAGTATTTTATTTATCATAATACAAAAACCCATTATGCACTTACGGCGTGGTCTTATGAGATACCTTTCTTTTGTTTGCAAAACTACCATTTTAAGTTTCTCATACTAGTCTCATGACTGACTCGGAGTTTATTATTTTTCCTTCTAAACTCTGGATGCCCTTATTTTTCCACATGGGCAGCCTAGGAGTAGTCAAGTGTTGTTAGTGTTTGGAGCTGTTTAGGAGCACCTTTTAGGGAAGAAGATTGGAGTCAAATACAGAGATTTTTGGATTTGCACTCTGCTGTCTTATTTAATTTTCATTGTATCTTGTATTACTTTGATGTATCTAATGTACCTCATGTATATATGATGTAAGTTATCAATGAAGTAATGAAAAATATCATTTTTCTTATGTTTTAGTATGTTAATACCCCAAACAATCTGCCTTTCTAACACTTGGGTTTCGGCACTTGAATATCGTAAATGTATTAAGTGTTGATTCTCGAGGGTCGAGAAGGTGGGTTGTCATAGTTGGTATTAGAGCTTTCGTTTATACAAACCTATGGGGTATAAATCATTAGAGCTAGGGTTAGTAATGCCCTAAGGAAAAAATGACCTTAAATTTAAAATTTAATGTGAAATTTAGAAGTAAATAACGAACCTTTCCTATCTATTTGAGCTTCAGCATTTCCCTAGGATATCCGTCTGAATGCCTAAACCATTTTCTTACTATGGGAACATAATAGAAGATGAGCGGTGGAAGAGGACGTTGTAGGGGAAGGAGTAATAACGCCTCAAATGGTCATAACCTAAATGAAACAGAAACCAGAAAAGCAGCTTTAAGTTTCCACTGAACCCATTTTAGCAGATTTGTATAAAAAGTACACAATTCTAGGTGGTAATTCATTTAAGGGTTCTGAATATGTTATCGAAGCTCAGGCTTGGCTTTGTTCAAGCAAAAGGATTTTAAAATGATTGGATATAAAAGATAAGCAGAAGAGGCTGTTAGCGTCTTGGCTGCTTCAAAATTAAGTTTTGGTCTGGTAAGAAACGATCACCCAAGAGAAATTAGATGACGAATTATCTTAGGTGCAGTTCAAAGAGTCTTTTGAAGAATAATATATACCATATGCGGGAATATCCCAATTACACATAGAGTTTACGGATTTTGAGACACCCCACCTCCGTTAGTGTCACTCTCAAAGGGAATGCCCTAATTTTGGTGGAGGTTTATAAGTATAAGTCACAGATATACAAGACTGATATAAGAACACATATTTTTTAACAGCGGAAAACAACAACTTTTATTTCATTAAAATACGTGTTACACAAACCATGCCATAATTGTCTTACAATTCTTCCAAAATCATAACATCTTCATAATTGTCTTGATTACATTATTTAAAGAAGCATAAAGAAAACATAAATAAACTGCATAAGTCCCATAGTTGCTGCCAAAGCCATAGTCCAAAACGAAAAAGATCCAAGCAATACATTCTTTCTCTTCAAGCTGGATGTGAAAGCTGGTCAAGCTGCGGTATTCCCTCCCTGTGGACCTGGGGGGACGGGGAGGAACGAAAGAAAAGAAGGCGAAAGAAAAGTAGAGTCATACATAAAGCCTGAGTAAGTCTAGTACTATTCAGTCTATGAATAAAGAACTGGGTATGATAAGCATAAACTGGAAATGAGAAAGCACCATAAACTAAGTTAAGTTGTCTTGGGTCGAATACACTATCGTACCCCATGTTAATCTCTGTACCCATATAAACTAGTTCCCAAAAGGCACCCCATAGTCAGGGTGAAGTGATCCATTTCTGATGATCGGCTCCTACTCGCATAGTTACATGTGTCTTACGGCCCCCGATGTTGTAGTTACCTATGCTGGTCCCACCATAGGGTGTATCAAGTCCCATGGTAGCGACCCGACACAATCCTAGAATGCACAGGTATGCTACTGGTGCCCAGTGCCATATTTTTCTGCGCCGGAGTGTGTGCACGCCCGCACCCCGTTAGAACCTACACTGCTGCACCACCGCCGTCGATTTGACCTCTTATAGTCAGCACAGTAATCATGCCCCACCCTTCCTAGTTCAGGGTATCCTGATACACCTTGTAGGGTTACTGCTGAAAAGGGTCCCCCGCTACTAGGTTTTCTATTTCTAGCCAACATGATAAGTTGGTTAAGTGTTTTGTAAACCTAACCCCAAATCAGTCTGTATAGTTTAGCATGTTCCATTTTGATTAAGTATTAATTCAATTTACTTAATCCTACCAATCCTGACTCAGCCTTAATTGTCTTATTAAAGCCTTGACCTCTCACATTAGACAAGTATTGTTGTGGCTGCCTGTTGCCGGTTGGGTCCGGGCAGTCTTACGCCACAACTCAGTCTAACCTCGGGTCCTTATTGGGCTCCGTGTTTAACCACCCACATTGGATAGGTATTGTTGTGACTACTGGACAGTCGGGCGGTTCCGGGCAGGTTTACATCACAACTCAATCCAACCTCGGGTTAAACACATCGTATTTTCTACATTTACATATTTTGTCTCTTTCCTTTTTATATGTAAATATTTGCGGCCCATTATTTAAATTCATCTTTATTGGTTTAAAATTTATTTATGCCACTTAATTATTTTCAAGGTTGTTGGCATGCGTCAAACATGCCAACACATATTTTAACCCAATCGTCGTTACCCCCGTTTTTACACATTCGCTACAATATAAGATATGTTGGGTTTAACATTTAAACCCAACTTAGCCATATGAAAAGGGGAGGCTTACAACATGGTGTTTATATATTCTAAGTGACATAAAAGGGGAGTGTGAGCGCATGAACTTGCAACATAACGATTTAATTAACATGAATTAGGCATATGTGAACTTGTATGGTAACAACATATAATTATGGCATAAACATACTTAAACATGAATCATTCTATTCATATAATCATAGCATAAACATACATAGACATGAATCATGGTTTTTAATTTATTCATGTAAACTTGCAATTGGAATGTAAATCCAACTTAATTTATGTGCTACCTATATCGCCATATGATTTTTATAACAACATAGGCCTAAACATTGTTTCAACTAGGCATAACACCAAACATAGTTTGATCATGTTCATAAAAATGCTTACTTTTGTTTCTAATACAAAAGTATGATTTGCCAATTCCAACATAGATTCATATAAACCATAGTACTTAGTCAAGTCCAATTACACACTAAAAGTGATCATAAAAGTATGTACATCATATTAGCATAATGGTGAATCATATTTTTGCATGAATCCCAAATAAACTACTACAACATATGATTGTTAACATGAATCATATACTTGCATGAATCTAAATTAAATCACTACAAACATGTAGTTGTCAATTTCCAACATAAATCCCATAATTGCAAATATCCAATCGTTATACCACAACAATTCCAAATCGTTTAGAATCAACGCAACATACAAACATAGATTATTATCGCCACAAATCGATTACAATTCTATTTCTCATTTTACACAAATCAAACGCAATTATTTATTCACATCGGAATAGCACTCTGCTTATAACGTATGACGAATCTTCAATTCACGAATCTGAATTCTGAATTTGGAGATGCTATCCTTTGTTGTAGGCGTTGCTTTGATTTTAATTGACGTTGCTTTAAGCTTTCGAATTATCTCCTAATTGTCTCTCAATTTCTGACGGCTATTCATAGTCTCTCCTCAGCAGCATGACTGTCTCATCTCCATTTTTGTTTATGTGAATTAGGGTGTGCCTTAGGTCCTTTTTATAGAGTTTTAGAGTTGATTCAGACCGTCGATGGAGCTTGGTTTAATAATAGCCGTTCGTTCAAACGAGAGACCAACCAGGAGCTGACACCTAGCCCTAGTGATAAGGCAAGGCTCAGAAAATCGACCAAACACAGACTAGGCAAGCCAGTGGGCCTGGGTTCGACCTGGCTCAGTGGCCAGGTCGACATGCCAGTCGACACCGTGTCGACTTGGCAGTCGACACGGGTGACCCAGGTCGACTGCCCAGTCGACCTGGTTAGCCCCAGGTCGACTGCCAAGTCGACCTGGGTGCCTTGGGCGGGAAAATTCCCGCCTTGGCCAATTGGGCCCGATTTTGAATTTTGAATTAGTTTTTCTGGGCTGTTTTGATCTGTTTGAATTTTAAACTGAATTCTAAAACTTCCGGAGGCCATATCTTCCTCATGCGGAGTCCGTTTTACGTAAAATCGGACTCTATCTCAAGCAGAATTCCGAGACGAACGCAATGGCATATCCCGTTTCCCTCAATTCTTTGATTTGAAGTTAGTTATACTTTAATTTGTAAATTTCACTATTATAGAATACACGGGATGTTACATTCTCCCCCACTTAAAAAGGATTTCGTCCCCGAAATCTTCAAGTTCAGGAAGAATGTACATCCTAACATCCAAACATCCATCTACTCATCCATCAAACACGAGCATCCGTTGTCCTTAAAAGACTTCTAATGCTTCATGATCATATGCGAAGTGTGTGTGTACATGTACTTATCTAATGCAAAATCTGTCGATCTACTGATTCAGTTGACCTCCTTAATGCAAATTATTTAAGTTCCATGAATCCATTATGTATGCAAATTTTCCTATTCATGATTCTACATGAGTGCACAATCATTCATACAAATGCAACATCCATATGACAACACATTAAACTTCAACCATATACGAATATAAATACATTTATGCATATGCAATATGAAGTGACTGAGCCGATCTAAAACCTAGATTGTGTGTGTATATGCAACCACGAGCAACCACTAGCAATCACTTGCAACCACTTGCAACCATCGTCCATAACATGTTTCAATTACATGTTTTCATCCAAAGGGTTTCTTCCTAAAAGATAAAGTCGAGGAGATATACCTAAAAAGATAGATAAAAGCGCAACCTAAGGAAAAAGAAAGATCAAAGATGTACCCTCGAAAAGAAAAGGGTAGGCTGCGCGTATTCTAGCTTCAGTTTCCCAAGTTGCATCTCCCTCGGCGTCGCTCCACTGAACTTTGACGAGCTTGACTTCGTGGTTGCGTAGCTTCTTCACTTCCATTCCTAATATGCGGGTTGGAACTTTCCTCACGGTTGCTTCGCGTTCCACTTCAGCTTCTTCTAGGATGTTTAGCTCTACCACTTCAGTAGATTCATGTAGACATTTTCGGAGATGTGAAACATGAAAGACGTTGTGAACTCCGGCCAATTTTTCGGGTAGCTCTAATCTATAGGCCATTTTCCCAATTTTCTCGATGATAGGGAATAGCCCTACGAACCTTGGTGCTAGCTTCCCTGTGGTTCCAAAACGAACAATGTTCCTTAGCGGAGATACCTTAAGAAAAACTCTATCCCCAACCTTAAATTCAAGGTCGGTCCTCCTCTTGTCAGCGTAGGATTTTTGTCTATCTTGGGCTGTCTTCATTCTTCTTCGTATTAAGTCTACTTTCTCTAAAGTCTCTCGGATCATATCTGGTCCAAGTATGAGCTTATCAATAGACTCCCACAAACAAGTGGGCGATCAGCATGGTCTTCCATATAAAGCTTCGAAGGGCGCCATTCCGATGGTTGCTTGGTAGCTGTTGTTGTAGGCAAATTCCACCAAAGGAAGATGGTCTTCCCACGTCCCTCCAAAGTCAAGGACGCACAGTCTTAAAAGGTCCTCCAAAACTCTGTTCACTCTTTCTGTTTGGCTGTCGGTTTGGGGATGATAGGCTGTGCTCAAGCATAACTGTGTGCCTATCGCTTCTTGCAGACTCCGCCAAAACTCACTTGTGAAGATAGGGTCTCGGTCACTAACAATGCTGGATGGTATTCCATGGAGTCGAAAAATTTCCTTGAGGTAAAGAGATGCTAGGGATGAGGCAGTTCTTTTAATTTTGACAGGTAAAAAGTGGGCGCTTTTAGTAAGCCTATCCACTATTACCCAAATGCTAGTGTTGCTTCTCCTAGACCTAGGCAACCCATCGATGAAGTCCATTGAGATGCTACCCCACTTCCACTGCGGGACCTCTAGAGGATGGAGCAGACCGCCAGGCTTTTTCTGTTCTGCCTTAACCTGTTGGCACACCATACACTTTGAAACGAAATCTGCCACGTCCTTCTTCATGCCGTTCCAAAAGAAAGTTCTCTTTATGTCCTTGTACATTTTATCCCCGCCTGGGTGTATCGTCATCTTGGAGTGAGGTGCTTCCTCAAGAACCTTCTTTACTAAATCCCTTGTCGGTGGGACGCATAGTCTTCCGTCTCGCCTTAGCCAACCCTTATCGTCGATGGAGTATCCGTTGAGATGACTTGAAGTCTCACCCCTAATTAGCCTATCAATCGTCTCCACAAGCTGAGGGTCTTCGCGTTGTGCTGTCCCTACTAAGTCCACTAAAGTCGGGCGTACTTCGAGAGATGCTAGCAAGCCTGGTACAAAATCGAAGGAGGGCCTAAAGTCAAAGCTGGCTATAAACTCTAGGCTTTGTCTTTCAACAAACAACGGGCTTAGGGTTAGTTTCTTTCGGCTCAATGCGTCTGCCACTACGTTGCCTTTGCCCGGAGTGTAGGAAATCTCGAAATCGTACGAGGCAAGAAACTCCATCCATCTCTGTTGCCTCAAGTTAAGATCTTTCTGCGAGCAAAGATATTTCAACGATTTATGATCAGTGTAAAGTTCGAACTTCTCACCTAGGAGATAGTGTCGCCAAGACTTGAGTGCAAAGACGATGTCGGCTAACTCAAGATCGTGGGTCGGGTAGTTCTTTTCATGCACTTTCAATTGTCTCTTACCATAAGCTACTACCCTTCCTTCTTGCATTAAGACAGTGCCTATCCCTGTCCCACATGCATCTGTATAAACTGTGAACATCTTGCTTCCATCTGGCAACGTTAAAACTGGGGCTGTTGTAAGAGCCCTTTTCAGTCGTTGGAAAGCAAACTCGCAATCCAAGTCCCAATTGAACACTAGATTCTTCTTGGTCAACTTTGTGAGCGGGGCTGATATCTTTGCAAAGTCTCTGATGAATTATCGATAGAAGCCTGCTAGCCCGAGAAAGCTTCGGACCTCTGTTGCGTTCTTTGGTGTCTTCCAATCCTGCACCACTACTACCTTAGCTGGGTCTACTGCTAATCCTTCCTTGGATACTATGTGCCCAATAAATCTTACTTCCTCTCTCCAAAAGTGGCATTTGGAGAATTTGGCTTTTAGCTGATGGACTCGCAGAGTTTCCATGATTGCCCTTAAGTGCTGAGCATCTTCCTCTTCACTCTTTGAGAAGATAAGGATATAATCTACGAAGACCACTATGAACTTATTGAGGAAATCTCTGAACACCCTACTCATCAAGTCCACGAAGTAAGCAGGTGCGTTTGTCAAGCCGAAAGGCATGACAAGCCATTCAAAGAAGCCGTCTGGGGTTCTGAATGCCGGTTTATCAATGCTATCTTCAACCACCCTTAGTTGATGAAAACCGGTCGCTAAATCGAGTTAGGAGAAAATAGACGCTCCTACAAGCTGATCTAACAGATCGCCAATTCTGGGGAGAGGGTGCCTATTCTTTTTCGTTAGCTTGTTGAGCTCCCTATAGTCAACACATAGACGGAGTGAACCATCCACCTTTGTAGCGAACACCACTGGAGCGCCCCATTCTGAAATGC
Organism: Allium sativum; assembly: GCA_030737875.1. Taxonomy (NCBI): domain Eukaryota; kingdom Viridiplantae; phylum Streptophyta; class Magnoliopsida; order Asparagales; family Amaryllidaceae; genus Allium; species Allium sativum. Next base: position 30,498,419 of record CM060926.1, on the reverse strand, counting down.
TCCTTCTAATGAACCCCTTCTCTAGAAGCTCTTTAATCTGTTTACTGAGCTCCTTACTTTCTCGTGGAGCCATAACGGGCAATGCAACGGGCTTTGCATTATCTACAAGATATATGCGGAAGTCTATCTCCCGCTTCGAAGGCAAGCCCTTCACCTCTTCGAAGACATCCGGATATTCCCGGACCACTCTAACCGATTGTAAACTTTCAACAGAGGCATCTAGCGATTCAAGATAACTAAGCATAACCGCATACAAGGGATTACAAGTAATTTCCAAGGTATTACCGAGTTGGGCCAGGAGCCTAACCACCTTTTTCTCACAATCAAGGACGGCACCATTACTGGATAGCCAATCCATGCCCAAAATCAAACCATATCCCAAGAAGCCCGAAACAAAGGCACTACACCTAAATTCTACGCTTAGAATAGAAATTTTCAATCCCACACAGATCATAGACAAATGAGCTGGGCCCCCAATTGGGTTTGAAACAATTAAGATGTCCTCTACCATACTAGTTTCTAGGTGCAGAGATTCTACTAAAGCAGACGAGATAAAGGAGTGTGATGCGCCAGAATCAAATAAAGTGCGAACTGGGTGATCATAAAGATAAACTACACTTTCTACAAAAGTATTTATACCTCGCTATTACAGAGGTGGCGCCTCTAGCACATGAACCTGTGCCCCTGAGGTGGATCCAGCCCTCTGCCCCTGTCCTCTTTTCTTCGGGCAATCCTCAGCCAGGTGGCCTGTCTCACCGCAAGAAAAGCACCCACCATTCATCTTGGCCTTCTTTTTCCGGCAATCTTTCACTAAGTGCCCCACTTTGCCACAGAAATTACACTTCCTCTTCTCTTTGTTGTCTTTCCCGCCCTTCTTAAAGTCTGTTTTCTTGGGTTGCAAACCCTCTTTCTTTCCTTGAGAGTTTTATGCCTTTGTCTCCTTCTTGCCCTTATCCTCTTCGTTCAGCAATGCCATCTGTACCAATCTTTCATATGTAGCTCCCATGGGTATATGTGTCATGGCCAAACTGTGTAATGGTTCATTCAACCCTTTGAAAAAATAGAGAGCCTTCTTGTGCGGGGTGTTGACTAGGTCCAGTCCGAATCTAGCCAGCTCATCGAACTGATTAACATACTCTTTGACTGTCATATTCCCTTGCTTAAGAAATAAGAATCTTTCCAACTGCAAACTCCTTTCAGCGTCTGAGAGAAATTTAGCCTCAAACCTTGCCCTAAAGTCCTCCCATGTTTCCACTGATCTTTCTGCATTAGTGACTTCCTACAAGTAGGAAGCCTCACCTTTTAGTAGCCACACTGCCAGCTGTACCTTCCGCCTATCTTCTACCTCAACGATGACGAATAAGTCCTCGGTTTCCTTTTGCCAATTCCTAGCTGCCACGAAGGACTCAGTTCCATGAAAGTCCTTTCCTCCCATAGCTTTAAAATCTTCACATATCTTAGCAAAAGTATTTCCCCGCGGAGGAGGTGGAGGAAGAGGTGCTGCTGCAGCTGGATGATTTCCTGCAGCTGGGGAAGGAGGAACGGTAGGACCTGGCTGAGTGGCCCTTCCTTCGAAGAATCGTCTAAACCAACCAGGTATTGGTATACCGTCTGGCAAGTTAAGTTCTTCGGACATGCTGAAACAAAAAGGATAGATTCAAAACGAAAGATAAAATATAGTAACTATGGCTTTGGGGGACTTTGCCTTTTTAAAATATAATATTTTATCTTTAAAAATGCTTCTTTAAATTTTCCTTTGAAAATAATTTTTCAAAACTTTTATCTTATATGGTAAACCTATGCTCTGATACCAAGTGAAACACCCCACCTCCGTTAGGGTCACTCTCAAAGGGAATGCCCTAATTTTGGTGGAGGTTTATAAGTATAAGTCACAGATATACAAGACAGATATAAGAACACATATTTTTGAACAGCGGAAAACAACAACAACTTTTATTTCATTAAAATATGTGTTACACAAACCATGCCATAATTGTCTTACAATTCTTCCAAAAACATAACATCTTCATAACTGTCTTGATTACATTATTTAAAGAAGCATAAAGAAAACATAAATAAATTGCATAAGTCCCATAGTTGCTGCCAAAGCCATAGTCCAAAACGAAAAAGATCCAAGCAATACATTCTTTCTCTTCAAGCTGGATGTAAAAGCTGGTCAAGCTGCGGTATTCCCTCTCTATGGACCTTGGGGGGGGGGACGAAAGAAAAGAAGGCAAAAGAAAAGTAGAGTCAGACATAAAGCCTGAGTAAGTCTAGGACTATTCAGTCTATGAATAAAGAACTGGGTATGATAAGCATAAACTGGAAATGAGAAAGCAACATAAACTAAGTTAAGTTGTCTTGGGTCGAATACACTATCGTACCCCATGTTAATCTCTGTACCCATATAAACCAGTTCCCAACAGGCACCCCATAGTCAGGGTGAAGTGATCCATATCTGATGATCGGCTTCTATTCGCATAGTTACATGTGTCTTACGGCCCCCGATGTTGTAGTTACCTATGCTGGTCCCACCATGGGGTGTATAAAGTCCCATGGTAGCGGCCCGACACAATCCTAGAATGCACAGGTATGCTACTGGTGCCCAGTGCCTTATTTTTCTGCGCCAGAGTGTGTGCATGCCCGCACCCCGTTAGATCCTACACTGCTGCACCACCGCCGTCGATTTGACCTCTTACAGTCAGCCCAGTAATCGTGCTCCACCCTGCCTAGTTCAGGGTATCCGGATACACCTTGTAGGGTTACTGCTGAAAAGGGTCCCCCGCTACTAGGTTTTCTATTTCTAGCCAACATGCTAAGTTGGTTAAGTGTTTTGTAAACCTAACCCCAAATCAGTCTGTATAGTTTAGCATGTTCCATTTTGATTAAGTATTAATTCAATTTACTTAATCCTACCAATCCTGACTCAGCCTTAACTGTCTTATTAAAGCCTTGACCTCTAACATTAGACATGTATTGTTGTGGCTGCCTATTGCCGGTTGGGTCCGGGCAGTCTTACGCCACAACTCAGTCTAACCTCGGGTCCTTATTAGGCTCCGTGTTTAACCACCCACATTGGATAGGTATTGTTGTGACTACTGGACAGCCGGGCGGTTCCGGGCAGGTTTACATCGCAACTCAATCCAACCTCGGGTTAAACACATCGTATTTTCTACATTTACATATTTTGTCCCTTCCTTTTTATATGTAAATATTTGCGGCCCACTATTCGAATTCATCTTTATTGGTTTAAAATTTATTTATGCCACTTAATTATTTTCAAGGTTGTTGGCATGCGTCAAACATGCCAACACATATTTTAACCCAATCGTCGTTACCCCCATTTTTACACATTCGCTACAATATAAGATATGTTGGGTTTAACATTTAAACCCAACTTAGCCATATGAAAAGGGTAGGCTTACAACATGGTGTTTATATATTCTAAGTGACATAAAAGGGGGTGTGAGCGCATGAACTTGCAACATAACGATTTAATTAACATGAATTAGGCATATGTGAACTTGCATGTTAACAGCATATAATTATGGCATAAACATACATAAACATGAATCAGTCTATTCATATAATCATAGCATAAACATACATAGACATGAATCATGGTTTTTAATTTATTCATGTAAACTTGCAATTGGAATGTAAATCCAACTTAATTTATGTGCTACCTATATCGCCATATGATTTTTATAACAACATAGGTGTTAGATCGAAATTTGGACCTAACACCCAAATTGTTATGAACAGTAGAGAATTTCAAATGAAGAACAAGGAAAAAGAAAACAACACTCAGAATTTATAGTGGTTCGGCGTTAACGAGCCTACGTCCACTTTATATATTATTGATTATGCTTTAAAAGCTAATACAACAATGATTTCTCTCAATATTTCAGTAGTTTGACAACAATGGAGGATTCAGTACTCAATATTGCCAAAAAGATCCCGAAAAATGCCAAGCTCTGGGCTATTTATAGCTGATTTTGTCAGGCGGATCGTGGACACGTGGCACGAATCACGAGAGCATCGGATCGCATCGCCACCGTTGGAGAAACAGTCAAATTAGCCGTTGTGGACAGGTGTCGTGATCTGCTTGAAAATCGGATCGTGCAGATGGGGAGAATTGGACCAGATGACGGTTAGGGACACGTGTCGCCAGATCCGTGCGATTCGGATCGCTGAAGACCAGCTCGCGCTTGAATGGGTCAGAGGGTTCGGTGCGCACCAAGGGATCGGATCGGTTCGCTCTGGGCAACAATATAAGTTTGGATCGGATCGCCTGGATGCGTCGTTCGCTGATAAGATGGGGGCGAGACGATGGTTCGCGATCCAATATTGGACGAGACGATGGTACGCGATCCGACGGTGGGCGAGACGATGGAGTGCGATCCATTTCTTCATATTCTTGGGGAACGTGGTTTCCTGTTTTCCTCTTACGAATGATCCTGGGTGGCTTGGTCAAAAAGCGAGCCAACATTTTGCCCCCTCGAAGTATGTTTTATCGATGATGGAACATGCTTCGAAGATTCTAATCTACCTTTTCTTGAAGGGACGTAAATCAACAGTCGCATTGGTTCAAATCAACGCATGCATGAATCGGATCGCCATAGAGCGCCACGGTCCGAGTGGTCACGTGCTCGTCTCGAGCTGAGTATCTAGGCCTTTATGCGAAACGAGGCGGACTTTCCTTCGAGTCGTGTCAGGCTTTGAGTTTGGTGGGCCATCGTTTGAGGCGGTCCGTGGGCTTTTATGCGATACAAGCTTTGGATCGTGGCCTGCATGATGTTTCGTGGACCGAATAGGACAAAGAAAGGGAGACAAACGGTCGCCCTCTTTGCCTATATAAGCTGACCTTCCCCTCTTCACTCTCCTTCTTCTTTCCCTCTGCCGTATCGTTTCGCCTTAGCCATTGAAAAACGAACCCAACTTTTTCAAACTTTCGAAAATTCAAGTATTCTCTCAGTTTTTAGAAAGGTAACTTCATAGAAAACATTCTAATTTGTAAACGCTACACTTTCCTGAATTTTTACGACTAATTCGAGGGAGAAACAGTAGAAATCCGCAATTTTCTGAAGAAATCACCAAGTTGCCATGGCCATTGGGCGTAGAGCTCGGAATTCGAGGATGGGAAGAAGAGGAGGAAAACGAAGGAGGCAGAAGGAGAAGGAAAGCCGGCTCGGATCATGGTCAAGGATAGAAGACGAAAGCGAGTGGCGAGACGAAAGATCGAGGTGGCAGCAAAGGGACGTATCGTGGGGGTCGCAACGGTTCGTGAAGGAGCGATCCCTTCGCCCGGCGATTCGATGGGGGCGATTCCCCCGCCCTGCGATCCGAAAGGGGCGATCCCTCTGCTTCGCGATCCGACTCATAGCTGTCGATACGAAGAAATTTCAGACTTTAATCAACGCCTTGTCACTATAAAACTCTGAACAGTTAAGATAGAGCCTTGACGTTGGACTTTCTGGACTAAATGACCCCATAATTTGACGGCATACGACGATTAATGCTCTGATGATCTTGATTACTTTCACGCTTTATTTTAAATGCACACACGAGTACACACACCAGCACTTGCACACACGGGGGACGGGTAGCGTTAATCTCATTGGTCATGTTTTCTCGTCATAGCAGCAATGTCGAATGATCACTCTTCTTCAAGATCTGTAGCAGAAGCGGAATCCGAGACTCCTGAACAGTACAATCCTGAAATTCCTCCAATCAATCCGGGAGGTGAAGATTCCGGATCTGAGTACGAAGCCACAGAATCAGATCCGACGGAAAGTACTTCATCCAGCAACGATTCTGAGACTGATGAGCGAGCTCCTGACGAGATCCCAGGCGCACTCGCGATAGATAAATTTTCTGATTCTTTAGCGTCTGAGCTTGACGAGATAAAACTTAAAAGAATCTGCTTAAGACACGGCATTCCTTGGGACGATGTCTTGACGCCTGGAAGCGAAGATAGACCCCACCTAGCACCGGAAGGGTATATGGTGATCAGTCGAACAATGTGTCTAGTAGGAGCTATTCCTCCGTTTCCTCCGATCGCCATTGAAACTTTAAGACGACTAGGTATTGCTCCGATGCAGCTTCATCCAAACGCCTACGCATCTCTATACTCCTTATATGTTGCATATGCGGAGATCCTGCATGCCGAACTTAAATTCAGAGATCTGGTGTTCTTCTTTCTTTTCAAGCACCGTTCTTCGGCAACTCCAAACTTTTCCTTCTTTGAATCAGTGGCGAACAGGAAGGTTCTGTACGATGGTTATAGCAGTATAGGGGACCCTAAATCTGATTGGTTTTATATAAGGAAACAGGCCGGATGCTCACGAAGATGGCTTAAATCAAGTAAACTTCGATCTTCTAATCGAATATCTTGCTTGAGGAGTCTAAGTATTAACATTTTTCCCCCTTTTACTTTGTCTTAAACAGATCATATCTTCCCGAAAACGGAGGGTCCGTTATATAACCATCGATTATCCATTCTTTCACAGAGCAGATCCGACTTTCTGAGAATCAAAAAATGCATTACTGATGATAACCTTCACAAGCATCGTCTTCTAGACAGAAGATTTGGACTCGGGACTGGCGGCAAACCTTATAAGTATGTGCCCCCAATGGAAGGAGAGGGAACTTCGCAAGCGGCTGAAACAACTAAGTTTCGCAAGAGTCCTTCTCCGATAGTTATCCAAGATGACGAAGACTGGAACATATACAGAGGGGATGAGGCCCACGGTGACATATCGAAGGAAATTCCTATCTCTGCTCCAATAGAAACTGTTGCTGCCGACGATTTGACAGAAGAGCAATTATTTGACGAGCTGAATAAAATCCCTCTACCCGATGATGTATCTACGGAGAAAGACTTCGGAGAGGGGCCTTTCTTCCCTGCTTCTGAGGAGGCGATCGCTTCAACTAGTGGACGAGAAACTGGTCAGACGAGCCTGTCTTCAGGCCCGGGTCTGTTAGGGGGAATTATATGGGATGCACACATCACACACACTGTCTGACCCTGCAGTCTAACTTCGCGGGTATTCAAAGTTTTAATATACTCTTTTCTTTTTTGCAGGAACGATGTCCCGCAGGAAATCTTATTCATATCGTTCTCTCCGCGAGGGCACACCACCTTCGCCCGGATACTGAGCGCCCTCGCGGTCCTCCTCATAGGCCGAGTTCCTCGCAACCTCGATCCCCACCCAAATCAACCTCTACCAGGCCTTCGAGTCATCCGACAATTCCGACCGGGGGAAAGAAACTTCCAAAAGAGTTGACTCCTCCAAAGAGTGCACCTTCCCACAGTCGGTCGTCCAAAAGGCGTCACGAATCCAAAGATAGGGACAAAGATTCCTCCAAAGAAACTGAGAAGGAGAGAAGTGACATTGTCCCCACCAGCCAACCAGAGTTAGCTGCCCCCGGGTCACGGGATTACGTCCATGGTCCCGAGATCCAAGGTAGGCTGGAAAAGCTGCGGGAACAATTTCCAGGCATGTTTTTTGATAGGATGGTCTTTGTTCCTGCCTTAGAACCAGTCCCTAAAAATTGGGATGATGAAGTTATCAGACACATCCAGCACGCAGCCAGGCAATATGAGATGATGAAAAAGCACGCAGTTAACCTTTCGGAAGTCATTCGAAAACTCGAAGTAGAAGCACACAGGTCTAAAGCAAAACTTGAAAATAACGAGAGGGCTACGACAAAATTGGAAAAAGACCTGGAAGATGCTCAGTCCCAGCTTTCTTTAGCACGGAGGAACGCTGAAAGTTATAAGACTGAATTAGAGAATGCCAAGCAGCGTTTTCATTCAGAACTGGACTCTTATAGCCAGGAAAAAATGGCCTTAAAGAAGGAGGTTGAAGACCTCAAAATGGCCAACATCGAGTTGAAAACGGCACAAGGCCATTTTGAAACTGAGAAGGCTGCTTGGGAGGCAGAAAAAGCGAGTTTAAAGGAGAGTTTGGCTCTGGCTAAAGCAGAAAAGGTGATTTTAAACGAACAGGTCTCGGATGCGGAGAGGAGGGCAGCCCTCGCCGAAAAGAACGTTGAAAGTGCCATTGAATTGGCCACTGCTTCTAACAACAAACTCCTTGCAAGAGAGAAGGAGATTGAGGGGTTTGAAGAAATGATTTTCGATTTCCTTGGCCAGGTTCTCAAAACTCGCAACATCTCATGGATCCCGGATTACCATGTTACTTTGGCCAACTTATGGGATGCCATTGTGGAGGGCGAAAATCATAGACTGGGGGTCGAAGAGATCAATGAGGATGAATTGATGAAGAGCAACCTAAGAGACAACGAGCCTGAGGACCGTGCAGAGGGTCGTCGCCTAATCTTGGTAGAGATGGAAAAGGAGAGGACTCTGGCTAAGGGCAAAGGGAAAGCTGATGAGGGCTCGAGTTCGGCCGTGGAGCCCAAGACCTCCGGGGTTGAGGAATATCATCCCGATGATCCATTAATCCCTTTGGGTCGAACTCCCATAGTCATTGGAGCCTCTGCAACTACTCAAAAAGAAGCATCTGCTGAAGGTATTTCTCTCTTTTCCCCGCAATTTGCTAAAGCAATTGCAAATTGTCGTCGTCTGGCAGAACAACCAATTGAATTAGTAATGTGTGTCTCTCGTAATGCAGGTGGCGAGCCCGTCGACAAGGGTGCTGAAAAAGAGAGAGAAGTGGAGAAGGAGGCTGCCCGGCCGGGTGCTGGTATTGATGTTTCAGAGCAGGTAGAGGTCCCAACAGTAGAAGGAAGCATCTCGGCTCCTAGCACCAATGTACCCAAAGATGCTGAGACTATCGAAGCTTTAAAAGACATGGACGGTCGTCATGTGGATGACGAAGAGGACATTACCGGTACCAAAAAGGCCGATGATGATGATGATTACGAGGAACCCCTGGCCAGCCGAAAAGCCAGAAAACAGAAAGAGTTGGCTTCAAAGAAGGTGGGAGATGAGGCTTTGGACGTAGTCCCTCTTGTAGAATTCGATCCCAAAACTGGGATGATTGTGAAAATCCAGCCCAAGTCCATCAGCCGGCAGCTTCACTTCGCAAACCCCGATGACTTCCCGGCTTCCCTCTCCAGTAGAAGCAAGAGAAAAGAGGTGGAAGAGGAGACTTCAGAGGAGTCGGATGTTCCCCTCGTAGACAAGCGGAAGAGAAAGAAAGGGGATCCATCTGAAGCCGACAAGGAGAGGCTGGAGAGGCAGAAGCAAGAGAAGAGGTTAAGGCGTAAATAGGATGTTTGTTGTTTGTTGATATTTTGTCTTTAGGTTTTCCACTGGCCAGAAAGTGTAATTGTGAGACTGGTCCTCACTTTTGTTTCTAGGTTGTTTTTTCACTTTGTTGATTTGCAGTATATAAACAAGGGTTTATCTTTCCTTGCATCATTGTGTACCAGTATTCAAAGAAACTTTCCATGTTTAGTCATTAGCCAACTATTAATAATTATAAATCAGTCAATCAACAGGAAGAAGAATGTTCATGCTATGTTACACTGTTGTATCAAAGTTTAGTGTTTGCATATGAGTGCCTGGTGCCCCCCAATCAGTTGTTACCATAGCATCTGACTGGGGTTTACTAGGGATTGATTAGTACTGTCGGCAAGTTGCCCCCTATTTCTGAATACGGGGGTATAGGAGATTTCATGAGATAACAGTAGTTCAGTCAGCCCTTGTTCCTTTAGCAGGGAATAAGTTCTTTCTCTGCGCTCAATCGGAGACGCTTCTATACTGTCTCTCTCTCTGGAGAGTTAGAGTTTTGCGCTTGAAGATTCATTCGCTCCCCGATCCTTCAGCGGGGAAGGAGCTATTTCTCAGCGCTCAATCGGAGACGCCTTTATACTCTCTCTCTCTCTCTCTCTTTGGAGAGTTAGAGTTCGAGCTCAGCGATTCACTCGCTCCCCGATCCTTCAGCGGGAAAGGAGCTCTTTCTCAGCGCTCAATCGGAGACGCCTTTATACGCTCTCTCTCTGGAGAGTTAGAGTTCGAGCTCAGCGATTCACTCGCTCCCCGATCCTTCAACGGGAAAGGAGCTCTTTCTCAGCGCTCAACCGAAGACGCCTTTATACTCTCTCTCTCTCTCTCTGGAGAGTTAGAGTTTGAGCTCAGCGATTCACTCGCTCCCCGATCCTTCAGCGGGAAAGGAGCTCTTTCTCAGTGCTCAATCGGAGACGCCTTTATAGTCTCTCTCTCTCTCTCTGGAGAGTTAGAGTTTATGTTTCAAGCAGTCTGCAATCATGCATGCTCATTAAACTCATCCTAGTTGTATACTTTAACCATGCTCCGTGGACTAAAGCTAGTCGGACAAGCAGTTGGAGCCTTTGCCAAAGCTTTGGGTTCCTCCGATTAGTCTACGGGAGGAACGGTTGGCACCGGAATTCGGGTACCTGCATTATTCACATTGATTTTCATAAAAATAAACAGGCAAATAAATAAAGATGCAAAAAAAAGGCAAATGACACACGGTATTTTTATAGTGGTTCGGTCAAATCATGACCTACATCCACTTTATAATCTCTTGCTTTTAAGGAATCAGACTATTCTAGGCAAGTCATGCCCTGTACATAGCTTTTTAGCAAAGCAAAAGAATAAATTTTGAAATTCTCATGTTAAATATGGTCGTAAATGTTGGGCATTCCACACTCTGGGGATTTCCCGTCCATCTACGGTTGCCAGCTTGAAGGTTCCATTATCAAGCTTGCTCAGAATAGAGTACGGTCCTTCCCACTTCGCTCCCATATGAGTCGGGGGTGGAAAGACACGTTTCAGAACCAAATCTCCGGGTTCCCAGGTTCGGGCTTGGACCTTTTTGTTGTAATATCGGGCGACCTGTTGTTTGCATCTCAGGGCACGCAGGTCTGCTTCATCCCTCTTTTCTTCGATCATATCCAGGGACTCAAGGAGCAATTCATTATTGGTCATTGGATCATAATAAGTCACCCGATGAGAAGGTACCTTTATCTCAACCGGGATGACTGCTTCCGTTCCAAAAGCAAGGGAGAACGGGTTATGTCCCGTTGCCGATTTATATGTTGTCCTGTAGGCCCATAGTGCCAAGGGCAATTCATCAGCCCACATGGCTCTAGCCCGCTTCATTCTTCTTTTCAGAATGGACTTAATTACTTTATTTGCCGCTTCGACTTGCCCGTTCGATTGTGGCTGCGCCACAGAGGTGTACCGATTCTCGATTTGGTATTTTTGGCAGAAGTTTCTGAATTCAGCACTATCGAACTGAGTTCCGTTGTCTGTTATTACAATCTTTGGAATCCCAAATCGACAGATGATGTTTCTCACGATGAAGTTGATCACTCGTTTAGTTGTGATTGTAGTTAGTGGTTCTGCCTCGACACACTTAGTGAAATAATCTACGGCCACAATAGCGAACTTTGCACCGCCCCTTGCTATGGGGAGACTTCCTATGATATCAATTCCCCACATAGCGAAAGGCCATGGACTCATCATTGTTTTTAACTGACTTGGAGGCGCTCTAGGTATCTTTGAAAATCTCTGGCACGCATCACATCGTCGTGCATATCTTACTGCATCCTTGTTTATGGTAGGCCAGAAATAACCATGCCGCAATACCTTTTTCGCCAAAGTTTGCCCTCCAGTGTGGTCGCCACATTCGCCTTCATGGATTTCCTGCAGCACACGTTTAATGTCATCGTGGACTACACACCGAAGGAGAGGCATTGAAAACCCTTGTCTGTAAAGAACTCCGCCCTGCAGAACATGTCGGGCGGCTTTACGAATCACTTTACGCCTCTCGCTTTTCTTGGTCGGAAGCGTTCCATCCATTAGGAAATTCTTTATAGGGGTCATCCAGGATTCCCTTTCTGGTTCCGTCTCTAGTACTAAGTCGATTTTCATCTGATCTATGCTAGGGGACCGAAGTACTTCAACGGGGGCTAGCCCAGTCACTTCAGGATCGTCAGAACTAGCCATCTTTGCCAACTTGTCTGCCTGATGATTCTCTGACCGCGGAATATGAGATATGCTGTTGTGATCGAAATCATTCAGCAGTTCTTTTACTTTCTTTAAGTATAAAATCAATCATGCACTTTTAGCTTGGAATCTTCCAGTGACTTGATTCACAACTAACTTGGAGTCGCAGAAGATGTTCAGCTTTGTGACTTCTAGTTCCTTTGCAATCATTAATCCGGCTATCAGAGCTTCATACTCGAAATCGTTGTTAGTGGCATGAAACTCCATTCGGATTGCATAGGTTATTAATCGTTTCTCGGGGGTTTCAAGCACTATTCCAGCGCCGGATCTTTCGTCGTTCTTAGCACCATCAATGTACAATCTCCAGGCATTAGGATCGAAAAGTAACTTTGAAGGATCAACTTCCTTGTCTGCTATATCTTCCTCTGGGACAGTGAACTCTGCTTTGAAGTCCGCTATCACTTGCCCCCGAATTGATCGCCTGGGCTGAAAGTTCAAATCAAATTGACTTAACTCAATATTCCATTTGAGTAACCTTCCAGATGCCTCCGGTCTCTGTAAAACTTGCTTGAGTGGATGATCAGTGTATATGGTGATAGGATGTGCCTGAAAGTAGTGCCGAAGTTTTCTGGAGGCAATCAGTAAACTATACGCCAGCTTCTCTATTCGTGGATAATTACGCTCTGCTGCTGTCAATTTTTGCTCACATAATACACAGGTCTTTGGACCTTATTCTCTTCCCTTACTAACGCTGAGCTGATCGCATGGGATGACACTGCCAAATACACGAATAAATCCTCGTCATCTATTGGTTTAGATAGAATCGGAGGTTTCTCCAAGTGCCTGAGCAAATTCTGAAACGCTTCTACGCAGTCAGATGTCCATTTAAAGTGGCGTTTTCCTCGCTTCATTAATTCGAAGAATGGGATGCACTTATCCGTAGCCCTGGAGATAAATCTGCTTAGTGCGGCCATTTTTCCGGCAAGGCTTTGAACATCCCTAATTTGCCTAGGTTCCTGAATGTTTCTGATTGCCGCGATCTGGTCTGGATTAATTTCGATACCGCGGGAACTGACAATGAATCCCAAGAATTTTCCAGAAGCAACCCCGAATGAACATTTGGTTGGATTGAGTTTCATTCCATACTTTCGAAGAATGCCGAACATCTCCGCCAAGTCAGTAGTATGTTGAGAAGATTGCTTGGACTTAACCAACATATCGTCGACGTATGCTTCCATTGTTTTCCCGATTTGGTTATAAAACATTCTGTTGACCAAACGTTGATATATAGCGCTTGCGTTCTTCAAGCCAAAGGGCATTACCACATAACAATATAATCCCAGATCGGTGATAAAACTAGTGTGCTCTTGATCTGGAGCATGCATCGGAATTTGGTTGTATCCTGAAAAAGCATCCATAAATGAGAGAAGCTCGTGACCTGCTGTTGAGTCTACCAACTGGTCAATCCGAGGCAATGGGAAACTATCTTTTGGACAGGCTTTGTTCAAATCCGAGAAGTCGATACACGTTCGCCACTTCCCGTTGGCCTTCTTTACTAGGACTGGGTTCGAAATCCAGTCTGGGTAGGTCGAATCTCTGATAAATCCATTACTCTTTAGTTTTCCAATCTCTTCATTCAAGGTAGCGGACCTCTCTGGGCCCAGCATTCGCCTTTTTTGCTTTACTTGAGGATGTTTGGGGTCAATGCTCAAAGAATGGCTCATGATTGATGGGGATATCCCGCACATGTCTGCGTGGGTCCAAGCAAATACATCCAAATTGTTCTTTAAGAAATCCGTCAATTCTTCAGCAAGATTCGGACTTAACTGGGATCCAATCTTAAGGACCTTCTCCGGGTCACTGTCATCGATTGGTACATCCACAGTTGCCTCGTTGGGAGTCGCCATTCTGCCCCCGGGTTCTTGATCCTCTCTGGGATCTATATCCTCGGGCATCTCTCTGGGCAACTCTCCAACGATTATCCTCTTTGGTTGCTATAAGGCCTCCGCCCCCAAAGGGGGAGGAGTGCCTTTAGTTTCGATATCCCCTCCATTGCGAAGTAACTTTAGTTCGGCAACATAACACGCTCGCGCAACAACTTGATCCCCTCTGACGATACCAATGCCAGCTTCTGTGGGGAATTTCAATAACAAGCACCAGGGGGCTATACAGACTCTGAACTTTGCGAGGGCCGGTCGGCCCAAGAAGGCATTGTAGGGCGATTCAACATCCAAAACCACAAAGGGAAGGATTCTCACTCTCTGGCGTTCTCCTTCCCCCAGTGTAACTGGCAACTCTACATAACCCATCGGAGCGGTGGATGCTCCGTTGAATCCACGGATCCATCCTTGGCATGGCTTCAAGTCTTTTATTTCAAGATTCATCTGGTCAAAGGCCTTTTTGAAAAGAATATTAACGGAACTCCCATTGTCCACCAGAACCTTGTGAACAGTGGCTGGCCCAATGGGTATCGTAATTACAAGTGGATCTTCAGTTGGAGCATGGACTCCGATGCTTTCTCGTTCTCGGAAAACAACATCATCGGTCATCATCTTCTGCTGCTTCACCGGGATACTGTCCTCGGGGTTGCTACATTCCCCCACCTCGAGGTGTTGTTTGGCCGCGTTGACGTATTGATCCAATGCTTTGGAACTGTGCCCAGCAAGATAATGTCCTCCGATCACGGTATTGATAACAATATTCTTTCCTTTTTGCTGAGCAGTCGGCCTGGCAGCAAGTTGATTTTGATTCTGATTCGGGGCCTGCACTGCTTGCCCCCTGTCCCTGGGCGTTACTCTGTATTCATCTAGCTTCCCTTCTTGAAGCAGCCTTTCGACTACATCCCTCAGGTGACGACATTCATTCGTTGAATGGCCGTGGATTTGATGAAAGAGACAAAACTTCCCTGTCTCACGCTCTTTCGCTGTCGACTCTCTAGGAGGTGGCCTCTTATTCTAGAGGACTTCGTACGCATCCATGAAGATATTTTCTAGAGTATCACTTATGGGTGTATAACTTTCAAAGGCCCTGGGACGAGTCCTTCTCTGGGAGTCGTTCCCTCGGTTCCTCTTCCGGTTATTGCCGTTACCATTATTATTGTTGTTACCTGGCTGGCGTCCACCCTGGTTCTGATTTCCAACGTTAACTTCAACTTTCCCCGAGCTGTCTCCAGTCTGTTTGATGGCGACATTGCTCTGAATTTCCTCCTTATCAGTTGTTTTAACCTTTCGATTCGCATATACTTCTTCCCGGCGTAGATGTACGTTGGCTTTCTCGTAGAATAATTCTCTAGTGTGGGGCGGTTTGCCTGCCAAGTACCTCCCGAATTCAGTGTCCTTATCTACTCCGTCAATCAGTGCTGCGACAATGGTCGGTTCATGAGGATCTTTAACCTCAGTGGCGGCCAAATTGAAATGATCCAGGTACATCTTTAGACTCTCGCCTGGTCGTTGTTTGACAAGGAATAAATCGATCACACTTTTTGTCTTCTGTGCGTAGATACGGAATTGTTCTACGAACTTCTCGCTCAGCTCCCTGAAGCTAGAAATCGATCTCGCCGGCAGGCGAGTAAACCATAACAAAGCCACGTCCTCCAGGAATATGGGAAACGCTTTACACTTAACCGCGTCAGAAGCGGCGGCAGCGGTCATCGACCAAGAGTATCTCATTAGGTGTTGGACAGGATCAGATCATCCCGCATATCGGTTCATTTGTGGCATGTTGAAACGTCTTGGAAAAGTCGCATCCAAAATATCGTCAGTAAAAGGAGTATGACTGTGGTCGATCCCCCAATCTTCGTTCCGCTGTCCGCGGCTATCGGCCAGAATCTGGTGGACCATGGCTGCAACATTTGCACTGGTCAAAGGAGGTTCATGGTCAGTGCCTCTGGCCCGACGAGGTTCTCTGATCTCTCTTCGGGAAGCAGTCACAAAATCCGGGGCTCGGACAGGGCTTCACTGCCCCCTTTTATCATGAGTATGCGTGCGGCGACAGGGCTGAGGTGATCTGTTATGCACAGGACTGTTCACATCTCGAGCCCTGAGAGCCGTTGCTTGACCATTCACATTACGGTTTGGGTGCCCCACCCCTAGTTCTTCTTCATCCTGTGAGGGCAGGGTTCCGAACCGAAGCTGTTCTATGTTTTCGGCTCTCTCATACGGTCGCCGCGGAGGTCTCGGCGATTCTTCAGACGAGGAAGAATATACTGGGGTGAGTGGACGAACCGGTGATGCTCTTTGCCTTGCTAGCTCATCAAGTCTTCTATCCATAGCCGTCAAATTTTGCCGCAGGATGGAACATTCCTGCCTTTGGGCAGCCAACTCATCAAACAACCTATCCCACATTTCGGCGAAGCGAGAGAGATTCCCCTCAGTGACAGGAGCGGCAGGATCATAGTGGTCATCATCACTCTCTCTTATGCGCAAAGATCTCGAATCGGGTCGAGCAAAGGTTCCGGGACGATAGGAGTGGGTCATAGGTTCTTTTCCAGGTCGAGTTGTAGTCTGACCATCAGTTCGGACAGCTGCGGTTCGTGGATGGCGATTCGCTGCGCCCCCCTGAGATCGACTCGTGGTTGTGGTACGCGGAGGCTGCGAGGTGTTACCTCGGGATCGTGTAACAACCCCTTCAGTGGCACGGATCGTCTCGTTCTCATCGACTCGGTTCGAGGTGTCTTCGTCGGATCGGTTCGCCCCCTGCGCTCCGCGATCCAGAGTTTCTTCATTGCCCAGTTCGTGCACACTCTCCTCAATCGTTTCGTTGGTCTGCGAAGCTTTAGATCTTTTTCCAGCCATGATATCCGAATCGCTGGAATCCTCAAATAAGCGAATAGTGAAACTTTAGGACTGAGTTTCTCAGTGAAAGCACCACAAAATGTTAAATCGAAATTTGGACCTAACACCCAAATTGTTATGAACAGTAGAGAATATCAAATGAAGAACAAGGAAAAAGAAAACAACACTCAGAATTTATAGTGGTTCGGCGTTAACGAGCCTACGTCCACTTTATATATTATTGATTATGCTTTAAAAGCTAATACAACAATGATTTCTCTCAATATTTCAGTAGTTTGACAACAATGGCGGATTCAGTACTCAATATTGCCAAAAAGATCCCGAAAAATGCCAAGCTTTGGGCTATTTATAGCTGATTTTGTCAGGCGGATCGTGGACACGTGGCACGAATCACGAGAGCATCGGATCGCATCGCCACCGTTGGAGAAACAGTCAAATTAGCCGTTGTGGACAGGTGTCGTGATCTGCTTGAAAATCGGATCGTGCAGATGGGGAGAATTGGACCAGATGACGGTTAGGGACACATGTCGCCAGATCCGTGCGATTCGGATCGCTGAAGACCAGCTCGCGCTTGAATGGGTCAGAGGGTTCGGTGCGCACCAAGGGATCAGATCGGTTCGCTCTGGGCAACAATATAAGTTTAGATCGGATCGCCTGGATGCGTCGTTCGCTGATAAGATGGGGGCGAGACGATGGTTCGCGATCCAATATTGGACGAGACGATGGTACGCGATCCGACGGTGGGCGAGACGATGGAGTGCGATCCATTTATTCATATTCTTGGGGAACGTGGTTTCCTGTTTTCCTCTTACGAATGATCCTGGGTGGCTTGGTCAAAAAGCGAGCCAACAATAGGCCTAAACATGGTTTCAACTAGGCATAACACCAAACATAGTTTGATCATGTTCATAAAAATGCTTACTTTTATTTCTAACACAAAAGTATGATTTGCCAATTTCAACATAGATTCATATAAACCATAGTACTTAGTCAAGTCCAATTACACACTAAAAGTGATCATAAAAGTATGTACATCATATTAGCATAATGGCGAATCATATTTTTGCATGAATCCCAAATAAACTACTACAACATATGATTGTTAACATGAATCATATACTTGCATGAATCTAAATTAAATCACTACAAACATGTAGTTGTCAATTTCCAACATAAATCCCATACTTGCAAATATCCAATCGTTATACCACAACAATTCCAAATCGTTTAGAATCAACGCAACATACAAACATAGATTATTATCGCCACAAATCGATTACAATTCTATTTCTCATTTTACACAAATCAAACGCAATTATTTATTCACATCGGAATAGCACTCTACTTACAACGTATGACGAATCTTCAATTCAGGAATCTGAATTCTGAATTTGGAGATGCTATCCTTTGTTGTAGGCGTTGCTTTGATTTTAATTGACGTTGCTTTAAGCTTTCGAATTATCTCCTAATTGTCTCTCAATTTCTGACGGCTATTCCTAGTCTCTCCTCAGCAGCATGACGGTCTCATCTCCATTTTTGTTTATGTGAATTAGGGTGACTCTTAGGTCCTTTTTATAGAGTTTTAGAGTTGATTCGGACCGTCGATGGAGCTTGGTTTAATAATAGCCGTTCGTTCAAAGGAGAGACCAACCAGGAGCTGACAACTAGCCCTAGTGACAAGGCAAGGCTCAGAGAATCGACCAAACACAGACTAGGCCAGCCAGGGGGGCTGGGTTCGACCTAGCTCAGTGGCCAGGTCAACATGCCAGTCGACACCGTGTCGACTTGGCAGTCGACACAGGTGACCCAGGTCGACTGCCCAATCGACCTGGTTAGCCCCAGGTCGACTGCCAAGTCGACCTGGGTGCCTTGGGCGGGAAAATTCCCTCCCTGGCCAGTTGGGCCCGATTTTGAATTTTGAATTAGTTTTTCTGGGCTGTTTTGGTCTGTTTGAATTTTAAACTGAATTCTGAAACTTCCGGAGGCCATATCTTCCTCATGCGGAGTCCGTTTTACGCAAACTCGAACTCTATCTCAAGCAGAATACCGAGACGAACGCAATGGCGTATCCCGTTTCCCTTAATTCTTTGATTTGAAGTTAGTTATACTTTAATTTGTAAATTTCACTGTTATAGAATACACGAGGTGTTATAGATTTGAAGCAGGAAGGTAAGTCTTTTGAAGAGTATGTGAATAAGCTCAACAAACTACTTTGCTTTGGGCCAAATTGATTAACTCACCATTGAAAATAACGATAAAATCATTGAAGGAATGGAAAATACATACCAGAAGCATATGAATGCGCATGTAAAGAAATCTTTTATGGATTTGATGGACATAAGAAATCATTATGCAACTTTGGAAAAGCAGGATGCAACTGAAGAAAAAAGAGGGAATAATAGTAATAACTAGAAGAAGAGGAAGTCCATGGGAAATAAGAGGTAGAACAAGTCAAAGGAGGATCATTTAAAGGAGATGGCTTGTTATAATTATCAAGAAAAAGGTCATTATGCAAACAAGTGCCAGAAGCCGAAGAAACCAAGGAAGCATGTTCAAGGTCAAGGAACTAGGAATGCTATAATTGTCACAAGCCTAGATGTTTGAAAAGGGATTGCTCTCTGATAAAGAATGCAGATATAACCAAAGTTTATGCCATTTAGAATGATCCATCAACTTCGAAGGACGAGAAAAGAAAGGGAGTGTTAGAAGGTAACATCCTTATCTATGTTAGATAAGCTAAAGTTTGAACCTGATACTTTGCATAGTTTTAGAAACTTTTTGAAAGATTGAAATTTAAACTAGAATTTGTTGGGTGGCTAGTTAAAGTCAAAGTTATGAATTATTTCCATGGTAAAAGGATTTATAGATAATTCAAGGAAGTTTATGAATCTAGATTAACTGAAGTCTAAAAAATAGAAGGTTTAAGGGAAAGTAAAAACTGTTGAAAGGATTGACACAACATAGTCGTCCTAGTTAAGGATTAGCAGCAATATTGGTTAATGGATTATTGAGATTTTGGGTGAATTAGTATTTACCCTAAGTTTTCATTCAAACTCAGGGACAAAATTCCTTTTAGGGGGAAGGGAGAATGTAATGACCCAGAATTCTGATCAATTTAAAAATCAGGATTTTGAATAGGTAAAAAACTGATATCAATTTAAATTAGGTTTAATATCTAATTTTTAATTTGGTTTACATTATAAACACATTATTTTAAATTGTAAAATATGTTTAGGTAAATTTCATATTTGTTTGAACAGCTGTTTGGATGTTGTGCTTGCTAAATTGGTTCCTAGGTTAAGTAGCAGCAAAGTGATTTGCAACATAAATAAATATTGCAAAATTGTGACATAAATAAGTGTTAGAAAAGTGATTCAATATAAGAGAGCCTTAGGAAAGTGTATGTGTCATCATGCATGTGAATGTTTATCCTTAAGAGTTATGTGTCCCATGCCTAAATGTCTAAAATAACCCTCCCCACTTCCTATAAAACCATCCCTTCCCTTCTTATTTCACTCACTTTCCCTCTCTTCTTCTTTCACTCCTTTTTACTTCTTCTGTAATGTCCCGGAAAATTTTCGATCTTGGTCATCGACATAAAACCCACATCGATTATCCAAACGTCGAAAATACCGGTAGTTAATGAAAGAAATTAGAGGGTGAGGATAGATAAGATAGAAACTTAGAATAAAAGAAGAAGAAGAACTAACAACGTCAGAGTAAACACGAATCTCACAATGGAACGAATAAATATATTTCATAACATAACTTTGAAATAAAAAAGTCTCTGTATACAATACCATTATTAGAGTATAACACTTACAACACAGCGGAAATAACAATAGCTATATAATCCTGAAGCCTCCTGCTCCAGCTCTACAAGTATCTGTAAATCCCGATTACTTGACTGCCCGTACAAAATTGGGCACCAAAGAGTTTAGGGAAAACAAAACAAAATAAACTCTGGGTCAGTCATGTGACTGGTGTAAGTAAACTCAGATCATTTGATTTAACTTTCAAAATCCTTTTGAAACAAAGGATAATCATAAGACCGATCCACACATAAACACGGATGGCTTTTACCTTATGATAACCCAAAATATTTCTAAAACGATACTTTTCTGATGTTATAATAATGTCTGGATCAAGTAAATAGAAATCTAGCAGAAACGCTTGCATTTATTGTTCTACATATATAATATACAATCAAAACCACAGGCTCTTATTTGGGGAATGGATTCCAACTATGACAAGGTATGGATCCTCCTTCCGCTCAGTGTACTCTAGAAGCGATACATTGGAGTTCAACAAGGACATCTTGTAACTCGGTCACACATGACCGACCACTCATTTCGCTTGAGTGTATCGAATATATTGTCACCTTACATTTGGTAAACCAACATAACCATTCCCAGGAGATACATAATTGAAAGAAGCAACAAATATAAATATTCTCTAGATGGTGAAAATATACCCTACTTGGATGCGGCCCACTTAGCCATGCTGCCTGCCCGATTTTTGTCATTTCCCAGTTGATGAAGCTGGAGGTCATAACGTATCTTTCAACAGATTACTCATTCATTTACTTTGAATGCCACATCGTCATATCTGTCAAACCTCAAATTGATTTCCCTAAAAATACCAAGGGTATAAGCTAAGAGAAACAAATTCCTCCGCCACCAATGTAAATATGTTTGAAACGATCAACTCATGTGATCCACCAAATATACTCTGTCAAACATTCTTCCATACAGGTTGTCCTGGGATTGGGCAAACCGAAGGCACTATTCTGTAAACAAGATAGCCCATGCATAACTCTGTCTTCAATTTGTCTTCGATCTATTTGATTCGAAACGCTAATGCCCATACGGAGTGGTTCTCGGATAATAACCTAACTGGTTTCTCCGTGTTGACGACGGACAAAACGGTCAAAACGTTGATAGTCTGTGATTTAACCATCAAAAGAAAACTCATGTGCAAACAACGATATTATTTCCAAAGGGAAATTTTATCTCAACATTCAACATTCGTCCCTTTAAATTAATTTATCATTAATTTATTTTTTTCCTTATTTCCCATTTTCCTATATTCGTAAATCCTTATTTTCTTAACTTAGAAAATATACGCTACTAATCACTGGAAAACGTTTCCATATTTATTCCCATTTCTTATTTTCTATTATCAGAAAACATTTCTGACACTTATTTGGAAAACATTTCCAAAAACTCCTTCATTTGATTTAAACTTATGTCTAAATAAACATCGCTATGCCAACCCAAACCATTACGCTCATTAACTAAATTCACTTAACCTACCTTTACTATCAAACTTTAACCATTCCTTAGTTAAGAAGGAAGTCAATCAAGTAGGGGTATAATTACCTCTTAGAACTTAACTGAACAACATTTTAACATCGGAATAGACAAAGTTTATCTTTTTAAACCTTTAACAACTTCCTTGCGAACCTCACGGATTCTATTTACGAATCCACTTCTTTTATAAAAGCATTAGTTATAACGATAGCGTTATAATCCCTACTTTCGAAATATCTAACTTCAAATATAACTTTTATTCTTTAATTTAAATAAATAAATAATACCTAATTTATAAATAAACAAATCTTGATTTAAACACCAAAAAGTATAAGTTCTTTCCCGAATTCGATATAATCGGATTCGATGATTAACTCTCTTCGAATAACTAATATTCGATTAACTCTTTCCGAATAACTAATTTTCGATTAACTCACTTAAAATAACTAATTCGATAACTCCTTTTGAATAATTAATATTCAATAACCCCTTTCGAATAACTAATATTTGATTAACTCATTTCGATTTACTTCTATTCGATAAATTCTTATCTTCGATTAGTCAATACTCGATGAACTCTAACTCGATTAACTAAAACTCGACTAACTCTTACTCGATTAAATAACACTCGACTAACTCTAACTCAATTATCTGTAATTCGATTGACTCATTTCGATTAACTTCCTTTGATTAACTCCTTCATTCTATTCGAATAAACTATATTCGATTAACTCTTTTAATTCTATTCGAATAACTATGTCTGTTTTAACTTTATTTCAAATAGCTAATATTCGATTTAACTCCATTCGCTTGACTCTAGATCGCAGCGATCACAATGGTTACACCTGATTCCCTTAGGAAACATCCGACCGCCGTAGGCTATCTACAGCCCTGCGAATTACGCTAGCAGTCGTACGAAATGGCAAATCCTCCTAAATAACTATGTTTGACTAACTCTATCTCAAATAACTATATTCGATCAACTCTAGTGGAATAACTAATATTCAATTAAATCCTTATTCGATTAACTATGTTCAATTAACTCTATCTGGTTAACTCTTTATCAAATAACTAATATTCGACTAACTCTAATTGAATAACTAATATTCGATTAACTCTACTGATTAACTCTAACTGGTTAACTCTAGCTGGTTAACTCTAGCTGGTTAACTCTAACTGGTTAACTCTAACTGATTAACTCTATCCAATTTACTCTTCGTCAAAAATTAGTTTTAAATATCGATGTTGAAATCGATTCTTACTTCTTCATATAAGTCCTGACTTATATATTCTATTTATCCAATGATAAATATCTTATTTAATTTATAAAATATTATTTTTAAATTTATCTTCTCCACTTATTTGTTAAAATAATTTCTATTTAAAATCTACTTTAAATTCATATTTTGTTATACCTATGTGTGAAGCACAGGTCTAAACTGTCCTACTCTTTTTATATCAAACAATTCCCTTTTGATAACTCTATTTATTTTCGAAATAAATATTTCTTTTTATAACTTTATTTATTTTCTAAATAAATATTTCCTTTTAAAAATTATTCTATTTACATTCTAAATAAATATCTCTTTTACACTTCTATTTATTTTCTAAATAAATAATCCTTTTATATTTCTTTTACAAGTATTTTCCTTTATATTTGTTTTAAAAATATTTCCCTTTTCAACTCTTTGATTTTATAATTTTTTTCCTTTTATAAAATCCTTTTCCTTATATATATAAAATCCATTGATTTTATATAAATAATTTATTTTCAAAATATACTTTGAAAATCCCCTTTTTACATCCCAGTATTTCTTACAGTATTTAATGTACCATATAACAATGATCGATATCATTTAAACACACATAGTCATCAACATATTATATATCACATCATATATTACAATATATGAAAAATAGTAAAATAAATGTTGAGGAATCCTGTTGGATCCCTTCAACCTGCTTCCCTGCATCCACAAATGTTAAACAATATAATTAACATCACTTCCATTTCAACACATGAAATATTCTGATAAACAAAACCAATATATATTTAACATCTATATATATATATATATATTAAATAAATTTCAGCCAACTGAATAGCAGTTCATCCAAACAGTCAACACACAACAATCAAACAACATTTATCAGTTCTAAAAATACGCTATAAAAATATAACTGTTCAGAGTTAGTGAGTTTTACTCACTTTGGCAGTTCATCGTTAAAGAACGATAAACTGTTGTTTGATTTGAATCAAACAATTTATTTCGCCATAAATTCAAACGAGCTCCCATTCATTCCAAACCAGTTTCTGTGTGTAGTACTTTTCGATACGATTCCAACATGACCTGTTTTGTTGAATTTCGTTTACATACAACAAAGTTATAATGTTTTTAAGTTACATACATTTATATAAACATAACAGGGATTAATTTATTTAAACGGGCTTTAACCTTTTCTCCACTCGGCCCATCTCCCTTCCGTTAGAACCCAAACCCACCGAAGTCTTCTTCCTCACATATGCCGTGAGCTTCCTATAGCCAAACATGGCCATTTCCAACCCTTAAAACTCCACCGTGCCCTTATACCTTCTATTAAAACTTAATTAAAAATCACCACTATCCCTCTCTTTCAAGATACTCCACCTCCATACTATCATAACACAGCTCGAACTCCTGTTTTCACTTTGCATCGAACTACCCCTGTCGATATACCTGAGTCAACATCGAACTGAAATACCATAGAATCCTTCAAACCTACCACAAATGAAACCGCACTCAACCACAAACCTAAATCTATTTTCAATTTAAGCTAAAACCCATTGTGCTAAGATCGAACTCCAACCCTAAATACGCCCCGACGCATACTGTATACCGCCGATTCCCCAAAACCAGCATCGCATGACCCTAGACTTGTACCGAATCAAATGGAATTACTCAAGGAAGCCATAAATATAAGTATAATGATTTTAGGATTTTATTTGGGTTTTCTATGAATTTTTGAAGAATCAAAGAAATATGTTTGGGAGGAAAAATTAACGGCGGAAAAAAGTATTGCCGCTGAATGAATAACATTAGGTTTAGAGGATTGTAAGGGTATTATATAGATGTATTTTAATATTTTTATATTTGAATATTATATTTATTTTTAAGCAAACGTTGTATGTATTTATCTTTAAAAATTCGTACGACTACATATAATATCTAAAAAGCACGAAAATAGACATACACCTTTAGTTCGACATTACAGACCCAACGAAACTGTTTTCGTCGAATTCCGACTTCGTTTGCTCACACGGCGTATTTTTAAAGGTCAAATTACTGACTGTTTTTCACATTAAAAATCCGTACGACCACATATTGACTTCAAAAATCACAGAAATTGAAATCTAACAATAATTTAATATTGCGGATCCAACAAAATTAGTTTCGTTGAAAACAGAGGTCGTTTGCAAAACTGGTTATTTTTAAAGCTCTAAATAACCCATTTAAATATATAAATATATTTAAAAATAATTAAATTTAATATTTAAAAATAATTAAATTTAATATTTAAAAATAAATATTATCGTATATATTCACACTAGAAAATCATACAGCTCCAAACTGGGATTCATAACTCGATATCCCAAAGTTCCCAATTATATCGACATTCAATTTATATTAAAATCCTTTTATAATATAAATAAATCAATATAAATTATAAAGGAATTTCGTAGTGACTTTTCTAAAATTTGATTTGGACATAAATAAAAATTTACACGATGAAATCCCAATTTTTGTCTTCCACTAGAAAAATATACTTTACTAGCTTCGAACGTTTCTTGTTTCACAGTAATCTAGCTTAAAACAGATTCTGTTTATTCGTTTAAAGTTCGAATAGCCAAATTACGAACTACCGCGCCATTTTGATCTCAATTATATTTATAATATAATTAATACATTCAACTGTCGTTCAAATAACATATTCGTTATTCTAATTCAATTCTAAATTGAATTATATATTTTGAATTGTCCAGTTCACATTATATTGTCAATTCACTATTTCTGATTATTTCATAAATTAAATATATTAATCTATTATTTATGTTAATTAAATATTCAATATAATTTAATTAAACAACCATTTTCACTATTTAAATAATTAAATAATTTATTTATTATCCGTAAAAATATGGGTCGTTACATTCTTCCACCCTTAAAAAATTTCGTCCTCGAAATTACTAAGGTAGAAAACAAACCCTATTGACTGGTTAAAAATTATTTTTACTTCTTTAACTTTAGTTTCAACTAAACCAATTTAATTTCAATTAAATTATTAATTCATTTCTATTAACGAATATTTTCAAAAATCCAGAAAATTTTCTAACACCCGAAATTATCGAAAAATTTCGCCAGCCCCATCTTTGTACTGGTCAATAGCTCAAATTCCAACTCTTAACATATCAACTCAATTCCATTCCAAATTATTCTCTAACCAAATCCATTTTTTATTTAACTTATCTTAAGTAAAATTCTAATTTATTTACTTATCTTTACCATCTTGATTTATTTAACTTAATAAGTTAAATTTGAATTACAAACTTTAAATACTTGGGTTTTTATTTCAATTCCATTTTGAAATCATAATAACAATTCAAAACATGTGAATTCCTTGAATAACTTATTTTCTCAAAACAATTTAAAAACAAAATCATTGGTAGCAATCCACTTGAAAATGAACACTGGTGTTGCAGCTGTCATCATCAGGATTCATTTTCCAACGATCGAAGTGAGTTCAATACTATATCACTTTTCAAAACCATTTCTAAACATTTCCATTTTGAAATCAATTCAAAATACCATCCCCAAGCTTGGAAAACATTTCTGAAATCTCCTAGGATTTTAAAATTCTCTTATACTTAATTCAATTCCATTTATAAACACTTTTCCAAACTTTCAGGGTTTAATTCCAATTTTGATTCAAATTCAGATTCAATTCATAACACTTATACGAGTTCTACTTGGTTATATGTATAACCATTTAATTTATAATCTTACTCGATTATAATAACAACCAATATATCCAATATTAGAATATTTCCAATATATATTCTATATATCAAAATATAATTTGGGGTAAATTATTTCCATTTACCCTCTTTTCAAAACATATCGTGTCGTCCCATCGTATTCGAGTGTTTATAAACCCCTACCGATATAGTGGATCAAACTGATCGACTAGAACTCATAAACAACTCAACCAATAAATCTCCACAATATAAAACCATTTTATATTAAATAACAAGTACATTCACTCATATATATACGCTTAACTCAATCTAGGTTATTACTAACCCCATCTCCACTGAGTCACGCCATAGAGCCAAGGTATTTACTTAACCTTAAGCTCTGATACCACTGTAACGTCCCGGAAAATTTTCGACTTTGGTCATCGACATAAAACCCACGTCGATTATCCAAACATCGAAGATACCAGTAGTTAATGAAATAAATTAGAGGGTGAGGATAGATAAGATAGAAACTTAGAATAGAAGAAGAAGAAGAACATACAACATCAGAGTAAACACGAATCTCACAGCGGAACGAATAGATATATTTCATAACATAACTTTGAAATAAAACAGTATCTGTATACAACACCATTATTAGAGTATAACACTTACAACACAGCGGAAATAACAATAGTTATATAATCCTGAAGCCTCCTGCTCCAGCTCTTCAAGTATCTGTAAATCCCGACTACTTGACTGCCTGTACAATATTGGGCACCCAAGAGTTTAGGGATAACAAAACAAAATAAACTCTGGTCAGTCATGTGAGTGAGTAAACTCAAATCATTTGATTTACCTTTCAAAATCCTTTTGAAACAAAGGATAATCATAGGACAGATCCACATATAAACACAGATGGTTTTTACCTTTTGATAACCCAAAATATTTCTAAAATGATACTAGTTTGATATTATAATAATGTCTAGATCAAGTAAATAGAAATCTAGCAGAAACGCTTGCATCTAATGTTCTACATATATAATATACAATCAAAACCACGGGCTCTTATTTGGGGATTGGATTCCAACTATGACAAGGTATGGATCCACCTTCCGCTCAGTGTACTCTAGAAGAGATACATTGGAGTTCAACAAGAACATCTTATAACTCGGCCACACATGACCGACCACTCATTTCCCTTGGGTGTGTCGAATATATTGTCACCTTACAGTTGGTAAACCAACATAACCATTCCCGGGAGATACAGAATTGAAAAAAGTAACAAATATGAATATTCTCTAGATGGTGAAAATATACCCTACTTGGGTGCGGCCCACTTAGCCATGCTGCCGGCCCGATTTCTGTCATTTCCCAGTTGATGAGGCTGGAGGTCATAACGTATCTTTCAACAGATTACTCATTCATTTACTTTGAATGCCACATCGTCACACTTGTCAAACCACAGATTGATTTCCCCAAAAATACCAAGGGTATAAGCCAAGGGAAACGAATTCCTCCACCACCAACGTAAATACGTTTGAAACGATCAACTCACGTGATCCAACAGATATACTCTATCAAACATTCTTCCATACAGGTTGTCCTGGGACTGGACAAACCGAAGGCATTATTCTGTAAACAGGATAGCCCTTGAATAACTCCGTCTTCAATTTGTCTTCGATATTTGATTCGAAACGCTAATACCCATACGGAGTGGTTCTCGGATAATAACCCAACCGGTCTCTCCATATTGATGACGGAAAAATGGTCAAAACTTTGATAGTCTGTGGAAAACTAGTACGCAAACAATGATATTATTTCCAAACGGAAATTTTATCGATCAATCAACATTCAACATTTATCCCTTTAAATTAATTTATCATTAATTTATTCGTTTCCTTATTTCCCGTTTTCTAAAATTGTAAATCCTTATTTTCTAAAGAAAGAAAATATACGTTACTAATCACTGGAAAACGTTTCCATATTTATTCCCATTTCTTATTTTCTATTATCGAAA
Source organism: Allium sativum (assembly GCA_030737875.1). Taxonomy (NCBI): domain Eukaryota; kingdom Viridiplantae; phylum Streptophyta; class Magnoliopsida; order Asparagales; family Amaryllidaceae; genus Allium; species Allium sativum. The sequence continues at coordinate 30,469,351 of CM060926.1, read as the reverse complement.
AACATTTCTGATTATTTAAGAAACATTTTTAAAAACTCCTTCATTTGATTTAAACTGATGTTTAAATAAACATCGCTATACCAACCCAAACCATTACGCTCATTAACTAAATTCACTTTAACCTACCTTTACTATCAAACTTTAACCGTTCCAGTTAAGAAGGGAGTCAATCAAGTTGGGGTATAATTACCTCTCAGACCTTAACGAAACAACGTTTTAATTTCGAAATAGACAAAGTTTATCTTTTTAAACCTTTAACAACTTCCTTGCGAACCTCATGGATTCTATTTACGAATCCACTTCCTTTATAAAAACATTGGTTATAACGATAGCGTTATAATCCCTAATATTGAAATATCTAACTTAAAATATAACTTTTATTTTTTTAATTTGAATAAATAAATAAACACCTAATTTATAAATAAATAAATCTTGATTTAAACACCGTAAAGTATAAGTACTTTCCCGAATTCGATATTATCGGATTCGATGATTAACTCTCTTCGAATAACTAATATTCGATTAACTCTTTTCGAATAACTAATATTCTATTAACTCACTTCGAATAACTAATTCGATAACTCCTTTCGAATAACTAATATTCGATAACCCCTTTCGAATAACTAATATTCGATTAACTTCTATTCGATAAATTTTTATCTTTGATTAATCAATACTTGACGAATTCTAACTCGATTAACTAACACTCGACTAACTCTAACTCAATTAACTAGCGCTCAACTAACTCTAACTCGATTAACTCTAATTCGATTGACTCATTTCGATTAACTTTTTTTGATTAACTCCTTCATTCTCGAATAAACTATATTCGATTAACTCTTTTAATTCTATTCGAATAACTATGTCTATTTTAACTTTATTTTGAATAGCTAATATTTGATTTAACTCCATTCCATGACTCTAGATCGCAACAATCACAATGGTTACGCCTGATTTCCTCAGTAAACATCCGACCGTCGTAGGCTATCTACAGCCCTGCGAATTACGTTAGCAGTCGTACGAAATGGCAACTCCTCTTGAATAACTATGTTTGACTAACTCTATCTCAAATAACTTTATTTGATCAACTCTAATTGAACAACTAATATTCAATTAAATCCTAATTCGATTAACTATGTTCAGTTAACTCTATCTGGTTAACTCTTTAATCGAATAACTAATATTTGATTAACTCTAATTGAATAACTAATGTTCGATGAACTCTACTGATTAACTCTAACTGGTTAACTCTAGCTGGTTAACTCTAACCGATTAACTCTAACTGCTTAACTCTAACTGATTAACTCTATCCAATTTACTCTTCATCAATATTCTGTTTCAAATATAAATATTGAAATCGATTCTTACCTTTCCGTATAAGTTCTAACTTATATATTATATTTATCCAATGACAAATATCTTATTTAATTTATAAAATATTATATAAATTTATCTTCTCCACTTATCGGTTAAAATAGATTTCTATTTAAAATCTACTTTAAATTCATATTCTGTTATACCCATGTGCGAATCACGATTCTAAACTTTCCTAGTATGAAATTCTCTTTTTATACAATTCTATTTATTTATCAAACAATTCCATTTTGATAATTCTATTTATTTTCAAAATAAATATTTCTTTTTATAACTTTTTTTTATTTTAAATAAATATTTCCTTTTAAAAATTATTCTATTTACATTCTAAATAAATATCCCTTTTACACTTCTATTTATTTTTTAAATAAATAATCCTTTTACATTTCTTTTACAAGTATTTTCATTTTTTTAAAAATATTTCCCTTTTCAACTCTTTGATTTTATATTTTTTTTCTTTTATAAATTCCTTTTCCTTTTATATATAAAATCCAATGATTTTATATAAATAATTTATTTTCAAAATAAACTTTGAAAATCCCCTTTTTACATCCCAGTATTTCTTGTGGTATTTAACGTATCATATAACAATGATCAATATCATTTAAACACACATAATCATCAACAGATTATATATCACATTATATATATTACAATATATGAAAAACAGTAAAATAAATGTTAAGGAATCCTGTTGGATCCCTCCAACCTGTTTCCCTGCATCCACAGATGTTAAACAATATAATTAACATCACTTCCATTTCAACGTGAAATATTCTGATAAACAAAATCAATATATATTTAACGATCTATATATATGTATATATTTTATATATATATTAAATAAATTTCAACCAACTGAATAGCAGTTCATCCAAACAGTCAACACACAACAATCAACCAACATTTATCAGTTATAAAAATATGTTATAAAAATATAACTGTTTAGAGTTAGTGAGTTTTACTCACTTTGGCAGTTCATCATTGAAGAACGATAAACTGTTGTTTGATTTGAGTCAAACAATTTATTTCGCCATAAATTCAAACGAGCTCCCATCCATTCCAAACCAGTTTGTATTGTAGTACTTTTCGATACGATTCCAACATGACCTGTTTTGTTTAATTTCGTTTACATACGACAAGGTTATAACGTTTTTAAGTTACGTACATTTATATAAACATAACAGGGATTAATTAATTTAAACGGGCTTTAACCTTTTCTCCACTCGGCCCATCTCCCTTCCGTTAGAACCCAAACCCACCGAAGTCTTCTTCCTCACATATGCCGTGAGCTTCCTATAGCCAAACATGGCCATTTCCTACCCTTAAAACTCCACTGCACCCTTACACCTTCAATTAAAACTTAATTAAAAATCACCACTATCCTTCTCTTTCAAGATACTCCACCTCCATACCATCATAACACAGCTCAAACTCCAGTTTTCACTTTGCATCGAACTGCCCCTGTAGATATACATGAGTCAACATTGAACTGAAATACCACCGAATCCTTCAAAACTACCACAAACGAAACCACACTCAACCACAAACCCAAATATATTTTCAACTTAAGCTAAAACCCATTGTGTTAAGATCGAACTCCAACCCTAAATACACCCCGACGCACATTGTATACCGTCGATTCCCCAAAACCAGCATGACCCAAGACTGGTACCGAATCAAAGGGAATTACTCAAGGAAGCCATAAATATAAGTATAACGATTTTAGGATTTTATTTGGGTCTCCTATGAATTTTTGAAGAATCAAAGAAATAGGTTTGGGAGGAAAAATTAACGGCGGAAAAAAGTATTGATCGTTGAATGAATAACATTAGGTTTAGAGGATTGTAAGGGTATTATATAGAAGTATTTTTATATTTTTATATTTGAATATTATATTAATTTTAAGCAAACGTTGTATGTATTTGTCTTTAAAAATTCGAACGACCACATATAATATCTAAAAACACGAAAATAGACATACGCCTTTAGTTCGACATTAAAGACCCAATGAAACTGGTTTCATCGAATTCCGACTTCGTTTGCTCACACAGCGTATTTTTAAAGGTCAAACTACTGACTCTTTTTTACATTAAAATTCCGTACGGCCACATACTGACTTCAAAAATCACGGAAATAGAAATCTAACAATAATTTAATATTGCGGATCTAACAAAATTAGTTTCGTCGAAAATTGAGGTCGTTTGTAGAAATGGTTATTTTTAAAGCTCTAAATAACCCATATAAATGTATAAATATATTTAAAAATAATTAAATTTATTGTTAAAAAGTAAACATTATCGTATATATTCACATTAGAAAATCATACAGCTCCATATCGGGATTCGTAACTCGATATCCCAAAGTTCCCAGCTATATCGACATTCAATTAATATTAAGATCCTTTATAATATAAATAAATCGATATAAATTATAAAGGAATTTCATAGCAACTTTTCTAAAATTTGATTTGGACATAAATAAAAATCTATGCAACAGAATCCTTATTTTTCTCTTCCACTAGATAAATATACTTCACCAGCTCCGAACGTTTCTTGTTTCATAGAAATCCGGCTTAAAACAGATTATGTATATTTGTTTAAAGTTCGAATTGCCAAATTACGAACTACCGCGCCATTTCGAGCTCGATTATATTTATAATATTATTAATACGTTCAACTATCGTTCAAACAATATATTTGCTATTCTAATTCAATTCTAAACTAAATTATATATTTTGAATTGTCCAGTTCACATTACATTGTCAATTCACTATTTCTGATTATTTTAGAAATTAAATATATTATTATATTATTATATTAATCAAATATTCAATATAATTTAGTTAAACAACCAATTTCACTATTTAAATAATTAAATAATTTAATTATTATCCGTATAGATATGGGTCATTACATCTTCCCTCCGTTCCCTTTTCCATTTCAGCCTCCCCTCCCTCCTCCGCATTCCTACGCCATCTCCTCCTTCCCTTCTCAGTCGCCCCTCCTTCATCTTCCTTTTGTGCCTCCACCCTCCTCTCCCCTCGGTCATCTTCCAAACCTCACACCCCCGCCAACTAGGGCCAACTAAGCCCCATGCCACCGCCACTTAGGCACTACCCCCTCAGCCCACTCACGCCATCCCCATGCCATGCCACCACCATCTACCTCGGCCAACCTCCCTTGCGCCACCTTCCTATAGTTGAAAACCCTCCTTCCATTATATATATAAGTAAATATATATATATATATGTATATGTGTATATATACATATATTTTGGTGGAAGAAAATACAGTGTGTGGTTACGTTGTCTGAGTCCCTAGTCAATGTCTGCAATTTAGGATTTATAGTAAAAGATTGGTAGAGCGGAACTCTCAATGAGAAAAACTTTATTTACATATATATAGTTTGTTGTTATGTAACTTGATTGATATCTGTGTAATTTGGAAGAATAGTCGATAGTTTTGTACCAAATAAATTGTTAAGAGTTGATTATTGAAATACTTATACTATGGAAATAGTAATTGACATTGTTAATGATTGTCATGGTTTATTATATGCTTGTTTTGGCTAATATTATTGTTGATATGTCACCTTGCACATATATACCATAAGTTATGGTATTATACAAATATTAGTTAAGTCTCTTTCAAATCGTAATATAAACGAAAATTATATTTAGTTAAATAAGGCAAGAAAATGAAAGATGGAATTTTATTTACGAAACTAGATTAAAATGAAATTAAAGTGTTTATAAGAAATTTCTATAAAGGTGAAAACGAATTTGAAAATTGATGATGGGGACCACTTGAGGAGGGTACTATAGGGAGTACCATGATATACTAGGCATATACTACATATTAATTATTTATTAGGTTAATATACTATGGAGTAGATGAGTATGACTTATGCGAAAAAGTCAAAAATATATTGTGAAATAAACCTGAATAGCTTAATAAATGTGTATCAATGATAAAACAGTATATGTAGTGTTATTTGTAGAAAGTATAATTTGTCCATTCACCAGAACTTTTATTCTGACCCCCTCCTCATAACAAACTCGCATGTTAGAATAGTGGTTGGGATTCTATAACTTAGAGACACTTGTGACAGTCAACCCCCAGTCGTGCGGTGAACACATGAATAAAGATTATAAAATGCAAAAGTAAAGTAAATAAACGAGGAGCACACAAAGAATTTTTATAGTGGTTCGGCAAAGAAAGTACCTACGTCCACTTTATATGTTATTTTTTTATTATAAGTACAATACTTTTTTTGTTTGAAGAAGAGGAAAAGATAGCTAACTGCTCTTTCTCTTTGGGAGATATTGAGAGAAAATGAACTCCAGAAATGAAGTGTAAAAGAGTAGAAGAAGTCCTCTTTTTCCCGTTCCTTTTCCTCTTTAAGCTCAAAGGTATTTACAGGTGTAAAATGCAGCTTGGGCTGTTGCAGTATGGTCCGGCAATTCCGGGAAAGCCTGGACACGTGGAACCCATCAGTTAGTTTGAATAGCAGCGGAGACTGATTCTATTATTCATAAATAGTATCCTCAGAAGTTGCGGCTGACGTGGCATGCACGGAGAGGTATATCAAAAGTAGAGCTTTGTCCGGATATGGTTTGACCACTTTTATTGCCTTGAAAGTCCAGATATACGTTGGAATTGCTCTGTAGAAGATTTCCATGCTGGCCTGAGATAACCGGTCGACGCGCCGCATGCGGAAGCGAGATACTCGGTCGACTGGGAGAGCGATTCTTGCGGAGTGAGCTGCCAATTGACTAAGCTAGACTTGGGTCGATATGAGACTGCTTCGGGCCGTGCGTCTGTTGGGCTTCCTGAAGCGCGACTTATATCCATTTGCGCGTTTGGGCTTTGGTCTGGCTCGTTGAGACTCTTGCCAAAAAGAGGGTTAACACTTTGCCCCTCAGAATGCATCTTCATCGGTAGAGGGAGGTATGTTCTGAAATTTGAACTGAATCACAAATGCTCGAACAACTATGTCAAATTATTGCTAGGTTTCAAATTTCATAATTTTTCGAATCAATATGTGAGCGTGGCAAAAGAAAACACGTTTGACCAGTTTTAGTTGATTTTAATCGACTGGAAATTGGCCATTTTTCCAACGGTCTCAGAATTCGACGAAACTAGTTTTGTTAGGACCGTATCGTCAGTACGAAGCTAGAAAATATTTTTCTGGAATTTTTAGAGACAGTATGTGACCCCGGTAATTTGAAATCTACGTTTAAAATTCAATATAATGATTTAAATGAAAGTTCAACGGAAACTGATTCAAATGATCGAATCAACCTACGATACATATCCCATTGTGTTCGGAATGGGGGTGAAACGCTATGGACGACAGGCGGTGAGCCTCGTTTCGAGGTCATATGTAAAAGTCAACTTTTTGCAAAATAAATAATTAATAAAAAAAAAGAGAAAATCTCCCCCCTTAAACCCGCGTTGCCCCCCCCTTATTCTTCGAATGCATCAGAAAAAAAACAAATGAAAAAAAAAACAATCGAAGTCGATGTCGGAGGGGACGCCGCCCCTCCCCTAAACGCGCCGTAGTGGCGACAACCACCAGCCCTCCTCCTTCGATCGTTGCTCCGACGAAGACCGCGAGAGTGCGATGGAGCCATCGCGAATCCCAACGCGAACCAGACAGCAGACCCTTCCCCCCCCCCCCCCGTCCCACCACGCCTGCTCCACCTCGACAACGCCGCGATGGTGCCTCCCCTCCAGCGCTCCTCGCGACGACCAGAAGACCCCCCCCCCTCCCCGCTGATAAGTGAAAACGTGAGTCTTCCTATTTGTTTATTTTTATTTATTTTATTGTCTTTAGATCCGATTTATTTTTAGTTTTTTTATATGAAAAACATTTATTCAAAATGTAAGAAACATTGTTTTAAAATGTAATTTTATATATATATATAAATAGATTAGAAAAATATGATTTTTATTATTCAAAATTATGATTCTTATTGTCATAAAAATATAGATGTTTCATAGGAAGAAAGATTTGATTTTTCCTATATGAACATTAGCGAAAAGATTATATTTTTGAAATCGAAAAGATTTGATTTTCGAAAATAAAAAAAGATTGAATCTTGTTAATCAGAAGGAAGAGATTTTTCTTAAGTAAAAGAAGAGATTTTTCTAAAGTGAAAGAATAGATTTTTAGCGATATAAAAGAATGGTTTTTAGATTATAAAAAGGAGGTTTTTAGTTATGTAAAAATCCGATTTTTTTTTTAACATATAAAATGTGATTTTATTTATATGGGAGGCGAGGTAAAAATATAAGTTTTATAAAGTAGAGATATTAAAAATATGGTTTTCATATTTGTAGAGGAGTAAAAATACAATCTTTGTTTACCAAAAAGATATGATTTTTATACAAATGAAATTGGTATAAAAAAAATGTGATTTTTAAAATGAACATCATATTAAAAATATGATTTTTAATGTGAACAGCGTGGCAAAGAATATGATGGATGTACGGGCAAATTCAGATGTTCAGAAATTCAGAGATAAAACTGGAGGAGTGGATCCCTCGGTGAGAATTTCTCACCTTTCAATTTCATTTCTATTTATATATATATATATACTAGGATGCAGACGGTGCTTAGTAGAACCCGACACAATCGTCCACAGACCATGGACTTGTTTGTTTGGTTGCATAGCTTAGTTATATGATTTGATTTGAATTGGTTGTTTGGTGAATTTGATTGATGTGTGAATGGCGTGGGCCTTCACTAGACCGGGGATAAGGCTAGGCCTTGTCCCGTTTCTAGTATCGTGCCGTTATGCCGCCGAAATTTTCTAAAACAAGTTAGAAAAATAAAAATATCATTTTATTTAAAGAATGAACTGAATAGAAATTCATATGTTGAAATAAAATGTTTTATCGTTAAAAATATAATTTTTAACGTGAAGTGAATAAAATAAAATATTCATTTACAAACCGGACGGTTTGTTTATGTACACCTATTTGAATGACATTGATTGGGACGATAAATTTTACACATCGCCCAACTGCACAAATAAAATCTGTGTTTGATTGTTTGAAACCCTACACGGGTGTTGGGATGAAATTTGAAGTTCACTCATCCTGATTGATTAAATATGTCGATCGATTGATTGACAGGCTGTTATAAGTGTTAGATATCTATATTTGATGCTTATACAGTGTAGTGCACTTTGGTTGATGGTTGATCATTTTTCAATGCTATTATACATGTGTTGTATGAAAATCCATATAATTAACTTTATATGGTAATTGATTGGGCCTCATTCCAATTTGAAAAATAAAGAACAATATAAAATAAAGGTTCATGTGTTGACAGTACTCATCCATTGAGATTGGTCATGTGTTGAACGAAATATTTTGATAATAACAACTATTTTGAAAAAGAAATATTTGAAATAGAATATTTGAAAATAGAAATTTATGAAGCCGTGTTGATTAGATTGACGCCATTTTGACGTAAACGATTTATATCGATTCTATTCATTTCGAAATGAATTGAATATAAACCGATTTCGAAATGAATTGAATTGAAACCGATTTCGAAATGAATTGAATTGAAACCGATTTCGAAATGAATGGAATTGAAAACGATTTCGAAATGAATGGAATTGAAAACGATTTCGAAATGAATTGAATTGAAAACAATTTCGAAATGAATGGAATTGAAAACGATTTCGAAATGAATTGAATATAAAACGATTTCGAAATGAATTGAATTGAAACCGATTTCGAAATGAATTGAATATAAAACGATTTCGAAATGAATTGAATATAAAACGATTTCGAAATGAATTGAATATAAAACGATTTCGAAATGAATTGAATTGAAACCGATTTCGAAATGAATGGAATTGAAAACGATTTCGAAATGAATTGAAAACGATTTCGAAATGAATTGAATTGAAAACGATTTCGAAATGAATTGAATTGAAAACGATTTCGAAATGAATTGAATTGAAAACGATTTCGAAATAAATTGAAATGAATTCAAATTGAATTGAAAGCGAATTGAAATGAATTCAAATTGAATTGAAATTTGAATGGAATAGAAATGAATTTTAAAACGAATTTATAAAGAAGAATTCCATTTTGATTTGAATTGAAAAGGAAGTTGAAATTGCTTTTGAAACGAATTTAAAACTATTTATATAATTCGTTTTAAATAGAAATCGACGAAGTATATATTATATATATTATATATATAATATAATGGCCTGAATAGAACGCGCCGCGCCGCGGCAGTTCGTGAATTTCGACCATTTATTTCAAACGGACATTACGGGAGATCCGACCGTCGGATTCTCCTAAAACCGGAACCGTTGGGTTCGTATCGAAAAGAGCTTTCTAACGAATATTAGAAATTCAAAATCTAACGGTTGGATTTGGAGATACGTCCAAATCAAATTCGAAAAAGGTCGATGTAAGTGCAGTTCGATGGCCGTTGATGGAAATCGACTGTACGGGCCTTGATAAAATTATTAAAAATAGTAATAATTTGTGTAAAATCATTAGAAATGATTTGAGAAGAATTGGGATGAAAAACTCCATATTTGAAAAGATAAAAATAGATTTTTATCGAAATAAACTAGTTTTGAACTAGAATTATAATTCTATTTATTTTTAAATAAATAAATTGAATTCGAAAGGGTTTTAAAAATAACCAGAATTTCCAATGATTGCATTGGAGTGGATTTGAATCGAAATTGTCTTCGGAATATTTCGATGTTGGAATTCGTGATTATACAGGTGTTGTTATGGAAATTTGAAAGATATATATTTATATCGTTATTTCCAATACGACATTTGTTAGTCGTAGAATTTGATATTGAATATAAGCCGATATATTTCTATTCAGAGCCTTGTATTGAATATCGAATGTGATTTGGGTTTGTCGTGAATGGTGTTTTCACTAACACTGTTCTTGAACCCAATTGAGAAAAGATTAAATCTTTTTATTTAGATTTAATGAAGTGTACCAATTAAATGATATTTAATTGGAATTGAATTGGTATTGATTTTTGGGTTTATCGTGAACCGTGTTTTAAATGACACTGATTCTTTAACCCAGTTAACGATTAAAACTAAGTGGAGTTTTAATGAATCTTTAATTAGATTGAAATAATCGAAATGGAGTATCACCAATTTTACTCCAGGCGATAGTTAAATCTTTAATTAGATTTAAACGTGAAATGGTAATTGAATTTACCGATAACACCGTGGTGTTAGATATGAAGTATGACCAGTTTTACTTCATGGAATGAATAGGTTGGGATTGGGAAATTAAAACAAATGATTACTTCGGTAAGGTTCGTTAATCCCGACTAGTTTTGAATTGATATTCAAAAATAGATTAAAGAATAAATTCGAGAAATTTATCTTTGATAAAATTAATGGGAACCTTTCCCTATGAATGTGAAATTCAGAAACTAACTGTCGGTTAGCTAAGCAGAATGGTTTCCTGGATATTGATCTGATGTTGGTTTCGGCCTTCGGGGTTAATATTTGTGGAATTATTCTCTTGATTAATTTACGATTAGTGACTGATGAATTGGAATGAGGCGTATGTTGTGTTTGTGTAACACTTATTTAAAATATACGCGAGTTATTCGGAAAGACCGGGTTTATCCCATTCTGAATAACTGATACGACGATAAGTCGAAGATGAAGACGATGGTCGAAGACCGGAGGTCTTCACGTCGTTTGGGTAATTACTGATGATCTTGATTGGGCTATACACCCAAGAAGATGGAAACAGTTAGTGATCGTCCAGACGTACTTGGAGATCGATGGATATGCGGGGTACTAGGTGCCTCCGGTTTCGTTCAGACCCAGAACGGACTTGTTAAATGGACTGTGTGTCTGACATTGGATTTTAGTCCGTGTGATTGATCTCTATTAAATATATATCTGTTTGGCGGCGGAGAATTTATTCTCTTGCTTAACGCCCTTCTCTGAGACTAACGAGCTCAGGGGTTATATATTGATGGATATCAAACGCATGGAGTGAATTGCCTGTGTGGCATGCCTAAGTGGCAATTGATCGAGGCTTCTGTTGAAAAGCAAAGTCTTGTGGTGATGATCAAAGCAAGGCCTGTGTGGCGTAGCTTTGTGTAACGTTGATTCGCGAGTATCACACCCGGTATGAACCAAAAACGGGAGAGGATCTCAGGGAGGGCATGCGTTTCCTTCTAGCTAAAAAGTGGCGTCAGTGGTTTTACACGCCCTGACGAGTTTGACTTATGTGGTTGTTGCTGTTGCGAGGCGCCTCGGATATATCGATCGTTCTCGAACCGATGGAGTCATTAGTTGGCTCATTTACGCCCCAAAGGGCGGGGAAACGTAGTGTTCAGGCATTTTAATCCACATCGATGGACCGGCCCTGACGATCCAAGGGTCACTCGAGCTCTGATCCTGAGACTGGGGCTAGACAGTCTCGAATCGGTTGAGGACTATCTTTTGCCTCGGTTCATAGACGGAAATCCAATTTCCAAATACGTGACATTTGCGGTTTTATTTGTAGAGCCTAGTATGGCGACATGGTGGGATGGGGCACTTATGCCGCCTATGATTGATACTTATGATTTGAAGTTGTTTTATACACTATGCACTTATAATAGTATCAAATGATTTGTTTTCAACGTATCAAGCATTCTTGGCTATTATAAGGTAAAAGCCCTATCCTCCGGCTTGCGATTGCATTGTGTGATGGGACCTGGGTCTTATAATAGCTTCATTTTTCTTTATTTAGCATTGCGCTGTTGTTTTTGCACTGGTATTCTTGGGAGGAAACCCGTTCCGTGTTATACGGCGTGGTCCCTTGATTTACCTAACTTTGAAAAATAAAGGATAATAACTGTTTTTGTTCTCACACCAGTCCCATGACTGACCTGGAGTTTATGGTTTTAACCTAAACTCTGGGTGCCCTTATTTTGACACGGGCAGCTAGTAGTTTTGGTTTTGCAGATTTATATTCACAGGATCCTGGTTTACAGCTGGAACGATATCCGGAAAGCTTTGTATCCGTATATCTCTTCTAGTTGTGTATTGTATTATTTTCCGCTGCGATATATTCAAATGTAATTTGAACCTCTGTTATTTCTGTGTAATATTTATTTATACTCTGTATATTCTTGTAATCTGGTGCATTGTTGTAATATACAATGAAATGTTCTTCTGTTTGCGTTCTATTTTGTCGTGTTCTCAAACGATAGGGTGTTTCGAACGGTCTGGGTCGGTTTAGCGACTGGTTCGGACCGAGCGAAATTCCTTGCCGTCACATGGACACGCTGGACCATATTAAGGCCACAAACTGACGATTCCGATGTTGTATTAAGGCCAGAAAACCGATGACCATACCAGGTCGTATTAAGACCAGAAAACCGATAATGATCGGGATCCGTATTAAGGCCGAGGTGGTGATCACTATTTGTATGAGAGTTGGTTCATACAAATACAGAATAAACCTTTCTCAATTTGGAGAAGGCTAATGGGTCGAGCATTTTATTTCACTTAGCTGTGAAGGGTGGCGAGCACTAACCATGCTCCGGTTAGTGGCGAACGCTAGCCAGGTTCGGCTTAGTGGCGAACGCTAACCAGGTTCGGCTTAGTGGCGAACGCTAACCAGGTTCGGCTTAGAGATGTAGAGGGCATTAACCATGCTCGGCTTAGAGAGGAGGCGAATATTAATCGTACTTGGCTTAGGGCAAGTGTTTTTTATGCTTGACTCATGTTAAGTTAGTTTCTCCAGGAGCTATGAACAATCGTGATCTAAAGAGAAAAGAGGGAGTATAATCTATACTTCGTATTTAGAAAACATGACCTCACTTGGTTAAAGGAGTAGGCGTTTAGAAAAAAGGTGGTGGGCTTTCGCGCTGACCACATAAAATTGGGGGCGAGCATTACTCATGCTCCGCTTATGTAACGACCCAGGTTTTCACGATCCTGGTTATCGACACCAAACACGATGTCGACTATCCAAGCATCGGAAACACCGGATAGTCCATGAAAGAAATTAGAGGGTGAGAACAGATAAGACAGAAACTTAGAATAGAAGAAGAAGAATATACAATCATCAGAGTAATACGAATCTCACAACGGAACGAATAAATATATTTCATAACATAACTTTGAAATAAAATAGTATCTGTGTACAATACCATTATTAGAGTATAACACTTACAACACAACGGAAATAACAATCTATATAATCCTGAAGCCTCCTGCTCCAGCTCTTCAAGTATCTGTAAATCCTGACTACTTGACTGCCCATACAAAATTGGGCACCCAAGATTTTAGGGGAAAAAAAAACAAAACAAACTCTGGGTCAGTTATGGGACTGGCGTGAGTAAAACAAATTAAAACAGTTTGAGCAAATACATGATATCTCATAACACCACGCCGTATAACGAAACGGGGTTTTCCCTTATGATAATCCAAATCAATTTGATTTAACTTTCAAATCATTTTGAAAGAAAAAATGATCTTTTATATCAATACTCTTTTGATACTGTAATAGAGTCTATCAACCACAATATAATAATCATCTTGCAGAACGTTTTCATCTCACGTTAGTATACAATCAAAACTGCAAGCACTTATTGGATAATGGATTTCCAACTATGACAAGATATGGAACCACCTTCCGATAGTGTACCTCTAGAGAGGAATACACCAGGTTTAACAAGAACATCTTGCAACCCGGCCACACATGACCGACCAATCCTTCACTAGTGAACCTTAACCATTCCTTAGTTAAAAAAATGTCAATCAAGTTGGGGGTATAACTACCTCTCAGACCTTAACCGAACAACATTTCTAACCTCAAAATAGACAAAGTTTCCCTTTTAAATTCTTTAACAAACTTCCTATGTAACTCTCGTATTCTTTTTACGAATCCACTTCTTTTACAGAAATCATTTGATTTTAACAATAGTGTTAGAAATGCCATGCTTCTGAAATATCTAACTCCAAAATATAACTCGACTGACTCATATCAATTAACCCAAACTCCGTTAATTTTAACTCGATTAACTTTAATTCATTAACTCTTATCACTTAACTCCTTTCGAATAAACTATATTCGATTAACTCCTTTAACTCTATTCGAATATACTATATTCGAATAAATCCTTTAAACCTATTCGAATAAACTATATTCGATTAACTCCTTTAACTCTATTCGAATAAACTATATTCGATTAACTCCTTTTGAATAACTAATATTCAATAACTCCTTTCGAATAACTAATATTTGATAACTCCTTTCGAATAACTAATATTCGATAACTCCTTTCGAATAACTAATATTCGATAACTTCTTTCTTTAATTAACTCTATTCGATTAACTCTAATCGATTAACTCTATCAATTAACTTTATTTGATTAATTCTCATTCGATCAACTCTATTCAGTTAACTCTATTCAATAAGTCTAATTGATTAACTCTATTCAATTAACTCTAACTCGATTAACTCTAATCGATTAACTCTAATCAATTACTCTATTCGAATAACCAATATTCGATTAACTCTATTCGAATAGCTATCTTTTGATTAACCCCTATTGATTAACTCCTGTTGATTTACTCCTATTGATTTACTCCAATTAATTTACTCCTTTTGATTAACTCCTACTGGTTAACTCCTTTTGATTAACTTCTATTGGTTTACTCCTTTTGATTAACTCCTATTGGTTTACTCCTTTTGATTAGCTCCTATTATATCTCGTTAATTCCCTTTAATAATCATATTTATTTTCCAAATAAATATTCCTTTTAAAATTTTATTTATTTAACAAATAAATATTTCCTTTTAATTTCCATTTCAATTCTATTTGTAAATGTTTTACAAATATTTCCTTTTCAATTCTATTTGTAAATGTTTTACAAATATTACCTTTTCAATTCTATCTGTAAATGTTTTACAAATATTTCCTTTTCAATTCTATCTGTAAATGTTTTACAAATATTTACTTTTCAATTCTATGTGTAAATGTTTTACAAATATTTCCCTTTCAATTCTATTTGTAAATGTTTACAAATATTTCCCTTTCATATATAAAATCCATTGATTTTATATAAATAATTTATTTCCAAAATACACTTTGAAAATTCCCTTTTCTACATCCCAGTATTTCTTTCGGTATTTAAAATACCAAATAACAATGATCGATATCATTCAAACACACATAATCAACGACAGATTATATATCACATTATATATCACAATATATGAAAAACAGTAAAATAAATGTTGAGGAATCCAGTTGGATACCTCCGACCTGTTTCCGTGCATCCACAGATGTTACACAATATAATTCACATCAATTTCATTTCAATATGAATTATTCTGCTAAACAGAATCAATATTTGATTAATGATCTATATATATATATATATATATATATATATCGTTATCAATATTTTCAACTAATCAATTTACAGTTCAACCAAACTGTCAACACACAGCAATTAATCATCATTTATCAATTCTAAAAATATGTTATAAAAATATAAACTGATAGAGTTGGTGAGTTTTACTCTCGTTGGACTGTTATCGCTAAATAACAATTAACTATCTTTGATTGATGGACAATTTTTTTGCTATAAATTGTAAAGGGCTCCAATTCACTCCTAGTCTGTTCCGGCGTGTAGTCGTCATCCCTACGATCCCAAATTCACCAACCGTTTGCAAAACTGAGTACATACGAATAATTTATACCTTATACAAGTTATAAGGTTACTTAGATTAAATAAAAACCTAAATCTTAAATATTAATTTGGGCCCACCATTTAACTCAAGCCTAAACCCGTAATGAACAGTAACCTTCCTCCCCAAAATTCAAAGACGCGGGCTCCAGGCAAAAACTCCGACCATTACTGCAACTTCATTCTTCCCTTCCTAAGGCCATTTCTCCATCGATTTACAAACGAACACCCTCCCAAAACTCGACATCATATACTCTATCAACTCCAACCCTCTATTACCAGTTCGCACTATTTTTGGAAAACGCGACCATCAGCTCACCATTGTGGTCCCGTACAAACTCGCGACATTATCCTTCACCGAATTCCTTGAATTTGGTCACACAAACTCCAAATCATCTTCTCATTCCATTTTCAACATCGAAAACATGAATCGATGCTCATACACCCCAAATCTTACAACCCTAGCTCACGACAACACACCATTCATATTTCACAGCGAATAGAAAGGGTGTTGAACCCAACAATATGTACACGAGATTAAAGAATAACACAAGGAGAATTCGAAAATACTGGTATTTGGATTTATAGGGTTTTATGTGAATTGTTGGTAATTTTTGAAAATGGGTTCTTCACGTTGGAACAAAGAAAATGGAGGCGGAAAAATGTTTGACCGTGGAAAGAGTGAAATTAGGTTTAGGATTTTGATAGCTATTTATAGAAAGATTTAGATATTTTTTTTCGAATATTATATTAAATTATAATCAACTACTATTTTTATTTATCCTTTAAAATTCCTGTAATCACACATGACATCTAAAAATCACGAAACTGGACATGCAACAACAGTTCGATATTAAGGACCCAACAAAACTGGTTTCGTTGAATTCTGACTCTGTTTGCTCACATAGCGTATTTTTAACTGTTAGAATATCGACTGTTTTTCACATTAAAAATCTGTATGGCCACACACTGACTCTAGAAATCATGAAAATTAAAATCTGGCAATAATTTAATATTGCGGATCCAGCAAAATTAGTTTCATCGAAAACGGAGGTCGTTTGCAAAACTGGCTATTTTTAAAAATAATTAAATTAAACATAAATAAATACATATTATCGTATATACATTCACATAGAATATTGCATAGCTCCAATTGGATTCATTGCTCAATATTCAAATCCTGGTTGAATCGATATTCAATTTATATTGAAAATCCTTTTATTATATAAATAAATCGCTATAATTTATAAAGGAATTCCATAGTGTCTTTTCTAAAATTTTATTTGGACATAAATCAAAATCTACACAATGAAATCCCGATTTTTCTCTTCCACTAGACAAATATACTTCACTAGCTCCGAACGTTTCTTGTTTCAAAGTGATCTGGCTGAAAATAGACATTGTATATTCAGTTGAAGTTCGAATTGCCAAATTACGAATTGCCACGCCATTTCGAGCTCGATTATATTTATAATATAATTAAACGTTCAAACTTCGTTTAAAATAATATATTCGTTAATATAATTCAACTCTAAACTGAATTATATATTTTAAATTGTCCAGTTCACATTATATTGTCAATTCACTATTTCCGACTATTTTGGAATTAAATATATTATTCTATTATTTAAATTAATTAAATATTCATTATTATTTAATTAAACAACCCTTTATTCCTCTAAATCACTAATTAAATAATTAAATTAATTACTTATTATACCGTAAAAATACGTGACATTACATTCTTCCCCCCTTAAAATAATTTCGTCCTCGAAATTGTTAAGGTAGAAAACAAACCCTATTAACTAGGTTAAAAATTATTGATTTACTTCTTAACTTCAGTTTCACTGAACCAATTAATTTCAATTAAAATATTAATTAATTCTTACCAAGGAAAATTTTCAAAAATCCTAAAAAATTTCTAACACCTCAACTTTTCAAAAAATTACGCCAACACCTCCTTTGTACTGGTCAATAGCTCAAACTCCAACTCGCCTCTCTAGGCCTTATCCAACCCAAAAGAAAATCAAACAGCCAAGCGGCTTGCCAAGTCGGCTCATAAATCTCATATCCAATAGAAATATAAACTTATACCTTTTTGTCGGGCATATCAACTTTATCACTTTCACCTGCTATCAATTCAACATCTACCAATGTCATCTCAACCAATTCCCAATCAATATTTGCTCAACACAGCTATTCGCTTATATCCAAACCAATTTTCATTCCAAACTCGAGTTCAATTCTCGTTTCCAATTCTTAACATATCAACTCAATTATATTCCAAATCATTTCATAATCAAATCTGGATTCTATTCAACTTATTTTAAGTTAAATTCTAATTTATATATTCACCTTTTTCATTTGAATCTTTTTAACTTCATAAGTTAATTTTTAATTTCAAATTCAGAAATTCAATTTCCTGGGTTTTATTTCAAATCAGATTTGAAATCATAATAACAATTCAAAATCTTTGAATTTCAGAACACTTATTTTCGCAAAACAATCTAAAAAAATAAAATCTTTGGTAGTAATCCGTCACTCAGCAACTTGAAAATGGACACTGATGATGCAGCTGTCATCATCAGAATTTATTTTCCAGCAATCGAAGTGAATTCAATACTATATCACTTTTCAAAACCATTTTCTAAACATTTCCACTTTGAAATATATTTCAAAATATCTTTCACAAAGCTTGGAAAACATTTCCAACCCTCCCAGGATTTTAAAATTCACATATATTTAATTCAATTCCATTTACAAACACTTCTCTAACTTTTCAGGGTTGTAATTTCAATTCTGATTTAAATTCAGATTTAATTCATCTGATTTCATATATTACACTTATATGAATTCTGATTGGTTATTTACATAACCATTTAATTTGTAATCTTACTCGATTATAATAACAACCGATATATCCAATATATTATAAATCCAATATATATATTTTCTCTGTACCAAAATATACTTCGGGTAAAATTATTTTCATTTACCCTCCTTTCAAACTATATTGTGTCGATTTATCGCATTCAAGTGTTTAGAAATCCCTACCAATACAGTGGATCAAACTGATCGACCTGAACTCATAAACAACTCAACCAATAAAACTCCACAATATAAAAAAAAATTATATCAAATAACAAATACGTTCACTCATATATATACACTCAACTCAATCTAGGGTATTACTAATCCCATCTCTACTGAGTCACGCCACAGATCCAAGGTAATAACATAACCTTCAGCTCTGATACGACTGTAAGAACCCGAGTTTTCGCGATCCTAGTTATCGACATCGTGTTTGGTGTCGATAACCAGAATCGCGAAAACCCGGGTCGTTACAGCTTAGAGATGTTCAAACATGATCAATGTTTGCAAAAGAAAATTCATAACTACTAAATAACTATTACAAAGAAATTCTACGGGGACGGCAGTTGATCCAGAGCATGCCTAAGAGCTAAATCCTAACCCGATACATGTGTATATCAAGGTGTCCTTATTATTGAAAGGAATACATCAAAAGAAAAGATAAAAACTCTAATTAATGATAATTCCGCGAGTGCTAGTCTCAGGGTCCTTTCCGTTTCTAGGAGCTCGAGGACCGACCTGAGGAGCTCGGACAGTAGGTCGCAGCGGCATGGTCGAAGCAAGATTTTTGACATATTCAGGGAGCTCTCCTTTTCCGACTCGTCCTTCGATGAGATCGCGTAGATGTCGGCATTTATTTGTATTATGTCCAGCTACGTTGTGGGATATACAATGCTTGCCATAATCAAGTTCCATCTGGTCGGCTCTCATCGAGGTGGTCTTGGAGTTGGTAAGGACTCACATATGTCGAGATAGATATCGAGCAAAGAAAAATGAGCTCGGTGTACTAATCGTACTTATTTTTATTTCGGGATCGCACGTTGCGCTCGCTCTTCTTCGGGGCCTTTCCTCTTCCTTTATCCCGGCCATTACCATTGAATGAGCCTTGTTGTTTGGCTACGAAAACTTCGGGGCTCTCCATTTCAAGGCTGGCATCCTCTTGTCGTAGGAATCGCTCGGCTTCGGAGTAAAAGTCATCTATATCCTTAGGGCGATCACTTAGAGAGGTTGAGAATTCTGATCGATTTTGAACTCCTGCGATGGCGGCCATGAGCACCATCGATGGCTCGGGTTGATCGACAAATGCTACGGCCGCATTGAATCTTTCAAGGAAGGACCTGAGCGTCTCTCCAGATTGCTGCTTGATGGTAGATAAGAACATGACACTTTTCGGCCGAGAGATATGCATTCGGAACAGTTCGACAAAGCGGGTGACCAGAGTGTTCCCACTGCCGATTGACTCCATTGTCAAATGTTGAAACCACATGCCAGGTATGTCTGTGAGAAAGAGTGGAAAGCATTTGGCCATGACATTGGTCGATGCGCCAAGTACCTCCATATGTCGTGTGTATCGCATGAGGTGGATGGTAGGGTCAGTGCAACCATTATACGGCTCGATAGCTCAGAACCTGAAGTCCGGGGGGTTTGGAGAATTTCAGATCTCCCTGGTGAAGGGACCGAGATTGACATTATCTATGTCTTGTTGCGAAGAGTTGCCCCGAGTGATGCGTCGGATGATGCTTGCGAGCTGACTCCCATCTCCGAGGAGTCATTGCCATGAATTCAACTCTGAACTCGGAAGAGCTTCTGTGCGGGGTCCTGGCAAAAGCATGCTCGGAAGGGCGGCCGTTGGTTGGGCTCGGCCTCCGAGATTGAGTGAAGGTGTGAGGGAAGGTGAGCCACAGTAGGTGGTTCTGGGCCGAATGGCCTCCTTGGAACCTAATGAGTTGTGGGTCGAGCCACGCCCATAACCAAGGGCCTAGGCTGATCCAGCATAGCATGTGATATTCAGAGTTTGGGGTTGCCCCTATTTAAACCCATTTAGAACGAGGTTAGGAGGGTCTACGGTAAAGTTTTCTTCCGCCACAGTGAGGACCGGTATAGTAGGGTGGCCTCCTTCGTTCGAAGGGAAGGCTGCACCAGCTCTTCATTGAAGGTGAAGAGTGGTTAGACTGGTCTGTGGTAAGATTCTGGGTTGTAATGGGAATGGCGTTAGTTCTAAGGGACCCGGAGGTAGCTCGACTGGTTAAATAGGTCGAGCTGTTCCCAAGAATGTAGGCAAATTTGCCAGACGACCTAAATCTCAATCGCTTGCCTCCTGAGGTTCTGCTGTTGCAACTGCGCTAGTCGCTGGAAGTGATACTCCTGGTTGTGAAGGATTGGTTGGTGGGACCAAACTAGGATGAAATAAAGGTGTGGCCTGATCAATGGCCTAATTCTGTGCAGACCGAAGATAAGTTGTTGCCCAGTCTCGGCCGGTGGAGGAATTGATGTTGAAGCGTTCAACCCTGTCTCCAGTCGACCGAGAAGGTGATCCATCTACTACTGCTGCCGTTCAAGGAGTTTACCCTGAGATGCCATTTGTTCTCTGAATTCGACCATTATCTTATCCATGTCATCCCGAGTAATGTGTTGTGATACATCTTCGTGAGAGGAAGCTCCGAGACTTGCTTCTGTGGCAATGTTATCGGCACCATCAGTAGTCGTAGGGCAAGAAGACATCGCATCTTTCTTTCGCTTGTTTGCCATAAGAAGAAGTGAGCCGAGGCTCCAATAGAATATTGGTATCTCCCCCTACCTGGCGCGCCAGAGTGTTGACGTCAAAAGTTGGTCACCAGTGACAGTCAACCCCCAATCGTGCGGTGAACACACGAATAAAGATTATAAAATGCAAAAGTAAAGTAAAAGAACGAGGAGCACACACAGGATTTTTATAGTGGTTCGGCAAAGACAGTGTCTAAGTCCACTTTATATGTTATTTCTCTTTTTTTAATTACAAGTACAATGCTTTTTCTGTTTGAAGAAGAGGAAAAGATAGCTAACTACTCTTCCTCTTTGGGAGAGATTGAGAGAAAATGAACTCCAGAAATGAAGTGTAAAAGAGTAGAAGAAGTCCTCTTTTTTTCATTCCTTTTCCTCTTTAAGCTTGGAGGTATTTATAGGTGTAAAATGCAACTTGGGCTGTTGCAATATGGTCCGGCCATTCCGGGAAAGCCTGGACACGTGGAACCCATTAGTTGGTTTGAATAGTGGAAGGAGACTGATTCCATTGTTCATAAATAGTATCCTCGGAAGTTGCGGCTGACGTAGCATCCACAGAGAGGTATATCAAAAGTAGAGCTTTGTCCGGATATGGTTTGACCACTTTTATTGCCTTGAAAGTCGGATATACATTGGAATTGCTCTGTAGAAGATTTCCATGTTGGCTCGAGATGATCGGTCGATGCGCCTCTTGCGGAAGCGAGATACTCGATCGACTGGGAGAACGATTATTGTGGAGTGAGCTGCTAATTGACTAAGCTGGACTTGGGTCGATATGTGACTGCTTCGGGCCATGCGTCTGCTGGGCTTCCTAAAGCGCGGCTTATATCTGTTGGATCTAGAATAACCCTAGAGGGGGGTGAATAGGGTTTTACACAGTTTTTAACTGAATTAAAAACTTAACGAGATATATAATAATAAACTGATCACAGAAAATAGCAGAAACTGAAATGCAGAAAATAAATCACACACAGATGTACCCAGCTTCGGCAAAACCCTGCCTACTGCTGCATTTCTAAGGTTTCTACTAGGTGATAGAACAGTTCCCGCATACAAGACCATGTAAACTCGCAAACCCTCCTCCTATTCTAACCCTACGCTCAAACCCCTAGACTGATCTAAACCCCTAGATCAGATTTCCCGAATTACAAACCCTGTAACTCGTAACTCAGATTTACAGACTCTGAAACTGACAGTCAACTCCTTGACTAAATCCCCCTAGATTTTACAGACCTAGAACTGTTCAGAAATGATTTTACAACACAATAAAAAAAACAGAATGTAAAACAAAAAATTGTAAACCCTAGTTCTTAAAATAAAATAAAAAAAGTGTTTATATTAAAGGGGTCATCCCCTTTTCCTATTAAAAAAACGGCCGGCCCATTTTCTTTTCTTGCTTCATTCTTCTGCCCGATCCTCTTTTGCCTCTGAGAAAAAAATATGGCGGCTAGGGTTTTCTAGGGTTTTCTTCATTTGCCCCAAATCGATTCGGTTGCTGTTGAAATCAAACCTCTGATGCTCTAGTCTCTACGGCTTTCTGGTTCTTCGATTTGAGATGTTTTTCTCTGGCGTCGATCGAAACTGTGAGTGTATAAAAAGAATTTTCTTTTTGCTGCTTTGAATATTGATTGAATAATTTCGATACTTTGCCAGTGATGTTATGGGTGTTATTTATAGGGTATTAGAAACCCTAAATCGTCTCTCTGATTTCACAAGTGACTCGGTCTGATTAGGGTTTCCCCTTTTTGTCTGTCTTCAATTTGAATTGTTGCTTCCCGACTTTGAAATATATTCTGATTGCTGAAACGGCTCTGTAAAAATTGGAAACAAAATAAATGATTTCCATTTAATTCGGTTTTTTTTAAAAAAAATAATTCTGAAAAGAAAAAAAAACTTCCCTTTTTGCTATCCCTTGATTTAGCACCGTATATTTTTTTTTAAAAAAAATTGAAATTTAAATTGTGGCCACTTGCTTGATTTATTTTTCTTGTGTGATTTCTGGTCTGCCTTGAATTGCATTCGAGTTTCCAGATTTAACACTTGCCAAAAATGAATCTCTGATTTGTTTTCCTTTGGTCCACTGTAATTTTCCCATGAACACATTCCTGAAAACTATTTGTTGTCTTGCTCGATTTTAGCTTTCCAGTTAATCTCCTTGCATACATTTAGCTGCCTTGAATGGTTTTCTGCTTTGCATGTTGCACCACTTGTTTATCCCACTATGTCCATGCTATTGCTTGACCATACTTGATCATGCTGGTTCATGTTGACTTTCACTATTGAGCTCGACCACTTGAAAACTGATATTGCTTGAGTTTGCTGATCATATGTTGTGTTCTTCTTTGCTTCACCAATATTTGTGTATCCACTTCCCATTTGCATTTGATCAAGAGCTGCTGCTTGATTGCATTGCCACCGTGTCATTCACCTATGAACTTGCACCTTGTTCTTCTTGCATGCTGAGGTGTAAATACTTGTGAACATTCCATTTTTGCTGTATGTATGCTACTCCATTATTTCACCATATCCAAGTTACACTGCCCCCTGTATATGTATGCACCATTTTGCTGAATCATGCCCCAAGTTTCATTGTTCTGCTTTGAGCATTGCTGCTTTGTGTATATGCTCCACTGTGTCATCATGTGCACCTACTTGTATATATGTTGCTTAAATAAACATGCTGTGTTGAGCTGACTTGGTGCTCGGCCCTTTGAGTACTTGCACCTGATTTTGTAACATTTGCTTGAGCTGGCTATTTGGATACCATTGGCTCAACCAGACCATTTTGCACCTTAATGTTGTGTTGTGTGCATATGAGATGCTGGCTCATCCATGTATTGCAGTTTGTATGTCTATGCACTTGTGTTTACTGATATTAGTTGTACCACTTGAACTGACTTGAACTTAAAAACTGCCTCGACTCCATGTGCTGAGATTTGCACATTGCTGAACTACCATGTTGCTCCTTTGATCATGTTGCATTCATCACTACTGTGTCTCCATCATGTGTTAACTTTGTTGTGTCTTCATTCTTGTTTGTGTTGTCCCCTTGTCTGTTTTTGCTGCTGCTCTACCATGTTATGTTTATGCCTTTGAAACTAGGCTGTCTTGTTGCTTTATCACTTCTTTGCTGTGTAATTTCACTTTGGCTTGTTTTGCTTAGCATTGCTCGACCATTTTTACTCTTTGTTAGCTTTGACATTTGCTGGTTGACATTTGTTTTGTTGCTTTTACTGTTGTGCTGCCTTGACACTTTGAATTATTGTTGACTTGTGTATTGCACTGAGTTGAGCATGTCCTCGTGGCTACTCCTCAGTTGCAATCTGATTGGCGTGGCAGTGCACACGTGTGTACATGCAGCCATCAAACGAGTTGTCCCTGTCCCTGCATTGAGATATATGTTGTCTGCCTTGTGGTATTTACAGTGTATCACTGTGAATATCACAAGCTGTCTAGACACAGATTGATGGTTTTTATAAAACAGATCAAGTCATGAAAAATGATGAGAAACACACCAGAAATCTGAGGCAAATAAAATTTTAAAAATAAAATTTATATTTGCATATATTCAGTATTATTTCTATTGCAGTATACTGTGTGTTTCTGTTTCATGAGTGACAGGTAAGCGGGGATGACTGGACTGACTGTGATGACAGGACTGACAAGCTGAAGATAAGAAGACAGTGTGTGGTGTCAATGAATGTATGAGTCTGTATATACAAGTGAAAATGGATATATATGAAATGTAAACTGAATGAATGTATGAGTGTTGCAGTGAGGAGCTGTGTATATATGAAATGTACTGATGTCTGTAATAAACAAGTTTGATTGAAATAAAATATCATTTTATTGTTGTCAAACAAACTTGTCTATTTTATTCTGTTTATACAAGTACAAATATTCTGTGAATGTATAAATAGTGGAGTTACAAATAGTTGTACTGTTTGAATATTGAAATAAAATATTCTATTTAAATTAAATACTGTGTTAATATTTGAATTTCTGTACAGTCGTATTTTATTTAAATATAAATATTATATTCATTGCTGTGATGTATATATATAACAGTACAGTACCAAACACATTTATAATAAAATTATATTTGGTTGTTATCATCAAACAAAAATCATATAATTGTGTATAAAACTGCGTTATATACAACAATCTCCCCCTTTTGATGATGACAAACAAATAAAAGATTTTGAATATAATAAATGTGTTTGTTCGTGGATATTTGAACTCCCCCTATTTAAATGCTCCCCCTACAACAAAAAACTCCCCCTATAACTATGCATGAGTGAAATGTATGAATAATTAAATTTTCAAAATTAAAAATATTTATAAAATATTCACTCATAAATCAAAATCTAATTCATTCTCCCCCTTTTGTTATCATCAAAAGGATACAGATTTTTAAAATATAGATGAAAAATGACTAACAAATACTATATCAGCTTAAGAGGAAGAACAGTCATCATAAATCTCAATCAGTCAAACAAAAATCATAATATTCTAAGAACAGGTGGCATATTTCACATTGTAGAAAATGACGGATATACGATGAATTTTATAAAAATGAGGAGAGTTATAAAAAATATGAATATTTCCCAATTATTTTCAAAAGAATTTTATAAAATTAAAGCACCAAAAACAGTAATGGATTTGGATTATAATTAAAAATTCAATTTAAGTGAGAAAATCGAATAATCTCAAATCTCAATATCTATCAATCAACAGATCATAATACGTCATAATATTTTCAACACATTTCACAGATTAGAGAGATGGATTGATAGGTTGATTTTTACACACCAAGAAGAATTTCAATTTTATTTCAGTTTTTAGCATAATTTTTTTTTTATTTTTTTTTTTAATTAAGAGCACACTGACCATGCATAACCAGAGCTTGGATTTTTAAATGAGGTCAGTCGCAGCTTAAATTATAAGTTGTCTCTTAACCATGCATGACCAGAGCTTGGATTTTTAAATGAGGTTAGAGACACACTTATATATTTATTATATATATTTATCATTTCAGCTTTTTAAAAAAGAAAAAACTCCTTGGTATAAAACCACTATATGGATGATAGAAAATGTGGTAGGTACAGAAATGGACTGTGAAATAAATTTCTAAATTAATTATATTATGAGATATGACCAACTGTACCGGGATTATTGAAAATTTTCAATTATCACTAACTCTGAATAATATAACCACAATTCCATCACAGATATTTTCACTGTTTATTTTAAGAAAAAAAAATTAAACTCTCCACATTTATATAAAATCATAACGGATGGCAGAAGGATGATAAGTAATGAAGATGGCCGTGAAATAATTGCCAGTTCAAAGATATTATAATAAATATTCAACCATCATGAAAATCTAAATAAAATTCTCCTCTTGTTGTGAAATATACTGCAGTCACAATTCATCACAATTTCTAAATCTGGTTATAATTTTGATGAATTCTAAATGCAGTTCAATTTGGATATTGATTTCAATTTCTGAATGAATAATCAATAAATAATTTTAAAATTGAAAATCAATTACAAGAGTAATATGCTGATCTATGCATGACAAGAGGAAAAAAAACATATATACAACAAAAAATATGCAGCACTTTTAAACTGATACCACATGGTGTCTCTACAAAGTGAAAAATCAGAACAGATGGATGAGACAAATATAAGGCGCTTCTGATACCAAATGTTCTCGCTTTCTTGAGGATTTTAATGACACCCCGGTGGCAAACAAATGGTACCTCAGTCAACAGAAAATACTTAATTACAAAGCAAGCAACTCAAGCACACAAATTTCATTTATCAAAGCACGATAAACCTTTGATACCAAATCAAGCAGTCCTAAAAAAATATTTACAAATCAATTTCTTATAATCAGAGCAGCATGATTCCAAAAACAAACGTTTTTCAAAAAACAGTATCAGAGCAGCACAGAGAAATCAGTATCACAACAGACTTGTCAAGATGTTGGTCACATAAGGTGGTTCATGATCCAAGATTTGCAAATATACTCTATTTTAAATCATTTGAAGAAATGTAAAAGTATTAGGATTTAATGAATCAATCACACCAGGTTATATTTCAGATTCAAGATATGTGTGAGATCCAATAAATCAATAATTTCAAATGATTTTAAACAAACATATATTCAAATCAAATAATCATGAAATAACAATGATTTTCAAAGACCAAAAAAAAATTTTCAAGAATTTCTCAGAACTATTTCTGACAAGCCCAAGAGAAATTTCAGGTCATTTACATCAAATTTGAAAATATTCATGATCGGGATAATTTATTTGAAATCACATGAATCAATGTAAAGTTTTGGGATATAATGAATCAGTCACACAAGATTGATAAATTTAAAAAAAAAAAGAGGTGTGTGATATTCAAAATATCTAGAATTTCAGATGATTTCAAACAAACATATTTCAATATAATGATCATGAATAAAGATGAATTCCAAGATGTATCACTGATACAAGCCAATCTGAAAATCAATGAAATTATCACAACTGATAAATAACAGAGTGTTGTAATGAGTATAATATTTTGAGCTTTTCTAAAATGAATTAGAATAAACCCAGAACAGCAAAGATGTGTGATATTTCATTAAATATTCAGATCTTCAAACAATTTAGAATTCTAGTTAACAGTGTTCAAGATATGATATGAATGCATCAACATTGTTATGAATTCAATAATCAGAAACTAAACTTCAAAACAATTGTAGATATTTACAAGTTTAAATACAAGATCTGGAAAAGATTAAAATATCAGAATTATATTCAACTAAGGCAAATTTCTACAATTAGAAGTTAATGAAGCTCAGAAGAAGTTACAGTGATATTGCAGTGATAAAACAAATAGAGAAGAAGAAGAGGGAAGAAATAAACAGGAAAATAAAAACTAAAAATATTTACAAAAGTGAGTTCAGAGATCATACCAGAATTCGATTGTAAACTAGAATCTCTAACTCGACCAGATTTGGCTAAGGAACTGTGAATGATTTAATAATATTTGAAATCAGTTTCTCTTTGGCAGTGCAGTTCCTCGGCCTCTTTTGATACCTAGCAATTTGAGGAAACGAGTGGTCTAACAAAATTTGTAAAGCCACTCACAGTTGTACCCATTTGCTTTGGTACCCAAACCTGTTTATATAACAAACCATTCGAATTTACAAAAGTGTCTTTAGGGACCCAAATCTGCTTGAATTTAACAAAGTTCGTTTTATTTCTTTTTGGAATCCAAGCTTGTTTAAATGGTTTATTATCAAACGAATTTCCACTTCGATTTTGTTTCAAAAATCCTTTGTAATTTTCAGAGTTTAGATTTTCAAAACAATTCATTCCTAAGTTGATTGAAGAATTTTTAAAACCGTTTGTATTTTGTTTTTCAAAATCATTCATTTTCCCAAATCCAAGTCCATTTTTATTTCCAGATAGAAATTGATTTCTCAACAACATATTCAGCGATTTTTCTCCATTTGAAAGTTTAACCAATGTTGATTCAAGTTGTTGAAGTTTAAATTTGAGATCATCGTTTTCTTTTATTAAATCTGAACAATGATTTTTAGTGATCTTACAATTTTCAGAATCAACTTTCAAAACCAAATTTTCAATTTCAAGCAATTTGATTTTGGCTTGGGACTCAGAAATCTCAGCTTCAAAAAGTTTTTGTTTTTCCAATTCAAGTTTTTCAACATTCTTGAATTTTTCAATTTCAGATTCAAGCTCTTTCACAATCAAATCCGTTTTCACCAAATTTTCTTTCTCAAAAATTTCATGTTCTAAATTAATCTTATCCAACTCCTTCTGCAAAGCGTTATTTTTATGAGTCAACTCATCTTCGAGATTTTTCAAAACCAAAATTTTATTTTCGAGCTTTCCAGAATGTTCATCAAGTTGAGCTAATTCAGTTTTCACAACCATACAGTTTTTGCAGTCAGAGTTTTCAAATTTTAATTTCAACAAATTGTTATTGTGGGTCAACTCAGAATTTTCAGATTTCAAAGACTTGTTTTTCCGTTTGAGACGATCAACAGTTCTTGTTAAATTATTACAAAGAGATACCAGATCGTCATATGATAAGTCCCCATCGTCTGAATCCACATGAATAGTTCCAGTTAAGCACAGATCTGAATTTGAGTTGGCAGTTGAGGGTTTTGAGGAGTTGTCAGAATTTCCATACCGCGCGTTGAGAGTTTTCCAGATGTCCTGCGCAGTTAAACAATGAGAGATAAAGTCAAGCTGATTATTATCAAGATAAGAATATAAAATATGCATAGCTTGAGCATTTAAAACCTTATTCGTCTTATTTGACATATCTTCCATATTTTCAATAATATTCCAATAATCAAGATTAACAGATTTTAAATATGATTCGAAATTTGATTTCCAAATTGAAAAATCTGTTCCCTTAAAAATAATTGGAATATTACGGGACAGACTCTCATAAGACTGACAACTAGGATCCATGTTTCTAGGGTTAATGAAATAACCAGGCTCTGATACCACTTGTTGGATCTAGAATAACCCTAGAGGGGGGTGAATAGGGTTTTTAACTGAATTAAAAACTTAACGAGATATATAATAATAAACTGATCACAGAAAATAGCAGAAACTGAAATGCAGAAAATAAATCACACACAGATGTACCCAGCTTCGGCAAAACCCTGCCTACTGCTGCATTTCTAAGGTTTCTACTAGGTGATAGAACAGTTCCCGCATACAAGACCATGTACACTCGCAAACCCTCCTCCTATTCTAACCCTACGCTCAAACCCCTAGACTGATCTAAACCCCTAGATCAGATTTCCCGAATTACAAACCCTGTAACTCGTAACTCAGATTTACAGACTCTGAAACTGACAGTCAACTCCTTGACTAAATCCCCCTAGATTTTACAGACCTAGAACTGTTCAGAAATGATTTTACAACACAATAAAAAAAACAGAATGTAAAACAAAAAATTGTAAACCCTAGTTCTTAAAATAAAATAAAAAAAGTGTTTATATTAAAGGGGTCATCCCCTTTTCCTATTAAAAAAACGGCCGGCCCATTTTCTTTTCTTGCTTCATTCTTCTGCCCGATCCTCTTTTGCCTCTGAGAAAAAAATATGGCGGCTAGGGTTTTCTAGGGTTTTCTTCATTTGCCCCAAATCGATTCGGTTGCTGTTGAAATCAAACCTCTGATGCTCTAGTCTCTACGGCTTTCTGTTTCTTCGATTTGAGATGTTTTTCTCTGGCGTCGATCGAAACTGTGAGTGTATAAAAAGAATTTTCTTTTTGCTGCTTTGAATATTGATTGAATAATTTTGATACTTTGCCAGTGATGTTATGGGTGTTATTTATAGGGTATTAGAAACCCAAAATCGTGTCTCTGATTTCACAAGTGACTCGGTCTGATTAGGGTTTCCCCTTTTTGTCTGTCTTCAATTTGAATTGTTGCTTCCCGACTTGGAAATATATTCTGATTGCTGAAACGGCTCTGTAAAAATTGGAAACAAAATAAATGATTTCCATTTAATTCGGTTTTTTTTTAAAAAATAATTCTGAAAAGAAAAAAAAACTTCCCTTTTTGCTATCCCTTGATTTAGCACCGTATATTTTTTTTTTAAAAAAAATTGAAATTTAAATTGTGGCCACTTGCTTGATTTATTTTTCTTGCGTGATTTCTGGTCTGCCTTGAATTGCATTCGAGTTTCCAGATTTAACACTTGCCAAAAATGAATCTCTGATTTGTTTTCCTTTGGTCCACTGTAATTTTCCCATGAACACATTCCTGAAAACTATTTGTTGTCTTGCTCGATTTTAGCTTTCCAGTTAATCTCCTTGCATACATTTAGCTGCCTTGAATGGTTTTCTGCTTTGCATGTTGCACCACTTGTTTATCCCACTATGTCCATGCTATTGCTTGACCATACTTGATCATGCTGGTTCATGTTGACTTTCACTATTGAGCTCGACCACTTGAAAACTGATATTGCTTGAGTTTGCTGATCATATGTTGTGTTCTTCTTTGCTTCACCAATATTTGTGTATCCACTTCCCATTTGCATTTGATCAAGAGCTGCTGCTTGATTGCATTGCCATTGTGTCATTCACCTATGAACTTGCACCTTGTTCTTCTTGCATGCTGAGGTGTAAATACTTGTGAACATTCCATTTTTGCTATATGTATGCTGCTCCATTATTTCACCATATCCAAGTTACACTGCCCCCTGTATATGTATGCACCATTTTGCTGAATCATGCCCCAAGTTTCATTGTTCTGCTTTGAGCATTGCTGCTTTGTGTATATGCTCCACTGTGTCATCATGTGCACCTACTTGTATATATGTTGCTTAAATAAACATGCTGTGTTGAGCTGACTTGGTGCTCGGCCCTTTGAGTACTTGCACCTGATTTTGTAACATTTGCTTGAGCTGGCTATTTGGATACCATTGGCTCAACCAGACCATTTTGCACCTTAATGTTGTGTTGTGTGCATATGAGATGCTGGCTCATCCATGTATTGCAGTTTGTATGTCTATGCACTTGTGTTTACTGATATTACTTGAACTGACTTGAACTGACTTGAACTTAAAAACTGCCTCGACTCCATGTGCTGAGATTTGCACATTGCTGAACTACCATGTTGCTCCTTTGATCATGTTGCATTCATCACTACTGTGTCTCCATCATGTGTTAACTTTGTTGTGTCTTCATTCTTGTTTGTGTTGTCCCCTTGTCTGTTTTTGCTGCTGCTCTACCATGTTATGTTTATGCCTTTGAAACTAGGCTGTCTTGTTGCTTTATCACTTCTTTGCTGTGTAATTTCACTTTGGCTTGTTTTGCTTAGCATTGCTCGACCATTTTTACTCTTTGTTAGCTTTGACATTTGCTGGTTGACATTTGTTTTGTTGCTTTTACTGTTGTGCTGCCTTGACACTTTGAATTATTGTTGACTTGTGTATTGCACTGAGTTGAGCAGGTCCTCGTGGCTACTCCTCAGTTGCAATCTGATTGGCGTGGCAGTGCACACGTGTACACGTGTGTACATGCAGCCATCAAACGAGTTGTCCCTGTCCCTGCATTGAGATATATGTTGTCTGCCTTGTGGTATTTACAGTGTATCACTGTGAATATCACAAGCTGTCTAGACACAGATTGATGGTTTTTATAAAACAGATCAAGTCATGAAAAATGATGAGAAACACACCAGAAATCTGAGGCAAATAAAATTTTAAAAATAAAATTTATATTTGCATATATTCAGTATTATTTCTATTGCAGTGTACTGTGTGTTTCTGTTTCATGTGTGACAGGTAAGCGGGGATGACTGGACTGACTGTGATGACAGGACTGACAAGCTGAAGATAAGAAGACAGTGTGTGGTGTCAATGAATGTATGAGTCTGTATATACAAGTGAAAATGGATATATATGAAATGTAAACTGAATGAATGTATGAGTGTTGCAGTGAGGAGCTGTGTATATATGAAATGTACTGATGTCTGTAATAAACAAGTTTGATTGAAATAAAATATCATTTTATTGTTGTCAAACAAACTTGTCTATTTTATTCTGTTTATACAAGTACAAATATTCTGTGAATGTATAAATAGTGGAGTTACAAATAGTTGTACTGTTTGAATATTGAAATAAAATATTCTATTTAAATAAAATACTGTGTTAATATTTGAATTTTTGTACAGTCGTATTTTATTTAAATATAAATATTATATTCATTGCTGTGATGTATATATATAACAGTACAGTACCAAACACATTTATAATAAAATTATATTTGGTTGTTATCATCAAACAAAAATCATATAATTGTGTATACAACTGCGTTATATACAACAATATCCATTTGCGCGTTTGGGCTTTGGTATGGCTCGTTGAGACTCTTGCCAAAAAGAGGGTTAATACAAAATATAGGTGAAGCACCATATTTTGTGCTACATATTTCAATAAAATAATAATTTTGAAGTTTCCTTGTTACTTTACACAAAAAAAACTCTTTAGAAAAAGGTTTATATAAACTTATTCTTATTTAATTAAAAATAAATTAATAAGAATGGTCCTATTAGAGTGCATGGGCTATTAGTAAAGGTTTGATAAATTTTTAAAGATGTTTAAAGTGGTTACTGTTTAATAGAAAGAAGTAAAAAAATTAAAACTTTCATGGTTTAAGGGAAGGGGATAATAAGGACATGAGTAGGAAAAAGCAAGTTAAAATTTTCATAAGTAAATTTGTGACATGGTTAGTAAAAAATAGGAATCCTTTTTGGCAGCCCTTAAGGAAATACAAAAGTTCTTTTAGTATATATTTGCATTCCTATGTAGTGTTCTATTTTAGAAAAATAAAATAGTTTAATGGGTTGTTTTCTTTCTAGGTGTTTGTGGTGATCGCTAGGTAAGAACAAAAACATAGGTTGTGAATGCAATGAAAATGAAAGTTAAAGATGAACAACTAAAAGAAAAACAAACAAAGACAACCAATAAAAGAATATGAATTCCTCCAAGTAAGCTTGGAAAACTGAAAAGAAAGCTTTCTCATGTAAACTGTGCATAAAATTGAAAATAGGAACGTTTGTGAGATTAGCAATTGCGATTTCCAAGTATGGGGAAAGGGTGTGCAAAAGTGGATGGAAAATATGTAATTTTCCATTTTCAACCTCTTTCTAACATAAGAAATGTTCAGAAAATTAGACTTTCTGAAATTCGAAAATTTAAATTTGGTCGGTAGGATATGGACGCAAAAATTGTATGAACTACGCTCTTACTGTGTAAGAGTATGAGAAAAATTAGATGAAAAAGTACTTTTGATTTTCAAAACATTGTATTCATATAGAAATTGCCAGTATACTTAGGATGTGTGCATGCATCATATTTTCAAAAGGTTTTCAAGAAAATTTGCATTCATATAGGAGGTATTGCTTAAATATTCATTTCATTCATGTATTCTTATGTTGTGTTACACTTTGCATAATTGCAAAAATGGTTGCAAAATCAGATGTACACATGATGGTTGTAAATTATGCGAGGATCCACTTAATTTTATCCTTACCAAATTTTGGGTACAAAATTTTCTAAAGGGTGGGAGAATGTAACACCCCGTATTTTAAATTAATTAATAAAACAGAATTTGCAAAACTTTCTGAATTTGGTTACGGATCTAGCGCCATTGCATCCATGGTGGTGTTCTGATAAATTTATACCTATAGTTTGCAGAAAACGGACTCAAAGCGAAGAAGATATCAATAAATGAAGTTTTAGAACATACATGAAAAGGAAGACATAAGAGAAAAAGACACAAAACCAATAGTTTCAAGGTTCTAATTTTATGAACAAAAACGTTGTGCGGTTCAGTGGTTGAGCACTTGCCTCTTAAGTTGTAGCACAGAGTTCAAATCCCACCAACATCATGTTTTTTAATTTTAGGAAGGCCAACCAAAAAGACAAATGTTCTAAGAGAAAAGTATATGTGTATGTACATGCAAGGAATATATATATATATATATATATGAGTTTATGTATATATATACATGAAATTCAGAAGTAACACACTATTAATAAAAACAAGTAAGAAATAAATTTTAGGATAGCGCTATTTTAGTTTTAAAACAAATGGGGTCGTACGCAATATATAAGCACATATTTAAATTCAAAATTTGAACGTATATTAAAAACAAAAAGAATCAATGAAATGGTTAGGGAATAGTAACATTAATAATAACATTTATGAAGCAAAAATTACGCAGCTATTAATGGTTGAAATTTTATGCAGTTATTCGTAAATATATATGCATAGATTTAAAATTGAAATCTAAAGCGTAAACAAAGAATGGAAAATAATAAACTAAATTAAATTAAAATAGAAAAGAAAATAATGTTAGCTAACATTTTAAATTGGAGCAACAATCATGAATCGTCGACCTAGTACGCGATTGTTTCGATCGTATATGAGTCGACCCACCTTAGAAGTGGGTCGACCCACGACGAATCAGGCAACGTAGTTCGTTTTCTGAACGGTTCGGATTTACCCATTTTAAATCGCACGGACAAGGTTCTTCTAAGCACCTATAAAAAAAACCAGCAGGGCTTAGCCTCCAACTCGTATTTTTTGAGAGTGCGCCAGAGCTCTTCCATTTCTCCTCCTCTAAATTCTTAAGAAAATAAATACATTAGTTTTAGGATGTTTGATTCAAGATTTGGAGAAGATTGTAGATCTAAGCTATAGATGCCCAGATTCCTTGTCCAGACAAATCAATAAATCTGAATTAAAAAGAAAGCAGCGCATATCCAAAATATTAAGGGCGCAAATTTCTGGCGAGTAGGTTTAAATTATATCTTCCGATAATGGTAAATTGTATCATTTGATTTCTGTTAAAACGTACAATATGTTCTTCTTCTTCTTTTCCACTTTTCTGCGTCAGAATATACAGTTTATGTTAAATTTTATTTATGTGGAAAATAAATAAAATTGTGGTTATGCGCAAAATGAATAAAATTGTGGTTATGAGCAAAATAATTAAATTATTTGAATTATGGTTATACGCAAAGTAATCGAACTGTGGTTAGGCGCAAATTAAGCTAATTGCTGTTCTACGCAAATTAAAGGGGTTTGTAATAAAAAGAGGAAAACTTTATGATTAGGGGCTAAATGGATATATTATGCCAAAAGTGAAATAAAAGGAAAATTTGAAAGTAGGCAAACTTGGTAGGACTAACTAGATTAATGAGACAAAGATTGATATGGCATAAACAAGGTTGTACATAGTAAATTTGTAAAAAAAAATGATAAGTTTGAGAATTTTCACGTTATTTGGTATAAGTCACTTTTCAGATTTAAAATGGAAATAATGCAGAAATTATAGGGATTGAAAGAAAAAGGGGTATAAACCTAGTTATGTTCAAATTTTACTATAATTATTCAAAATGAAAGGGGAAAATAAGATAGAGACAAGAATTAATGCAAATCAATTTAATTAGGAAGTTAGTAGTAGCCTAGATCGACTGGTTTTGGATAAATGAGATATATTTTCACAATTTTGTTTTTAAAAAGAAGTGAAGAACATAATTAAAAGTTTAAAAATAAATAAAGTTGTATATTAGTGCGAAATAAGGATTTTTTCCATATTGCGCACTATTCAATAGTCTAAAAATAATTGAAATAAATGTCTTGCAATTACGGGTTTCCATTCCGGTAATTACTTAAGCTATGAAAATAGATTTTGTTCAATTTTAATAACCAATTGATTAGGAATAAGTGTAATTTTCTAAAGAATAAACTGTAATGATGGAAATAAAACGAGGTAACACTAGTGAAAAGTATTAAGTAGAGAAAAAGGAATAAGAAACCAGCGCAGTAGGTAATGAACGAGGAATATAATCTATTATAATAAATTATATAAGACATGAATGTAATATAATAGGTAAACTTGTCAAAGGGACAAGTAGGATCATAACATATATGCTATAATTAAAAGATGAAATGGAAAGTAAGAGGCTTATTATAAATGAACCTAGTCTACGGGAAATAAGTTCATAGTTGTGGTAATATTATAACACAAGGTTATAATTAAATGGAAAAGGGTAATGTAGGCTTATTACTAATAAACTTATACTTGAGGAATTAAGGATAATGAATATAATAATAAGTCGTGGTCCATTCCGGCACTGAAAGCCAATTAGGAAAATAAGCGGCCAACTAAAGCTACTAAACAACTAACTTGAATGCAGAATAAACAAGTGAATGTTTAAGTTAACTAGAAATGTGGTAAAACAAGCGTGTAGTTGAAGACTAGATATAGGGTCTAATAACGTAATGATGAGATGAGCTTGGAGTAATCCATACATATTTGGGATGAAGAGCTCAATGGGGCAGATCGTCAAGCACGTCCAGATTATCATTCGACAGGACTAAGAGGAAGTGCGAGACTTCTACGGGACGTGAGGATATTCTGATATGACCCACTACGGTAGGTCTAACGAAGTTGTACCCATAGAGGGATGGTCTGTACGATTCAACTTGGTAAGTATGCCTTGGCTACATCTATGATGGTGGGCAGCCTAAAGACTGATTGGGATGATCTTAGGATGATTCGACGACTGCCTCAAGCGGGAGGGTTCGTGTTCAGGACCCAAAAAAGATAATAGGTCGTCGGATATCTATCGTCATCAGTCGGAGCGTGTGTGAGAAAGAATAAAGCTAAGCCAAGAGGCCAATGATCTTTTACTATCGGGTCATTGGATGAGAGGACCACATGTTTTTTTAGATTGGATGATAGGGCGGTCATTTGCTCTTTAAATAGTCTTTCATTAGTATGGGGTAGGCTGGGTTGGCCTCGGAGAGCCACCAAAAGAGATAGATGTATCTTTGGATATCTAGAATGTTAGCCTAACGAGGCTGCCGTTTGATGATATGTAGAAGTCCCCGACTGAGTTCTATAAAGGAACTCAAATATTAGGGCGCCCTTATAGCACAGGGGTAGAGGTTTATTGTCTTTCGCAGCGTAGCCTAGTACGCTTTTGTGGTGTAGCATTGGAGGTCCAATACATTTTCGTAGTACGATGATGGGGACCACTCGAGGAGGCTACTATGTAGAGTACCTCGATATATTGGGCATATAACTACATATATAAATTATTTATTAGGTCAATCTACTGGGAAGTAGATGTGTAAGACTTATGTGGAAAAATCGAAAGTATAATTTGAGATAAAGCTGAATAAATTAATAAATGTGAATTGGTGATAGAACAATATACGTAGTGTTATTTGTAGAAAGTATAATTTGTCTATTTACTATAACTTTTGTTCTGAGCCCTTCCTCATATGTAACGCGCAGATTAGACAAGTGGTTGATATTCTACAGCTTAGAAACACCTGTTAGATAGTGTCATTATGTTAGTAAGTGTTTACCTACTATTATATTTTATTCCCTTCCATCGTGAGATTTCAATTATGAGCTCTGATATATTTATCTTTGATTTTTTACAGGATACCAGATAAACCAATTCGAGCTTTGATAGATTTGGATTTTTGAGAAAAAATTTGGTCTACTGAAATTCAGGTTATTATAGTTTATATATATATAATTTACTTAAAACTCTAGCCGCTACAGGAGGTCATGGCTAGCAGTTCGTAGGGGAGACCACCACCAGATCGTCAGATCTTTTGTGGAGGCGGGGTGATAAATGATAGGGTTTTAGTTACTATATTTATTAATAGCCTGATTGATTATTTTCCATCCATTTTCGTAGTTTGTCCGTAAGTTTTTCATACAGACTTCGTTTGCGAAGCTCGAAACATGAAAGTTAACTAGAGATTTAAAATCACAGCACTTATTTCATTTCAAACACCAGTAGCCATCATCATAATACAAACATACTATCTTATGGAAAATATTAGAGTACATAAGTAAATCCATAAAAAATCCCTTTCATAAGTCTATGCAATGATTAGAAAACAAGTAGTGAACCAACACAGGAGTCTGAATCAAAGCTGAACCAAATAATCAAGAATCATTGTTGAGACCCTCCACCCTACGAACTTGTGGGGGGAGGGGACAGAGAAGGAGAAAAAAACTAGGTTAGACATACGTCTGGTGAGTTTGAGTATTTTCTAGCATGAGCATAAGATAAGGAAGCATTTAGGCAGATGAACAATTCTAAGATCAGTAGATATATAAGCATAAATGAAATAATAGGAAAGATAAACACAAAATAAGATAGGCTTCTCATTCATACCCGAAAAATGTTGCACCAACCACCAAGATATCATAATTAGGCTTTACCTAATCTCTACCCTTCGATCAGCTACTTTAGCAAAAATGTGATAACCTGTGCCAGCTATGGAATTCAGGGTTATCAATCCCCATCCCATCAACTAAAAGGACATAACCGTTAATCACATGCGTTAGGGTGGCTTATCTTCCCCAATCGGAATGATGCATGCTCATCGTTTCGCTAGAGTGTGCCCATGCCCACCTCGTTTGAACCCTTACTATCCTGTTCAGTAAAGCATGCCCTAACCTGTACCTAGTATGAGACTCCATGATAACAAAGGAATACTGACTAATATGAGTTCTAAACCAAAAACGCAATTGACACAAGTTACCCCTCGACTTGGCGCACATTCATTATTTTTTAGGCCCTCTTTATCTTCACCAATCAGTCGCACGCTGTCGGAATGGACTCCCTTTATCTTAGCTTATAAGTTTCATCAATTCTAACTTAACAAATTTTAAGTTTATTAATAAACCTAATATAACCACGTGTTATATCCTAGGTTGTATTAACATTTCTAATTAATGTTATTTTCTTGTACAACTCATCCCCACGTTACTTAATGTCCAATTTATTCCATTTTACATGCTCTGTAATTACATGTTAAGGTTTTATCCTCAATTTATAGTCCAATCTAATTACAATACTTAATCAGTTTAAATATGCCCAAAAATCCCTTTTTATTCAATTCTTACATTATTCCAATTTAACCCGCAAATAACGATAAAGGCCTAGGCTCAGCGCTAAAAGGAAATGGTCTAGGATACTCGCAAGACCTAGACTCAAAATAAAAAAAAGCAAATAAAATAGGCATAAACATAATTGTAAATAAACGATAACAAAGAAGGGAATAAGAAGAAAGGGGTAAGAAGAAGGAAAATTAATTATAAACAATAAACAACTGGGAATAAATAGACAATAAATGAATTACGGTAACTTACAGAAAAACTAGACATATAAATACTGTAAATAACTATAAACATAAAACTTGAAAATTAAAACTACTCAACTGTCTAAACATTCTTACACAAAACTAATCTAAAAATTACATAAAACTCATAGATTTGATGAATAAAGCTTGCCCCATGGCCTTCTTCTGAAATCTAGCACAACCACCGCCTCCAGAAGTGTTTATAAAATAAATATTAAAACTTAAGAACTTCTTCACCCCTTGAAAATTTAATAATTTGGCCCTTCTTAATTTTGAGGATAGGCCTGGGGAAGAAGAAGAATGGATGTGAAGAAATGATAGAGGCTCTACTAGTCTATTTATAGGGTTTACTGGATACCCTCAGCCACTCAAATCTAAGATTAGATCTGGTCTAGCCATGTCATCGAATCAATAAGAATGTGCCATGTCATCTTATTGTTTAAAATAAACCAATAAAACAATGTCAACTGAGCAAACTAATGGTGTAAAAATAATAAACGTCGCGGCCTTGCATGCCAGGAAAGGAACACATAATTCATGTTCTGGGTTGATCCCTAGCTTACTTGGATCAACACAGGGGTCGACCCTTGGGTCGACACACGTGTCGATCCGGTGAGCTAGGTCTCCTAATGTTTGTTTGCTCCTTATTATTTTGTATTTATATTTTTGAATTCTTCTTTAATTCGTAACTAATTCATTTTACCTATGATTTTAGCAAACCAATGTCCATTTTTATCAGAAAATTACAACGGACTCAACGGTGCTAGTCCCGTTATCTATTTTGAATATTATTTTGATTAATATTTAGTTTATCAATCTCTTATATTTAACTATTGTTTATTATAATTTGGAGTGTTACATTCTCCCTTCCTGAACGATTACTACCCCAAAATCTCCAAGGCTGGAAGAATGTTATAAATGTTATCAACCATTATCTACATCCACTACTCAACCATCAACCATTGGCAACCATTGTCCTTAGGTTTTCTAATTCTTTTCATGAACATATGCAAAGGTGTTGTGTACCTGTCCCTATGCTAATGCAGAAATCAGGTGGTCTACTGATTAAGTTGACCTTCATAATGCAATTCATGTTTGTGCCATCCATCCAGTATGTATGCAAAGGAACCCTAATGATACATATAAAACTCTACATGTATGCAACAACCATTCATCAAAATGCAATCCAAGTGATGATTAAACCATTTTTCATCCATATAAAATAAAAAATGCACACGCATCCATATGCAATTATGTAAGTTTCCTAGTTCAGCTGATCTCTAACTATTGCCTAATGTGTGTATATGCATCCACTATCAAACACATGCATCCACATGAATCCATTCAGTCAAAACATGTTCTATTAAAGTGTTTTAAACCATTTCCTACCATCCATAGGCGTTTACCTAAGACTTATGATTCAAACTATAGGAAAAATAGATTCAAATTTGAAGCTTAAGAAAGAAATAAAGAGCGTACTCTTGAAGAGAAACGAAAAAGAAATGTGAATCCTATTGTCTGCTTCCTAAGTCGCATCGTCAATGTCTTCTTCCACTGAATTTTAACAAACTTGATCTCTTTGTTTCATAGCCTCTTCGCCTTAGATCCTAGTATCCAAGTAGGAACTCTCCTGATTGATGCCTCTATCTCTTCCTCGATATGCTCCTTAGTACCCATCTCTACTACTGCCATAGAATCATGTAAACACTTCCTCAAGTGTGAAACATGGAATACATAATGAACTCCTGCCAATATCTCTGGTAGTCTAACTCTGTAAGCCATCTGACCAATCCCCTGTACTATAGGGAATGACCCTACGAACCTTGCCACCAATTTCCCCACTGATTCGAACCGAGCAACACTCCTCAAAGGTGACACCTTAACAAAGACCATGTCTCCTACCTCAAAATCTAGATCTATCCTTTGTTGATCTACATATGACTTCTGCCTGTCCTGAGTTGTCTTCATCCAT
Source organism: Allium sativum (assembly GCA_030737875.1). NCBI lineage: Eukaryota > Viridiplantae > Streptophyta > Magnoliopsida > Asparagales > Amaryllidaceae > Allium > Allium sativum. The sequence continues at coordinate 30,426,908 of CM060926.1, read as the reverse complement.
ATCTAAATCAAATCTATCTTCTCTGAGGTCTCTCTAACCATCTAGGGTCCAAGTAGAATTATGTCTCTGGGATCCCACCAACATGCCATAGGGTTGTCCGTATAATGCCTCGAAGGGATCCATACCAATATTCGTCTAATAACTGTTATTATATGCAAATTCTACCAACGGAAGATGCTTCTCCCTAGTCCCTCTGAAGTCTAGGATATATAGCCGTAATAAATCCTCTAGAATCCTACTAACCCTCTTCATCTATCCATCTGTCTAAGGGTGATAGCCAATACTAAGTCATAACTATGTCCTCAATGCCTCCTACAGGCTACTCCAAAACTTGCTCGTAAAGATGGGTTCTCGATCACTAACAATACTAAAGAGTACTCCATGAAGTCGGACGATCTCTATGATACAACTATGCCAACCAAATTGCCGTCCGCTTACTCTTAACCGGGATAAAGTGAGTGCTCTTAGTCAACCTATCGACTATAACCCAAATACTGGTATTTCCCTTCTTATGTCTAGGCAACCCATCCATAAAGTCCATTGAGATGCTCTCCCACTTCCACTGTGTCACATCCACGGGGTGAAGCAATCCACCAGGCTTTCTCTGCTCAGCCTTCACTTGTTGACGAGTCATATATCGAGCTACATACTATGCCACATCCTTCTTTATCCATATCCAATGAAAAACGCTCATCATGTCTCTGTACATCTTATCACCGCTCAGATGGATGGTCATTCGAGAGTGATGAGCCTCCTCTAAAACCAATCTCAACAAATCATCAACTCGAGGAACACACAATCTCCCATGACGATATAGCCACTCTCTCTCATTCATAGAATACCAAACAATGTGGCTAGTGGTCTCTCCTCTACTAAGTTAGTCTATGATGCTCGCTAACTGTTGATCCTCGCACTGACTGGTCTTGAGTCAAGAAATTTTGATTTATGTCAAAGTAATGCGCGAAGATCAACAAAAAGGCAATATTCATTGATAAGGAGCTTCATATGGTATTAGTATTTAGAAATTGATTATTTGGTATGATAATAGTGTTCATTTTGTTAAAATCTATCCTCAAATAAACAATGTTTATATATATACACTTATGTATATGTATGCACATAAATTGTGCAAACTGGGCTATACCGGTCGACCGCCCAAAACAGACCGATCGACCGTTCCATTCCTCTAAGGGTTGCTTCTCCTTCCTTTCAAAAACAATCATATCTATTGATTGTAACTCTTTACAGAAGATTACAACTAATTATCTCCTATATAAACACTTTGAAATCATCAATTCTAATCACCAATTATTTCTATTTATTCTCTATATTATTGATTTCATTCTTGAACTCTGAAGCACTCAAACGCTCACATTCTTCACAATATCGTTCTTGAATCCTATAATATATATATTGTTATTTTGATTCAAACATGTTATCATCTTCCAAATCTTCATAAACACAAATTCTATTTGAGGATAAGATTATAGGAAGGTTGTACAAGAACTGACAAATTCATGTTATTTAGAACACACATTGTCAATACAAGTCTAATTGTCTTATTTGAAGTCCTCCATGTTGTTAGAGGCAAGTATTGAAGTCCTTTGTGTTGTAAGAGGCAAGTTGTGAAGTCCTCGTGTTGATAGAGGCGTGAAGTCCCGTTCGGCTGCTTGGGTGTTATGAACCTGTTTCCTCCAGGTTAAGTGAGGTTGTTGATTAGTGAAATTCCGGATACAAGTCTGGGACTAGACGTAGGACGCTGCTATGAACCAGTATAAAATCTCTGGTGTGATTTTTTCCTTTATTGTATTTACTCATCTGTGATATCTTATTCTACGTTATATTTATTTGCATAACTATTGTATTAGACAAGTAGTTGTGTGTTATTCCATATTACATGATCTGAGTGTACTTTATTATACTTGGCAAATACACACACAGATTTTCATTTGGTATCAGAGCACGGTCATCTTATAACTGTAACACAGTTATTTGATATATTCTTGTAATATGACAAAAAAACCCAAGTTCTAGCACTCAAAACACCACCTACATGGAAGGTCAATCAACACAAAGACCTCCATTCTTCAATGGCCTTAATTATAGCTATTAGGCAACATGTATGTCATTTTACATGCAGTCAAATAGCTATGATGCCTGGAATGCTATACAAAAAGAAATAGTGAATCCAACAACTGATTATTCAAAATGGACACCGGATGAAAAAACGGCAGCAGCTGTAAATGCAAAAGCAATAAATATGTTGTTTTGTGCATTAGACCGAAATGAATATAACCTTGTTAGTATCTGCACCACTACATATCAAATTTGGCAAATGCTAAAAACCACACATGAAGGTACTAACAAGGTTAAACAAGCCAAAATAGCCATGTTGAAAAGTCAGTTTCAAAATTTCAAAATGAAACCGAATGAAACAATCAATGACATGTATTCACGGTTTCAAACTACTCACCATGCACTTATTGGTTTAGGACTAAAATATTTAGATTTTTATGTTGTCTCGACAGTCTTGCATTCTCCGACTTGTGAATGGGAAGGAAAAGTATTAGCGATTGAAGAAGCTAATGACCTTTCTGTCATGAAGCCAGATGAATTGATAGGAAATCTAATGTCCTATGAAGCAAATTTGCAAGCTAGAAAAAAACAGAAAGAAGAAAAGAAAATTATAGCATTTCATGTCGGAAAAGATGAAGATGAATCAAAATCTGAAGATGAAGACTTAGCTTTTATGGCAAAAGGTTTCAAAACATTCCTGAAACAACGAAAAGCTAGTCGATATAACAAAAGGTAATATGGTTCAAATAAACCACCATCATCAGTTATAGAATGTTTCAACTGCCATAAAAAGGGGCACATGCACAAAGATTGTCCGGAACAAAAGAAGTCATCAGAAAATGACAAGTTCAAATACAAGAAGGATAAATGAAAGAAACGAGCTTTCACAATCACATGGGATGATTTAGACTCGTCTTCATCAAAAAGTGAAAGTTTTAGAAGATGAACAAGCAAATGTTTGGTTCATGGCTACAGAAGATGAGGTACAAATTCCTACATTTGATGAAGTTATTGATATTAATGCTGAATTGATAGTTAAATTTAAAACTATGAAATGTCAATGGAAAGAAGCCAAAGCAGATTTAAGTAGAGCAGAGTTTGAACGAGATATGTTAAAGGATGAAAATAAAATATTAGAAGAAGAACTTGAAAAAGTTCAAGAATCATCATCTAATATTGATTCTCAATTTTCTCTTTTGAGTCATGAAATTAAAACTCAAAAAGAGAAAAATGATGCTCTCACTACTAAAAATCATTAGCTTAAGGCAAAAGTCAATATTCTAGACCAAGAAAAAACTTGTTTACAAACTAAGTTAGATAATATTACTCAGAACGTTTCTAACTTCAATAAAGGTTGAGAAAATTTAACAAAGATCATTGAAAGTTCACAATCTTCTTCAAATAAACATGGCTTGGGATATAAGAAACAAGAAACCCAGAAACATCTTAGTTTCAAAGGAAAAATGAAAAACAAAATAAAGCTAAGAAAAATCTTAGTTTGTTATATTCCAAACCAAAACCAGTTGTGAAGTTTCAAAAGAAAATTATCAAAACTATCGAGATATGGGTTCCTAAAACAAATAATAATTTGATTAGGAACAAATATGTTCACTATTTTATGAATACTGTGCATTATAATTCTAATTATGTATATAAAAGGGATACCAGACCCGTATGGGTTTGGACTCCTAAGACCTAACTCTTAGGACCCTATAAAAAGGTGGGTACCATGGACTTAAAATTATTTTTTGTAGGTCCTACTTAATAAAAGAGGAAAGTGGATATTGGACAGTGGTTGCTCGAAGCATATGACCGGAGACAAGAGCTTATTGACAAATATTACTTACTCAGATGGTGGCTCCGTCACTTTTGGAGATAATTCAAAAGGCTATATCATCGGCAAAGGCAATGTGAGAAATTGCGGTACATCTTACTTACCTCTTATTACTAATTTCATGCTAGTTAGAAATTTGAAACACAATCTACTTAGTATTAGTCAGTTATGTGACAAGGGTTCTACAATTCCCTTTTTCGACAACTAGTGTAGTATCTTAGATAAAGATCATAAGTTTGTTTTCAGAGGATATAGAGATAGAAATATTTATATTATGAATATGAATGTCAATCATAATTCAAATATGTGTCTTGTAGAAAATGACAATGATCCATTGCTATGGCACAAACGTTTCTGTAACATAAACTTCAGAACTATCAACAAGCTATCCAAAAACGATCTAATTATGGACTACCCAAAATGATTTTTATGATTGATAAAATTTGTGATGCATGTCATTTAGGAAAATTGACTAAATCATCATTTAAGTCCAAGAAAGTCATATCAACATTACAACCACTTGAGCTACTACATATGGATTTATTCGGACCAACACTAGTTCAGTCAATAAAACATAGTCGATATGTCTTTGTAATTGTTGATGGTTACTCTCGTTATACTTGGGTGATTTTCTTGAAAAAGAAAAGTGACACTTTCGAACATTTCAAATCTTTCGTCAAGAGAATTCAAAAATCGAAAGGGCTTAAAGTTAAGAATATAAGAAGCGATCGTGGCGGAGAATTTGAAAATAATGAATTTGAACATTTTTGTACAAAGAAAGGTGTATATCATAATTTTTTGTTTCCTAGAACTCCACAACAAAACGAAGTTGTAGAACGGAAAAACCGGACTTTACAAGAATGTACAAGAACATTATTAAATGGAACTGCTCTACCAAAACATTTTTGGGCAGAAGCTGTTGCAACTGCGTGTTATGTTTTGAATCATGATCCATTCGACCTCTCATCAAGAATACATCTTATGAATTATTTAATCAAAAAAATCCAAATATCTCATACTTCAAAGTTTTCGGTTCTAAGTGCTTTATTTTAAATATGAAAGACCATCTCGGAAAATTTGATCCAAAATCTGATGAAGGTATATTTGTCGGTTATTCGGAACGAAGCAAGGCCTACCGTATATTTAATAAAAGAACCAAAACTATTGAAGAATCACTTCATGTTTCGTTCGATGTATTCTTTAAACCATCTCATAACATATTAGATGATGATGATATTATAGTCACTAAAAATTCGATCATCACAAATGCTGATTCTGACTCAGAAATTATTGGGAATATTCCTCAACCAGTTGTGATACCTTCTCCACCAAGATTACGATCTCCTCCAAGGATACTAAGAGATCATCCGGTTCAAAATGTGATTGGAGAAGTAACATCACAAATTAGAACAAGGAGTCAACTCAACCAAATGGGTCATGTTACATTTCTTTCAAATATAGAACCTAAGAATCCAAAAGAAGCTGCTACTAATGATTACTAGATCATTGCCATTCAGGAAGAACTAAATCAATTCGAGCGCAATGATGTCGGGGAACTTGTTCCAAGATCAATTGATCAGTCAGTTATTGGTACAAAATGGGTCTATAAGAATAAGGCCGATGAACAAGGAAATACAACCATAAATAAAGCAAGATTAGTAGCACAAGAATATAATCAGGAAGAAGGTATCGATTACGAAGAAACTTTTGCACCAGTTGCACGACTTGAAGCTATCGGAATATGATTTTCTAATTGGATTTATCAAAGAGAATGTATATGTTGAACAACCTCCCTTGTTCGTACATGAAAAACATTCTTATTACGTTTACAAACTTAAGAAAGATTTGTACAGTTTGAAACAAGCACCTCGTGCTTGGTATGAACAATTACGCAGCTATCTTACTGATTTAGGATTTCAAATTGGTAAATTCGATCAGACTTTATTAATTAAACATTCTCGAGAAGATATATTGGTTATCCAGATATATGTAGATGATATTATCTTTGGTTCAACCAACGGTAAACTCTGCGAAGAATTTGCAGATATTATGACCAAAGAGTTTGAAATGTCTCATATGGGAGAACTATCATATTTTCTTGGTCTTCAAATCAAGCAACTTTCCAACGGTATTTCTATTAATCAAGAAAAATATTGTGGAAATCTTATCAAATGCTTCGGTTAGAAAATATGTCTGGTAAACCTACTCCTATGAGTATAACTACACATCTTGAAAAAGATGAACATGGTAAGAGTGTTGACCAGAAATTATATTGAAGCATGATTGGTTCTCTTCTTTATCTTGCTCAAGTCGTCCAGATATAATGAGGAGTGTTTGTCTATGTGCACGATTTCAAGCAAGTCCTAAGGAATCACACTTACGAGCAATAAAACGTATAATTCGTTATCTTAATAATACCAAAGACTTCAGTCTCTTCTACCCAAAAGATTGTCCATTCGAATTAGTATCTTATAGTGATGCTGATTTCGGGGGTTCTCATACGGATAGAAAGAGTACAAGTGGTACGTGCCATTTTATTGGAAAATCACTTCTCTTGGTTTAGTAAGAAACAAAATTGCGTTTCACTATCAACATGTGAAGCTGAGTATATATCAGCAGCTCTTGCTTGTACTCAAGTACTATACATGCAACAAACACTTCGTGATTTCGATATTCATTTATCAAATTCTAATATATAATGTGATAACACCAGTGTGATAAACTTATCAAAAAATCCAGTAAATCATCCTCGGACTAAGCATATTGATTTTCGTCATCATTTCTTGAGAGACAATATAGTAAAATGAAACATATGTCTTGAATATATCCAGATTGATCATCAACTAGCAGACATTTTTACTAATCCTCTACTTGAATCAAGTTTTATTTCTTTACGTAGAGAGCTTGGCTTGATCTCTAGAACTGAACTTGATATGTAAATTCTAAAGTTATATACATATGAATTATTAAGTTCTTTTCTTATCCGGTGCTTTTAATTTTCAAAATTTTAGCTATTGTGTAGCTACTTCTATTTTTATTAAGAGAATATGAGCTATTCATCTTTGTATGGTAACTATTCCTTGAATGTTTTCAACCACTACTCTATACATAGACAATTCTATATATATCATTCATTCTCTTTCTGCATCTCCTCAACTCTGAGTCTATATTTTAAAGTTTTCAGTACATCAATATGGATCATATCTACGATGAATGTGCACAAAGGTCACACATTTCGGTTACAAATTCTGAACCTAAGGAATTCTATTCTCCTGAAACACCGAAAAGCAGACCAAAATGCACTCATACCCATGGAAATACGCCCACGTCTAAACGTACAAAGAAAGCACTATTTTGCTCGCCTCAAACTAGGGAAAAGATAAATGAGATTCATTACTATCAGAAGCATCAAATGGATCTTCGGAGATAATTCCATTACGAGCAAAAACTTACTTCCGATCGATTATCACTCTTAGAACGCATGGCTTCAATTTTCTGTGGAACAAACAAACCTGGAGTTTATGAACCTATGTCGCATGCTCCCGCATCTTCAAGGAGTCCTAACTCCTGGGATCGTAACTACAATCATAATGAAGGTGCAAAATGGTTGCCATGGACATCTTGAATCAACGAGGTTAAGGAAGAGTCAACTGTGCATAATTCGGCAACATTTCATTAGTTTTGTTTTCAAATATATTATGATTATATTTAAGTTTTTACTATGATTATAACATATATGTACTTCCTTTTTGAATGAGTTCAATAAAGTTCAGACCGCTTAAAACCAGAAGAAGAGCAGAAAGTTAGAAAACCAAAAATCTAGAAAAACCAGTCGACCGGTAGGAATGGACCGGTCGACCGTTTTGCTCTCTGGACAAAAAAAGGTCGACCGGTCATTTCCCACCATTTGACCAGTTGAAGCCTCTTCTGCTTTTATTTTTCAAACATAACCAATAGACCGGTTAAATATCACCAGTCGACCGTTTTGGTCTCTGGATGAAAACGGTTGACCGGTAGATATTGACCAGTCGGCTGGTTTCGATCTAAAGGGTTTTTATACTCATCTAAACGATCATTTTTTTACCTATCTCTTCATTTTTAACTTTACCTTTTCCCTCTCCAAAAACTCTAAAACCCTAGGACTTCAAAATTCCAATACTCTTTCATGGCTCCTCCACAAAAGAAGACGAAGAAAGCTTCCTCCTCTTCTACCGAACTCCAACCAATAGATAGTTCGATTAAGAAATGGATTGTTGATCCAGTTGCTATAAAGAGATGTAATCAAATGAAGGATTTCAACATACACCCTGGTTCGTTTATCAAATTTCCTGATTTCTCAAACTATCGTGTTCAAAGATTAGCTAGAAACGCTCATATTGAATCTCTACTTGATTTTGATCGTAATAATGTTGAAATTATTCACGTTATGATCAAGCTTTTCTATGCTAACCTTAATCTTGATAAATACAATTGGAAAATCCTTCTCAATGTTTATGATCAGTTGTATGTGGACAATAAGTTTTTATTTCTTGTGAAAGAATGGAAAATGTTCTTGGTTCGGAATTCAGAGGAGAAAAATTTTCAAGTAAATTTTATACTGTTCACGTCTTAAATCAAATAAGTCATGAATTTATTGAGATGGTAAGGACAGCAAAAATCGATTAATTTACGTCCTACGGCTAGAGTTCTTCACCATAACTTAATGCATTCTCTTTTACCTTAGATTGGAAATTTCGATGCTATTTACAAAGAAAATTTCAAAGCTTTATATGCAGTTTATGGGGGGATTCGCATAAACTGGATTGAAATGATCTTCGATGAAATCTTACAAGTCAATGAGTTGAATAGGCTGCATCTTTTCTATAATGAATATATTATGCGACTCTTACTTGATTGTGGAATCAATCCTCCTTCATCAACCATTTCAAAGCCAAAATGCATAAATAAAGCTTCAATCAAGCGAATGAAACTTCCTGAACCTTATTTTAATATCATTCCTTTTGAACAATGGAAGGAACAAGGACACTAAGGAACCTCATATCAACCTTCTCGTCCAAAACCCGAAGGGGTGAAACTTCTATGCTCGACTTCCTCCATAAAAGAAAGTCTTGAAACCATTGCTCAAAATCAATTTCTACTTGAAGCTCGACTTAAGCATATGGACACAAAAATGGATAAGCGTTTTAACAAACTTAATTCGTTCTTCGTGTCTATATGGGAGGCAATATCTTGTGGAACATCCTCTTCTTCCATGCAAGCACAGGAGCCCGACAAACGTCCAGCTCCTCCATCCTTTACTTGGACATCTTCGGAGGAGGGTACTAACTCTGACACTAGTCACGAACGAGGTCGAGGTAAATCTCAAATGGTTGAAGTTGAAGAAGAGGAAGAAGGCGAGGAAACGGAATCCAAGTAGTTAGCTTATTTGATCGTTTTATGAACTTATGCTTTTATTATTTCCAAACTTAATCCGACACTTGTACCTATATGGTGTCGTTGTTTTTTATTTCGAACTCAGACCTATGTATACTTGTACTCTATGCTCTATATTATGTGTTGTATCTTGCTTTAATCTTTGCTAGTATTGCTTTCAATGCTTATGTGCTTATTTAGTCTTTTTGCTGATGACAAAGGGGGAGAAATATGATACTAACATTATATATATAAGGAAAAGTTGTACTAACATTGTGTATGCAGAAATAATAGTTATTATACAGGCACAAATTCAGGGGGGATTATATACAAGGGGAGATTCAGAGATATATTGTCATCAATCAAAAAGGGGAAAATGTTGAGTTAAAGAATTTTGATTTATGTCAAAGTAATATGCGATGATCAACAAAAAGGCGACGTTCATTCGTAAGGAGCTTCATATGGTATTAGTCTTTAGAAATTGATTATTTGGTATGATAATAGTGTTAATTATTGTTAAAATCTATCCTTAAATAATCAATGTTTATATATATACACTTATGTATATGTATGCACATAAATTGTGCAAACTGGTCTATACCGGTCGACCGCCCAAAATAGACCGGTCAATCGCCCATAACAGACCGTTCGATCGTTTTTGCCCAGTTTGCACAATGAACGTGCACACATATACATATAACATTTATATATTTAAATTCCTGTCTACTGGTCATTTTTGACCTGTCGATCATTTTAAAACATGTAATGACCCAGAAAATTTGAACCAATTTAAAGTTTTGAAATTGGCTAAAATAATGGATTTTAAATATTTAAAATAAATATTTTAAATAATAGCAATAAAAACTGAGTTTGAATCGACAATTGAAAACGAATATAATTAATTATAATTATAAACAAGGCCTGAAATGGCGCTGCAGTTTCAAAAATTGAATTCAAACTTTGTCGGACTGTACCAGGTGCAAAACAAAACGGATTTTAGTGAAACCAAAAATATTTAAATCTGTTAGTGAATACCTTTCTAACGAATCTGAAAAATCGAATTTTCATAACGGAAAGCAAAAGTTTTGGCCAAATGAATTTTCAGAAAGGTCACTATGGAATTTATATAGCCCGTGAAATTGCCCATTTTGCATACGACCTCGGAATTCGACGAAACCACTTTTGTTGGATCCGGGATGTGAAGTTATCACTAGGTTTCAAATTTCATAATTTTTGAAGTTAGTATGTGAGCGAGGCAAAGGAAAATGTGTTTTGGTCAATTATAGTTAAATGGGATCGACCAGAAATGCGCCTTTTTGCAAATGGTCTCAGATTTCGACGAAACTAGTTTTGTTGGGACCGTATCGTCAAAACATAGCTAGATTTATTTTTCTGGAATTTTTCGAATCAGTTTGTGGCCCTGGCAAAGTGAAATGTACGTTCAAATTAAATATTGAATGTTTTATATTTTAAATCGAAGGAAAACTGACTGAAACATTCGAATGGGCCTTCGAAACATATCCCATTGTGTTCGCAATGGGGGTAAAACGCTAGGGACGATAGTCGTTGGGTTTGGATTGGTGGTCGCGTCAGAAAACCCCTTATAAAATCTACCGACCAATCAGAATTCAAATAAAAAAAATAGAAAAATCCTTTTTCTCTCTCCCCGTAACAGCGGATCGACGGCAAAAACCCTCCTCGCCGTTCCCATCCAATTTCCGACCAAACCAGGCGAAATTAGCCCCTCCTCTAGTTGAAGATTTTGAAGAGCTCAAGAAGATCTTCAAATCCATATATAGTTTGTATTTTTTTGTGCATCATTCAAAGAGATATCGAGCTCGAAAGTTACGAGCTTCCAACCGCCGCCGCCGCTTCCTACCAGCGTCAAACTGGCCATCTCCCCCCGGCGCCTGAGCGCCTCTCCTCCCTCTTCGACATGGCGTAGCCCGATCGAGCTATCGATTCACGGATTGCACGAAAACTTCAAACCTAGTTTTGAAGATTTCAGAAAGGTAACGGCTGTTTAAATTAAAAACTGATTTTAATAGTTTAAAACCGTTGCAAACTTCGAAAAATCATATCATTTTCGTTCTTTAACGAAATTCGATGAAACAGGAAACATCGTGACCGTGAGGACGTCTTCTACATTTTAGAAGAGACCGCATATTTTTCTGAGCCTTCTGCTATTTTTGGTGGAGTGGAACCCAATGTGAGACTTCTAATTTATAAACGATATGGAAATGACGATGTATAAATTATATATTCGATGTATGAGTATAAGCGTTGTACACCTCATGCATAAGCGTTGTATAAGCTGTACGTTCGATGTATAAGTTGTATATGCGTTGTAAAAATTATATATGTGTTGAAATAGAAGTGAATTGCTATATATATATATATATATATATATATACACACGCCCCTCGTCCACAAACCATGGACGATATTTATTGGTTGTGATTGGTGTGAAAATTGATTGATAGTGAATGGTTGTTTGGGATTGTTGGTGGTTGATATTGATTGATTGTGGTTGAAAAATACCCGTTTGTGGTTGAGAAATATTTGGTTGAAACCACATAGGATTAGTTTATGGAAATGAAATAAATATATACATGCCGCCTGCGTGCGAATTAGATGCATGATTCCCATTGTCAAAAACCGCGAGGTTTTAAGGTAGAGCGAGGAGCCGTACTAGGGACGGTCTCGGTTTTAACTACCCTGCCGTTATGCTGCCGAAATTTTGAATAATATTCATGTGTTTGAATTATTTTCATTTGCTGAAACTATATTTATTCGTTGAATAGAAAACCTTCATGTGTTGAATCGATATTCATTCATTGAATTGAAATTCATGTGCTGAATGGTATTCGTGTTTTAAATATAAAAATCACATTTTTATCTATATATATAAACTATAGAAAACCTTCATGTGTTGAATCGATATTCATTCGTTGAATTGAAATTCATGTGTTGAAGGGTATTCATATTTTGAAAGAAATTGTTTTACAATAAAAATCCTATTTTTATCAACTATATAAACTATATAAAATAATAGTGTTTTGAAATAAATTGTTTTACAATAAAAATCACATTTTTATTATATACATGAATTGTTGAAATGTGAAGTGTTAAAAACAACAACTCGTTCAAATAAATATGCATGAGTTGAAATATTCATTAATTAGCTAATGATGTGATTTTTACCTATGCATGCAACATTAGAATGAATGGTGTTTTTAAACCAAATGGAATCAAATATGAAGTTGAATGGAAAATGATAAGTGATAAGAACTGCATTTATGTACATGCATATTTATTGAACAGATTATAGCAAAAGGGGCTAGAGAAGAGGAATAAAATTTTGTGCCCGACAAATAGGTACACATTTACTGTTTTGTTTGGGTGATGATTTTATGAGCCTGTTGGCTAGCCGCTTGGCTTTTCCTTTTTCTTTTTGACATGAGATGCCCGTGTGGCTATTTGGGAATTTTCCCAGCCCCTCCCGTACAAAGGAGGTTATGGCGAAATTTTCCAAAATTTAAAGGCGTTAGTGAAATATTTGAAGTGGAATCAATGTAGGAATTTTTGAACGAACTATATTTATATAAATATATAAATTTAAATAAAATTAAAACGAAACGTGGCCGTGCAGTTCGTGTTTTGAAACTGTGATTTCAAACGATTATATCGGGAGATCCGACCATCGGGTTTTCCTGAAATCGCAACCGTTGGGTTCGCTTTGGAAAAATCTTTCCAACGGCACCAACTTTGTAAAAATCCAACGGTTGGGTTGTCTGGAATGTTTAATTCAAATCTAAAGAAAAACAGCGCCAGAAACGATTATATTTATATATATATATATAAATATAATTATAATTAATCGAATAACGACGCTGCAGTTCGTATTTTGAAATCGAAATTTCAAACGATTATACCGGGAGATCCGACCGTCGAAATTTCCCGAAACAGGAACCGTTGGATTCGTTTTGAAAATATCTTTCTAATGATGTAAATTTTGTAAAGATCCAACGGCTAGATTTTCAGATATGTGTAAATCAAATCTGAAGAAAAACAGCGCCACGGCCGCGTTGTGGCCCGAAGCGTTGTTTGAAATAAATGGCTATTTTAAAAATAAATAAAAATAGCAATAAATCGTTATAAAATATTATAAATGATATGGATGTGATTTAGAAATTAACTGAAGGTTGGCTAAGACGAATGGTTTCCTGGGTGTTGATCTGATGTTGGTTTCACCCTTCGGGGTTAATATTTGGGAAATCGTTCACTTAATGATTGACGGTTAGTGACTAATGAATTGAAATGCTGCGTGTATATGTTAGTGTTGCACTTATTTATTATATACGCGAGTTGCTCAGAAAGACCGGGTTTATCCCATTCTGAATAACTGAATCGACGATAATTAATCGAAGATGAAGATGGTGGTCGAAGACCGGAGATCTTCACCTCGTTTGGATGGTAACCGAGGTCCTGATTGGGAGGCATCCCAAAATATGGATAATGGGTGGTGATCGTCCAGACGTACGTGGTGATCGATGGGTTTGCGAGGTATTTAGCAAGGTTTTAAATCTCGGATATCGGCAGTGTTTCGTCTCGGGGATTTTATAGACTCGGTCTCGTATCCGAGGAGATCTCAGACGAGATGAGTCTAACTCGGGAGTTCGTCTCGAATTTTCATCTCGGGTCTGAAAGTTCATATCAGAACAATCTCGGGGTACAAGATATGTTAAAAATGATATTGTAACAAAATGATTTTTACGAATGATATAAAAAACATAGTAACTTAAACTTAAAATGTAAAATAAATTTATTATTCTTTATTTTGTAAAAGATCATTCATACTCTAAATCGTAATATGCTTAAAATAGGATTATTGTTAGACAGGAAACATTAAAAGGATCCAAAACAAAAAATTCAGCATAAATAGGCCATAAAATACATAATTTCATAGGTATCATATATGTAAAAAGGACGAATACGAAAATCATAAGCTTTGTAGAACATATATGAACATACAATATGGTAATTTAACATGCAAAATGTAAAATAACAAAAGATTATCATGTCTATATTTGAGTTTTTTAATTATTGTTCTAGTTTAGGCACATATTTAAATTTTAACAAAAAAACTAAGATCTCAGACGATATTCCAGTATTTCGTCTCGATCGATATATCGTTCGATATTGCAATATCTTGGGCGATATATTAGAAAAGAGATTCAGAGTGATATTTGTTGTTTTGTTTCGGAAGGAGCCCAAAACGAGATCTCGGAGAAGATCTCGGGCGATATTTACGAGATTTGAAACAGTGGTATTTAGTGCCTCCAGTTTCGTTCAGACCCAGAACGGACTTGTAAATGGACTGTGTGTCTCACATTGGATTTTATTCTGTGTTGATTGATCTCTATTAAATATACATCTGTTTGGCGGCGGAGAATTTATTCTTTTGCTTAACGCCCTTCTCTGAAACGCATGAGCTCAGAGGTTGTATATCGATGGACATCAGTCGCATGGCATGAATTGCCTGTGTGGCATGCTAAGATGCAGTGATCAGGGCTTCTGTTGAAAAGCAAAGTCTTGTGGTGATGATCAAAGCCCCGCCTATGTGGCGTAGCTTTGTGTATAATGTGAATTCGCGAGCCTCACACCCCGGTATGAACCAGAAACGGGAGAAGGACCTCAGGGAGGGCATGCGTTTCTTTCTAGCTAGTGTGGTGTCAGTGACCTACCAGCCCTAACATTTATATACTTTTCACCTGTGTGGTTGTTGCTGTTGCGAGGCGCCTCGGATATATTGGTCGATCCGGGACCGATGGAGCCATTCGTTGGCTCGTTTACGCCCCATAGGGCGGAGAAACGTAGTGTTCAGGCATAATAATCCACATCGGTGGACGTGCCCTGACGATCCAAGGGCCCACCTGAGTCTGGGCCCTAAGACATGGGCTAGATTGTCTCGAAGTCGGTAAGGACTATCTTTTGCCTTGGTTCATGACGGAAATCCAATTTCCAAATACGACATCGTGCGGTTTTGATTGTATATATATATATAGCGACATGATATATGGTACCCATGCCACCTATGATTGATAGTTATGATTCAAATTGTTTATGAAACATATAAACACTAGTAATAATATCAAATGCTTTTTCTTTATTCGTATCAATCATATTTTGGCCATTATAAGGTAAAACTCTATCCTCCGGTTTGCGTTGCATTATGTGATGGGAACTGAGTCTTATAATGGCTTCATTTTTATAAAATGCATTGCGTTGTTTAAAAGAAAGATTTGTTCTAAAGCACTGGCAATCCGATGGAGTATACCTATTCCACGAAAGTGGTGTGGTCCTGTGATTAGCCATATATTAAATGTGTTGAATAGATTTCTCATACCAGTCCCATGACTGACTCATAGTTTGTTTCACTTTCAAACTCGGGTGCCCCTTTTTTTTCTACACGGGCAGCCTTGTATTCAGGTTTAGCTGGTTCTTTCAGGATAGCTGGAGCTGAAGATGGATTCTATCATTTATCTCTTTTTATGCTGTTCAGCTTCTATTGTACATTATGTTTGTTTTCCCGCAGTAGACATTTATGTATAGTTGAGCTGTATTATTACAAAGTATGATCCTATATACTATGTAACTCTGATGATTACTTTTATCCAGTATATTCTATTGTTCATTATCTGGTGTATTTAAATTATTCTGTTCTGCTATTATCCGTTTCTATGTTATATTCCAAAGATAACCCTTGTCTCCGTCAGAACGGGAATTGGGGTCGTCACAAAACAGAAGCAACTATTTGAATAGTCACTTCCATTCCTCCAAGGGTGCTTCTCCATCCTTTCATCAATAATCATATCTATTGATTGTAACTCTTTACCACAGGTTACAAATAATTATATCCTATATAAACACTTTGAAATCACCAATTCTTTCTATCTATTCTCTATATTGTTGATTTCATTCTTGAACTCTCAAGCACTCAAATGCTCATATTCTTCACAATATCGTTCATGAATCCTAGAATTTATATATTTTCTTTTGATTCAAACACGATACCATCTTCCAAATCTTCACAAACACAAATTCTATTTGAGGATAAGATTATAGGAAGGTTGTACAAGAATCGACAAATTCGTGTTATTGAGAACACGCATTGTCAAATTACAAGTCTGCTCATTTTGTTTGAAGTCCTCCGTGTTGTTAGAGGCAAGTACTGAAGTCCTCCGTGTTGTAAGAGGCAAGTTGTGAAGTCCTCATGTTGATAGAGGCGTGAAATCCCGTTCGGCTACTCGGGTGTTGTGAACCTGTTTCCTCCGGGTTAAGTGAGGTTGTTGATTAGTGAAATTTCAGATAGAAGTCTAGGACTGGACGTAGGACGGTGCTCCGAACCAGTATAAAAATCTCTAATGTGATTTTTCCTTTAATGCATTTACTCATCTGTTATATCTTATTCTACTTTATATTTATTTGCATAACTATTATATTAGACAAGTAGTTCTGTGTTATTCCATATTACACGATCCGAGTGTACTATATTATACTTGGCAAATACACGAACACTTTTTCAACTGGATCCAATGCGCTCTAAGATAGTAGGTCGCACGTCCAACGATGCCAATAATCCTGGTGCATAATCTGCAGATGGTCTAAAATAGAACGATGAGATAAACTCCAAACTCCGTAACTCGATGAATAGTGGACTCAAAGTCATTCTCTTCCTACTCAATGCATCTGCAACTGCATTCCTTTTACCCACGGTGTAACACCCCACATCCGTTAGTGTCACTCACAAAGGGAATGTACTAAGTTCTGTGGAGCATTTAGGGTAAAAGATGCAGATAAATTACAAGACAGACATAAATTAAACAGCGGAAAATAAAACTTTGCTTTATTAATAAAATAGTTTGTACAATGATTTCTTTACAATACCAGAGTATCATCTGTCTTACAAAATAAAGAAGCATAAAACAACATTTATATTCCCCAATTTTAGCAAGAGCCAGCCATAGCATCTGAAAAGAGAATCCAAGCAAACTTCGACAAATCTTCAAGCTGGGAAAGAGTGACAGTCCAACATAACCTGAGCTATACTATTCCCTCCTTTCCTACCTGGGGGGAGGAACGTAAGAAAAGAAGACGAAAGAAAAATAGAGTCAGACATAAAGCCTGAGTAAGTTCAGTAACTTATATCATGTGAACATGGAACAACAAAACGACATGAATTAATGAAAACAAGATAACACCATGATGATAGGGTTGGCAAGATTAGACAAGATTAGCACAAGATATGCTAAGATAAGATTAACTGGATATGCTCTAATACTTTCGCCGCTTCGTTATTTCCTAGTTATACTGGTTTTTATATCTCTGCACCACCCAACTAGTGTCCCAACTAGTAACGACAACGTGATCCCAATCCCTGTAGTTTCCGTTGCCTTCGGGCATACATTTATTATTTGTTATCTAGATCTAATCTAGGGTTTCTATCAAGTGCTTCTAGATTCAACTAGAGTTTACGCTATCCGCTGAACGCTTCTCGGATTCGGGGTTTATGCCACCTAGTTCCACTAGGAATTATGCTACCTGTCGAACAATGCCCCCAAGTCTAGGACACACTACCTAGAGTGGTGTATGTTCCTATACTTCCCCACGCATGTATCGCGAATCGTTATCGCTTGTCTAGATGCACATGTCCTGTAATGTGCAGCCCGAGTCCTGTGGAAGGGCAAATCACGGAATACAGAACTCGGTCGGGTGCTTTAAGATATCTGCCGATGCAGATGCTAAGGTCTGTTTTTATTCCAGTGGCTATGGTCCCACTTGACCCCTCCCTCAACTAATGAAAGGCACACCTTGAAAAATGAGAACTATACGCAGGCCCCCGGTGCCCTACTATCCTATGGCCATCCTCACCCATAACTAGATAGCAAGTATATGGTCTTTTGGAGTTCTCCGCCTTTCCGCTTCACGTATCTCGATTGACTCAAGATGGATGGTAGACAACGAGTTGCTATCATAGGGCTACCGTTTTCTCGCTGAATCACGTTGGTCCATCCTAGTCTTTAGGTTGCCATATATTGCAACCAAGGCATACCCCTAGTTCTTCTACGCAGACCTTAACCTCTGTGAGCCCAGGAGGATCATCTACAGCCTCACAGAGGGATACCATGAGTACCCTCATGTCCCCTCGAATCCTCGGGCTTCGTAACCTAATTTGTTGGAGCCTTCTTTTTACTTAGACGGACATTCGCTCCTTCCCGTGTTATACTAAGAATTACTAAGTTTTGCTAACTAAGATTTACCACTTAGTTTCCAGAATCGTTGTTTTCTTAACTAAGGTTTACTACTTAGTTCCCTTTCCCGTCAATTTGGATTGGTTAAGTGTCATTAGTCAATTCAAGCCAACTTAACCCTCTTCATTTTATCCTGTCAAACTGGTTAAGCTTTATCAGTAATTCATGTTGACTTAACCCCACCAAAAACCAAGTTATATTGGTTAAGTATTTCTTATTACTTTACCCTACCGATTCACCCTGTATTGGTTCAGTGTTCCTTTTTAACTTAACCTTGCCCGTCTGTTTTATCTAACATGTTGTGGTTAAGTATTATCCCTTCTGTTTTAGACTTAACCCTATTCCTTTATTACAATATGATGGTTAAGTGTTCAAGTTTACTTAACCCTACGGTCTAGCCCAGCTAACATATCAAATTGGCTAAGTGTATTTACTTAACCCCAAACTTTAGTCTAGTTAACATGTTAATTTGGCTAAGTGTAACTTCACCTTCTAGTCAAGTTAACATGTTAATTTGGCTAAGTGTTTTCTTAGTTACATAACCCCTACAAATCTGGTCTTGTTACCATAAGTTTGGTTAAGTGTCCCTGTGGACTTAGCCCTCCCATTCTAGCTTGACTGTGTTAAGTTGGTTAAGTGTTCCTATGGACTTAACCCTCCCATTCTAGCTTAACTGTGTTAGGTGTCTGTATGAACCTAACCCCGCCCATCGGTTTGGTTATCTTGTTGAATTGGTTAAGTGTCTTAGTTAGCTTAACCCTACCATTCTTGTTCTAGCTTTAATTAAATAGATTAAAGCTGCGACCACTCACATTAGACAGATATTGTTGCGAATACTGGATGTGCCGGTTGGTTCCGGGCAGGTTTACATCGCAACTCAGTCAAACCTCGGGTTAGGCATATTCGTGTTTTCTACGTTCAAAGGGTTTTGATTAATTTTCAAATCAGGTTTTGGAAGTAACCATCCCGTCAGTCGGATCAGTTAGGGATAGCCAGGGAGAGCAGGAAACTTGTATTTTCCAAACCCAAGCCTAGACACTATCCTCTATGTCACCCTTGAACTTTCTAGTGTTTCATTAAAAGAGATGTCGTTAATAAACCTTTAATTTGTCTAAATTTACATTTCTCATTTAGGACAAATTCTATAAGTAAATCATTCCTAGTTTACTTATTTCCTAATTCCTCTTTTAATGTAAATTGTCAACATTTATTCTTATGGCCGATTTTCCCCTTTATATCATAATTTTGCCTTTTTGGTATGTAAACTATACCAAATTAAATGTCACTAACCATGATTTTGCTAAACCTGACAGGTACTTCCAATTAAGGCCAATTTTAAACTTATGCCCATACGCCAAATTAGCTAACCCAATACTGCTTTAACATTATAATTACAGTTCATGTCAAACTAGACTTACTATTCTAGTTCACAGTTCATGTAAATGCTAGATTTACAAGTCAATACTAGATTCAAGTTACACATCCTATAACTCATGTCAAATTTCTCCAATTTGCATTTCTATGAACATGCCATAATACATGTTCCCAATTTATGCCAATTTCCAAGTTTATAACTACGTTTTTAGTAAATTTCATATTTTGCCCAAATCGTATTCCCATCGTTCGTATAATCGTGATTCAATCTAGATTATAGATAATTCTAGATTCGTAGAAGATAGGGAATGAACCAAAGATGCTATGCAAAAGATAGACATAATAACTGGCATAAAAAGGGTTGAATAACGACGTAGATTCAAGAACATGGGTAGACCTAACTTAATAGGTAAATTCCCAAGGTCTAAAACCAAAGAAAACCAAGAATAGACAGAATAGAGGCGTAGGTTCAAGAACATGGGTAGACCTAACTTAATAGGTAAATTCCCAAGGTGTAAAACCAAAGAAAACCAAGAACAGACAAAACAGATAATTGGGTTTAGACCCAATTTCATAGTCACAAAACTTAAGCAACACTTTCCTAGTTATGAATCATAGGTGTTTAATCACAGTTGTCCTTGTTATGTCATAGGCAATAGTTTATGTTTCCTAATCAAAGGCATAGGCTTAAGTCCATAGCCAAGGAAATAATTCTCATAGTCACAGTCACAGTCATAGGCAATGTTCATAGTCATAGGCAATGTTCATAGTCATAGGCATAGGGTTTTAAGGTCCATAGTTCCATAGTCACAATCTTATTGGTCCTCGAATCATAACAGTTCTTAATTAGGTCCAAAGATATAAGCACTGATTCGAATAGAGAGAGAGAGATTTGGCTTATTCCTTTAATTTCATGTCACGAACAGAGAAAAACGTTCAAATCTAAAAAGTAACTGACTTACAGAGATTAGATTAGAATAGAAAGATGGCGATGCTATGATTCGTGCGACGTTGCTCGAAATAGTTTGAGTTAGCCTTTGATTCTCATTCTGAAGCCTTAATCTTGATTCAAACCTCCTCTTGACAACTTGAGCAGCACTTCCTCGACTTGATTTATTTTATATATTACTTATTTATATAATTTCTCAGAGGCAGCATAAGGATAGAAAAGAATTGTGAATAGAGAAGGAGACTAGGGCTGTTTATATAGTGTAGAAGTCAACGAATCTGGTCAGAATGGCGTCCGGATACAGAGAAAAGAATCAGGTTCAGAAAGCTGGAAAAAGTAGGGGGGTCGACTACCCAGTCGACCTGGGTGCCTTGGGCGGGAAAATTCCCACCCAGCCCAATCTGGGTCTTTTTTTGAATTTCGAACTCGTTTTCTGACCTTTTTTGAAATTTGAACTTCGCTGAATCTTCCGGAGGCCATATCTTCCTCATACGGACTCCGATTTACGTAAACTCGGACTCGTTTTCATGCAGAATTCCGAGACGAACGCAATGGCGTAGCCCGTTTCCCTTGATTTTGATTTTAACTTTCAATTCTGCCTTGATTTGTGAATCCTAGTGTTACAGAATTACAGGTTGTTACATTCTCCCCCACTTAAAAGGATTTCGTCCCCGAAATCTTCAAGTTAGGAAGAATGTGTCCTACCATCCAATCACCCATCTACTCAACCATTCAATCATAGGAATTCATTGTCCTTAAAAGATTTCTAATGCCTTCATGTTCATATGCATTGTGTGTGTATATGTCTTTATCTAATGCAAAATCAGGCGGTCTACTGATTCAGTTGACCTCCTTAATGCGAATCATGTCAGTGCCATGCGTCCAATCATGTATGCAAGCATCCCTAGTTATGTAAATGCTACATGCGTGCACAACCATTCATCCATATGCGACATCCATATGATAACATATCAAGTTCAATTTGCAAACAAATATATATCTGTAAATGCAATATGAAACTGTCCAAACTGATCTAGTGCCTAATACATATGCATATGCATTCACGAGCAACCATTAGCAACCACTTGCAACCATCAACCATAACATGTTTCAAACACATATTTACATCCATTAGCTTCTTCCTAAGGATCGAAGATACGACCTAGAGGATATACTTTGGAAAGAGAGAAACAATTATGCGTAAAGCTCCTAAAAAAAGAAATCAAGGATGCACCCTTAAGGAAAAAGGGTATGATGCTAGTATCTAGCCTTCTTGAGCTTTACTCCACTGTATCTTAACTAATTTAACTTCACGGTTGCCTGATCTTCATTTCCAAAATAAACAAATGTCAATCACGGTGCCAAGTATATGTACTTAGATGATTAGAGGTCTCCCTCTCATCCACCATGCCATAACTATAAGGGTCGAAAGGTTACTACGTGCTCTTTAGAGTGCCTGTCACAACTACTCATTTCTCACGCAACCCATCCTAGTCGAACTCGACATTCCTCAAGTACAAGCCCCAAAGGCCTAAACCAATATCAGACAAGCACCCAAGGAATATCTCCTTCGAATTTAGACGATCTATGTGAGATGATATAACCAAACTCAATAGCTATTCTCAAATCCCTACTAACCAAAAATAAACTGGTCGGACCACCAATTGGATTTGAGACTCTAGTGGGATCCTTTTACTATACAAGTGCTATGGTGCAGAGACTCAGCTATGGAAGTGGGTATGAACAAATGCGAAGCGCTAAAACCGAAAGAGTACGGACAGAAAACTAAACTCTTCCAACAGAACTTTACTACCTTTCTCCTAGGTGTGCTTGGTGGTGAAAGTATGTACTTGCCCTTCTGAAAATCTTGTTCCTCATTCTTCCCCTTGTCCTTAATTATATGCCATATTATACCCTAGTAAAGATACTTCCTCTTGTCTTAGGTTTTATAATTTCTTCTTCCTTCGTGAGCTAAATCTACATCCATGAATTCCTCATCCTAGGGTTGTGCTCCCTGTCCAAACTCCTCATCTCCTTCCGTGTGTAGTCATGTTGACAAATCTCTCGAAAGCTGCTTCCATCATACAGAAAACCCTACTAAGCTTGAAAGAAAACTAACCGCAGGTGGAACTACTACGGTTATAGATAGAAGTCGGGCACTACTTCGCCCTTGGATGAGGTTACCTCCCAGAAATCCAGGAGCCCTCAGAGACTCAAGAAAGAAGGAGACAAGAATTCAAACAGAGGAAGAGAAGATAGAGCGTATGGCTTTGGTGAATATGCCTTTTTAATACAAATCGTTTCTCTTGAAAATGCTTCTTTTAAAACCGTTTTAAAAATAATTTTTCAAATCCTTTATCTGATCTGGTAACCTTCATCTCTGATACCACGTGTAACACCCCACATCCGTTAGTGTCACTCACAAAGGGAATGCACTAAGTTCTGTGGAGCATTTAGGGTAAAAGATGCAGATAAATTACAAGACAGACAGAAATTAAACAGCGGAAAATAAAACTTTTCTTTATTGATAAAATAGTTTGTACAATGATTTCTTTACAATATCAGAGTATCATCTGTCTTACAAAATAAAGAAGGATAAAACAACATTTATATTCCCCAATTTTAGCAAGAGCCAGCCATAGCATATGAAAAGAGAATCCAAGCAAGCTTCGACAAATCTTCAAGCTGGGAAAGAGTGACAGTCCAACTTAACCTGAGCTATACAATTCCCTCCTTTACTACCTTGGGGGGGGGGGGTGAATGGAAGAAAAGAAGATGAAAGAAAAACAAAGTCAGACATAAAGCCTGAGTAAGTTCAGTAAATTCTAGCATGTGAACATGGAACTACAAAACGACATGAATTAACTGAATACAAGATAACACCATGATGATAGGGTTGGCAAGATTAGACAAGATTAACACAAGATATGCTAAGATAAGATTAACTGGATATGCTCTAATACTTTCGTCGCTTCGTTATTTCCTAGTTATACTGGTTTTTATATCTCTGCACCACCCAACTAGTGTCCTAACTAGTAACGACAACGTGATCCCAATCCCTGTAGTTTCCGCTGCCTTCAAGCATACAATTATTATTTGTTATCTAGATCTAATCTAGGGTTTCTGTCAAGTGCTTCTAGATTCAACTAGAGTTTACGCTATCCGTTGAACGCTTCTCGGATTCAGGGTTTATGCCACCAAGTTCCACTAGGAATTATGCTACCTGACGAAAAATGCCCCCAAGTCTAGGACACACTACCTAGAGTGGTGTATGTTCCTATACTTCCCCACGCATGTATCGCGAATCGTTATCGCTTGTCTAGATGCACATGTCCTGTAATGTGCAGCCCGAGTCCTGTGGCAGGGCAAATCACGGAATACAGAACTCGGTCGGAAGCTTTCAGATATCTGCTGATGCAGATGCTAAGGTCTGTTTTTATTCCAGTGGCTATGGTCCCACTTGACCCCTCCCTCAACTAATGGAAGGCACACCTTGAAAAATGAGAACTATACGCAGGCCCCCGGTGCCCTACTATCCTATGGCCATCCTCACCCATAACTAGATAGCAAGCATATGGTCTTTTGGAGTTCTCCGCCTTTCCGCTTCACGTATCTCGATTGACTCAAGATGGATGGTTGACGACGAGTTGCTATCACAGGGCTACCGTTTTCTCGCCGAATCACGCTGGTCCATCCTACTCTTTAGGTTGCCATATATTGCAACCAAGGCATACCCCTGGTTCTTCTACACAGACCTTAACCTCTGTGAGCCCAGGAGGATCATCTACAGCCTCATAGAGGGATACCAAGAGTACCCTCACGTCCCCTCGAAGCCTTGAGCTTCGTAACCCAATTCGTTGGAGCCTTCTTTTTACTCAGATGGACGTTCGCTCCTTCCCATGTTATACTAAGAATTACTACATAATTTTGCTAACTAAGATTTACCACTTAGTTTCCAGAATCGTTGTTTTCTTAACTAAGGTTTACTACTTAGTTCCCTTTCCCGTCAATTTTGATTGGTTAAGTGTCATTAGTCAATTCAAGCCAACTTAACCCTCTTCAATTTATCCTGTCAAACTGGTTAAGCTTTATCAGTAATTCATGTTGACTTAACCCCACCACAAACCAAGTTATATTGGTTAAGTATTTCTTATTACTTAACCCTACCCATTCACCCTATATTGGTTCAGTTTTCCTTTTTAACTTAACCTTGCCCGTCTGTTTTCTCTAACATGTTGTGGTTAAGTATTATCCCTTCATGTTTTAGACTTAACCCTATTCCTTTATCACAATCTGATGGTTAAGTGTTCAAGTTTAATTAACCCTATGGTCTAGCCCAGCTAACATATCAAATTGGCTAAGTGTATTTACTTAACCCCAACCTCTAGTCTAGTTAACATGTTAATTTGGCAAAGTGTATTAACTTTACTTAACCCCACCTTCTAGTCTAGTTAACATGTTAATTCGGCTAAGTGTTTTCTTAGTTACTTAACCCCTACAAATCTGGTCTTGTTACCATAAGTTTGGTTAAGTGTCCATATGGACTTAGCCCTCCCATTCTAGCTTGACTGTGTTAAGTTGGTTAAGTGTTCCTATGGACTTAACCCTCCCATTCTAGCTTAACCGTGTTAAGTGTCTGTATGAACCTAACCTTGCCCATCGGTTTGGTTATCCTGTTGAATTGGTTAAGTGTCTTAGTTAACATAACCCTACCATTCTTGTTCTAGCTTTAATTAAATAGATTAAAGCCGCGACCACTCACATTAGACAGATATTGTTGCGAATACTGGATGTGCCGGTTGGTTCCGGCAGGTTTACATCGCAACTCAGTCTAACCTCGGGTTAGGCATATTCGAGTTTTCTACGTTCAAAGGGTTTTGATTAATTTTCAAATCAGGTTTTGGAAGTAACCATCTCGTCTGTCGGATCAGTTAGGGGTAGCCAGGGAGAGCAGGAAACTTGTATTTTCCAAACCCAAGCCTAGACACTATCCTCTCTGTCACCCTAGAACTTTCTGGTGTTTCATTAAAAGAGATGTCGTTAATAAACCTTTAATTTGTCTAAATTTACATTTCTCATTTAGGACAAATTCTATAAGTAAATCATTCCTAGTTTACTTATTTCCTAATTCCTCTTTTAATGTAAGTTGTCAACATTTATTCCTATGGCCCATTTTCCTCTTTATATCATATTTATGCCTTTTTGGTATGTAAACTATACCAAATTAATGTCACTAACCATGATTTTACTAGACCTGACAGGTACTTCCAATTAAGGCCAATTTCAAATTTATCCCAATATGCCAAATTAGCTAACCCAATACTGCTTTAACATTCTAATTACAGTTCATGTCAAACTAGACTTACTATTCTAGTTCATAATTCATGTAAATGCTAGATTTACAAGTCAATACTAGATTCAAGTTACACATCCTATAACTCATGTCAAATTTCTCCAATTTTCATTTCTATGAACATGCCATAATACATGTTCCCAATTTATGCCAATTTCCAAGTTTATAACAACGTTTTTAGTAAATTTCATATTTTGCCCAAATCGTATTCCCATCGTTCGTATAATCGTGATTTAATCTAGATTATAGATAATTCTAGATTCGTAGAAGATAAGGAATGAACCAAAAATGCTATGCAAAAGATAGACATAATAACTGGCATAAAAAGGGTTGAATAACGACGTAGGTTCAAGAACATGGGTAGACCTAACTTAATAGGTGAATTCCCAAGGTCTAAAACCAAAGAAAACCAAGAATAGACAGAATAGAGGCGTAGGTTCAAGAACGTGGGTAGACCTAACTTAATAGGTAAACTCCCAAGGTCTAAAACAAAAGAAAACCAAGTACAGACAAAATAGATAATCGGGTTTAGACCCAATTTCATAGTCATAAAACTTAAGCAACACTTTCCTAGTCATGAATCATAGGTGTTTAATCACAGTTGTCCTTGTTGTGTCATAGGCAATAGTTTATGTTTCCTAATCAAAGGCATAGGCTTGAGTCCATAGCCAAGGAAATAATTCTCATAGTCACAGTCACAGTCATAGGCAATGTTCATAGTCATAGGCAATGTTCATAGTCATAGGCAATGTTCATTGTCATATGCAATGTTCATAGTCATAGGCATAGGGTTTTAAGGTCCATAGTTCCATAGTCACAGTCTTATTGGTCCTCGAATCATAACATTTCTTAATTAGGTCCAAAGATATAAGCACTGATTCGAATAGAGAGAGAGAGAGAGAGAGAGAGAGATTTGGCATATCCTTTTATTCCTTTAATTTCATGTCACGAACAGAGAAAAACGTTCAAATCTTAAAAGTAACTGACTTACAGAGATTAGATTAGAATAGAAAGATGGCGATGCTATGATTCGTGCGACGTTGC
Source organism: Allium sativum (assembly GCA_030737875.1). Classification (NCBI taxonomy): domain Eukaryota; kingdom Viridiplantae; phylum Streptophyta; class Magnoliopsida; order Asparagales; family Amaryllidaceae; genus Allium; species Allium sativum. Next base: position 30,399,552 of record CM060926.1, on the reverse strand, counting down.
TGGAAATCGTTTGAGTTAGCCTTTGATTCTCATTCTGAAGCCTTAATCTTGATTCGAACCTCCTCTTGACAACTTGAGCAGCACTTCCTCGTCTTGATTTATTTTATATATTACTTATTTATATATTTTCTCAGAGGCAGCATAAGGATAGAAAAGAATTGTGAATAGAGATTGAGACTAGGGCTGTTTATATAGTGTAGAAGTCAACGAATCTGGTCAGAATGGCGTCCGGATACAGAGAAACGAATCAGGTTCAGAAAGCTGGAAAAAGCAGGGGGGTCGACCCCCAGGTCGACTACCCAGTCGACCTGGGTGACCTAGGTCGACTACCCAGTTGACCTGGGTGCCATGGGCGGGAAAATTCCTGCCCAGACCAATGTGGGTCTGTTTTTGAATTTCGAACTCGTTTTCTGACCTGTTTTGAAATTTGAACTTCGCTGAATCTTCCGGAGGTTATATCTTCCTCATACGGACTCCGATTTACGCAAACTCGGACTCGTTTTCATGCAAAATTCTAAGACGAACGCAATGGCGCAGCCCGTTTCCCTTGATTTTGATTTTAACTTTTAATTTTGCCTTGATTTGTGAATCCTAGTGTTACAGAATTACGGAGTGTTACATAGGGTGCACTTAATCTCGATGTCATAAGATACAAGGAACTCCATCCAATGTTGCTGTTGTAAATTAGGATCTTTTACGAGAACAAGTATTTGATAGACTTATGATCCATATAATTGAACCTCTCACCTAATAAATAGTGCCTCCAAGACTTAAGCACAAACACTATAGCTACTAGCTCCAAATCACGGTTAGGGTAGTTCTTCCAATGTACGCTCAACTACCTACCGCCGTAGCAGACAACCCTACCCTCATGCATAAGCACAACACCTAAACCCCTTTACCAAGCATCTGTATATATGGTGAACATATTCATACCATCAGGAAGAGTCACTATCGGAGTTGATGTAAGAGCCTTCTTCAATCTCAAGAGGAATTCTCGCAATCTACATCCCAAGCAAAAGCTATGTTCTTTTTTGTATGGCGGGTAAGCTGAGCTGAGATTTGTGAAAAATCATTAATGAACTTCCGATAGTATCCTGCCAAACCCAAAAAGCTCCTCGCCTTCGATGCACTCTTGAGGGCATTCCAATCCTGAATTGCAACAACCTTAGTGGGCTCCACCACTATACCATCACTAGAAAAAGCATGCATCATGAACCTGATTTCATTCCTCCAAAAGTGGCACTTGGAAAACTTTTCCTTCAATTGATGTGCACGGAGAGTATGAAGGACCTCTCCTAAGTACAAGGCGTGCTTATCCTCGCTACTTGAGAAAACCAAAATATCATCAAAGAGTATAACTACGAACTTATTCAGGTACTCCCTAGTTACTCGGCTCATCAAATCCACAAATAGGTCGATGCATTGTTTAGCCCAAAAGACAAAACCATCCACTCAAAGAATCTGTCGGGAGTCCTAAAAGCAGTCTTGTCTACATATTATCTGCCACTCTTAGCTGATAAAAACTTGTAGCTAAATCCAACAGTGAGAAAATTGAAGCACCCACTAACTGATCAAACAAGTCATCTATCCATGGGAGTGGGTGTCTATTCTACTTCATGAGTTTGTTCAATACCATGTAATCCACACATAGACAGAGATAGCCGTCCGCCATAGTCGTGAAGACGACTAGTGCTCCTCACTCAGAAATGCTCCATCTAATAAACTATTTCTCAAACAACTCACTCACTTGCTTACTAAACTCCCTTCTCTCTCTCTCTCTCCCCCCTCCCTCTCGATGTTATGTGATGTACTGGCAATGCAATAGGCTTAGCATTCTCCACCGAGTATATTCAGAAATCTATCTTGCACCTACGAGGTATCCCTCTCACCTCCTCGGATATGTCCAGAAAGTCTCTAACTATGGGCACCAACCTGCGATCGTCGACAAAAGTGTAGGATCTATATTAACCCTAGAGGGGGGTAAATAAGGTTTATTGCAGTTTTATGAGATATTAAAAAAAATCACAGCACAAATTGCAGTAGAGAAAATAAATGACATAGATTTTATCCAACTTCAGCAAACCCTGTCTTCTAGAGCATTCTCCAAGGTTTATGCTAGAATTATATCAACCTTTATGCTTACAAATTCCCTGTAAACTCGCGAAACTCACTCACAACTATTCTAATCCTACACTCAAAACCCTGCATGGATCTTTATTCCCAAGGTCATATTTCCCTCGAATTACAAACCCGTAACTCGTAAACTGTAACACCTCACCTCCGCTAGGGTCACTCACAAAGGGAATGCACTAGTTTTGGTGGAGCATTATCTAGGTAAACATACATAGAGATATCACAAGATAGAACATAAATAAAGCAGCGGTAGAAATTAAAAACCAAATCTTTTTTACTTTCAAGAAAAGAGTCAAAACCTCATGTATCCAAAGTACAAGTTCCCATTATTCCGTTACATCATGTTCTAAATAAAGAAGCATAAACTTAAAATAACAAAAGTAAATTATTCACCAAAAATAGCAGACGTGCAGCCATAGCATAGCTCAAGACCAAACCGTACATGAGCTGACAGAAAGCAAGCTAAATCCAAGAAAAGAGCTAGAGTTTCCTCCCTGAGAACGTGGGGGAAGAAATGAAAGAAAAAGAGGCGAATGGAAACGGGTCAGTCACAAAGACTGGTAAGTCCAAGTGACTTTCAGCATAAAAACAGGTAAAGGTAACATGACATGTATAAACTGAAAGTAAACATAAGTATGATGTCAATATGGATAAGATAAAATAAGATAACATGATGAATCAAGTATAGGTCAAGTATAACATCGCATGATCAAGGTTCGCTACATCAACTGTACAAGTAGCCCAACCCATGTCAAGTATTAATCATGGAATGATCCCTTAGCCCAAAATCGTGAATGACCCATTACTAGGTCCAACGGAACGATCGACTAATCGATCGGCACCCTAAAAGTTCTAGCTCGTTGTGTTTCTGTGTCATACGACCCTATCGCGAATGTAGTCAACTGTGCTAGGTCCACCATAGGGTGTATCAAGCCCTATGGTGCCAACCACCGACATGAATCAAGCATGCACAGAAAAACCTACTGATGCCCAATGCCTGCTTTTTCAACTCTGGACCACGTGCACGACCATAGCCCACCTGAGCCTACACCGGTGCACCCACACAGCCGTTGTTCTGGTTGCTTACAATCAGCCCAGTAATCGTGCCCCACCCTGCCTAGTTCCAGGGTACCATGATACATCTAGTGGGTTACTGTTGAAATGGACCGCGTAACTAGGGTTTCCGTCTAGCAGATTAAGTGTTGTCAATTAAACTCGAGACTTAACCCCATCAGTCTAGCATATCAAGTTTGCTAAGTGTTGTCATTTAAGTTCATGACTTAGCCCTACCATTTACGTGTTAAGTTGGTTAGGTGTTGTCGTTCAAGTTCATGACCTAACCCTACTAATCATATTTCAAGTTGGTTAAGTGTTGTCTTTCATGTTCATGATTTAACCCTATCATGTGGCATTAATTCATTAATGCACCCTAACCTCTCACATCAGACCTGTTGTTGTGGTCACTGGATATGTCGGGCGGTTTCGGGCAGATTTACGCCACAACTCAGTCTGACCTCGGGTTTCAAGCGCGATATGACCAACTACCCACATTGGATCCTATTGTTTGCAGTAATTGGATTTGCCGGGCGGTTCCGGGCAGATGTACACTGCAAACTCAACCCAACCTCAAGTTGGCCATTTTCAAGTTCATTCTAGTGTCATGACCATGTTCAAGTTTCATGTCAAGTTCGTGTCAAGTTTCATGTTTCAACTTATGCCTATTATCAAGTTCATGATTCATGTTTACAACCAGTTCATGTTTTGCCTAATCTACCCAAATCGTTTTCCCATCACATGTAAATGTTAATCGATCTAAATTACAAGCAAATATAAATCTAGAGATAAAGGGAACAACATCAAAACTATGATAGGCAGAAGGGACAAGCATAAAGCGATAAAAGATATTACAAGACTGGCGTGATTTAACTTGAGATAATCCGTTACAACATCACTGGCATAAAGAAATTAACAGGGTTTTCAAATCTAGCAAAATAAGGCGATAGTCGTGATGAAAACTTGACATACAAGAATAGGCATGCACAAGCAAGCCAAATACAAGGATAATTGGTCAATGGTTTTTGGTGTACATAATAACGAATAAACTAAGCAAGTCACACCCTAGGTATGGGATCTAACTAAATGCCAATTCGGTGTTCAACATGGTTTTCAACTATAGTGTTATGAGCAATCAACTATAATAGTCAATTAACCACAATAGTTATACAATAGTCATGGATAATTATCCAAAAGAGTTCTAGGAAACTACCCTAATAGTCATAGGCAATTAACTATAACAGTTTCAAAGTCATGGTCATAGTCTTATGTTCATAATCATAGGCAGTAATCCATAGTCACGAGTCATAGGTGATTAGCCACAATTGTCCTTGACATAGTCATACGCAATGGTCTTATGTTCTCAGTCATAGGCATAGGCATAGTATTATGTTCTCAGTCATAGTCCTTGGCCATGGTTTCAATGTCAAAGGCATGATAACGTTTGATTTTTAATGTGAATAAGCCCAAACTGATTTCAAAGCAATATTCCCAAATGTCAAGATCCAAGAAGAATAAGAATAGATATGAATCACACGTATATCAAATTCCAATTTATAACATGCCCATATCAAGCTTATAGTTTTCATCTAAAAGTAACTGGAACTTACAGTGCGTGGATCGAGAATTAGAAAGCAGAATTTGATTGTTTAATCTCTATTTGATTGATCGTGTTCTAATTGAAATCCCCCAATTTGCAAATCTCTAAGTGTAGTCTTGATGGAGAAGAAGCAGTCCTTTTTCTTCCTTTTTATCTTATTATTTTGATTATCTTAGAAGCAGCATAAGGACAGAATGAAATGATGTGGAGAGAATGAGGCTAGGGGTGAGTTTATATAGGATTTGGCAGACGAATCTGGATAGAAAACGAGTCTAAATACATCAGGATGCATCTGGTTCAAGAAGTGGGTTCGGGAGGCAGGTCGATCCCCAGGTCGACTCCCCAGTCGACCTGGTCATGGGGAGGTCGACCCCCCAGTCTACCTGGTTGGGGGGGGGGGGTCGACTCCCCAGTCGACCTGAGTATATGGGCGGGAATTTTCCCGCCAGCCTTCTCTGGGTTTGAATTTCGAATTTTTGGCTTTATTTTCGAGCTATTTTATTTTATTTAAATTCCTAAAACTTCGGAGGGTCATATCTTAGTCATACGGACTCCGATTTTCGAAAACTCGGACTCGATTTCATGCAGAATTATGAGACGAACGCAATCGCACAACCCGTTTCCCTTGATTATTATTTTAAAATTTAATTCTGCCTTGATTTATGACTTTAACATTTTATAAAAATACGGGTTGTTACATTCTCCCCTCCTTGAAGGATTTCGTCCCCGAAATCTCTAAGTTAGGAAGAATATATCCTACCATCCAATCATCCATCTACTCAACCATCATTCACGAGCAATCATTGTCCTTAAAAGATTTATAATGCTATATGAACGTATGCCGAAAGTGTGTGTATATGTTCCTTATCTAATGCAAATGATCAGGCCTGTTTGATCTTCTTAATGCAAAATATGTTTAGTGTCATGAATCCAACATGTATGCAAATAATCCTAGTCACATAAACACTATATGTGTGCACAAACATTCATCCATATGCAACATCCAAATGATAACACATTCAGTTTCATCCATAAACAAGTATAAACACTCATGCATATGCAATATGAAAACCTGTCTGAGCCGATCTAGTGCCTAATGTATGTTATGCAACCACGAGCAACCACTTGCGACCACTTGCAACCTTTTGCAAACATCAACCATAACATGTTTCAAATACATGTTTCCATCCTATGGTTCTACCTAAGGTTCTCAAGATAGGATCGAGAAGATAAGCAAGATAAAACAAAGCATCAAGGAGGAGTAGTTAAAGATGTACCCCAGAACGTCCTGCTTGCGGGGCTTGCCCTTGCTTCTTAGGGCAGTTCTTGCTGATATGTCCAGTTTCACCACATTGAAAGCATGGTCCCGTCTTCATCTTCTTCTTTCTACAATCCGGGACTATATGCCCCTCAACACTACATAAGTTGCACTTTCTTTTCTCACGTGTCTTGTTGTCATTATTGTTGTTGTTGTTGTTCTTGCCTTCTTTCTCCGAGTCTTTCTTCTTGTTTTGAGAATCATTCGACTTAACCTCCTTCTTGCCATTTTTGTCTTCTTCATGAAGCAGGGCCATATCCACCTAGCTCTCAAAGGTCGCCCCCATGGGTACATGAGTCATAACAAGGCTGTGTAGTGGCTCATTCAAACCTCTGATGAAGCGAAGAGCCTTCTTGTGTTGGGTGTTCACTAAATCCAGCCCAAATCTGGCTAGCTGATTAAACTGATTGACATACTCCCTGATTGTCATGCTTCCTTGATTAAGAGTTTGGAATTTCTCCATCTACAGGCTTCTTTCAGCTTGGGAGAGAAATTTCATCTCAAATCTCATCCGAAGTCTTCCCAAGTTTCCACTGGCCTCTCAGCATGGGTAATCTCCCACCAATACGAAGCTTCATCTTTAAGCAACCACACCGCTAGCTGTATCTTTTGCTTGTCGTCAACTTCAAAGCTGACGAACAAATCTTTAGTCTCCTTCAGCCAGTTCCTCGCTTCCACAAAGGATTCAGTCCCATAGAAGTCCTTTCCACCCATAGCCTTGAAGTCTCTACACGTCTTTGCGAAAGCATTTCCACGAGGAGGAGGAGGAGGAATCGCTGCAGCTGGAGGAGGAATATCTGCTGGGCCTGCATCGTTGGCCCTAGCCTCTAAGTACCTCCTGAACCAGCTAGGTATTGGCACGCCCTCTGGAAAGTTAAGATTCCCTGACATGTTGAAAAACCAAAAGAAAGAGATTCAAACGAGGAAATAAAGGAAAGGGCTAATGGATTTTGGGGAATAGCCTTTTCAAAATAAACTTTTCTTGAAAAATGCTTCTTTATAAACGGTTTTGAAAATAGTTTCAGAAGGTTTTTAAAAGCTTTTGCCCAGTCTGGTAACCTTCTGCTCTGATACCAAATGTAACACCCCACCTCCGTTAGGGTCACTCACAAAGGGAATGCACTAGATTTGGTGGAGCATTATCTAGGTAAACATACACAGAGATATCACAAGACTGAACATAAATAAAGCAGCGGTAGAAATTAAAAACCAAATCTTTTTACTTTCAAGAAAAGAGTCAAAACCTCATATATCCAATGTACAAGTTGCCAATATTCCGTTACATCATGTTCTAAATAAAGAAGCATAAACTTAATATAACAAAAGTAAATTATTCCCCAAAAATAGCAGGCGTGCAGCCATAGCATAGCTCAAAACCAAACCGTACATGAGCTGACAGAAAGCAAGCTAAATCCAAGCTTAGAGCTAGAGTTTCTTCCCTTAGAACCTGGGGGAAGAAACAAAAGAAAAAGAGGCGAAAGGAAACGGGTCAGTCATAAAAACTGGTAAGTCCAAGTGACTTACAGCATAAAAACAGGTAAAGGTAACATGACATTTATAAACTGAAAGTGTAATGACCCGAAAATCTGAACCAGTTTGAAAATTTTATTTTGAGTTTTTTTTGTTGGGTTGTGAATCAAAATTTAAAATTTAAAATTTAAAATAACTTTGAAGCAGTTGAAAATGACCATTTTGCAAACGACCTCGGAATCCGACGAAACCACTTTCATTGGATCCGGAGTGTCATAATATGGCTAAGTTTCAATTTTTAGAATTTTTCGATTTAATATGTGAGCGTGGCGTAAGAAACTGTGTTTGGTCAGAAACAGTTGAAATTGAACGACGTGAAAATAGCCATTTTTCGAACTGTCTCAGAATTCAATGAAACTGGCTTTGTTAGAACCGTATCGTCATCACGATGCCAAAAATAATTTTTCTGGATTTTTCCGAGTCAGTATGTGGCCTCAGGAAATTAAAATGTACGTTCGAATTTAAATTTAAGAACTTAATTTGAAAATAAAATAAAACCAGTCTGTAACTTCAGAATTGGACCATGGGGATAGCACCATCGCGTTCAGAAGGCATGAAAATGTTAAGATCGACAGTCGTTGAGCGCGAATCAGAGATCATATGAGAGAATTGTAATTTCTCGGATAAATTAATTAATTAATTAATTAATAATTAGAAAACCCTAAAATACATGTATAAATACGGACCGTATGCCGCTACAGTCTTCTTCCTCCTCGTCAAATACAAGCCGCCGAAACCCATTATTGATCAAAATTTCAAACTCACTTTTCTCTCTCGTCTCTCAACGGATTCCTGCAAACTTGTGCTCAAATCGAAGAGGAAACCAAGGCCTTCAAGTGGATACCAACCTCGGCCACCCTCGTTGACCGTCGCGCCGCCACCGTACGCCCAAAGGGCCGCCGCACGCACGGCCGTGGGCCCCACCACGTCCAGCCGCACCCCCTCCCCTTTCCGGCGCGCGTAGCTCTCTCGTAGCCGGTCGACGTCCAACAAACGGTTCGCGATTTCATCGCCTGTAGCTCGCGAAAACTGGATCCAAAGATTTGAACGAATTCTGAAAATTCAAAGGTATATTTTAGTTCAGATTTTGTAACGCTTCTGGTCGTGACAGAAACAGTTGTGAAAAGTCAGTTCTATTAAAACGTTGATAACTTATTCGTATGAATTCGGATTCTGAAATTTTCAGAACCAATAGGACCGTGACTACGAGTGGATGCTGCTGAAATCAATTGGAGCATTCTGAAAATTTAATTGGATTTATTATATTTATTATCCAATCAAGGTGAGAGATCTAAACCACAAATTTATTTTTTGAATAAACAAATTGTTAAGTGTATATGTGGTTAGAAATTGGACATCACATCATTTGCTATGCTATAACGATGGATTTGATACCATCTCATTTGCTATGTTATAACGATGGATTCGATACCATTATATTTGCCATGCTATAACGATGAATTGACACCATTATGTTTTGCGATGTTATGACACAAGAAATTGAGACCATATATTTTGCGATGTTATGACACAAGAAATTGAGACCATATATTTTGCGATGTTATGACACAAGAAATTGAGACCATATATTTTGCGATGTTATGACACAAGAAATTGAGACCATATATTTTGCGATGTTATGACATGTAAAAATTGACGTTGGGTGTAGCGTAGTGTTTTGACAGTAAGTTTTGGGAACAAATTGGCAATGTATATGTAATTGACATTTTTGTCAATATTAAAATTAGAACATGAGCACCGTATGTAATTGACATTTTTGTCAATATTAAAATTAGAACATGAGCACCGTATGTAATTGACGTCTTGGTCAATATTATAAAATGATATTTTGTCAAAATAGAAAAATAGGAATTTGCATTGCATAAAATGATATTTTGTCAAAATAGAAAAATAGGAATTTGCATTGCATAAAATGATATTTTGTCAAAATAGAAAAATAGGAATTTGCATTGCATAAAATGATATTTTTTCAAAATAGAGAAATAGGAATTTGCATTGCATAAAATGATATTTTGTCAAAATAGAAAAATAGGAATTTGCATTGCATAAAATGATATTTTGTCAAAATAGAAAAATAGGAATTTGCATTGCATAAAATGATATTTTGTCAAAATAGAAAAATAGGAATTTGCATTGCATAAAATGATATTTTGTCAAAATAGAGAAATAGGAATTTGCATTGCATAAAATGATATTTTGTCAAAATAGAGAAATAGGAATTTGCATTGCATAAAATGATATTTTGTCAAAATAGAAAAATAGGAATTTGCATTGCATAAAATGATATTTTGTCAAAATAGAAAAATAGGAATTTGCATTGCATAAAATGATATTTTGTCAAAATAGAAAAATAGGAATTTGCATTGCATAAAATGATATTTTGTCAAAATAGAAAAATAGGAATTTGCATTGCATAAAATGATATTTTGTCAAAATAGAAAAATAGGAATTTGCATTGCATAAAATGATATTTTGTCAAAATAGAGAAATAGGAATTTGCATTGCATAAAATGATATTTTGTCAAAATAGAAAAATAGGAATTTGCATAGCATAAAATGATATTTTGTCAAAATAGAGAAATAGGAATTTGCATTGCATAAAATGATATTTTGTCAAAATAGAGAAATAGGAATTTGCGTTGCATAAAATGATATTTTGTCAAAATAGGAATTTGCGTTGCATAAAATGATATTTTGTCAAAATAGAGAAATAGGAATTTGCATTGCATAAAATGATATTTTGTCAAAATAGAAAAATAGGAATTTGCATTGCATAAAATGATATTTTGTCAAAATAGAGAAATAGGAATTTGCATTGCATAAAATGATATTTTGTCAAAATAGAGAAATAGGAATTTGCGTTGCATAAAATGATATTTTGTCAAAATAGAAAAATAGGAATTTGCATTGCATAAAATGATATTTTGTCAAAATAGAGAAATAGGAATTTGCATTGCATAAAATGATATTTTGTCAAAATAGAAAAATAGGAATTTGCATTGCATAAAATGATATTTTGTCAAAATAGAAAAATAGGAATTTGCATTGCATAAAATGATATTTTGTCAAAATAGAAAAATAGGAATTTGCATTGCATAAAATGATATTTTGTCAAAATAGAGAAATAGGAATTTGCATTGCATAAAATGATATTTTGTCAAAATAGAGAAATAGGAATTTGCATTGCATAAAATGATATTTTGTCAAAATAGAGAAATAGGAATTTGCATTGCATAAAATGATATTTTGTCAAAATAGAGAAATAGGAATTTGCATTGCATAAAATGATATTTTGTCAGAATAGAAAAATAGGAATTTGCATTGCATAAAATGATATTTTGTCAGAATAGAAAAATAGGAATTTGCATTGCATAAAAATGATATTTTGTCAAGTTAGAAAAATAGGAATTTGCATTGCATAAAATGAGATATTGTCAAATAAAAGGGAAATGAAACGTAGGAGAAGATTTACATTATTTATGATGTATAAGGGTTACACCAAAGAAAATGTCCATTGTTCAAAATGTAATGGAAAAGAAATATACAAGGAATTAAAGGAATGGCACGTTATAATTTACATTTTCGAATGTAAATTGTAAAATATATAAATAAATAATAATGGTGGTAGAGAAAAAAAAAAGGGATCATCGTCTAATCCTAAAATAAATTGTAATGCAAGAAGGAAAGTAAAAGTTAAGATGGAAAGGAGGTTATATATAAGGGCGATGAGTTAAACGAACTAATTATATATATGTATATTTATATAAATAATTAAAATATAACGAATCGAGCGCGGTAGTTCGCGTTTTGAAATCGAACTTTCAAATGATTATACCGGAAGATCCGACCGTCGGATTTTCCCAAAGCTGAAACCGCTATGTCCGTCTTGGAAATATCTTTCCAACGATATAAACTACGCTAAAATCCAACAGTTAGATTTTGAGAAAAGTAAAAATTAAAATGGATGGAAAACGACGCCAGAGTCGCCTTTGACCTGAAGCGTCGTTAATTAAAGAAATTAATTATATTAAATAATTAAGACAAGGACTTATCGTTATAAGACAACATAACGTCATGAAATGTGTTTTTCTCTAAATTATGAACGCGAGATTGTTTGGGAAGTCCGGGTTCATCCCATTCCAAACGATTTTACGATTTCAAGAATCTAAATATGAAGACGGCGTATGAAGACCGTAAATCTTCCCTCGAATGGACAACGACCAAGACTCTGAATTGGGTAGCTCCCGATTTACGAGTCGGGGTAATTGCCCAAACGTACGCGTTGATTTCACGGGTTTGACCCTAGTTCAGACCTAGAGCATGGGTGTAAATGGATGGCATGTCTGACACCGTATCCCATTAAATATCATGCTGTCGATTTTCTGCTAATATAAAAATGTTGGTGGTAGAGAATTCGTTCTCTACTTAACACCCGTTTATATATTGACTGATGGTCGATGGTACGGTATGGAATGACGGTGTGGCATGCTAAGATGAAATGATCAGGGTTCTTGTTGAAAAGCAGAACCTTGTGGTATGAAGAACATGACCTCACGAGCCTCACAAACCGGTAAAGTCTAAAAAGGGGGAAGGGAACGCAGGGAAAGTAGCACGTTTCTTTCTAGTTAGTAGTCATTTTACTTTTTGGAGGATGATGAAATGAGGCGCCTCGGACAGGTCCTATAGGACCGGGAAACGTGTGCTTAGGAATTGCCAATCCTCTAAGCTGTATGTGAGGACCGGCCCTGCAGGATCCAAGGGTTAACTGCGGGTAATCCTGGGACATTTACTAGAGTGTCTCGAACCAGTAAGGAGTCCTCCCTAGCCTGGACTCATGATGGAAACAAAAATTTCCAATACGACCCCGACGGATTTGATTTGTATTACTAGTATTGGAGGCATAATATATGGTACCTATGCTTCCTAGGATTAATACATTGCTTTGAATTGTTTTAAAACATATACACCCTAATAATAATATTAGTTTCGTATTTGGCGTATTTAGCATGTTTAACCACCATAAGGTAAAACTCTATCCTCTTGGTGTGCGTTGCATTGTGTGATGGGACCTGAGTCTTATGGTGGTTCCATTTTTCAAAAGACATTGCGCTGTGTTACGTTTTATTTATTTGTACTGACACTGTAGTTATGCACGGCAATCCATTGGTACAACCTGTTCCGCGATAGCGGCGTGGTCCTTAGATTTGCCTTATTAGTATGAGTAATTTTAGTTAAGAACTCTCACACCAGTCCCACGACTGACCCATTGTTTGTTTCACTTTTTACAAACTTGGGTGCCCTCTCTTCTACACGGGCAGCCAAGTAGACAGGTTCTTTTTCTGCTTGGAGTTTCTTTGGAGCTACTTTTATCTTTTCGCTTGGAGTTGCTTTTGGTGAAGATAAGGTGATGGAGCTTTGAAGACCTATCTTTTCGCTTATCGCATTTTCTTTCCTTTTATTTTCAGACTTATTTCCATTCCACGTTCTTTTATTTGGAGTTGGAACTTATGCAATTCTCTGAAAATTTGCTGTAATAACTTAGATTCTGTGACTGTGGATTTTCTATTGCTGATGACATTATATATCCGCTGCTATAATGTTGTTATTATATGGATTTCCTGTGCTATGTTGTTTTCTATGACTTGTTATATTATATTTATGATGTATTCCATATGATTTCTCCTTGCTTTCACTTGTGGAAGTTTGGGGTCGTCACAGAAAGTAAACATACGTATGATGTCAAGATGGATATGATAGACTAAGATAACATATTGAAATCAAGTATAGGTCAAGTATAGCATCGCATGTTCAAGGTTCGCTGCATCAACTGTACTAGTAGCCCAACCCATGTCAAGTATTAATCATGGAATGATCCCTTGGCCCAAAATCGTGAATGACCCATTACTAGGTCCAACGGAACGATCCCCTAATCGATCGACTCCCTATAAGTTCTAGCTCATTGTGTTTCTGTGTCATACGGCCCTATCACGAATGTTGTCACCTATGCTAGGTCCACCATAGGGTGTATCAAGCCCTATGGGGCCAACCACCGACACCAATCAAGCATGCACAGATAAACCTACTGATGCCCAATGCCTACTTTTTCAACTCCGGACCACATGCACGACCATAGCCCGCCTGAACCTACACTGGCGCACCCACACAGCCGTCATTCTGGTCGCTCACAATCAGCCCAGTAATCGTGCCCCACCCTGCCTAGTTCCAGGGTACCATGATACATCTAGTGGGTTACTGCTGAAATGGACCGCGTAACTTGGGTTTCTGTCTAGTAGGTTAAGTGTTATCATTTAAATTCGAGACTTAACCCCATCAGTCTAGCATATCAAGTTGGCTAAGTGTTGTCATTTAAGTTTGTGACTTAGCCCTACCATTCATGTGTTAAGTTGGTTAGGTGTTGTCGTTCAAGTTCATGACCTAACCCTACCAATCATATTTCAAGTTGGTTAAGTGTTGTCTTTCATGTTCATGACTTAACCCTATCATGTAGCATTAATTCATTAATGCACCCTAACCTCTCACATCAGACCTGTTGTTGTGGTCACTGGATATGTCGGGCGCTTCCGGACATATTTACACCACAACTCAGTCTGACCTCGGGTTTCAAACGCGATATGACCAACTGCCCACATTGGATCCTATTGTTTGCAGTAACTGGATTAGTCGGGCAGCTCCGGGCAGATTTACACTGCAAACTCAACCCAACCACGAGTTGGCCATTTTCAAGTTCATTCTAGTGTCATGACCATGTTTAAGTTTCATGTCAAGTTCATGTCAAGTTTCATGTTTTAACTTATGCCTATTATCAAGTTCATGATTCATGTTTACAACCAGTTGTGTTTTGCCTAATCTACCCAAATCGTATTCCAATCGCATGTAAACGTTAATCGATCTAAATTACAAGAAAATCTAAATCTAGAGATAAAGGGAATAACATCAAAACTATGATAGGCAGAAGGGACAAGCATAAAGAGATAAAAGAGATTACAAGACAGGCGTGATTTAACTTGAGATAATCGGTTACAACATCACTGGCATATAGAAATTAACAGGGTTTTCAAATCTAGCAAAATAAGGCGATAGTCCTGATAAAAACTTGACATACAAGAATAGGCATGCACAAGCAAGCCAAATAAAAGGATAATGGGTCAATGGTTTTTGGTGTAAATAATAACGAATAAACTAAGCAAGTCACGCCCTAGGTATGGGATCCATCTAAATGCCAATTTTGTGTTCAACATGGTTTTCAACTATAATGTTATGTGCAATCAACTATAATAGTCAATTAACCACAATAGTTATACAATAGTCATGGATAATTATCCAAAAGATTTCTAGGCAACTACCCTAATAGTCATAGGCAATTAACTGTAATAGTTTCAAAGTCATGGTCATAGTCTTATGTTCATAATCATAGGCAGTAATTCATAGTCACGAGTCATAGGTGATTAGCCACAATTGTCCTTGTCATAGTCATAGGCAATGGTCTTATGTTCTCAGTCATAGGCATAGGCATAGTATTATGTTCTCAGTCATAGTCCTTGGCCATGGTTTCAATGTCATAGGCATGATAACGTTTGATTTTTAATGCGAATAGGCCCAAACTGATTTCGAAGCAATATTCCCAAATGTCAAGATCCAAGAAGAATAAGAATAGATATGAATCATACGTATATCAAATTCCAATTTATAACATGCCCATATCAAGTTTATAGTTTTCATCTAAAAGTAACTGGAACTTACAGTGCGTGGATCGAGAATTAGAAACAAGAGTTTGATTGTTGAATCTCTATATGATTGATCGTGTTCTAATTGAAATCCCCCAATTTGCAAATCTCTAAGCGTAGTCTTGATGGAGAAGAAGCAGTCCTTTTTCTTCCTTTTTATCTTATTATTTTGATTATCTTAGAAGCAGCACAAGGACACAATGAAATGGTGTGGAGAGAATGAGGCTAGGGGTGAGTTTATATAGGATTAGCCAGACGAATCTGGACAGAAAACGAGTCTAAATACATCAGGATGCATATGGTTCAAGAAGTGGGTTCGGGAGGCAGGTCGACCCCCAGGTCGAATCCCCAGTCGACCTGGTCATGAGGACGTCGACACCCCAGTCGACCTGGTTGGGGGGGGGGTCGACTCTCCTGTCGACCTGGGTATATGGGCAGGAATCTTCCCGCCAGCCTTCTCTGGGTTTGAATTTCAAATTTCTGGCTTTATTTTCGAGCTGTTTTATTTTATTTAAATTCCTAAAACTTATGAGGGTCATATCTTGGTCATACGGACTCCGATTTTCGAAAATTCGGACTCGGTTTCATGCAGAATTACGAGATAAACGCAATGGCGTAACTCGTTTCCTTTGATTCTTATTTTAAAATTTAATTCTGCCTTGATTTATGACTTTAACATGTTATAAAAATACGGGT
Organism: Allium sativum; assembly: GCA_030737875.1. Taxonomy (NCBI): domain Eukaryota; kingdom Viridiplantae; phylum Streptophyta; class Magnoliopsida; order Asparagales; family Amaryllidaceae; genus Allium; species Allium sativum. Next base: position 30,383,453 of record CM060926.1, on the reverse strand, counting down.
TGTTACATTCTCCCCTGCTTAAAGGATTTCGTCCCCGAAATCTCTAAGTTAGGAAGAATATATCCTACCATCCAATCATCCATCTACTCAACCATCATTCACGAGCAATAATTGTCTTTAAAAGATTTATAATGCTATATGAACATATGCCGAAAGTGTGTGTATATGTTCCTTATCTAATGCAAATGATCAGGCCTGTTTGATCTTCTTAATGCAAAATATGTTTAGTGTCATGAATTCAACATGTATGCAAATAATCCTAGTCGCATAAACACTATATGTGTGCACAAACATTCATCCATGTGCAAAATCCACATGATAACACATTCAGTTTCATCCATAAACAAGTATAAACACTCATGCATATGCAATATGAAAACATGTCTGAGCCGATCTAGTGCCTAATGTGTGTTATGCAACCACGAGCAACCACTTGTGACCACTTGCAACCATTTGCAAACATCAACCATAACATGTTTCAAATACATGTTTCCATCCTATGGTTCTACCTAAGGTTCTCAAGATAGGATCGAAAAGATAAGAAAGATAAAACAAAGCATCAAGGAGGAGTAGTTAAAGATGTACCCCAGAACGTCCTGCTTGCGGGGCTTGCCCTTGCTTCTTAGGGTTGTTCTTGCTGATATGTCCAGTTTCACCACACTGAAAGCATGGTCCCATCTTCATCTTCTTCTTTCTACAATCCTGGACTATATGCCACTCAATACTACAGAAGTTGCACTTTCTTTTCTCACGTGTCCTGTTGTCATTATTGTTGTTGTTGTTCTTGCCTTCTTTCTCGGAGTCTTTCTTCTTGTTTTGAGAATCATTCGCCTTAACCTCCTTCTTGCCATTTTCGTCTTCTTCATGAAGCAGGGCCGTATCCAACAAGCTCTCAAAGGTCGCCCCCATGGGTACATGAGTCATAGCAAGGTTGTGTAGTGGCTCATTCAAACCTCTGATGAAGCGAAGAGCCTTCTTGTGTTGGGTGTTCACTAAATCCAGCCCAAATCTGGCCAGCTGATTAAACTGATTGACGTACTCCCTGATTGTCATGCTTCCTTGCTTAAGAGTTAGGAATTTCTCCATCTGCTGGCTTCTTTTAGCTTGGGAGAGAAATTTCATCTCAAATCTCATCTGGAAGTCTTCCCAAGTTTCCACTGGCCTCTCAGCATGGGTAATCTCCCACTAATACGAAGCTTCATCTTTAAGCAACCACACTGCTAGCTGTATCTTTTGCCTGTCGTCAACTTCAAAGATGACGAAAAAATCTTCAGTCTCCTTCAGCCAGTTCCTCGCTTCCACAATGGATTCAGTCCCATAGAAGTCCTTTCCACCCATAGCCTTGAAGTCTCTACACGTCTTTGCGAAAGCATTTCCATGAGGAGGAGGAGGAGGAGGAATCGCTGCAGCTGGAGGAGGAATATCTGCTGGGCCTGCATCGTTGGCCCTAGCCTCTAAGTACCTCCTGAACCAGCTAGGTATTGGCACGCCCTCTGGAAAGTTAAGATTCCCAGACATGCTGAAAAACGAAAAGATAGAGATTCAAACGAGGAAACAAAGGAAAGTGCTAATGGATTTTGGGGAATAGCCTTTTCAAAATAAACTTTTCTTGAAAAATGCTTCTTTATAAACGGTTTTGAAAATAGTTTCAGAAGGTTTTTAAAAGCTTTTGCCCAGTCTGGTAACCTTCTGCTCTGATACCAAATGTAACACCCCACCTCTGCTAGGGTCACTCACGAAGGTAATGCACTAGATTTGGTGGAGCATTATTTAGGTAAACATACATAGAGATATCACAAGACATAACATAAATAAAGCAGCGTTAGAAATTAAAAACCAAATCTTTTTACTTTCAAGAAAAGAGTCAAAACCTCATATATCCAATGTACAAGTTGCAAATATTCCGTTACATCATGTTCTAAATAAAGAAGAATAAACTTAATATAACAAAAGTAAATTATTCCCCAAAAATAGCAGGCATGCAGCCATAGCATAGCTCAAAACCAAACCGTACATGAGCTGACAGAAAGCAAGCTAAATCTAAGCTAAGAGCTAGAGTTTCCTCCCTAAGAACCTGGGGGAAGAAACGAAAGAAAAAGAGGCGAAAGGAAACGGGTCAGTCATAAAGACAGTTAAGTCCAAGTGACTTACAGCATAAAAACAGGTAAAGGTATCATGACATGTATAAACTGAAAGTAAACATAAGTATGATGTAAAGATGGATAAGATAGACTAAGATAACATGATGAAATCAAGTATAGGTCAAGTATAGCATCGCATGTTCAAGGTTCGCTGCATCAATTGTACTAGTAGCCCAACCCATGTCAAGTATTAATCATGGAATGATCCCTTGGACCAAAATCGTGAATGACCCATTACTAGGTCCAACGGAACGATCCACTAATCGATCGACTCCCTATAATTTCTAGCTCATTGTGTTTCTGTGTCATACAACCCTATCACGAATGTAGTAACATGTGCTAGGTCCACCATAGGGTGTATCAAGCCCTATGGGGCCAAACACCGACACCAATCAAGCATGCACAGATAAACCTACTGATGCCCAATGCCTGCTTTTTTAACTCCGGACCACGTGCAGGACCATAGCCAGCCTAAACCTACACTGGCGCACCCACACAGCCGTCATTCTGGTCGCTCACAATCAGCCCAGTAATCGTGCTGCTGAAATGGACCGCGTAATTTGGGTTTCTGTCTAGTAGGTTAAGTGTTATCATTTAAATTCGAGACTTCACCCCATAAGTCTAGCATATCAAGTTGGCTAAGTGTTGTCATTTAAGTTTGTGACTTAGCCCTACCATTCCTGTGTTAAGTTGGTTAGGTGTTGTCGTTCAAGTTCATGACCTAACCCTACCAATCATATTTCAAGTTGGTTAAGTGTTGTCTTTCATGTTCATGACTTAACCCTATCATGTGGCATTAATTCATTAATGCACCCAAACCTCTCACATCAGACCAGTTGTTGTGGTCACTGGATATGTCGGGCGCTTCCGGGCAGATTTACACCACAACTCAGTCTAACCTCGGGTTTCAAGCGCGATATGACCAACTATCCACATCGGATCCTATTGTTTGCAGTAACTGGATTTGTCGGGCAGCTCCGGGCAGATTTACACTGCAAACTCAACCCAACCTCGAGTTGGCCATTTTCAAGTTCATTCTAGTGTCATGACCATGTTCAAGTTTCATGTTTCAACTTATGCCTATTATCAAGTTCATGATTCATGTTTACAACCAGTTCATGTTTTGCCTAATCTACCCAAATCGTATTCCCATCGCATGTAAACGTTAATCGATCTAAATTACAAGAAAATCTAAATCTAGAGATAAAGGGAGTAACATCAAAACTATGATAGGCAGAAGGGACAAGCATACAGAGATAAAAGAGATTACAAGACTGGCGTGATTTAACTTGAGATAATCGGTTACAACATCACTGGCATATAGAAATTAACAGGGTTTTCAAATCTAGCAAAATAAGGCGATAGTCCTGATAAAAACTTGACATACAAGAATAGGCATGCACAAGCAAGCCAAATACAAGGATGATGGGTCAATGGTTTTTGGTGTACATAATAACGAATAAACTAATCAAGTCACACCCTAGGTATGAGATCCAACTAAATGCCAATTCGGTGTTCAACATGTTTTTCAACTATAGTGTTATGAGAAATCAACTATAATAGTCAATTAACCACAATAGTTATACAATAGTCATGGATAATTATCCAAAGAGTTCTAGGCAACTACCCTAATAGTCATAGGAAATTAACTGTAGTAGTTTCAAAGTCATGGTCATAGTCTTATGTTCATAATCATAGGTAGTAATTCATAGTCACGAGTCATAGGTGATTAGCCACAATTGTCCTTGTCATAGTCATAGGCAATGGTCTTATCTTCTCAGTCATAGGCATAGGCATAGTATTATGTTCTCAGTCATAGTCCTTGGCCATGGTTTCAATGTCATAGGCATGATAACGTTTGATTTTTAATGCGAATAGGCCCAAACTGATTTCAAAGCAATATTCCCAAATGTCAAGATCCAAGAAGAATAAGAATAGATATGAATCAAATGTTTATCAAATTCCAATTTATAACATGCCCATATCAAGTTTATAGTTTTCATCTAAAAGTTACTGGAACTTACAGTGCATGGATCGAGAATTAGAAAGCAGAATTTGATTGCTGAATCTCTATTTGATTGATCGTGTTCTAATTGAAATCCCCCAATTTGCAAATCTCTAAGCGTAGTCTTGATGGGGAAGAAGCAATCCTTTTTCTTCCTTTTTATCTTATTATTTTGATTATCTTAGTAGCAGCATAAGGACACAATGAAATGGTGTGGAGAGAATGAGGCTAGGGGTGAGTTTATATAGGATTAGGCAGACGAATCTGGACAGAAAACGAGTCTAAATACATCAGGATGCATATGGTTCAAGAAGTGGGTTCGGGAGGCAGGTCAACTCCCCAGTCGACCTGGTCATGGGGAGCTCGACACCCCAGTCGACCTGGTTGGGGGGGGGGGGGGGTCGACTCCCCAGTCGACCTGGGTATATGGGCGGGAATTTTCCACCCAGCCTTCTCTGGGTTTGAATTTCAAATTTCTGGCTTTATTTTCGAGCTGTTTTATTTTATTTAAATTCCTAAAACTTCAGAGGGTCATAACTTGGTCATACGGACTCCGATGTTCGAAAAATCGGACTCGGTTTCATGCAAAATTACGAGATAAACGCAATGGCGCAACCCGTTTCCCTTGATTCTTATTTTAAAATTTAATTCTGCCTTGATTTATGACTTTAACAGTTATAAAAATACGGGTTGTTACATTCTCCCCTCCTTAAAGGATTTCGTCCCCGAATTCTCTAAGTTATGAAGAATATATCCTACCATCCAATCATCCATCTACTCAACAATCATTCACGAGCAATCATTGTCCTTAAAAGATTTATAATGCTATATGAACATATGCCGAAAGTGTGTGTATACGTTCCTTATCTAATGCAAATGATCAGGCCTGTTTGATCTTCTTAATGCAAAATATGTTTCGTGTCATGAATCCAACATGTATGCAAATAATCCTAGTCACATACACACTATATGTGTGCACAAACATTCATCCATATGCAACATCCACATGATAACACATTCAGTTTCAACCATAAACAAGTATAAACACTCATGCATATGCAATATGAAAACGTGTCTGAGCTGATCTAGTGCCTAATGTGTGTTAGCAACCACGAGCAACCACATGCAACCACTTACAACCATTTTTAAACATCATCCATAACATGTTTCAAATACATGTTTCCATCCTATGGTTCTACCTAAGGTTCTCAAGATAGGATCGAGAAGATAAGCAAGATAAAACAAAGCATCAAGGAGGAGTAGTTAAAGATGTACCCCAGAACGTCCTGCTTGCGGGGCTTGCCCTTGCTTCTTAGGGAAGTTCTTGCTGATATGTCCTATTTCACCACACTGAAAGCATGGTCCCATCTTCATCTTCTTCTTTCTACAATCCTGGACTATATGCCCCTCAATACTATAGAAGTTGCACTTTCTTTTCTCACGTGTCTTGTTGTCATTATTATTGTTGTTGTTCTTGCCTTCTTTCTCGGAGTCTTTCTTCTTGTTTTGAGAATCATTCGCCTTAACCTCCTTCTTGCCATTTTCGTCTTCTTCATGAAGCAGGGCCATATCCACCAAGCTCTCAAAGGTCGCCCCCATGGGTACATGAGTCATAGCAAGGCTGTGTAATGGCTCATTCAAACCTCTGACGAAGCGAAGAGCCTTCTTGTGTTGGGTGTTCACTAAATCCAGCCCAAATCTGGCCAGCTGATTAAACTGATTGACGTACTCCCTGATTGTCATGCTTCCTTGCTTAAGAGTTAGGAATTTCTCCATCTGCAGGCTTCTTTCAGCTTGGGAGAGAAATTTCATCTCAAATCTCATCCGGAAGTCTTCCCAAGTTTCCACTAGCCTCTCAGCATGGGTAATCTCCCACCAATACGAAGCTTCATCTTTAAGCAACCACACTGCTAGCTATATCTTTTGACTGTCGTCAACTTCAAAGATGACGAACAAATCTTCAGTCTCCTTCAGCCAGTTCCTAGCTTCAACAAAGGATTCAGTCCCATAGAAGTCCTTTCCACCCATGGCCTTGAAGTCTCTACACGTCTTTGCGAAAGCACTTCCACGAGGAGGAGGAGAAGGAGGAATCGCTACAGCTGGAGGAGGAATATCTGGTGGGCCTGTATCGTTGGCCCTAGCCTATAAGCACCTCCTGAACCAGCTAGGTATTGGCACACACTCTGGAAATTTAAGATTCCCAGACATGCTAAAAAACGAAAAGATAGAGATTCAAATGAGGAAACAAAGGAAAGTGCTAATGGATTTTGGGGAATAGCCTTTTCAAAATTAACTTTTCTTGAAAAATATTCTTTATAAACGGTTTTGAAAATAGTTTCAGAAGGTTTTTAAAAGCTTTTGCCCAGTCTGGTAACCTTCTGCTCTGATACCAAATGTAACACCCCACCTCCGCTAGGGTCACTCACAAAGGGAATGCACTAGTTTTGGTGGAGCATTATCTAGGTAAACATACACGGAGATATCACAAGACAGAACATAAAAAAGTAGCGGTAGAAATTAAAAACCAAATCTTTTTACTTTCAAGAAAAGAGTCTAAACCTCATATATCCAAAGTACAAGTTGCCATTATTCCGTTACATCATGTTCTAAATAAAGAAGCATAAACTTAATATAACAAAAGTAAATTATTCCCTAAAAATAGCAGACGTGTAGCCATAGCATAGCTCAAGACCAAACCCTACATGAGCTGACAGAAAGCAAGCTAAATCCAAGCTAACAGCTAGAGTTTCCTCCCTGAGAACCTGGGGGAAGAAACGAAAGAAAAAGAGGTGAAAGGGAACGGGTCAGTCATAAAGACTGGTAAGTCCAAGTGACTTACAACATAAAAACAGGTAAAGGTAACATGACATGTATAAACTGAAAGTAAACATAAGTATGATGTCAAGATGGATAAGATAGACTAAGACAACATGATGAAATCAAGTATAGGTCAAGTATAGCATCGCATGTTCAAGGTTCGCTGCATCATCTGTACTAGTAGCCCAACCCATATCAAGTATTAATCATGGAATGATTCCTTGGCCCAAAATCGTGAATGACCCATTACTAGGTCCAACGGAACGATCCACTAATCGATCGACTCCCTATAAGTTCTAGCTCGTTGTGTTTCTGTGTCATACGGCCCTATCACGAATGTAGTCACCTGTGCTAGGTCCACCATAGGGTGTATCAAGCCCTATGGGGCCAACCACCGACACCTATCAAGCATGCATAGATAAACCTACTAATGCCTAATGCCTTCTTTTTCAACTCCGGACCACGTGCACGACCATAGCCTGCCTGAACCTACACTGGTGCACCTACACAGCCATCGTTCTGGTTGCTTACAATCAGCCCAGTAATCATGCCCCACCCTGCCTAGTTCCAGGGTACCATGATACATCTAGGGGGTTACTACTGAAATGGACCGCGTAACTAGGGTTTCCATCTAGTAGGTTAAGTGTTATCATTTAAATTCGAGACTTAACCCCATCAGTCTAGCATATCAAGTTGGCTAAGTGTTGTCATTTAAGTTTGTGACTTAGCTCTACCATTCATGTGTTAAGTTGGTTTGGTGTTGTCGTTCAAGTTCATGACCTAACCCTACCAATCAAATTTCAAGTTGGTTAAATGTTGTCTTTCATGTTCATGAATTAACCCTATCATGTGGCATTAATTCATTAATGCACCCTAACCTCTCACATCAGACCTGTTGTTGTGGTCACTGGATATGCCGGACGGCTCCGGGCAGATTTACACCACAACTCAGTCTGACCTCGGGTTTCAAGCGCGATATGACCAACTACCCATGTAACAACCCGGAATTTGGGGCCAATTTAAAATTTTCATTCTAGAGATTTTAGGGGTGTTTAAATATTTAAAATAAATTATTTCAAATAAAAATGAATGGAAATTTATTTTGAGTAAAGTTAATGCAAATATATTCAAATAAATATCATAAAGAATTAGAAATAGGAAGGTAGTTTGAAAAGTCAAATTTGAACTTTGACTAACTACACAGGATGCAAAATAAACCGGATTTTGGTGAAACTAAAAATATTTAAACTGTTAATGAATATCTTTCTAACGAATCTGAAAAATCGAAGTTTCATAGTGGGAATTAAAAGTTATGGCCAAACGAATTTTCAGAAAGGTCGCTATAGAGATTATATCGCCCTTGAAAATCGACATTTTGCATACGACATCGGAATTCGACGAAACCACTTTTGTTGAATCCGGGATGTAAAATTATTTCTAGGTTTCAAATGTCATGATTTTTGAAGCTAGTATGTGAGCGTGGCAAAAGAAGTTGTGTTTTGTCAATTTCGGTCAAAATTAGTTGACTGAAAAATAGCCATTTTTCAAACAGTCTCAGAATTCGACGAAATAAATTTTCTTAGGATCGTATCGTCGTAAGAAAGCCAAAAATAATTTTTCTGACTTCGTATGTGACCCCGGTAAAATTAGAAAGTACGTTCGAATTAAAAATAAAAGAATTAATTTGAAAATAAAGAAAACACACTGTAAACTTCAGAATTAGACCTCGACACTAGCGCCATTGCGTCCAAAAGGCGTCAAAACCTATTGTTCGACAGTCGTTGAGCGCGAATTGGAGTTCGAACAAAAAAATCCTATTTTCCGGAATTAAATAAATTAAATAAAATAGAAATACGTGGAAAATACCTGTATAAATACGGCCGTACCCATCGTCTTTTTCTTCCTGATCGCAATAACCCATAGCCGCCTTTAAATTTCCTCTCCATTTTCCATCAATCCACTCACAATTAGACATAGCCGTAGTTGAACTTTTTGAAGCTCTTCCCTTCCTCTCCAATCTCCGACAAGTTTCATTCGATTTCACGCCATGTAGTTCTCGGATTTCGAGCCACAACCCATGCCATTCAAGCCGCCGCCGCCCCTAGCATAGGCCGCCGCACCCCCCTATATTCCCGGCTGGATGCGCCTCTCGTAGCTCTCCAATCTCCCGCAAACCATTCGCAAAACCATCGACTACAGCTCCCGAAATCTGCATTCAAAGTTTTGAACTTATCTGAAAATTTAGTGTATGAATATTTCAGATTTTGCGACGCTTTTAAGCGTTACAGCGACAGTTGTTAAAAATCAGTTCTGGTTTATTTGTATGAACTTCGAATTGAAATCTTTCAGATCCGTAACTGCCGTGACTTTGAACACGATACCTGATCAAATCCGAACCTTCCTTCCAGTCCTGAGCTAGGTGAGAATTTATTTTTAATATAATTTAATTAACTTAATTATTATTATTGCGTTGTGAGAAGTTTAAATGGTTAAAAATAAATAGATCTACGATGAATGTTGCCATGGAATGAATTCAAATTGTTGTGATGCTATGATTTTAGATCCGTTATTTTTAATCATAGATCTGTTAATTAAAAACATAGATCGGTAGGAAAAATTAGATTTAACCTCGTTTAAATTTGTTAAAGTATGCCTTATGGTTATGAATCATGTATAAATCTATCATCATATACGTCGTTATGCAATTCACATTATTTTAACGTGAATTAAAGTAGGAATTTACATCGTTGTGAAATTTACATCGTTATGCAACTTGCATTATTTTATTGTGAATCAAAGTAGGAATTCATATCGTTATGAAATTTACATCAATATGCAATTTACATTATTTCTATTGTGAATTAAAGTAGAGGACTTACATTTTTATAGTGTTAAATTAAAGTAGATTTTGCATAGTGGTAAAAATTACATTTTTCTTTGTAATTATAAAGTGAATTTCATCGTATGTTAAAATTTACATTTTATTATGTAAATTATAAAGTGAATTAATGTCGTATGTCAAAAATTACATTTTTCTTTGTAATTATAAAGTGAATTTCATCGTATGTTAAAATTTACATTTTATTTTGTAAATTATAAAGTGAATTAATGTCGTATGTCAAAAATTACATTTTTCTTTGTAATTATAAAGTGAATTTCATCGTATGTTAAAATTTACATTTTATTATGTAAATTATAAAGTGAATTAATGTCGTATGTTAAAAATTACATTTTTCTTTGTAATTAACATGTGAGTTTCATCGTATGTTAAAATTTACATTTTTATATGTAAATTATAAAGTGAATTTATGATGTACGTTAAAAATTACATTTTTCTTTGTAATTAACAAGGAAATTTCATCGTATGTTAAAATTTACATTTTTATATGTAAATTATATAGGGAATTACACAATAGGATAAAATTACATTTTTTTATGTAATTAAGACATGAATTTACATTGTGTGTTAAATATTACATTTTTATATGTAAGGTCTATAGGAAATTATACCGTAGGACAAAAACTAAATTTTTCAATGTAATTAAAGGATGCAATTTCATTGTATGATAGAATTAACATTTTTCTTATATATATATGTAACAGAGAATGGGAATGAACATTAGAAATAAAATTTATTTGTTTTATATGTAAATAAGATGTAGAAATGTGACATCATAATTAAAAAATCATATTTTTACAATGTGAATTAGAAGTAGAGTTTGCATTGTAACTAAAAATCATATTTTTACAATGTAAATAGGAAGTACAGTTTGCATTGTAATTAAACTTACATTTTTATATATAAATTTAGAATGGGATTCACTGCAAATATAAGTTACATTTTTATTATGTAACTAAGATGAGAATGTACATTGAAGTTGAAATCTACATTTTTATATGTAATTTAAAAGTAGGATTTTGAATGTATCAAAATTTACATTTTTACATGTAAAAAAATAAAAATATAGGAATTTGCATAGGAATTAAATTTACATTTGTATGTAAATATAAAGGATGGAATTTACATTTTCAATGTAAGTAAAACAAAGAATTTGGGATGCGATAATATTATTTTCATTTTCAAATGAATTAAAATTGGTAAGGATCGGTAGTTGTGTAGATCGTTGTTTTAATCAAACGACGTTATTACGATCATATGATTATATATATAAATATAATTAAAATTAAACGAATAGGGCGTGGTAGTTCGCATTTTGAAATCGTACCTTTAAATGACTATTCAAGAAGATCCGACAGTCGGATTTTCTTGAAACTGAAACCGTTAGGACCGTCTTGAAAAAATCTTTCCAACGATATATATTACATTAAGATCCAACGGTTAGATTCTGAGAAATGTGAAAATCAAAATTGGTTGAATGCAGCGCCATAGTCGCCCATGGACTTAAGGCGTCGTTATATAAAAATTTAATTATTTTAAATAATTAAAATAGGAATGAATCGTTAATAAAAATAATTATTAATGTATAAGAAGGATTTTAAATATATATATATATAAACGAGGATTATTTGGAAAGTCCAAGTTCACTCGATCTAAATAATCAAACGACGTTATTTGAAGTAAGAAGGTGGCGTATGAAGACCGTAAATCTTCCCTCGAATGGACAACGATCGAGGCCCTGATTTGACTTGCTCCTAATTCAAGGGTCACGGTCGTTGCCCAAACGTACGTGTTGATTTCACGGGTTTGGCTTTCGCTCAGACCCAGAGCATAAGCTAATAAATGGATTGTGTGTCTGACATCATACTCTATCAAATATCATGCTATTGATCTTTTGTCGAAGGTATGGATGTTTGGTGGCGGGGAATTTATTCTCTTGCTTAACACCCATTCATATATTTCTTCAAAGGGTTGGTAGTACGATATGGAGTGATGATGTGGCATGCTAAGATGCATAGGATCAAGGTTTTGTTGAAAAGCAGGCCTTGTGGGATGATCAAAGCATAGCTTGTTTAGGCATAGCTTTGTGTACAGCGTGACTTCGCGAGCCTCACACACCAGCGGAGTCTAAAACGGGAGAAGGGAACGCAGGGAGAGAAGCACGTTTCATTCTAGCTAGAAGTGGTGATTGGGTTTTAACATGGCCCAACATTTTACTTATGTGGATGATGGAATGAGCCGCCTCGGATGATAGGTCCTATAGGACTGGGAAACGTGTGTTCAGGAATAACTAATCTACAACTCGTATGGTGGACCGACCCTGCAGCTTTCCAAGGGTTCACTGCGGGGGATCCTGAGACATCAGCTAGAGTGTCTCGAATCGGTAGGAGCTCCTCCCTAGCCTTGACTCGTGATGGAAACCAAAATCCAAATACGACCCTGCGAATTTGATTGTATTACTAGTATGAAGGCATAGTAGCATGAGATACTATTCTTCCTAGGATTTATACATTTACTTTGAAATGTTTTGATATATACTAATAATAACAATATTAAACTCGTATTTGCCGTATTTATCATGTATAATCACTATAAGGTAAAACCCTAACCTCTGGTTTGTGTTGCATTGTGTGATGGGACCTGGGTCTTATAGTGATTCCGTTTTTCTAAAAAACATTACGTTATTGTACGATGTACTCATTAATTGTTTTCTGACACTTTTATGCATGGCAATCCATTAGAGTAAACCCGTTCTGCGTTAGCGGTGTGGTCTTTGGATTTGTCCTATTAATAGTGATTAATTAGTTAAGAATTCTCACACCAGTCCCACGACTGACCCGTTGTTTGTTTCCACCTTTTTGCAAACTCGGGTGCCCTCCTTTCTACACGAGCAACCAAGTAAACAGGTTTATTCTTCGCTTGGAGTCTTTTCTTTGGAGTTGCTTATTATTTTTTCTTGGATTTACTTGTGGAGAGGTGATGGCTAGAAGCTTGAAGACATCAATCGTTCGCTGCTATTGCATTTTCCTTTTTATTTCCAAACATTAAACTTGGTTTATTCCATGTTGTTTAAGTTGGAGTTGGAACTTATTTCTTTTCTGCAAACTTGATGTAATAATTTAGAAATATGTGACTGTGGATTTTCTGTGGTTGATGACATTATATTTCCGCTGCTATGATGTTGTTACTCTATGAATTTCCTATGCTAAGTTGTATCTGTGATATGTATTATTGTATTTATGTTGTATTCCAAATGATTATTCCTTACTTTCATCCCGTTGAAGTTTGGGGTCATCACAGTTGGTATCAGAGCTTTGGTTAAACTTAGCTTTGGGATATAACACATTTATGATAATTCGTTTACATAGAATCACAATATTCTATGGTGAACATTTCATGTAAATACATAATAGTCAGTCATTCTATCATTATCTTTTATCCATCCTTTTATCTTGATCAACTCCTAAAATTACCATTATAGTTGTTCTGACTCTTTCCTTGATCATACAGAACTAACTAGAAATGAGTACCGCTGCCGCTAGAGCCGCTAGAGCTAGAGCAAGGAGGCAAAATGCTGTTGGAACTGAGGAGGCTACCGTTCAACAACCACCACCACTGCAGCCCTTTGATTTGGATAAGATGGTAAAGAAATACAAAAACCTGGGAGGAGTGCCATTCAAGGGTACTGAGACTGTCACACAAGCTTAAGCTTGGCTGAGGAACTGTGAAAAGATTTTTGGAGGACTAGAGCTAGAGGATCATAGGAAAAGATTAGTGGCTTCATGGCTATTACAAGAGGAAGCTCAAAACTGGTGGGACACTGTCACGGTTGGAGGGATTGCAGACAATATGACTTGGACAAGGTTTAATAAGGAGCTTTTCATTGACAAATACATTCCAAGGCAGGAGGTAGAGAAACTACATGACAAGTTCGCCAATCTGAAGCAGGGCGACAAGACCATTTCAGAATATGTATAAACATTTGAAGACATCTCCCGCTATGCCCCTGAATTGGTTCAGGATGACTTTCAAAAGAACAAGAAGTTCATAAATGGGCTTGCGAGGAAGTATATTGATAAAGCCACTGCCCATATCGACCTTTCTTTCAATAGGCTGGTGGAGTTTGCTTGTCGATACGAGGAGAATGATAGGAAGAATTCCCAACAAGACAGGGAAAGGAGCTTGGCCAACAATAAGAGGAAGCAAACAGAGAAGAAGACTGAAGGAAGCAATTCTGGAGCTACTAAGGGGCACGATAAGTCGAAGGTGCAATGCTACAACTGCCAAAAGTTTGGGCACTACAGCAAGGGCTGTAGAAATCCAAAGAAGGCCCGAAGCGACGACACCAAGGAATGCTACAATTGCCACAAGAAGGGTCATATCAAGCCAAACTGTCCGCTGTTGAAAGGAGCGCAAGTTGCACATGTGTATGAGGGAGCAAGTGCACCATCTTCTTCCGCTCCTACTTCTTTCGAAGGAGCAAGTAAGCCTGATGTTTTAGAAGGTACCATTTCTGTTAAAAATATCCCTGTTACTGCCTTATTTGATACGGGTGCATCAAGAAGCTTTATTTCTAGCAATGCAGTCCAGAAATTGAAACTAAAGCAAAGAAGTCTTAAAGAACCACCAAATGTTCACAACCCTGTAGGAGGTTCTACCACTCCAGATTTATTTTGTAAAGTGCCTGTATCTTACTACTATTTCAAATTTCCATTTAACTTGATCATTATGAATTTCTCCGAGTTTGATATCATCCCAGGTCTTGATTGGCTAACCAAATATGACGCTGAAGTGTTATGTTCAGAAAGAGTGGTTAAGGTGAATACAGGTTTCGGAAACACTGTTGCTATACCTTGCCATGGGCCAAAATCTGACAGAAAGGCATTTTGGTCTTCCCTGGAGATTACTCCTATTTCCTTAGAAAATATTCCCATGGTCAAAGATTACGCGGATGTATTTGAAGAAGTAGACAGCCTACCCCCGCGAAGGGAAATCTATTTCAGGATTGATCTTGTTCCTAATGCAAGACCTGTAGTTCATGCTATCAGAAGGACGACTCCTAAAGAAAAGGAAGAATTGCAAACCCAAACTAAGCAGCTCCTATGGAAGGGACTCATCCGACCTAGCTTTTCTAATTGGGGTGCAGCTGTGGTGTTTGTCCCCAAATCGGACGGTACTCTAAGACTTTGTGTCGATTACCGCGATCCTAACAAACAAACATTGAAGAACAAATACCCCTTGCCTCGCATAGATGATTTGATGGACCAATTGAATGGAGACAAGGTGTTTTCGAAGATGGACCTAGCCACAGGTTTCCACCAACTCCGCATAGCTGAAGAATGCATAGCTTTGACCGCCTTCAGAGGTCCCGATATATTCTACGAATGGTTAGTGATGTCGTTCGGATTATGCAATGCTCCAGCCTACTTTGTTGATTTGATGAATAGGGTCTTCCGTGAGGTCCTAAATAAATTCGTCCTAGTCTTCATTGATGATATTCTAATCTATTCTAAAACTAAGGAGGAGCATGAAGGTCATTTAAGGGAAGTGTTGGAAATTCTGCGACGAAATGTTTTAAAAGCAAAGTTTTCCAAATGCACATTTTGGCAAGAAGAAGTAAAATTCTTAGGCTATGTTGCGTCAAAAGAAGGAATCGCAGTTGATCCAAGTAAAATTGTCGCCATTCGAGATTGGAAGCAGCCCAGTACACCCACTGAAGTAAGAAGCTTCCTAGGATTGGCCGGATATTACAGGAAGTTTGTCAAAGATTTCGCCAAGCTGTCTAGCCCATTAACAAAGCTTACCAAGAAGCATGCCAAGTTCAATTGGACATCGGATTGTGAGGAGGCATTCCAAAAGCTAAAGGTGAGTTTGACTACTGCTTCCGTACTTACCATCATCGATGGCAACCAAGATTTGAAGGTCTACACCGATGCTTCTTAAAGTGGTGGTCTTGGTGCGGTACTGATGCAAAGGGGCAGAGTTGTTGCATATGCAAGTCGATAATTAAAGCCGCATGAGAAAAGTTATCGTGTCCATGACTTAGAGTTGTTGGCCTTAGTCTTTGCTTTAAAAATTTGGAGACATTATCTTTAGGGAGAAAAGTTTGAATTATACACAGACCATCAATCTTTGAAATATCTCTTCGATCAAAAGGATCTGAATTTAAGGCAGCAACGATGGTTAGAATTTCTGGCGGCATACGATCTTGACATCTTATATACGCCAGATAAAGCCAATGTTGTGGCAGACGCACTTAGCAGAAAGGAAGTCATTGTCGCAAGCCTCATCATCACCCCTTCTTTGATTGATAACATCACCTCTCTTCAGAAAAGTGATGCTTTTATTCGGAAAATGATTGAAAGAATTCAAGGAGGAGAAAACACGGACTTTAAAATAGATGGCAAGGGATGCTTAGATTGCACGGGCAGATTTGTGTTCCAAGTATCCCCGAGCTCATAAGAGAAGTTTTAGATGAGGGTCACAAATCAAAGGTTTGCATCCACCCCGGTGTGAGCAAAATGTATCAAGACTTAAAGCGCACATTTTGGTGGAGGTCTATGAAGAGGGATATATCCATTATGTGAGTAGATGCCCCACATGCCAACAAGTAAAAAGTGATCAACAAAAGCTTGTGGGGTTGTTACAGCCGTTACAAGTACCAGATTGGAAGTGGGACCAAATCTCCATGGATTTTATAGATGGTCTGCCTCGTACTAGGAAAGGGAATGACAGCATATGGGTGATCATGGATCGCTTCACAAAGTCCGCTCATTTCATACCTGTCAAATCCACTAGGACTGCTCAAAGTCTGGCGCAAATCTATTTCAAAGAAATCGTCAGGCTACATGGGTAATAAAACTAAATCTTTCCCTTTTCATCATAATCTGAATGAAAATTTCTTTTCCAAATTAAACAGTAATCTTTTCTTTTACACAGAGTTCCTAGTAGCATCGTTAGCGACCGTGATCCTATCTTTGCTAGCGAATTTTGGGAAGCACTCCAAAATGAGTTGGGAACGAAGTTAAATCTCAGTACCGCGTATCACCCTCAGACTGACGGCCAGACTGGGCGAGTGAATCGCATTCTTGAAGATCTATTGCGAGCTTGCATACTCGATTTTGGAGGATCTTAGGAGGATCACTTGCATTTAGTTGAATTCTCGTACAACAACAGTTATCAAGCAAGTTTGAAAATGTCTCCATTTGAAGCCTTATATGGTTGGCCTTGTAGATCGCCAGCATGTTGGGTTGAAAAAGGAAATCGGCTTGTGTTGGGTCCAAACATGATCCGAGAAGCTTCGGAGAAAGTTGACTTTATTAAGAAGCGACTATTGGCTGCCCAAAGTAGACATAAAAGCTATGCAGATGTAAGAAGGCGAGAGCTAGCTTTTGAAGTGGGTGACTATGTCTATGTGAATGTCGCTCCAGGTGTTATCCGTTTTGGAAAGACATGAAAATTAGCACATAGATTCATCTGCCCTTCTCTATTCTTGAAAAGATTGGCACCCTAGCTTATAGAATTCAAATGCCCGACTGGTTGCCTGGAGTGCACGATGTATTCCATGTATCTCAACTTCGAAGGCATGTCCATGATCCAGATCTGATTGTGGAAGAAGCAGCACAACAAGATTTAGAGATTACCCCAAGCCTTGCAGTGAGAAAAAACCACTGAAAATCATTGGCAAGGAGACTAGGAAGCTGAGAAATAAAAGTATCAACCTAGTCAAGGTGCAATGGAGCGGTGATCCCAAAGACTGCACTTGGGAAAACGAGGAGAGTATCAAACAAGCCTATCCCAAATACAGAGTGGATATCCCCGATTAATCTTATTTTGAGTAACGCTTAAAATATTTTCTATTCTTTATGTTGGTTCCTACCCTTCTATTCTTCCCTTTTTCTTTTCAAGGACGAAAGGTTCTTAAGCGGAGGAGATTGTAACAACCCGGAATTTGGGGCCAATTTAA
Source organism: Allium sativum (assembly GCA_030737875.1). NCBI lineage: Eukaryota > Viridiplantae > Streptophyta > Magnoliopsida > Asparagales > Amaryllidaceae > Allium > Allium sativum. Next base: position 30,365,625 of record CM060926.1, on the reverse strand, counting down.
AATTTTCATTTTAGAGATTTTAGGGGTGTTTAAATATTTAAAATAAATTATTTCAAATAAAAATGAATGGAAATTTATTTTGAGCAAAGTTAATGCAAATATATTCAAATAAATTGCATAAAGAATTAGAAATAGGAAGGTAGTTTGAAAAGTCAAACTTGAACTTTGACTAACTACACAGGATGCAGAATAAACCGGATATCGGTGAAACGAAAAATATTTAAATTTGTTAATAAATATCTTTCTAATGAATCTGAAAAATCGAAGTTTCATAGCGGGAATCAAAAGTTATGGCCAAATGAATTTTCAGAAAGGTCGCTATGGAGATTATATCGCCCTTGAAAATCGACATTTTGCATACGACCTCGGAATTCGACGAAACCACTTTTATTGAATCCGGGATGTAAAATTATTTCTAGGTTTCAAATTTCATGATTTTTTAAGCTAGTATGTGAGCGTGGCAAAAGAAATTGCGTTTTGTCAATTTCGGTCAAAATTAGTTGACTGAAAAATAGCCATTTTTCAAACAGTCTCAGAATTCGACGAAATAAATTTTGTTAGGATCGTATCGTCATAAGAAAGCCAAAAATAATTTTTCTGGATTTTTCTGACATCGTATGTGACCCCAGTAAAATTAGAAAGTACGTTTGAATTAAAAATAAAAGAATTAATTTGAAAATAAAAAAAAAACTGTAAACTTCAGAATTAGACCTCGACACTAGCGCCATTGCGTTCGGAAGGCGTCAAAACATATTGTTTGAAAGTCGTTGAGCGAGAATTGGAGTTCGAACGAAAAAATCCTATTTTCCGGAATTAAGTAAATTAAATAAAATAGAAATATGTGGAAAATACCTGTATAAATACGGCCGTACCCATCGTCTTCTTCTTCCTGATCGCAATAACCCATAGCCGCTCCCCCCCCCCTTTTAAATTTTCTCTCCATTTTCCCATCAATCCACTCACAATCAGACTTAGCCGTAGTTGAACTTTTTGAAGCTCTTCCCTTCCTCTCCAATCTCCGACAAGTTTTATTCGATTTCACGCCCTGTAGCTCTTGGATATCGAGCCCCAACCCACGCCATTCAAGTCGCCGCCGCCCCTAGCATAGGCCGTCGCACCCTCCTATATTCTCGGCGTGGATGCACCTCTCGTAGCTCTCCAATCTCCCGCAAACCGTTCGCAAAACCATCGACTACAGCTCCCAAAATCTGGATTCAAAGTTTTGAACTTTTCTGAAAATTTAAGGTATGAATATTTCAGATTTTGCGACGCTTTTAAGCGTTACAACAACAGTTGTTAAAAGTCTGTTCTGATTTATTTGTATGAACTTCGAATTGAAATCTTTCAGATCCATAACTGTCGTGACTTTGAACACGAAACCTGATCAAATCCGAACCTTCCTTCCAGTCCTGAGCTAGGTGAGAATTTGTTTTTAATATAATTTAATTAATTTAATTATTATTATTGCGTTGTGAGAAGTTCAAATGGTTAAAAATAAATAGATCTGTGATGAATGTTGCCATGGAATGGATTCAAATTGTTGTGATGCTATGATTTTAGATCCGTTATTTTTAAGCATAGATCTGTTAATTAAAAACATAGATCGGTAGGAAAAATTAGATTTTTCCTCGTTTAAATTTGTTGAAGTATGCCTTATGGTTATGAATCATGTATAAATCTATCATCATATACGTCGTTATGCAATTCACATTATTTTAACATGAATTAAAGTAGGAATTTACATCGTTGTGAAATTTGCATCGTTATGCAACTTGCATTATTTTATTGTGAATTAAAGTAGGAATTCATATCGTTATGAAATTTACATCAATATGCAATTTACATTATTTCTATTATGAATTAAAGTAGAGGTCTTACATTTTTATAATGTTAAATTAAAGTAGATTTTGCTGTTTGCGAACAAATTATACAATTGTAAACAACTGTAAAATCCGTTCGGTTTTCCTAAACAACAAGGATTGTTGTAGAGGGTGTCGAACTCTGGGACCAAAAATATTTTAATTAATAAATCCAATCAAGTTATCCCTAACTTTTGATTGGTTGAAAACAAAGAAAATAGCAAAATTAAATAAAAGAGAGTTTTAACGATAAGTGAAAGCAATTAGGGGATAATGACATAGATCAGATTCATAATCATCAATAGCCAAAAGATTAACCAGATCTAATACATGTTTCTGTCACAAACATGAATCAACGATAATAGGTTTTTAGAAACAAATATGTAAATAACGACAAGCATAGCCTATGCAGGAGATCAGCTCTACAACCATAGACTATCAGGACAGATTCACTAATTAATTTCTAAAACCCTAAAATTAGATCTAGATCTGATAATTGTTAGACCGAACACGAATATACCCTGTGAAGGAGCATAGCTCTTAAACGACACAGGGTATGAAGGTTCAGATCTAACCCTTAGTTCAAATCTCGATCTACATACATGAAGTTCTAATTTTTTGGCTATGTGATTCATATTGAATCATAACTATTAGCGTCATCACCCCCTAATTAAAGAGGATTAGCTAGACATAGCTAAAAGAAAAGAAAATAAAAAGAAAATAAACGACATAAATAAAATGCAATAAAAAATAAATAGAAGAGAGAAAGAAGAGTTTTATTCCAAGAAAAGGATTACAGAATAAAACTGAGTGTGTTCTACAATGAATGAGATACAAGGTATTTATAGCTGATATGACAAAGGCTAGCTAGCTAATTACATAATGTGGGACTAAAGAAATAACCCAAATAACACATAAACCAGTGTGAACGCAGCTTTAGAGTGAGTGGTCTAGCAAATAGGCTAGTGTGAACGCAACATGAGTAAGAGGCCTTCCAAATGAGCTAATGTGAATGCAGTTTGAGTCTTTATTGAGCCAAATCTTCTTAACTGAAATATAATTGCAACCGTTCTTCAAGCTTTAGACTCTTCAAGCTTTAGCAATTTTAAACTTCACTCTTTTTTAAGCAAATTCTTCATGCTTTTATCCATCAAATGCTCTAAACCATGCTTCTTGTCAACAATCTGAAAATACAGCTATAAATACAAAGTATCAATTATTTTAAAGGGAAAATAAGATAAATAAGCGGATAAAATATACACATAAATGTGTATATCATTTGCATAGTGGTAAAAATTACATTTTTCTTTGTAATTATAAAGTGAATTTCATCGTATGTTAAAATTTACATTTTATTATGTAAATTATAAAGTGAATTAATGTTGTATGTCAAAAATTACATTTTTCTTTGTAATTATAAAGTGAATTTCGTCGTATGTTAAAATTTACATTTTATTATGTAAATTATAAAGTGAATTAATGTCGTATGTCAAAAATAACATTTTTCTTTGTAATTATAAAGTGAATTTCATCGTATGTTAAAATTTACATTTTATTATGTAAATTACAAAGTGAATTAATGTCGTATGTTAAAAATTACATTTTTCTTTGTAATTAACATGTGAGTTTCATCGTATGTTAAAATTTACATTTTTATATGTAAATTATAAAGTGAATTTATGATGTACGTTAAAAATTACATTTTTCTTTGTAATTAACATGGAAATTTCATCGTATGTTAAAATTTACATTTTTATATGTAAATTATATAGGGAATTATACCGTAGGAAAAAATTACATTTTTATATGTAATTAAGACATGAATTTACATTGTGTGTTAAATAATACATTTTTATATGTAAGGTCTATGGGAAATTATACCGTAGGACAAAAAATACATTTTTCACTGTAATTAAAGGATGCAATTTCATTGTATGATAGAATTTACATTTTTCTTATATATATATATATGTAACATAGAATGGGAACGAACATTAGAAATAAAATTTATTTGTTTTATATGTAAATAAGATGTAGAAATGTGACATTGTAATTAAAAAACAATATTTTTACAATGTGAATTAGAAGTAGAGTTTGCATCGTAATTAAACTTACATTTTTATATATAAATTTAGAATGGGATTCACTGCAAATATAAGTTACATTTTTATTATGTAACTAAGATGAGAATGTACATTGAAGTTGAAATCTACATTTTTATATGTAATTTAAAAGTAGGATTTTGAATGGATCAAAATTTACATTTTTACATGTAAAAAATAAAAATATAGGAATTTGCATAGGAATTAAATTTACATTTGTATGTAAATATAAAGGATGGAATTTACATTTTCAATGTAAGTAAAAGAAAGAATTTGGGATGCGATAATATTATTTTCGTTTTCTAATGAATTAAAATTGGTAAGGATCGGTAGTTGTGTAGAGCGTTGTTTTAATCAAACGACGTTATTACGATCAAATGATTATATATATATATATATATATATATAATTAAAATTAAACGAATAAGGCTGGTAGTTCGCGTTTTGAAATAGTACCTTTAAATGACTATTCAAGAAGATCCGACCGTCGGATTTTCTTGAAACTGAAACCGTTAGGACCGTCTTGGAAAAATCTTTCCAACGATATATATTACATTAAGATCCAACGGTTAGATTCTGAGAAATGTGAAAATCAAAATTGGTTGAATGCAGCGCCATAGTCGCCCATGGACTTAAGGCATCGTTATATAAAAATTTAATTATTTTAAATAATTAAAATAGGAATGAATCGTTAATAAAAAATAATTATTAATGTATAAGAATGATTTTAAATATATATATATATATATATATATATATATATATATATATATATATAAACGAGGATTATTTGGAAAGTCCGAGTTCACTCATTCTAAATATCAAAAGACGTTATTTGAAGTAAGAAGGTGGCGTATGAAGACCGTAAATCTTCCCTCGAATGGAAAACGATCGAGGCCCTGATTTGACTTGCTCCCAATTCAAGGGCCACGGTCATTGCCCAAACGTACGTGTTGATTTCACGGGTTTGGCTTTCGCTCAGACCTAGAGCATAAGCTAATAAATGGATTGTGTGTCTGACAGCATACTCTATCAAATAACATGTTATTGATCTTTTGTCGAAGGTATGGATGTTTGGTGGCGGGGAATTTATTCTCTTGCTTAACACCCATTCATATATTTCTTCAAAGGGTTGGTAGTACGATATGGAGTGATGATGTGGCATGCTAAGATGCATTGGATCAAGTTTTGTTGAAAAGCAGGCCTTGTGGGATGATCAAAGCATAGCCTGTTTAGGCATAGCTTTGTGTACAGCGTGACTTCGCGAGCCTCACACACCGACGGAGTCTAAAACGGGAGAAGGGAACACAGGGAGAGCAGCACATTTCTTTCTAGCTAGAAGTGGTGACTGGGTTTTAACACGGCCCAACATTTTACTTATGTGGATGATGGAATGAGGCGCCTCAGATGATAGGTCCTATAGGACTGGGAAACGTGTGTTCAGGAATAACTAATCCGTAACTCGTATGGTGGACCGGCCCTGCAGCTTTCCAAGGGTTCACTGCGGGAGATCCTGAGACATTAGCTAGAGTGTCTCGAATCGGTAGGAGCTCCTCCCTAGCCTTGACTCATTATGGAAACCAAAATCCAAATACGACCCTACGAATTTGATTGTATTACTAGTATGGAGGCATAGTAGTATGGGATACTATTCTTCCTAGGATTTATACATTTACTTTGAAATGTTTTGATATATACTAATAATAACAATATTAAACTCGTATTTGTCGTATTTAGCATGTTCAATCACTATAAGGTAAAACCCTATCCTCTGGTTTGTGTTGCATTGTGTGATGGGACCTGGGTCTTATGGTGATTCCATTTTTCTAAAAAGAATAACGTTGTTTTACGATGTACTCATTAGTTGTTTTCTGACACTTTTATGCACGACAATCCATTAGAGTAAACCCGTTCCGCATTAGAGGCGTGGTCTTTGGATTTGTCCTATTAATATTGATTAATTAGTTAAGAATTCTCACACCAGTCCCACGACTGAGCCGTTGTTTGTTTCCACCTTTTTGCAAACTCAGGTGCCCTCCTTTCTACACGTGCAGCCAAGTAAACAGGTTTATTCTTCGCTTGGAGTCTTTTCTTTGGAGCTGCTTATTATTTTTCTTAGATTTGCTTGTGGAGAGGTGATGGGTAGAATCTTGAAGACATCTATCATTCACTGCTATTGCATTTTCCTTTTTATTTCCAGACATTAAACTTGGTTTATTCCACGTTGTTTAAGTTGGAGTTGGAACTTATTTCTTTTCTGCAAACTTGATGTAATAATTTAGAATTCTGTGACTGTGGATTTTCTGTGGTTGATGACATTATATTTCCGCTGCTATGATGTTGTTACTCTATGAATTTCCTATGCTATGTTGTATCTGTAATATGTATTATTGTTTTTATGTTGTATTCCAAATGATTATTCCTCACTTTCATCCCGTGGAAGTTTGGGGTCATCACAACCCACATTGGATCCTATTGTTTGCAGTAACTGGATTTGCCGGGTGGTTCCGGGCAGATTTACACTACAAACTCAACCCAACCTCGAGTTGGCCATTTTCAAGTTCATTCTGGTGTCATGACCATGTTCAAGTTTCATGTAAAGTTTCATGTTTCAACTTATGCCTATTATCAAGTTCATGATTCATGTTTACAACCAGTTCATGTTTTGCCTAATCTACCCAAATCGTATTCCCATCGCATGTAAACATTAATCGATCTAGATTACCAGCCAATCTAAATCTTGAGATAAAGGGAATAACATAAAAACTATGATAGGCAGAAGGGACAAGCATAAAGCGATAACAGAGATTACAAGACTGGCGTGATTTAACTTGAGATAATCGGTTACAACATCACTGGCATATAGAAATTAACAGGGTTTTTAAATCTAGCAAAATAAGGCGATAGTCCTGATAAAAACTTGACATACAAGAATAGGCATGCACAAGCAAGGCAAATACAAGGATAATGGGTCAATGGTTTTTGGTGTACATAATAACGAATAAACTAAGCAAGTCACACCCTAGGTATGGGATCCAACTAAATGCCAATTCGGTGTTCAACATGGTTTTCAACTATAGTGTTATGAGAAATCAACTATAATAGTCAATTAACCACAATAGTTATACAATAGTCATGGATAATTATCCAAAAGAGTTCTAGGCAACTACCCTAATAGTCATAGGCAATTAATTGTAATAGTTTCAAAGTCATGGTCATAGTCTTATGTTCATAATCATAGGCAGTAATTCATAGTCACGAGTCATAGGTGATTAGCCACAATTGTCCTTGTCATAGTCATAGGCAATGGTCTTATGTTCTCAGTCATAGGCATAGGCATAGTATTATGTTCTCAGTCATAGTCATTGGCCATGATTTCAATGTCATAGGCATGATAACGTTTGATTTTTAATGCGAATAGGCCCAAACTGATTTCAAAACAATATTCCCAAATGTCAAGATCCAAGAAGAATAAGAATAGATATGAATCATATGTATATCAAATTCCAATTTATAACATGCCCATATCAAGTTTATAGTTTTCATCTAAAAGTAACTGGAACTTACAGTGTGTGGATCAAGAATTAGAAAGCTGAATTTGATTGTTGAATCTCTATTTGATTGATCATGTTCTAATTGAAATCCCCCAATTTGCAAATCTCTAAGCGTAGTCTTAATGGAGAAGAAGCAGTCCGTTTTCTTCCTTTTTATCTTATTATTTTGATTATCTTAGAAGCAGCATAAGGACAGAATAAAATGATGTGGAGAGAATGAGGCTAGGGGTGAGTTTATATAGGATTAGGCAGACGAATCTGGACAGAAAACGAGTCTGAATACATCAGGATGCATCTGGTTCAAGAAGTGGGTTCGGGAGGCAGGTCGACCCTCAGGTCGACTCCCCAGTCGACCTGGTCATGGGGAGATCGACACCCCAGTCGACCCCCCAATCGACCTGGTTGGGAGGGGGGGTCGACTCCCCAGTCGGCCTGGGTATATTTGGCGGGATTTTTTCTGCCATCCTTCTCTGGGTTTGAATTTCGAATTTCTGGCTTTATTTTCGAGCTGTTTTGTTTTATTTAAATTCCTAAAACTTCGGAGGGTCATATTTTGGTCATATGGACTACGATTTTCGAAAACTTGGACGATTTCATGCAGAATTCCGAGACGAACACAATGGCGGGACCCGTTTCCCCTCATTCTTATTTTAAAATTTAATTCTGCCTGGATTTATGACTTTAACATGTTATAAAAATACGGGTTGTTACATAAACGTAAAATAGAAAAACTAGAAAACATAATGATCGATTACAATAACAAATAACTTAAATTAATAAAACAAACAAAACCCATTTTCAATTAAAAAAGGCGGCTCCTTTGTCACACCAATTAATACATTCCTCTTTGTATCCTTTGATGGCCGACCCTCTAAAAATAGGGTTCTGGTTCTCCAAATCAAATTGCAACACTTGAAAGATTCATAGGTGATTCTCTGATGCTTCAGTGCTTGTTGATCTCTAATCGATTATTTGGATTAGCTCTTTGATTGAAAACACGAAAGTATGTGATTATCTTTATTCTTCTGTTTTGTTTGATTTGTTTGTAGTTTTCGATGGGCATGCCGATGATGAAATGCGTGTTTAAATAGGGTTTAAAAAATTCTAAAATCTCTAATTTCATAAGAATGATTTGGCATTGATTTGTTGCATCATTAAAATGTGGCATTAAAATTTCTTGATTGAACCCTGGAATGTTTTTAATGAGTTTCTTGAAACTATTGGACATGTGAATATATTTATGCCGTAGATCGATTTCATTGATCACGAAGAAAAATTCTTGATTGATTAATTGTCGTATATACCATTTGAATTTTGAAAATTCTCGATGAAAATATTACTTAAAAATGCTATCAGATTTCTCTTGAATGCTCTGATGAAATCTTTTATCTTTGGAAAACATTTCCAAAAATTAGTTTGCCAATTTTAGCAGAATTTAAAATTGGAAACATTGAGATTTCTTTATGTATCTAAAAATAGATATTGGAATATTTGTGGGATTGTAAATATTATAGAATTGCTTGTCGATTTAACATTTGCCAAAAAACCTTACATGCCTTTTACTGCTATGAATAGTTTTGCTTCGAGCCTTAGCTTGTCTATGCTCTGCCATATGCACCCAGTCTTATGATTGTGACCAATGTGATTTACATGTATTTGTTTGTGATCGCTGTTATTTCTTAGTAATTGCATTCCTTTGATGATAAATGATACTATATATGCAAGTTTTAATTGATACTGCACTTGACCCTGATGTACTTCACTGATTGTCCATTTATGCATGTGGATGCATATGTACACCAGCTTCCTCTGCCTTGTTCATACTGCTAGTCATGAGTTTGTGCACTATGCTGTATGTATTCAAACTTGCAGCATCATCACTGGTGCTTTTGCCTAAGTTTCTCCTTGTGTACACGTGTTTTGTCTTGCATCCTTTTGTATTTTCTTGAGCCATTGTGTTTTGGAACATGGAGTTACATACATAGCATCTTGACTAGTTTGTAGCTGCTAAGTCATATATTCATGCTGACTCATGCACTCTGTTTGTTCACTTGAGTTGTCCCTTGTGCTAGCACACTTGCCTGGTGCTTGCTTGACTTTCCATGTTCTTGTCTTGCATAGCTCAGTCAATTTGTTGCATAGCACTTGTGATTGGGTTCATATTTATGTGCATTGTATATGTCTACTGCACCATGTTGAATCACAAACATGTACCATGGCTATTGCTTGTGATGCTGCTATATACACGTATGTTTATTTTATTTTTATTTTTATGAAAATGGGTATATTTTATTAAAGGCTTATTTCAGCCCAAAAGGAGAAATGCGTTCAAAAATTAACAACGCATCATTCAAATCTCTCCACTAATCATTGGCCAAATAAAAAAAATTAACCAGACAACATCCGCATCTTTCTCCAACATTCCTAAATTAAACTCAAGAAACCCAAAATGGAGAATAATGGCGACGCACTTCAATTTTGACGAAAACTTCATGGAGGCAAACGGTTTTCAGCTTCAATGTGAAGTACCTGTCGTCCCCTTCGATCCAGACTTCTATTTGCAAACTGTGATTCTTCCTCATCTAACGTAAGCCCTCTTCTCCTCGTCTTCTTAAATAGGTTAATTTCTACTTCTATCAGCTTGCTGATGTCGTCCACTGATCTTTGCCTATTTTGAAATGTTCTACATTTTCGTTATCTCCACAACCACCAAAACACATATGTTATATATATATATATATATATATATGTATGTATGTATGTTTGTACTAGTTGCCTTTTTCACATGTAATGAACCTAGTGCACTACCTATTGTCATACTGTGTATCTTCAATGTTGTGTCACTTGTCTTTGTTCTTGAGCCTAAACCTGGAATAGAATTATGTGTATATCCATATGCAAGTTGCTGCACCTTTTAAGCTGCTGACCTTGTCTTGTTCAAGTGCATGTACACTGCCAGTTGCTCTTGCTTGACTATTTGTGTACACTATGCTGCTTCTCTGAATTTGTGGAGCTTGAACTGTGCACCCAATGATGTTTGACCATATTGATCCTGCAATATATAAAATATATGTGTATATACATACATATGTATGTGTATACATGTATTGTGCATGTGCAGCTATATATTTTTTATTTACATCAGCTGACCATTTTGTGTTGAGGTTGATTTGTTGGCACAAGATATATTGTCTACCTTTGGTATTTACAGTGAACCACTGTGAATATCACAAGCAGTCTAGACATAGATAGAGGTATATACATATCAGACCAAGTCAAGAAATATGATGAGAAATACATCAAAGTTCCAAGGCAAATAAAATTTAAAATAAATTTATACTTGCTAGATTGTAAAACAATTTTTGTTCCAGTTTACTGTGTGTGTTTCTGTGACAGGTTTGTAGGTGACTAGACTGACTCTGAAGCAGACTGAAGACAAGTGAGTGTCAGTATGTGAGTGAATGAATGTATATGAGTGAACTGAGTGAAATGTAGTGAGGAGCCATGGATGAATGAGGTTGAAATTGAATTGTATTATATTAGTGGAATGTACAATAGTGGAATTAGAAGTTTGTACTATTCAAATGTTGAAATAAAATATATTTTTGAATAAAACACTGCTTGAATATTTAAGTTCTTATGCAATAGCATTCTATTGAAATATAAATATTTATTTCTGTATGTGATGAAATAGAATAGTACAGCTACAAACACATTTACAATATTATATATATATATTTGTTATCATAAACAAAATCATATTAACAACAAGAAGCATCTAGGGAATTCAAGAAACTAAGCATAACTGACCCTAACAGGTCGCAAGAAATTTTGAGAGTCCTACCATGGCACATCAAAAGCCTAACAACTCTCTTTTTACAGCTAAGGATGGCGCTATACATGACCAACCAATCCATCCCCAGAATAAGATTATAACCCATAAAGCCCGAACACATAAGCATCACACTCAAACTTAATGCCAAGAATAAAGTCCTCAAACCCTTACGCATCATAGATAGGTGTTCTCTACCTCCAATGGGGTTTGAGATAACTACTGGATCAAAAACAATAGAAGTATTTAGGTGTAGACTATCAACAAAAGAACTGGATATAAAAGAAAGAGAAGCGCTGGAATTGAACAAGATCCTTATGGGAAAGTCGAAAAGAGAAATCAAACATTCTACAGATCTTCCTACCTATGTGCTGACTGCTACCACTAGTCTGAGTCGCCTCAAGCGCGTGAACCTATGCTCTGGATGCACATGCCACTTGTCCCTGCTTCTGAGGGCACTACCTGCTATAATATCCCATCTGTTCGCACTAAAAACAAGCACCCTTCTTAGCTATCTTCTTTTAACCTTTGACGAAGTGTCCCATTATACCACATCCATGAAACTTCACTTCCTTGATCTGTTCTTTTTTTGGCTTCTTTCCCTTTTTCAATGCACCTTTTTTAGGGGACAAGTTTTTCTTTCCTATACCCATCTTGGCCATGTCATCCTCTTCCTCTTGTTTACTCTCCTTTTCATCATCATGCATAAGAGCTATATCCACAAGTCTCTCATACGTAGCTCCTCATGGGATATGCGTCATTGCAAATCCTTGGAGGGTTAGTTCGGTCCCCTCGCAAACCTCAAAGATTTCTTATGCGCAATATTAACCAAATCTAAGCCATATCTTGCTAATTCATTGAAGTTATTCACATACTCCTTGACCTACATACTACTTTGTCTCCGACTCAAGAACATGTCCAACAGCATCCCTTCTCCAGCTTGCAATAAAAATTTCTTCTTGAACTTATCCTTGAACTCATCCTATGTCTCCAAAAGTCACGCTTATCCTCAGCTACTTCCCACCAATACACCTCTCCTTTTAGTTTCCAAGCGACTGACTGAATCCTCCTCCGGTCATCAAGCTCTAATAATCCAAACACACGATCGGTCTCTATCAGCCAATTACATGCATCAACAAAACTCTTTGATTTAATAAATGACTTGCCACCCTAGTAGAAAAATCCTTGTAGAGCTTAGAGAAATTAACCACCATATTAGGTGAAACTACTACGGCTAGAGCTGGTGATGGGGCATTTCCTTTCCATTCGGCAGGGCCATAGCTTCAACGTATCCACGGAACCATGTCGAAATAGGAATGCCCTCTGGAAAATTGGGAGCCCCCGACATGATGAAAAGAAAGGAGAGAAGGATTTAAGAAGTGAACCAATACATGAGTTTGAAAAGAGTCTGAATACAAGCTGAATCGAATAATCAAGAATCACCGTTGAGACCCTCTACCCTGCAAACCTGGGGAAGGAAGGGAGAAGGAGAAAATGAACTAGGTCAAACATACATCTGGTGAGTTCTAGTAATTTCAAGCATGAGCATAAGATAAGGAAGCATTTAAACAGATCAATAGTTCTAAGAGCAGTAGACATATAAGCATAAATGAAATTAAAAGAAAGATAAGTATGAAATAAAATAGGCTGCTCATTCATATCCCAAAATTTCTGCACCTACTACCAAGATATCATAATTAGGCTTTACCTAATTTCTACCTGTCTATCGACTACTTTACCCAAAATGTGATAACCTATGCCAGCTAAGGAATTCAGGGTTATGAATCCCGAAGCCATCAACTAAAAGGACACAGCTGTTAATCAAAGGAGTTACAATGCCTTACCTTGCCCAATCGGAGAACGATGCATGCTCATCGTCCTGCCGAATGCATTTCGTACCCACCTCATTTGAACCTCTCATTATCCAGTTTAGTAAAGTGTCCCCTAGCCTCTACCTAATGTGAGACTCCATGATAACAAAATGCAATTAACACAGGTCACCCCTAGACTTGGTCCGCACTCATTATTTTATTAGGCCTCTTATCTTACCCAATCAGCCTCATGCAGCCAGAACGAACTCCCACTAACTTTTCTTATTAATTTCATTAATTTTAACTTAACACAATTTAAGTTTATAAGCTCACTATAACCACATGTTATATCATAGGTTGTATTAACATTTCTAATTAATGTTATTTTTTGGTAAAACCCATCCCCTTGTTACTTAACGTCTAATTAAGTTCAATTTATTCTAGTTTACATGTTCTCCAATTACATGTTAAGGTTCTATCACCAATTTACAGTCCAATCTAATTACAATACTTAATCAGTTTCAATATGCCCAAAAACCTCTTTTTATCCAATTCCTACATTATTAATATTCAACACACAAATAACGATAAAAGGCCTAGACTCTTCTCAGGCCTAGGCCTAGCGCTAAAAGAAAATGGGAAATGGTCTAGGCTACTCGTAAGGCCGATACTCAAATTAAACAAAAGCAAATAAAATAGGCATAAGTATAACTATAAATAAAGGATAACAAAGAAGAGGTTAAGAAGAAAGAGAATTACTAATAAACAATAAATGATTGGAAAGAAATAGACAGTAAATAAATTATAGTAACTTGCATAAAAATTAAACATGTAAATATTGTAAACAACTGTTAACATAAAACTTGCAAATTAAAACTACTTAACTATCTAAACATTCCTAACACAAAAAACTAATGTAAAAATTACATAAATTCACAGATATGATGAACAAAGCTTCTCCCATGCCCTTCTTCTAAAATCAGGCAGAACCTCTTCCTTCAAAATTGTTTATAAAAGTAAATATTAAAACTTAAGAACTTCTTCACCCCTTAAAATTTTAATTTTTAGCCCCTTCCTAACAAAACACTAGAAAAGGGGTTTTCTAACATTTATTACCATTACTAGTATACTTTGTAACAGTTATAACCGTTACTACAATATGCGTGACAAATAGTTTTCACGAGTATCGTAATAGTTATAACCATTATAAAGTTCATATATTACAATAGTTATAACCGTTACAAAACTTCTATTTTATAACACTTACAACCATTATAATAATTTTTTTATAACAGTAATTACTGTGACTACATGTAACAGTTATTACTATTAGTACGTAAAACTAGCTATTTCATACAATAAATTTAATAACAGTTATAACTGTAACAAACTTGAGTATTTTACTAAGCCTGTAGTAGGTAATTCCTTTAAACAAGTATTAATCATGATATACTCTGACTAATTTCATAAAGCATGTAACAAGAATATACAACATATAATATAACAATATCCCAAAACAAATACAACATATCATAATCTGTATCCAAAAGCAAATCCCATTTCGACAAATACCAAACTATCACAATTTAACATACAAGCATTCATCATCCATAATATGTATCAAGTAACATCGAAATATCATAATTTAACATACATATTCCCTTTAGACTCTGAGTTTCATGGTCAGCTTCTGATCATTGTCTTGCTTCCCCTGCTTCAATCAAAGCCTTCAATGTTCAACAAATAAAATAATATGAGTCAAGACATGAAAATAATGCATATTACCCCTTCTAACAATTTTTTATAACTCAAATATTTCATAGATAGAAACAAACATAAAATAACATGATGACAAGTTATACGGGACGAGGACATCAATAGTAAATGAACATCGCCAATTTTACTTACAAGCAACTCATCCATCAAATAACTGGTGTTCCTCAAAAGCTAAAGATAGATTATTACAAAACCAGCTAAGCAAATTGAAACACCCCACCTCCGTTAGGGTCACTCTCAAAGGGAATGCCCTAATTTTGGTGGAGGTTTATAAGTATAAGTCACAGATATACAAGACAGATATAAGAACACATATTTTTGAACAGCGGAAAACAACAACTTTTATTTCATTAAAATACGTGTTATACCAACCATACCATAATTGTCTTACAATACTTCCAAAATCATAACTGCCTTGATTACATTATTTAAAGAAGCATAAAGAAAACATAAATAAACTGCAAAAGTCCCATAATTGCTGTCCAAAGCCATAGTCCGAAACGAAAAGATCCAAGCAATACATTCTTTCTCTTCAAGCTGGATATGAAGGCTGGTCAAGCTGCGGTATTCCCTCTCTGTGGACCTGGGGGGGAGGGGGAACGGAAGAAAAGAAGACGAAAGAAAAGTAGAGTCAGACATAAAGCCTGAGTAAGTCTAGGACTATTCAGTCTATGAATAAAGAACTGGGTGTGATAAGTATAAACTAGAAATGGGAAAGCACCATAAACTGAGTTAAGTTGTCTAGGGTCGAATATACTATCGTACCCCATATTAATCTCTGTACCCATATAAACTAGTTCCCAACGGGCACCCCATAATCAGGGTGAAGTGATCCATTTTATGATGATCGGCTCCTACTCGCATAGTTACATGTGTCTTACGGCCCCCGATGTTGTAGTTACCTGTGCTGGTCCCACCATGGGGTGTATCAAGTCCCATGGTGGCGGCCCGACACAATCCTAGAATGCACAGGTATGCTACTGGTGCCCAGTGCCTTATTTTTCTGCGCCGGAGTGTGTGCACGCCCGCACCCCGTTAGAACCTACACTGCTGCACCACCGCCGTCGATTTGACCTCTTACAATCAGCCCAGTAATCGTGCCCCACCCTGCCTAGTTTCATGGTATCATGATACCTTGTAGGGTTACTGCGAAAAGGGTCCCCCGCTACTAGGTTTTCTATTTCTAGCCAACATGCTAAGTTGGTTAAGTGTTTTATAAACCTAACCCCCAATCAGTCTGTTTAGTTCAGCATGTTCCATTTTGATTAAGTATTAATATAATTTACTTAATCCTATCAATCCTGACTCAGCCTTAATTGTCTTATTAAAGCCTCGACCTCTCACATTAGACAGGTATTGTTGTGGCTGCCTGTTGCCGGTTGGGTCCGGGCAGTCTTACGCCACAACTCAGTCTAACCTCGGGTCCTTATTGGGCTCCGTGTTTAACCACCCACATTGGATAGGTATTGTTGTGACTACTGGACAGCCGGGCGGTTCCGGGCAGGTTTACATCACAGCTCAATCCAACCTCGGGTTAAACACATCGTATTTTTCTACATTTACATATTTTGTCTCTTTTCTTTTTATATGTAAATATTTGCGGCCCATTATTCAAATTCATCTTTATTGGTTAAATTTCATTTATGCCACATAATTGCTTTTCAAGATTGTTGGCATGCGTCGAACATGCCAACACATATATTCTATATTTTAGCCCAAACGTCATTACCCCCATTTTACACGTTCGCTCCAATGTAAGGTGTGTTGGGTTTAATACTTAAACCCAATTCAGCCAAATGAAAAAGGGAGGCTTACAACATGGTGTTTATAAGATATCATGAAAAAGGGGAGTGTGAATGCATGAACTTGCAACGAACGATTAAATTAACATAAGATAGGCACATGTGAACTTGCAATTGTAACATCGTATAATCATGGCATAACATGAATCATTTTATTCATATGATTATGGCATAATCAATAATTAAACATGAATCATTCTATTCATATAATTATGGCATAAACAATATTTAAACATGCATCGTTCTATTCATATAATCATGGCATAAGTAATACATGAATCATTTTATTCATATGGTTAATGCATAGACAATACTTTAACATGAATCATTGGTTCAACTAACCATGTAAACTTGAAATTAAGAATCTAACTAAATTAGATATCATTATTACTGGCACACGGTCTTGACTAGAAATATAAGTCTATATTTTTATTTAGGCATAACATAAACTAATCATGTTCATAAAATCACTACATGTTAACAAAATGGTACTTACTTTTGTCACTAATACAAAAGTATGGTTCAAATTATCCCAACCTAGTTCTTATATGAATCATGGTTTTCAATCCATTTATAGAATTATAGCATAAACATACCTAAACTTAAATCACAGTTTTTATTCTATTCATAGAATTATAGCATAAACATACCTAATCTTAAATCATGGGTTTTATTCCATCTATGTAAACTTGCAAGAGGAATGTAATTCTAATGTAATTCTAATGTAACTTATGATAACAACATGAGCCTAAAAACATGTTTTTCAATTGGGCATAATAACGAACATAATTTAGTCATGTTCATAAAGGTGCTTACTTTTGTTTCTAACACAAAAGTATGATTTGCCAATTTCAACATAGATTCATAGTACTTAGTCTATTCAATTACACACTAAAAGTGGTCATAAAAGTATGTACATCATATTAGCAAAATAACGAATCATATACTTGCATGAATTCCAATTAAAATATCATAACATATAGTTGTTAACATGAATCATATACTTGCAATTATCAAATGGGTGTTGTAAATAACCACCACAAACATGTAGTTTTCAATATGAATCATATGCTTGAATCAAAATTCCACAACATGTGGTTGTCAACATAAATCATATACTTGTATGAATCCAATCGTACACCATAGTATTGCCAAATCGTTAGAATCAAAATAACATACAAATATAGATTATTATCGCCACAATTCCATTTCGCAAATCACGTACTTGCGAATATCCAATCGTATACCA
The DNA here is from genome assembly GCA_030737875.1 of Allium sativum. Taxonomy (NCBI): domain Eukaryota; kingdom Viridiplantae; phylum Streptophyta; class Magnoliopsida; order Asparagales; family Amaryllidaceae; genus Allium; species Allium sativum. The sequence continues at coordinate 30,347,640 of CM060926.1, read as the reverse complement.
CAATATTCCCAAATCGTTTAGCATCAAAGCAACATACAAACATAAATTATTATCGCCACAATTCCATTTCTTTCTTTACACAAATCAACACAATTATTTAATTCATATCGGAATAGCACTCTACTTACAACGTGTGACGAATCTTCAATTCAGGAATCTGAATTCTGAATTCTGAATTTGGAGATGCTATCCTTTGTTGTAGGCGTTGCTTTGATTTGATTAACGTTGCTTTAAGCTTTTGATTTATCTCCTAATTGTCTCTCTATTTCCGACGGCTATCTTTAGTCTCTCCTCAGCAACATGACGGTCTCAGCTCCATTTTAGTTTGTGTGAATTAGGGTTAGTCTTAGGTCCTTTTTATAGAGTTTGTGAGTTGATTTAGACAGTCGATGAAGCTTGGTTCAATAATAGTCGTTCGTTTGAAGGAGAGACCAACCAGGAGCTGACACCTAGCCCTAGTGACAAGGCAAGGCTCAGAAAATCGACCAAACACAGACCTAGCCAGCCAGGACTTGACCAAACCTGACCAGCAGGTCATTTTTGACCTGGGCGCACTTGGCAGGTGCGCCAGGTCAAAAATGTACTGGCGCACTTCCCAAGTGCGCCAGTGCATTTTTGTTCTGGCGCACTTCCCAAGTGCGCCAGTGCATTCTGACCCGTTTTCTGGTTTTTCGCCCAACTTCGTTCGTCCATATCTTCTTCATACGATATCCGTTTTACGCAAACTCAGACTCTATCTCAAGCAGAATTCCGAGACGAACGCAATGGCGTATCCCATTTCCCTTAATTCTTTGATTTGAAATTAGTTATACTTTAATTTGTGAATCTCACTGTTATAGAATACACGGGGTGTTACATTCTCCCCCACTTAAAAGGATTTCGTCCCCGAAATCTTCAAGTTAGGAGGAATGTATATCCTAACATCCAATCATCCATCTACTCATCCATCAAACACGAGCATCCATTGTCCTTAAAAGACTTCTAATGCTTCATGATTATATGCGAAGTGTGTGTGTACATGTACTTATCTAATGCAAAATCAGGCGGTCTACTGATTCAGTTGACCTCCTTAATGCGAATTATGTAAGTGCTATGAATCCATTATGTATGCAAATCCTCCTATTCATGATTCTACATGAGTGCACAATCGTTCATACACATGCAACATCCATATGACAACACATTAAAGTTCAACCATATACGAATGCAAACATATATGCATATGCAATATGAAGTGATTGAGCCGATCTAAAACCTAGATTGTGTGTTTATATGCAACCACGAGCAACCACTAGCAATCACTTGCAAGCACTTGCAATCATCATCCATAGCATGTTTCAATTACATGTTTTCATCCAAAGAGTTTCTACCTAAAAGATAAGGTCGAGGAGATATACCTAAAAAGATAGATAAAAGCGCAACTTAAGGAAAAAGAAAGATCAAGGATGTACCCTCGAAAAGAAAAGGGTAGGCAGCGCGTATTCTAGCTTCAGTTTCCCAAGTTGCATCTTCCTCGGCGTCGCTCCACTGAACTTTGACGAGCTTGACTTCGCGGTTGCGTAGCTTCTTCACTTCCGTTCCTAATATGCGGGTTGGAACTTTCCTCACGGTTGCTTCGCGTTCCACTTCAGCTTCTTCTAGGATATTTGGCTCTACCACTTCAGCAGACTCATGTAGACATTTTCGGAGAAGTGAAACATGAAAAACGTTGTGAACTCTGGCCAATCTTTCGTGTAGCTCTAATCTATAGGCCATTTTCCCAATTGTTCCTATCTAAAGGTATAGTCGAATGATAGAAGCAAGTAAAAACTTTGTGCCCCTTTAGGCAATGTCAAAACAGGAAATCTATGCCACATATATATTGACTAGGAGAAGAATTCTCTAAGCATCAGCCTCGAAGACCGAAATCAACATCAAACTGACACCCAAAGAATTAATCAACCCAACCACCATATATGATTCTAGGAAACTAAGCATGATGGACTCCTTTTAGGTCACAAGGGAGTCCCTTCCTAAGACCAACCCTTATCCTATAAAACCCAAAAAGTTTAGTCAAACCAACGAACACCCTCTAGCCCCAACATGTGTTACTAACAGATGAGTCATACTCCCTATGGGGTTTGCAACAGAAATTGGATTGAGAATGGGACCGAGGGGATATACACAAAAGATAGCATGCAAGTAAGCTCTACAGGAAGAGAGCGATCAAGGATATACTCTTAAGAAGAGATATGATGCACGAATCTAGTCTTCAATCTTCTAAGTCGCATTCCTTGAGCTTAACTCCATTATGCTTTGTCCGTCTTTAACTTCACAATTTCGTAGCTTCTTAATTCTTGTTTCCAAAATATGAGTTGGAACCTATTTCACTGTTGCCTCTCGTTCCTCTTTCACTTACTCTACTTCTAGTATACTCGGCTCAAGCATGACGGCGTACTCATGGTTTCATGCAAGCTCTCCAAAATTCACTAGTGAATCTTAGATCTCGTCCACTTACTATCAGGTATTCCACGTAGAAGAACTATCCCTTGGAAATAAATGCCAACTATGTTGCCAAATGTACTTACTAAGGTGATTCTTTACAACTCATGCATAAGCGAAATGAACCTTCTGCCTTAGTGGCGAACACTACTGGAGCGCCCCATTCTGAAATGCTCCTCCTAATGAACCCCTTTTCTAGAAGCTCTTTAATCTGTTTACTGAGCTCTTTCCTTTCCCGTGGAGCCATGTGTCTAACGGGCAACGCAATGGGCTTTGCATTATCTACAAGGTATATGCGGAAGTCTATCTCCCGCTTCGGAGGCAAGCCCTTCACCTCTTCGAAGACATCCGGATATTCCCGGACCACTCTAACTGATTGCAAATTTTCAATAGAGGCATCTAGCGATTCAAGATAACTAAGCATAACCGCATACGAGGGATTACAAGAAATTTCCAAAGTGTTACCGAGCTGGGTTAGGAGCCTGACAACCCTTTTCTCACAATCAAGGATGGCCCCATTACTGGATAGCCAATCCATGCCCAAGATCAAACCATATCCTGAAAAGCCCAAAACAAAGGCACTACATTGAAATTCTATGCTTAGAATAGAAATTTTCAATCCCAAACAGATCATAGACAAATGAGCTGGGCCCCCAATTGGGTTTGAAACAATTAAGGGGTCCTCTACCATACTAGTTTTTAGGTGCAGAGATTTTACTAAAGCAGACGAGATAAAGGAGTGTGATGCGCCGGAATCAAATAAAGCACGAACCGGGTGATCATAAAGATAAACTACACTTTCTACAGAGGTATTTATACCTCGTTTCTTTGGGCAGTCCTTAGCCATGTGGCCTATCTCACCGCAAGAAAAACACCCACCATTCATCTTGGCCTTCTTTTTCCGGCAATCTTTCACTAAGTGCCCCACTTTGCCACAGAATTTACACTTCCTCTTCTCTCGGGACTTGTTGTCTTTTCCGCCCTTCTTGAAGTCTGTCTTCTCAGGGCAATCTTTGCTGATGTGTCTAGTCTCCCCACAATGAAAACATTCTCCTTGCTTTCTTTTCCTCTTCCTACAATCCTTGGCTATGAGCCCTTCCGTACCGCAAAAATTGCATTTCCTTTTTTCTCGTTTCTTGTTATTACTGTTACAATCCTTTCTTGTTTGACTATTATTCATCTTCCTACTCTGGGACTCTTCCGCTTGCTGGTTTACGTGGAGGGGGAGGAGCGAAAGCGTCAACAGCTGGGGAGTAAGGTCTCCAGACATGCTGAAACAGAAAGGATAGATTCAAAACGAAGGATAAGAGATAATACTTATGGCTTTGGGGGGGGGACCTTGCCTTTTAAAATAAAAATAATATTTTATCTTTTAAAAATGCTTCTTTAAATTTCTTTTTTGAAAATAAATTTTCAAAACTTTTATCTTATCTAGTAAACCTAAGCTTTGATACCAAGTGAAACACCCCACCTCCGTTAGGGTCACTCTCAAAGGGAATGCCCTAATTTTGGTGGAGGTTTATAAGTATAAGTCACAGATATACAAGACAGATATAAGAACACATATTTTTGAACAGCGGAAAACAACAACTTTTATTTCATTAAAATACGTGTTACACCAACCATACCATAATTGTCTTACAATACTTCCAAAATCATAACTGCCTTGATTACATTATTTAAAGAAGCATAAAGAAAACGTAAATAAACTGCAAAAGTCCCATAATTGCTGTCCAAAGCCATAGTCCGAAACGAAAAGATCCAAGTAATACATTCTTTCTCTTCAAGCTGGATATGAAGGCTGGTCAAGCTGCGGTATTCCCTCCCTGTGGACCTGGGGGGGGGGGGGGAACGGAAGAAAAGAAGACGAAAGAAAAGTAGAGTCAGACATAAAGCCTGAGTAAGTCTAGGACTATTCAGTCTATGAATAAAGAACTGGGTATGATAAGTATAAACTAGAAATGGGAAAGCACCATAAACTGAGTTAAGTTGTCTAGGGTCGAATATACTATCGTACCCCATATTAATCTCTGTACCCATATAAACTAGTTCCCAACGGGCACACCATAATCAGGGTGAAGTGATCCATTTTATGATGATCGGCTCCTACTCGCATAGTTACATGTGTCTTACGGCCCCCGATGTTGTAGTTACCTGTGCTTGTCCCACCATGGGGTGTATCAAGTCCCATGGTGGCGGCCCGACACAATCCTAGAATGCACAGGTATGCTACTGGTGCCCAGTGCCTTATTTTTCTGCGCCGGAGTGTGTGCACGCCCGCACCCCGTTAGAACCTACACTGCTGCACCACCACCGTCGATTTGACCTCTTACAATCAGCCCAGTAATCGTGCCCCACCCTGCCTAGTTTCAGGGTATCATGATACCTTGTAGGGTTACTGCGAAAAGGGTCCCCCGCTACTAGGTTTTCTATTTCTAGCCAACATGCTAAGTTGGTTAAGTGTTTTATAAACCTAACCCCCAATCAGTCTGTTTAGTTCAGCATGTTCCATTTTGATTAAGTATTAATATAATTTACTTAATCCTATCAATCCTGACTCAGCCTTAATTGTCTTATTAAAGCCTTGACCTCTCACATTAGACAGGTATTGTTGTGGCTGCCTGTTGCCGGTTGGGTCCGGGCAGTCTTACGCCACAACTCAGTCTAACCTCGGGTCCTTATTGGGCTCCGTGTTTAACCACCCACATTGGATAGGTATTGTTGTGACTACTGGACAGCCGGGCGGTTCCGGGCAGGTTTACATCACAGCTCAATCCAACCTCGAGTTAAACACATCGTATTTTTCTAAATTTACATATTTTGTCTCTTTTCTTTTTATATGTAAATATTTGCGGCCCATTATTCAAATTCATCTTTATTGGTTAAATTTCATTTATGCCACTTAATTGCTTTTCAATATTGTTGGCATGCGTCGAACATGCCAACACATATATTCTATATTTTAGCCCAAACGTCATTACCCCCGTTTTACACGTTCGCTCCAATGTAAGGGGTGTTGGGTTTAATACTTAAACCCAATTCAGCCAAATGAAAAGGGGAGGCTTACAACATGGTGTTTATAAGATATCATGAAAAAGGGGAGTGTGTACGCATGAACTTGCAATGAACAATTCAATTAACATAAGATAGGCACATGTGAACTTGCAATTGTAACATCGTATAATCATGGCATAACATGAATCATTTTATTCATATGATTATGGCATAATCAATAATTAAACATGAATCATTCTATTCATATAATTATGGCATAAACAATATTTAAACATGCATCGTTCTATTCATATAATCATGGCATAAGTAATACATGAATCATTTTATTCATATGGTTAATGCATAGACAATACTTTACAATGAATCATAGGTTCAACTAACCATGTAAACTTGAAATTAAGAATCTAACTAAATTAGATATCATTATTATTGGCACACGGTCTTGACTAGAAATATAAGTCTATATTTTTATTTAGGCATAACATAAACTAATCATGTTCATAAAATCACTACATGTTAAATAAAAGGTACTTACTTTTGTCACTAATACAAAAGTATGGTTCAAATTATCCCAACCTAGTTCTTATATGAATCATGGTTTTCAGTCCATTTATAGAATTATAGCATAAACATACCTAAACTTAAATCACAGTTTTTATTCTATTCATAGAATTATAGCATAAACATACCTAATCTTAAATCATGGGTTTTATTCTATCTATGTAAACTTGCAAGAGGAATGTAATTCTAATGTAACTTATGATAACAATATGACCTAAAAACATGTTTTTCAATTGGGCATAATAACGAACATAGTTTAGTCATGTTCATAAAGGTGCTTACTTTTGTTTCTAACACAAAAGTATGATTTGCCAATTTCAACATAGATTCATAGTACTTAGTCGATTCAATTACACACTAAAAGTGGTCATAAAAGTATGTACATCATATTAGCAAAATAACGAATCATATACTTGCATGAATTCCAATTAAAATATCATAACATATAGTTGTTAACATGAATCATATACTTGCAATTATCAAATGGGTGTTGTAAATAACCACCACAAACATGTAGTTTTCAATATGAATCATATGCTTGAATCAAAATTCCACAACATGTGGTTGTCAACATAAATCATATACTTGTATGAATCCAATCGTACACCATAGTATTGCCAAATCGTTAGAATCAAAATAACATACAAATATAGATTATTATCGCCACAATTCCATTTCGCAAATCACGTACTTGAGAATATCCAATCGTATACAACAATATTCCCAAATCGTTTAGCATCAAAGCAACATACAAATATAAATTATTATCGCCACAATTCCATTTCTTTCTTTACACAAATCAACACAATTATTTAATTCATATCGGAATAGCACTCTACTTACAACGTGTGACGAATCTTCAATTCAGGAATCTGAATTCTGAATTTGGAGATGCTATCCTTTGTTGTAGGCGTTGCTTTGATTTGATTAACGTTGCTTTAAGCTTTTGATTTATCTCCTAATTGTCTCTCTATTTCCGACGGCTATCTTTAGTCTCTCCTCAGCAACATGACGGTCTCAGCTCCATTTTAGTTTGTGTGAATTAGGGTTAGTCTTAGGTCCTTTTTATAGAGTTTGTGAGTTGATTTAGACCGTCGATGAAGCTTGGTTCAATAATAGCCGTTCGTTTGAAGGAGAGACCAACCAGGAGCTGACACCTAGCCCTAGTGACAAGGCAAGGCTCAGAAAATCGACCAAACACAGACCTGGCCAGCCAGGACTTGACCAGACCTGACCAGCAGGTCATTTTTGACCTGGGCGCACTTGTCAGGTGCGCCAGGTCAAAAATGTACTGGTGCACTTCCCAATTGCGCCAGTGCATTTTTGTTCTGGCGCACTTCCCAAGTGCGCCAGTGCATTCTGACCCCTTTTACGGTTTTTCGCCCAACTTCGTTCGTCCATATCTTCTTCATACGATATCCGTTTTACGGAAACTCAGACTCTATCTCAAGCAGAATTCCGAGTCGAACGCAATGGCGTATCCCGTTTCCCTTAATTCTTTGATTTGAAATTAGTTATACTTTAATTTGTGAATCTCACTGTGATAGAATACACGGGGTGTTACACAAATTGTTAAGCGTCAGCCAAAACAAACCAATACATATATAGATAGACTTTCTTCACATACATTGCTACAACCAACCAAACGGAGAAGAAGAAAGAAGAAGAAGAAGAGCAGACAGAAGAAAAGGAAAGAAAAAAATGAACGAAACGAGGGATAAATGGCACAAATGCCCTTAAATTTATATACACTCGTTCATACGGGATTCAGAGGAACAACTTTTTCGGGACAGCCATTTCTCCTTTCTACAAGGGAATAGTAAGCGATCACTTGAGCAAGATGGCCTTCTACCTCTTCAACTTGTTCTCCATTAACTTTCATGTAAGTGATGTCTCTTTTGGGTGGATTGCGCGTCTTCTAAACCTTAATCGTCGTCCCCTCTTTATATTCTCAACCTTTTAAGTTTTCTACATGTCTGTTAAACTACCTCTAATCCTCTATCTCCAATCACATTCGTTGTCTCTAGTATTTCAAGATTCGGGCATCTCTAAATAAGTTCGCGAGTACTGAGAAATGTAAACTGCAGGTCAAGCTTCATTAGTAAAGCAACAAAAGGAAATATGACAGGCATCTTATTTACTCCCGTATAATTCAATCCCAGACGACATAATTTGGGTGGAAATTGTTGGAAATGTTTTATAAACATTAGGTGAATTATTAAAAATGTTGAATAAATGTTTGAATGGCTCCTATATGGGAATAGTCACGTCATGCGATTATACGAAAGAAGCAAGTATTTATACTTGTTTCTAAGAAGTCATGTTGGGGCCTTGGGGCTCCCAATACATGCATTGTTGTGAGGAGGGAGACCGTGCATCATGAACACCACACACGCACGCACGACCGACCTACTCGACCCGACCTGACCCGACTCGGCTCGGCCCAGTCGGTTCGGTTTTGGCTTGGGCTTAGGCCTTGGCATTGTGGTGTAGACACTTATATTTTTGGACCAGAAAACATTGCTTTTTCGAACTATTTTTTATAGAAATTTTTTTAATGCAACAGTAATGTTTTTGCAACAGTAAACCTTGTTCCATAGTTTCTGCAGATCTGACATTTTCTACCAAACCCTAATTCTCGTTCTATATATACTCTTTAGCTATAGACAAGAAAAGTGCTGAATTACATATTATCTTCTTACCTCCGCCACCATTAAAATTTTCTTTCAGAAATTTTGGAGCAGTAATCTTACTTTTTCAAAAGCGTAAATCCGCACTGATTTGTCGTGCAAGCAAATCATTTATTGTGTTTTAGAGGCTGTTTTATTCTAGAGGCGGCGACAAAAGTACGAATTGGTTTGCACCTCTGACCTGATCATCGAATCGTCTTCAAGAAATCGACCTAGTCCGCAACTCAGCCACTGTTTCCCAACAATTTGAAGACGACTGAAACAATGGCTTCTAATCAACCCTAGATGATGCTGCTCCACCCTCTGCTTCCTAGATATCTCTCATGACTGCTTCTCTGTTCAGATTCGAAGGCTTGCATTTCAAGCGATGGCGTCAGAATATGGAGTTCTTCGTAATGATGGGGAAGGTCGTGGCTGCGCTGACTATTGACAAACCACAGCTACCAGACAGACCTAAAGAGGCTGATGCAGCAAAGAGGGCATCATGGACTGAATAGTCAAAGCAACTGCAGACCTAGACTGAACAAGATTACCTATGCAAGAATTTTATTTTGAATGGACTGAGTGATGACCTGTATGATTACTACAACTCAGATGAAAAGACAACAAAAGAGATTTCGGAAGCACTGAAGAAGAAGTAAGATACAGAGGAGGAAAGGGCAAAGAAATACGCTATAAGCCGCTACCAGAAATACCAAATGACAGATGACAGGTCAGTAGAGATGTAATTTCATGAGCTTTAGAAAATAGCTCATGAGATCATCTCCGAAGGTATGGCATTGGATGAACAATTTCATATTGCTGTTATCATTGACAAATTACCCCTAACTGGAAAGATTTTAAGAAGGTCTTACGACATAAGACTAAGGAATTATCCTTAGAAAGTTTGATTACACGCCTCCGTATTGAGGAGGAGGCACAAAAGCAGGACTAGAAAGAAGAGTGTTGATTGTGAATAACAACAACACTAAAAAGACCAAACCAGCTGTTATGAAACAGAACCCGAAATCATTTAAGAATCAGAATAGGAGCAACAAACAGAATGGTAATTCGCAAGGAAACCCAAAAGGACAGTAGAAACTGTAACACCCCGTATGTTAAATAACTTGTTATAACATAAATCAGAGCAGAATTAAATTTAATATTATGAATCAGGGGAAACGGGCTGTGCCATTGCGTTCGTCTCGGAAAAATACGCGAAATAGAGTCCGAGTTTTCGTAAATCGGAGTCCGTATGACCAAGTTATGGCCCGTCAAAATTTCACGAAAAATCAAAAACGAAAACTGCTCATGTTTTGAGGCCCGGGATGAGTTTTGGGCTGTTTTTTTGGGCCCTAAATGGTTCCTACACTTGACTTCTTCCCCAAGACATGCTTTAAAGGCTAGGATTGGTTCTAGGGTATATCCTATGGTCCTAAAACATCTAACTAATCTATATATACACCCTAATACCCCCCCTTATCCTTACCAAAAATAGATCTAAGGCCATTATGCCACCACTTAGAAAATTGGAGAGCCTCCACTAAAAATCCTAAGAGGGTTTGCAAGCTAATCTACATCTTCTTCTACTTAATCATTGGGATTTGCTTCATTTAACTTGCTAATCTTGTTTTGGTGAGCTTCTATCCCCTTAATAATCAATTATTGAATTGATTATGATAAGATGTGATAAAGTATGGCTATGTTTGTGGATCCATATATTTATGCAAGCTTGATGTAGTGAATATTATGTGTTTTGCAAGTTATATGCCTTATGTCATGCAAGTTTCATAATATGTAATCATGATATTTTTATGCAAGTTGTTTCATGATGTTTATGATGCAAAACACTAAGTGAATATGGATCCATTATGCAAACATGTTATGCAAGTATGTGAGTACTTATGCAAGTCATGTATATGCTTATATGCATGTTTAACATCTTATGCAAGTATATGAATGTTTATGCAAGTTATGTATATGTTGAAATGCAAGTTTAACATAATATGCAAGCCTATGCAAGTATGTGAATGTTTATGCAAGTTATGTATATGTTGAAATGCAAGTTTAACATAATATGCAAGCCTATGCAAGTATATGAATGTTTATGCAAGTTATGTATATGTTGAAATGCAAGTTTAACATAATATGCAAGCCTATGCAAGTATGTGAATGTTTATGCAAGTTATGTATATGTTGAAATGTAAGTTTAACATAATATGCAAGCCTATGCAAGTATGTGAATGTTTATGCAAGTTATGTATATGTTGAAATGCAAGTTTAACATAATATACAAGCCTATGCAAGTATGTGAATGTTTATGCAAGTTATGTATATGTTGAAATGCAAGTTTAACATAATATGCAAGCCTATGCAAGTATGTGAATGTTTATGCAAGTTATGTATATGTTGAAATGCAAGTTTAACATGATATGCAAGCTTATGCAAGTATATGAATGCTTATGCAAGTATGTGAGTGCTTATGCAAGTTAAGTATATGCTAAAATGCAAGTTCTACATGTTATGCAAATCACATGTATGATGATATGTAAGTTCATATGCAACATGTTATGCAAATCACATGTTTGATGATATGTAAGTTCATATGCAACATGTTATGTAAGACACATGTTTGATAATATGCAAGTTTGGGTTGAATATAGTTGGGTTAATACATGCTCATATATGCAAGTTGACATCCTCTTAACCCATGATAAAGTTATATGCTAAACCCATGTTATGTGTGGTAAATCTTCCCTTTATTATGTTATGTCATAATGACGATTTACGTAGGGAACGATGGGGTTAATTAATATGTTAATTAAAAGTATGTTGAAATGGGTATGATTAAGCATACCATAAAAAATTAATTAACATAAGTGGGAATTTACCTATTGAGTTAGGTCTACCCCATGGGAATTTACCTATTGAGTTAGGTCTACCCATGTTATGAATAAATTGATATTAATTAAGGATAATTAATATGGGGGTGATTAATTAGGTGTAATTAATCGACTAAGACACGAGGTTAGGCTCTGTTATGACGTAAGACTGCCCGGACCCTACCGGCTTAACCAGGCGGTCATAACAGCCAGTCTAATGTGAGAGGTCTTAGGCACAAATTAAATACGTGATTAAAGTAAAGACACGAGGTTAGACTCTGTTATGACGTAAGACTGCCCGGACCCTACCGGCTTAACCAGGCGGTCATAACAGCCAGTCTAATGTGGGAGGTCTTTATGGGAGATCACGGTCTTAATTAATTAAGAAACAGTTAACCATATTAGCATGTAGTGGGACATGAGGGGTTAAGTGGGTGCCTTGGGTGGCATGTAGTAACTAGTGGGGGTGCCTTGGGTGGCATGAGAAAACTAGTGGGTTGCCTTGGGTGGCAATAGAAAATACGATTAGAATACTTAACCAGAGTGGAACATGTAACTAAACATGATTAAAGGGTTAAGTAAGTGCCTTGGGTGGCATGGGGGAATCAAGTAAGTGCCTTGGGTGGCATGCGGAAATCTAGTGGGTGCCTTAAGTGGCAATTGTAATATAATTGGATGACTTAACCAAACCTTAACATGTAAAGGGGCATGATTATAAAAAGGGGTTAAGTGGAATGCACTAGATAAAATGACAAGCTTAAGTAGTAGCTTGTGGGGGCCCGTTTCAACCAATATCCCAAACGTATCTTTGTGGGCTCGACCCATGTCGAGTGACGGGACACGCATATTGGGCTTGATTATAAGAGGCCAAAACGGGGTAGCGGTGGCAACGCAAGTCCAACGGGTTTCATATGCGTGTGTGGGCCCGGGCTGGTAGATAAGCCGTTGTTGCATCGTGTAGATATAAAGCCGTGCACCGTTGATAGTATTGGGTAGCCACTTTAGGGGAGTGATACACCCCACTGTGGGACCAGCACGGGTATCTACGTTAGGGAGCCGATCGCTTGGGGTAGTGGGGTACACCTAGTAGAGATAGGGGCAGACGGCACCTATGTAGTCAACTAGGGTACAGGAAACTACTGGTTATATCTATCTTTGATATCCTTGGGTGGGATCAACCTTTGAGTAGGAGTGACTGGTGTGGTGCAGTTAGTAATTATCCTTGGGTGGGTAGATGTGTCTTTACGGTTATCTTAGTTCGTCCTGTGTTCGTGGGCAACTTAGTGTAGTCATTATCCCCAAAGATACCATACCGAGTTCATATCATACCCTAATTACTTTAATAATTGTATTATTAAGGAGATAGGGTTCACTCAGGCTTATGTCTGACCCCTGTTGTTTTTATCTTTTTCCTTCAGGTCCTCAGGTTGGGCCTAGTGCTAGTGGGCTTTGATCAGTTTGCTTTATCTATCTCTTGGAGCTTGGACCGTAGATGTAGAGCTCAGCTTATCTTATCTTTTCTGTTATGGCTATTTGTTATGAGTAGTGGGATTATGTACTTATTTTATTCAGGATGGATATTTTGTACTTGACTCTTGTTATGGTTTTATGATGTAACCAAACATGTTTTACTTTCCGCTGCTATGAGATGATGTTTTAAATTTTCAAGTATTACATTATATCTGTCTTGTTGTAATTTTACTGTTCTATACTCACTAAAAATACTCCACCGATGCTATGGCATTCCCTTAGTGAGTGACTATAGCGGGTGTGGGGTGTTACACGTGGTATCAGAGCTTAAGGTTACCAGAACAGATAAAATTTTTAGAAAAACTATTTTCTAAGAATATTTTTGAAAGGAGTATTTTCGAAAACATGTCTTTTAAGAGAAAAGTTTTTGAAAGAAAAGCATAATCCCCAATAGCCATATCTATATCTTTCGAATTCTCCATTTTGAATCTCTTCCTCTCTCTCTCATTTTGAGTTTCCCCTCCGCGTATAGATGATCTTTCTAAGATGGATAAGGATGGAAAACCACTTCAAGGGACTCAGACGTAAATCTGGTTAGAAGTTGGTTCAAGAAGAGAGGAAGGCTCAAATAGTTGTTTGGTTAATGAAGGGTGAAACCTCATTGGTGGGAGGTTGTGAGTGGAGAATAGGGAAGAAGAAGTGCTTCAATTGTGGGACACCAGGCCACCTAAGCAAGGATTGTCGCAAGAAGAAGAAGACTGGCTGCTTCCACTGTGGCGAAGCAGGGCATCTGGTGAAGGACTGTCCTAAGAAGGGGCAGAGGACGGGATCTACCTCAGGAGGACAGGTGCAAGCTCTTATGGAACCGGGTCAGGCAAGGGGGCAAGTTCAGGCTCTCGCGGTTCCACCACTTCAGGAAAGAGGTAGAACTATTTCTGTTGAAAGTCTAGTTTATCTGTTAGATCATCCTGTCCGTACTTTGTTTGACTCTGGCGCATCTCATTCGTTTATCTCATCGTCTTTAGTTGAGTCACTGCACTTAGACACCAGTCTAGTAGATGATCCCTTAGTTGTTTCAAACCCAATTGGGCTCCATGGTGTGGTTGGGTTTGAAAGTTTTTATACTTAGCATTGAGTTTAGATGTGATGCTTGTTGGGCTTCACGGGCTATGGGTTAGTTCTGGGCATGGACTGGTTATCCAGTAGGGGTGCCGTTTTTGATTTTGGAGGGAGAGTTGTTAGGCTTATGGGCCGCTTGGGTAACACTCTCGAGATCTCTTGTAATCCCATAGAATCTGTTATGCTAAGTTATCTAGAATCGCTTGACATGTTGGTCTAGAATTTGTGATCTGTTAGAGCGGTCCGGGAATACCCGGATGTGTATAAGGAGGTGAAGGGCTTACCTCCGGAGCTGGAAATTGACTCCCAAATATATCTGGTGGGTAAGGCTAAACCAGTGTCTTGGCCAGTGTGCCACGTGGCTCCTCGTGAGAGGAGGGAACTCCATAAGTAAGTAGGCGATTTGCTTGAGAAGGGGTTCATAAGACGAAGTATATCGGAGTGGGGCGCTCCAGTAGTTTTTGCCACGAAGGCGGATGGGTCCCTCAGACTTTGTGTAGGCTAAAGAGAGCTAAATAAACTCACAAAGAAGAATAGACACCCATTGTCGAGGATTGATGATCTCTTTGATCAGTTAGTGGGCGCCTCAGTATTTTCGCAGTTGGACTTAGCCACGGGATTTCATCAGTTGAGAGTGGCTGAGGATAGTACAGAGAAGACTGCCTTTAGGACTCCGGATGATTTTTTTTATGAGTGGCTGGTGATGCCATTGGGTTTGACGAACGTCCCCGCATACTTTGTTGAGAAGGGTTTTCAGGGAGTACCTAAATAAGTTCGTGATAGGCTTTGTAGATGACATCTGGGTCTTTTCTAAGAGCGAAATAAGTTTTCGTATATGCTCAATAGGCTGAGCAGGGCCAGTATAGGATAAACGACGGTTTTGGAGCGAGACTGGCGAGAACATCCAGAATTGGTCAAGGGCTTAATTATTTAGCCATTTTTACTAGTATCGTCTCACGTAGGTCGTCTGAATTCGAAGGAGGTATCCCTTGGGTGTTTGTCTGATATTGGTTTAGGCCTTTGGGGCTTGCATTTGGGGGATGCCGAATTCGACTAGGGTGGTCTGCGTGGGAGACAGTTGTGATGATTTTGGATGATATTCTGGTGGAGAAGAGCATGCCCTACATCTTAGGGAAGTGTTGGAGACTCTTCGAGCGCATAGTCTTAGGACAGCAAAAGTGGATGGGATCCTTAGCATCCTATGAGTAAGGGTAACATGGTAACGGACACCTTAAGTAGAAAAAGGTTGTCCTTGAGTTCATTGTTCGTTGAACGACGGAGCTTAGAGTTTATTTCTAAGTTTGACTTTAGACCTTCCGTTGACTTTGTACCCGGTTTGCTAGCTTCTTTGGAAGTTAGACCTACTCTTTTGGGGCGGATTGGAGAAGCACAGAGGGGCGACCCACAGTTGGTTGAGTTAGTAGAGAAGCTCATAAGGGGGGAGTCGTCCAGCCATTTGAGTAGGTACACCCTAGATGATAGAGGGTGCTTGCGTAGAGACAGTAGACTTTGTGTACCGCAGGACGAGGGTTTGAGGAAGGCTATTCTTGATGACGCACACCGTTTTAGGATGACCATTCATCCCGGTGGGGGTAAGATGTACCAAGACATGAAGAGGGCTTTCTTCTGGGCCGGTATGAAGAAAGATGTGGCCGAGCATGTCGCTCGATGCTTGGTGTGCCAACGAGTGAAGACGGAGCGAAAGAAACCGGGTGGGTTGCTTCACCCATTGGAGGTTCCGCAATGAAAGTGGGACAGCGTCTCGTTGGATTTTATTGACAGGTTACCCAGATCGAGAAATAGTAATACAGGAATTTGGGTGGTGGTAGACAGACTTACTAAGAACACCCATTTCATACCTGTGAAGAGTAAGTGGACTGCTCCATGGCTAGCTTTTGTATATCTTCGAGAGATAGTTCGATTGCATCGGGTACCCTCCAGTATAGTGAGTGATCGAGATCCTATCTTCACTAGAGAGTTTTGGAAGAGTTTGCAAAAGGCGGTAGGGACTCAGTTGCGTTTGAGTACCGCATATCATCCTCAGACGGACGGCCAGACCGAGAGGGTGAATCATATTCTAGAAGACCTTTTGAGGCTATGTATCTTGGATTTTGGAGGTACATGGGAGGAGCATCTTCCATTGGTGGAGTTGCCCGACAGACTTAGTGGTGTACATGATGTATTCCATGGGAGGAAGTGCCTACATAAGACCGCAGAGGTGGTAGAGCCAAGTTTGCTTAGAGAAGTGGAAGCAGAGCGTGATGCGACTATTCGACGAGCTCCTACTCGCATCCTTGGGGTCAGAGACTAGGAAATTGAGGAATCGAGAGGTTCAGCTAGTCAAAGTGCAATGGGGAGAAGAGGAGAGCAACGCAACTTGGGAGACGGAAGCGAAGATGCGTTCTTTGTATCCATTTCTTTTTGAGAGTATGTCTTTTAACTTCTCCTTTATCGTTTGACTGGTACTTATCTTATCCTTAGTATGTCCTCTCGTTAGTACCTTTGACCTTCAGATAGGATAGTCCTATGGTTGAAACATGTGTTTGAGACATGTTATGTATGATGGATGCAAGTGGATGCAAGTGTTTGCTAGTGGTTGCTCGTGGATGCATATACACACACTCTAGGCACTAGATCGGCTCAATCACTTCATATTGCATATTGCATAAAATTGTGTGTAGGAAGCTATATTTATGGATGTATAATGATTGTGTTATCATATGGATGATGCATTTTGGTGAATGATTGTGCACTCATGTAGATATTGTATGTGTCGATAGGGTTCCCTCGCATACATAATGGATGCATGGCACTATCATGGTTTGCATATGTTCATACATTAGATAGGGAACATATACACACACTTTTTGCATATGCTCATACATCATTAGAAATTGTTTTAAGGACAATGGATGCCAGTGTTTGATGGTTGAGTAGATGGTTGTTTGGTTGGTAGGATACGTTCTTCTTGACTTAGAGATTTCGGGGACGAAATCCTTTAAGTAGGGGAGAATGTAACACCCGGTATGTTAAATAACTTGTTATAACATAAATCAGAGCAGAATTAAATTTAATATTCTGAATCAGGGGAAACGGGCTGTGCCATTGCGTTCGTCTCGGAAAAATACGCGAAATAGAGTCCGAGTTTTCGTAAATCGGAGTCCGTATGACCAAGTTATGGCCCGTCAAAGTTTCACGAAAAATCAAAAACGAAAACTGCTCATGTTTTGAGGCCCGGGATGAGTTTTGGGCTGTTTTTTTGGGCCCTAAATGGTTCCTACACTTGACTTCTTCCCCAAGACATGCTTTAAAGGCTAGGATTGGTTCTAGGGTATATCCTATGGTCCTAAAACATCTAACTAATCTATATATACACCCTAATACCCCCCCTTATCCTTACCAAAAATAGATCTAAGGCCATTATGCCACCACTTAGAAAATTGGAGAGCCTCCACTAAAAATCCTAAGAGGGTTTGCAAGCTAATCTACATCTTCTTCTACTTAATCATTGGGATTTGCTTCATTTAACTTGCTAATCTTGTTTTGGTGAGCTTCTATCCCCTTAATAATCAATTATTGAATTGATTATGATAAGATGTGATAAAGTATGGCTATGTTTGTGGATCCATATATTTATGCAAGCTTGATGTAGTGAATATTATGTGTTTTGCAAGTTATATGCCTTATGTCATGCAAGTTTCATAATATGTAATCATGATATTTTTATGCAAGTTGTTTCATGATGTTTATGATGCAAAACACTAAGTGAATATGGATCCATTATGCAAACATGTTATGCAAGTATGTGAGTACTTATGCAAGTCATGTATATGCTTATATGCATGTTTAACATCTTATGCAAGTATATGAATGTTTATGCAAGTTATGTATATGTTGAAATGCAAGTTTAACATAATATGCAAGCCTATGCAAGTATGTGAATGTTTATGCAAGTTATGTATATGTTGAAATGCAAGTTTAACATAATATGCAAGCCTATGCAAGTATATGAATGTTTATGCAAGTTATGTATATGTTGAAATGCAAGTTTAACATAATATGCAAGCCTATGCAAGTATGTGAATGTTTATGCAAGTTATGTATATGTTGAAATGTAAGTTTAACATAATATGCAAGCCTATGCAAGTATGTGAATGTTTATGCAAGTTATGTATATGTTGAAATGCAAGTTTAACATAATATGCAAGCCTATGCAAGTATGTGAATGTTATGCAAGTTATGTATATGTTGAAATGCAAGTTTAACATAATATGCAAGCCTATGCAAGTATGTGAATGTTTATGCAAGTTATGTATATGTTGAAATGCAAGTTTAACATGATATGCAAGCTTATGCAAGTATATGAATGCTTATGCAAGTATGTGAGTGCTTATGCAAGTTAAGTATATGCTAAAATGCAAGTTCTACATGTTATGCAAATCACATGTATGATGATATGTAAGTTCATATGCAACATGTTATGCAAATCACATGTTTGATGATATGTAAGTTCATATGCAACATGTTATGTAAGACACATGTTTGATAATATGCAAGTTTGGGTTGAATATAGTTGGGTTAATACATGCTCATATATGCAAGTTGACATCCTCTTAACCCATGATAAAGTTATATGCTAAACCCATGTTATGTGTGGTAAATCTTCCCTTTATTATGTTATGTCATAATGACGATTTACGTGGGGAACGATGGGGTTAATTAATATGTTAATTAAAAGTATGTTGAAATGGGTATGATTAAGCATACCATAAAAAATTAATTAACATAAGTGGGAATTTACCTATTGAGTTAGGTCTACCCCATGGGAATTTACCTATTGAGTTAGGTCTACCCATGTTATGAATAAATTGATATTAATTAAGGATAATTAATATGGGGGTGATTAATTAGGTGTAATTAATCGACTAAGACACGAGGTTAGGCTCTGTTATGACGTAAGACTGCCTGGACCCTACCGGCTTAACCAGGCGGTCATAACAGCCAGTCTAATGTGAGAGGTCTTAGGCACAAATTAAATACGTGATTAAAGTAAAGACACGAGGTCAGACTCTGTTATGACGTAAGACTGCCCGGACCCTACCGGCTTAACCAGGCGGTCATAACAGCCAGTCTAATGTGGGAGGTCTTTATGGGAGATCACGGTCTTAATTAATTAAGAATCACTTAACCATATTAGCATGTAGTGGGACATGAGGGGTTAAGTGGGTGCCTTGGGTGGCATGTAGTAACTAGTGGGGGTGCCTTGGGTGGCATGAGAAAACTAGTGGGTTGCCTTGGGTGGCAATAGAAAATACGATTAGAATACTTAACCAGAGTGGAACATGTAACTAAACATGATTAAAGGGTTAAGTAAGTGCCTTGGGTGGCATGGGGGAATCAAGTAAGTGCCTTGGGTGGCATGCGGAAATCTAGTGGGTGCCTTAAGTGGCAATTGTAATATAATTGGATGACTTAACCAAACCTTAACATGTAAGGGGGCATGATTATAAAAAGGGGTTAAGTGGAATGCACTAGATAAAATGACAAGCTTAAGTAGTAGCTTGTGGGGGCCCGTTTCAACCAATATCCCAAACGTATCTTTGTGGGCTCGACCCATGTCGAGTGACGGGACACGCATATTGGGCTTGATTATAAGAGGCCAAAACGGGGTAGCGGTGGCAACGCAAGTCCAACGGGTTTCATATGCGTGTGTGGGCCCGGGCTGGTAGATAAGCCGTTGTTGCATCGTGTAGATATAAAGCCGTGCACCGTTGATAGTATTGGGTAGCCACTTTAGGGGAGTGATACACCCCACTGTGGGACCAGCACGGGTATCTACGTTAGGGAGCCGATCGCTTGGGGTAGTGGGGTACACCTAGTAGAGATAGGGGCAGACGGCACCTATGTAGTCAACTAGGGTACAGGAAACTACTGGTTATATCTATCTTTGATATCCTTGGGTGGGATCAACCTTTGAGTAGGAGTGACTGGTGTGGTGCAGTTAGTAATTATCCTTGGGTGGGTAGATGTGTCTTTACGGTTATCTTAGTTCGTCCTGTGTTCGTGGGCAACTTAGTGTAGTCATTATCCCCAAAGATACCATACCGAGTTCATATCATACCCTAATTACTTTAATAATTGTATTATTAAGGAGATAGGGTTCACTCAGGCTTATGTCTGACCCCCATTGTTTTTATCTTTTTCCTTCAGGTCCTCAGGTTGGGCCTAGTGCTAGTGGGCTTTGATCAGTTTGCTTTATCTATCTCTTGGAGCTTGGACCGTAGATGTAGAGCTCAGCTTATCTTATCTTTTCTGTTATGGCTATTTGTTATGAGTAGTGGGATTATGTACTTATTTTATTCAGGATGGATATTTTGTACTTGACTCTTGTTATGGTTTTATGATGTAACCAAACATGTTTTACTTTCCGCTGCTATGAGATGATGTTTTAAATTTTCAAGTATTACATTATATCTGTCTTGTTGTAATTTTACTGTTCTATACTCACTAAAAATACTCCACCGATGCTATGGCATTCCCTTAGTGAGTGACTATAGCGGGTGTGGGGTGTTACAGAAACCAGCCTAAACGAATGATTCTAGACAGTTGTTTCTATGTTACAACTGTGGAAAACCAGGTCATATGGCACGAAAGTGTCAGAACAGGTCAATCTCTACAACGCAGGCTAACCTGACTGAGGAGCCTTTTAAAACCATGATTACTAAGATTCACATTGTTATTGGATCAGTGGGTTGTGGGTAGACACTGCTGCTTCTCGCCATGTCTGCTTTAATCGTGGCTTGTTCTCTACATATATGACTACTGAAAATCAGAAAGTGTTATTGGGAGATTCTCACACCACTAAAGTCGCAGGGATTGGCAATGTGGAAACTAAATTTACCTCTGGAAAGACTGTTATCCTGAAAGATGTTATGCATACTCCGGAGATAAGAAAGAATCTGGTTTCTGGCTTTCTCCTTAATAAGGACGGCTTTACTCAAGTTATTGGGGCTTATTTGTGTACCCTAACTTATAAGGGAACTTTTGTGGGAAAGGATTATGCTTGTGAGGGTATGTTTAAACTGAATGTTGAATCTAATAAAGCGACTATCTCTGCTTATATGTTGTGTGATTTTAATATTTGGCACTCTAGATTATGTCATGTTAATAAACGAATAATTCATAACATGAGCACCCTAGATATGATTCCTATAATAACCGAATCTGAACTTGATAAATGTGAATTCTATACACAAGCCAAAATCACAAAGAAACCTCATACATCTGTTGATAGAGTTTCTGAACCCTTAGAATTGATTCATTCTGACATATGTGAACTTGATGGTACTTTGACTAGACATGGACATCGTTATTTTATCACTTTTATTGATGACTGTTCTGATTTCACATATGTATACCTTATGAAAAATAAAACTGATCCATTTGACAAGTTTAAAACATTCAAAACTGAAATTGAGAATCAAGCAAATAGGAAAATTAAGAGACTTCATAGTGATAGAGGAACAGAATATGAATCAACTTCAATTCTGGATTTCTTCAAATTACATGGTATAGTACATGAGAGTACTGCACCCTATTCTCCTGAAATAAACGGTAAAGCTGAAAGGAAAAATAGGACATTTACCAAACTAGTAGTTGCCATATTACTAAATTCTAGTGCAGCAAAACATTGGTGGGGGAAAATTTTATTGACTGTATACTATGTTCTGAATAGGATCCCCATATCTAAGAAAAAAATTCACCTTATGAAATTTTAAAGAATCATAAACCCAATGTCTCATACTTTAGAACTTGGGGTTGTTTAGCATATGTTCGCATTGAAGACCCTAAGAGAATAAAATTAGCAAGTAGAGCATATGAATGTGTATTTATAGGCTATGCTATTAATAGCAAAGCATACAGACTCTATGACATAAATGCACATAATATAATTGAATCAAATGATGCCGATTTTTATGAAACAAAAATTCCTTTTAAATTAAGGATAGTAGGGGCACTTCAAGTATGCCTATTAGAACAGAACTTAATGAAAATTCTTTGACATTTGATCTGGATAGAAATACCATCAACTTATACTTAATATTAATCTCAATATCCAACTCACATTATAAGCGGAATAATAGTGAACTACCTTTTAAATTCCTCAAATAGTAAGAATTATCATATACGGATTAATATCAAATATTCGAAGATTTACCTCCAACCATATCCAATAATTTAAAATTGAAGCTAAACCTAGAAGAAGTAAAAGAGCAAGAACCATAAAAGATTTTCGTTCAGATTTCTGCGCTTTCACTATTGAGGAGGTTCCCATGAACCTCCAAGAGGCCTTATTTTCTTTAGCTGCTGATTTTTGGAAAGAGGCTATAAATAATGAGATGGATTCTTTAGAATACAATAAGACTTGGCATTTGGTAGATTTACCCCCTGGTTGTAAATCTATAGGCTGTAAATGGGTACTTGAAAAGAAAATAAAACCTGACGGTACTATTGATAAATATAAAGCATGACTAGTAGCTAAAGGTTTTAAACAAAAAAGAAAACATAGATTTCTTCGACACTTTTTCATCTGTTACTAGAATCACATCCATTCAGGTATTAATCTCACTTGCCTCTATTCATAATTTATTAATACACCAAATGGATGTGAAAACTGCAATTTTGAACAGTGAGCTAGACGAAGAAATTTATATGGACCAGCCTGAAGGATTTGTAGTACATGGTCAGGAACATAAAGTATGCAAATCAGATAAATCGTTATATGATTTAAAACAAAAAACTAAAAAATGGCATGAAAATTTTGATAACTTAATCATTTCACATGGTTTTAAAGTTAATGAATATGATAAATGCATTTATTACAAATATGAGAATGGCATTTGCACTATTATATGCCTTTATGTAGACGACCTACTCATTTTTGGGTCAAACATTTGTTCCATAAACTCGGTCAAATCCATATTAGGTGCCAATTTTGATATGAAAGATCTAGGTGAGGTGAGTTTAATCCTTGGTACTAAAATTACTAGGTCAGAAAAGGGACTTTCTTTAGATCAATCTCATTACATTGAGAAAATACTAAAGAAATACAATTACTTGGACTGTAAACATACAAGTACACCATATGATCGCAATGTAAAGTAATTTAAGAACACTGGTAAAGGTGTAAGACAGTCTGATTATGTGAGCATCATTGGCAGCCTTCGATATGCCACCGATTGTACTAGACCCAACTGTTGACACGCTTTTTTGTCAAAGCTGTCACACGTTAAGATTCTGGTGAGCGATGCGCTCTAGTGTCAAAAACCACAAAGCAGTAGGGTCGAAGTCGCGTCGCAAATGCAAGCACTAATGGACTCTTAGTCGAGCCATGCTCCTAGCCGAAGGTGATCTGTTAAGCGGGTCCGGGCGAATGGCCAGTGGGGGTCCAGGGCACCACAGTCCCGGCGGCGATCGACCTAGCCGGTTAGGTTGAAACTATAGGCACCGCCCGATTCATCTGATTTTCTCCATGCCGGAAACTCAGATTCCTTCACTTTAGACTAGCAAAACCGCGAATTCCTTCAGTTCGCATCCAGGAGTTTCAATGCCCTAAAGCAACGAGATTTCAGCACCAATAAGTTCACCCCTTTCTCCTCCTCAAATTTCGCACCCCCGGAGGGGTTCGGAATTTCGTACCCCTCGGGGGGTATGAAATTTCGAATCCCCTAGCAAGGGGTCAAAATTTCGAGCCCGCCAGGGGGTTTGAAATTATGAACCCCCTGAAGGGGGTCGAAATTTCGAGCCCTTGTAGGGGGTTCGAAATTTCAAATCCCACGCCTAGGGGCTCGAATTTCCTGTTTCGGGGCTACTTTTGGGGTGCGAAATTTGCCGTTTGTAGGCCCCGCTGCTCACCTATTCCCACCTAACCTTCCTCCTATAAATACACCAAGCCTTGGCCTTTGTTTGGAGGCTTCTCCCTTGGAAATTTTGGATCTTAAGAGCTCCAAACACTCATTACTGGCTTCCAACACCTCCAACATGGCCATGGAGGATGAGATGGATAATTAAAACATGGCATGCATGTTTTCCTTCAACACTTGAACATCAACAAGGATCTTCATGCTACTCTTGAACTTCATGGACATGACCATTGAACTTGGATATTGATGACCAAGTCAATGCTTTTCAACAAAGAAGAAGAAGGGAAATTTAGTCAAAGTGTAGAATAAACACATATTTTGTTATTCTATTGTAACTCTTTGTACTTAGCTATTGTCCGAACTTGTACAACTTTGTAATCGACCAAAGATATAATGAATGATGATTATAAAGTGGACGTAGGTGTTAGTGCCGAACCACTGTAAAAGCTGTGTCTCCCCACATTTCTTTACTTTACTGCTTATTTGGATAATTATTCACACATACACATTGGGTGTTGGCATACGGCAATTTTACACGTAAACACCGACATTGCCTATGTCGTGGGATTACTCTGCAGGTCTAGCAACAGACCTATTATAAATCATTGGCATGATATTGAAAGGGTCATGAGATACCTTAAACGAACCATGAACCTCGGATTACATTATGAAAGGTTTCCAGCTGTACTTGAAGGATACTCCGATGCAGACTGGAATACTTTATCTGATGATTCTAAAGCGACCAGTGGTTATATATTTAGCATTGTTGGAGGAGCTGTCTCTTGGAAATCCAAGAAACAGACTATTTTGGCTTAGTCTACTATGGAGTCCGAGATGATAGCACTAGCTACAGCTAGTGAAGAGGAAGAGTATTTGAGAAATTTGCTAGCTGAGATTCCCTTATGGGAAAAACCGATACCAGCTGTGTTGATACATTGCGATAGTACCGCGGCTATTGCAAAAATTCAGAACGGCTATTATAATGGTAAGAGACGACAAATATGTTGTAAGCATAACAATGTTAGAGAACTACTTTCCACATGTACCGTTAGAGTGGATTACATACGTAGTGATGAAAATTTGGCAAATCCTTTGATGAAAGGACTGTCAAGAGAGAAAGTTTTCAATTCTTCTAAAAGAATGGGACTATTGCCCTTAGATTATTGAGTCACACATAATGGTAACCCAACCTAAATGATTGGAGATACTGAGAACTAGGTTCAATGGGTAAAAACAAGTTGTGTAGCGATAGGAATTGAACATGCTACTTAATAAACCAAGAAGCATGTATTCCTAAAGTGATTAGAGGATGAGTTAATAGAAACTCTTAATGAGATCTATACTCCACCCGGAATTTTTGGGGCCAATTTAAAATTTTTATTTTGGGAATTTAAAAGAAAATTGGATATTTAAAACTATTTATTTTAAATAATAATGGCTAAAAATTTAATTTTTAATCAAAAATAAAACAAATAAATTTATTTAATTATATAGGGAGTTTAAAATAGCACTACAGTTTGAAATTTTAAAGGTATGGAATGATGAATGTTATATTTAATGATGATTGTTTTATTGAAAGCTAATATCTCATGTTAATTTAAATTTGATAAATCGTCATGTTAGTATACATTATACGTTAGAAATCAATTTTGTCCTATATGTTAAGAAATCAATTATGGTCATTACTATTCGCAATCAAATTTGTCATCTACGATAAATAAATATGTCATTGATTAGTATAAATGTTGTAATAAATGAATATATCATTGATTAGCATAACAAAATTAACATTTTGTTAAGAGAATTTGTGTAATAACAAAATTAACATTTTGTTAAGAGAATTTGTGTAATAACAAAAGTCACATTTTTGTTAAGAGAATTTGTGTTAAAACAAAATGACGTTTTTGATTGGAAATTTATAAAGAATAATCAACTATAAATATACATGAGAATAAACGATGAATGGAAACGTTAGGTAAATTAAATAGATTGTTATAAATGGATACAAGACAAAATAAATAAAGAGTATTCTATGGAAAGCACTAATGGCTTAAAAGAATAAAAATCATGTATACTTATAACCATTCTCTCTCCTTTTCATTGTTATATACTTTTGAAATTCAAATAATAAAAAAAAATGTGTAATTGTAGCATGTAATAAAAGAGAATGTAAGAAAATAAATGTGTCATAATAGTTGAAGTAAAAATAAACATTTTTGATAAGAAATGTTTACATATAAAATGTTATTTTATATTTTATAGGATATTTGAATTCACAGAAAATGTTTTACCTATAAAACATTATTTTATATGATATTTGAATTCACAAGAATGTTTACATATAAAATGTTATTTTATATGATATTAGAATTCACACAAATCGGCTAAGACAAAAATAAGCAATTTATATAAGAATGAAGTTATTAATATAAATCATAATGGGCAGGTTATAAATATAAATTGTAATGGACCCACGTGTATATTTTTATTCTTTTTATTCCTGTCTATCCAATTGAATACCTTCTTTTTTTTCCTTTTCTTATTCTATTTTGAAATTTGAATAGGAGAAGCGGGACCTAAAGGCTCAATTAATAATATAAGATTATTATAAATATTAGAATAACAAAACCTAATCCCCAAAAAAAGTATACAGCAGCCACCTTCTATTTCAATGGCCGCCGGTGCTCAAACCTTCTTCCTCCTTGTTCTTCTAATGTATTCAATAAATTCCAACACCTCAAAAGGGAAATTTAAAGAGAGGATCGAGCTCGATCAATTGAACGGTGGTGATCAACTTTCGAGAAGGTGGTGATCGATCATTGGTCATCGGCCTGTATGGATGGGTGACAGCGAGGTTTCAAGTGGAGGAGTGGGTTCACGAGATATAGAAAATCGCGATGGAAGAAGAAGCAGAACCATGACCCTTGTTTGATTAGCCAATAATTCAGTGAAACGAGTTGCGTTGTACTCATATAGTCAAACACTTCGCAATGGAACAGACAAAGACAAAAACGGAGACTGTTGGAAATTCAGATAAATACCACTGTGAGAATTCTCTTTATTTATTTAAATTAAAAATGATCAATTGTGATTGTGATTGTAAATTTAGTATATGCGTCGTATGAAATTTGGACTGTATGATTTGATAATTTGATGTTGTTTGTTGTTGAGATTGATTTGTGATGATCATATTAGTGACACGAAAATATGTGTTATGGTAATTTGAGATTATATTATTGATCCTATTAGTGACACAAAAATATGCGTTGTGGTAATTAGAGATTATATTATTGAACATATTAGTGACGCCAAAATTATACGCGTGGTAAATAAAAAAAAGGGTTAAACAAAAAAAAAACCATTATTGTATTTGACATTAGAATTCATAGAACTTGTTAACATATGAAAATCATCTTTTTATATGATATCAAAATTTACTTTTTGTTAATTAAAGTATAAAGACAAAATTAACATTTTTGTTAATTAAACTATATTGGACGAAATTAACACTTTTTGTTAATTTGATTAGACCAAAATCAACATTTTGTTAGAAAATTTTACATTAGAATAAAAAGATCATTTAAGATAGAAATGTTTATTTAAATTAAAAATAACATTTTAGTTAAAATGTTTATTTAAATTAAACATGGCATATTAGAATTTATGTAGAATAATGCCACGTTAGAATAAATGTCATTTATGTAGAATGATGTCATATTAGAATGATTGTCATTTATATAGAATAATGTCATATGTTTAGAAAAATGTCATTATATCGAAAAATGTCAATGTATTGAAAAATGTCGTCATATTGGAGTTGTCATTATTTAGAAATGTCATAAAATTGTCATTATTCAAAATGTCATTAAATTGTCATTTTATGGAAATTGATATTTTGTTGAATTGGAATGGACATTATAAAAATGTCATTTATGAGTAATTATTTTATGTTAATTATTAAAATGTGATTTAGGTTAATTATTAAAATGTTATTTATGTTCATAATAAAACTATCATTTATGTTCATTTGAAAGTATCAAAAATAAAGGTCATCATATAAACGTCATTATATTAGGAAGGTCAATAGTATAAAAATACCATTTTTGTCATAAAATGTCATATTAATAGAAAAATGTCCTTTTGTTATGAAGTGTATATTGGCATAAATTGTCATTGTAGTTATGAATATCATTTTAGTTATAAAATGCCATTTTTGTCGAAAATGTCACCTTAGAATAAGAATACCATTTTGTAGAAATGTCATCTTAAAAATAAGAAATGTCCCTTTTTATTAGAATTGGCAAAAGAGAAGAAAAGATGGCATATTTCAATTTATTAAAATTATCAAGAATATTTATACCATTTATGTTCATATAAAATTGTCAAAAATGAAATATCATTTAGATTAGAACATATTTGGCAAATAAATTTGTCATTTAGATTGAATCATATTTTATAAATAAAATATGTCTTTTATATAAAATATGTCATTTATATAGAATATGCCATGTTAAGATTAAAACACCATTTTTGGGTTAAAAATGTACATTGGAATAGAAACATCACTTTTGATTAGGAATGTACATTAGAATAAAAATATCATTTTTGTTAGAAATGTCCCATTAGATTAAAAGTGTCATTTTATGTTAGTATTTAAAATGTGAATCATGTTATGCTACATTGAAGATACCACCTATTTAGATTATGTCTTGTTACATTAAAAATGTCTTATATTTAGATTATGACATGGTCTATTAAATTATATGTTTAGTGAAATCATTTATTTACATTAGGTAAATAAATAAGAAAAAGATAAAAAAAAAATATTTATTCCATTTCCAATATGAATTAGTATGCTTAACCCGAGGTTGGATTGAGTTGTGATGTAAACCTGCCCGGACCCGCCCGGCTGTCCAGTAATCACAACAATACCTATCCAATGTAGGAGGTTAAAGCATATTCTAATTGTCTAAATTTACATTTAATATTACTTCAAAATATTTAGTATAAATAAAATAAAACATAGAGCAAGAAAAACATATATTTACATTAGATAAATGAGAGATTAAATAAAATTACATTTTTATTAAGTAATTAAAGTATACGTTTTACATTGTAAATATAAATTATTTTTTTATGTAATTAGGATTATAAACAATAAAATTACATTTTTATGTAATTAAGGTTATAAAGAAAAACTACATTTTTATGTAAATAGGGTTTATTTACATTTTCTTATGTAAATAAAATAATAACAGAAAATGTTAAAAAAGAATTAACATAAGATATTCTTTTTTATGTTAAAAAGAAATATTAGAAAAAGGATTAAAGAACTACATTTTTCAATGTAATTAGAAAAGAATTTAAGAATTACACTTTTCAATGTAAAGAAAAGAAATAAAGACATTTACATTTGTTCAATGTAAATAAAGGATTTAATAAAAATACATTTTCAATGTAAGTAAATATATATATATATATATATATATATATATATATATGTTTTACATTGTAAATAAAATCACATTTCTATGTGATTAAGATTATAAGAACAAATATGTGAATAAGGATTATTTACATTTTCTTATGTAAATAAAAGGGATTAAAAGAATATTTATGTGAATAATATTTATTTAAATTTTCTTATGTAAATAAATAAGATAAAAGGAAAAGGTACATTTAATTATAATTAGTGTAAATAAATATAGTAAAAGTAAAGGTAAACATTTATTTACAAATAGTGTAAATAAATAAGAATAAGAATAAGAAATTAAAAACATTTATTTACAAATAGTGTAAATAAATAAGAAAAAGAAATTAAGTACATTTATTTACAAATAGTGTAAATAAATAAGAAAAGGAATTAGAAACATTTATTTATAAATAACGTAAATAAATAAGATAAAAGAAGTAGAGAAATATTTATTTACATTTAGGTAAATAAATAAGGAAAAGAATAGAAAAACATTTATTTACATTTAGGTAAATAAATAGAAAATAAATTAAAAGGATGTATAAAGCATAATTTATTTACAATTAGAGTAAATAAAATAAGAAAGGTAGTAAAATAAAACAAGAAATATTTTATCGTCATTTTAGATGCGATAAAAAGAATAGACTTTTATAATTGAAATAGTAAAACGATTTATATATATATATATATATATATATATATATATATATATATATAAATTTAATCTAAACGAAACACGCGCGGTAGTTCGCGTATCGACAATCGTAACTTTAAACGTTTATACCGAAAGATCCGACCGTCGGATTTTCCCAAAACAGGAACCGCTAGGACCGCTTTGAGAAAACCTTTCCAAGGATATAAATTTCATCAAAATCCAACGGTTAGATATGCGTAAGTCAAATTTGGTTGAAAACAGCGCCAGGGTCGCCCATTGACCCGAAGCATCGTTAAATTTATTCAAGCTATTTTTATATAAATAAAAGTAGCGATTGGTCGTTATTAAATATTAATAACGATATGAAGTGATTTTAAATTATATATATATATATACGCGAGAATCATTTGAAAAGTCCGAGTTCAATCTCATTTCAAATGATTATACGACGTTCTAAGTCGAAGATTTAAAGACGGTGATTGAAGACCGGCGATCTTCACATCGAATGGATGTGTTGCTACTGAGACCCATGAGAGGAGTAGCTACCTTAAAAGGGCTTCAGTGGTGGCCGTTCAGACGAAGTGTTGATTTGCACGGATTTGACTTTCGCTCAGACCCAGGGCATAAGTATAAATGGAATGTATGTCTGACGTTGTAGTCCTTTTTACTACATTCGTTGATCTCTGTCAATATATATCTGTTTGGTGGTTAACACCCTTCTCTGAGACATACGAGCTTAGGGGTTATATATTGGTAGAAATCAATGATATGGACTGACAATGTGGCATGCCAAGATGCATTGATCAAGGCTTTTGTTGAAAAGAAGGCCTTGTGGTTGATGATCAAAGCACGACCTGTTTAGGCGTAACTTTGTGTATAGCGTGACTTCGCGAGCCTCACACCCCGGTATGAGTTAAAAACGGGATACGGACCGTAGGAAGTGCACACGTTTCTTTCTAGCTAGAGTGATGTCAAGGACCTACCAGCGCTGACATTTTACTTATGTGGATGATGGATTTTGAGGCGCCTCGTTATTTTTATAGGCCGTTGGTGGTCATATTATAGGTCCAAAGGGACCGGGAAACGTGTGTTCAGGCATAACCAATCCACTGCCCATAGGCGGGGACCGGCCCTACTGCTTCCAAGGGTTCACTGCGGGGAATCCTGAGGCATTTTCTAGAGTGTCTCGAATCGGAGAGGATCTTGCCCATAGCCTCGACTCATGATGGAATCCAAATTTCCAATACGCCCTTGCGGTTTTGATTGTAGAACTAGTATTGGCGACATGCTATATGGTAACCATGCCGTCTAGGATTGATACTTATGATTCAAATCTTTTTATTAAAACATATATACACTAATAATAATATCAAATCCGTTTTATACGTATCAAGCATCTTTTGACCATTATAAGGTAAAACCCTATCCTCTGGTGTGCGTTGCATTGTGTGATGGGACCTGGGTCTTATAATGGTTTCATTTTTCCAAAAAGACATTGCGTTATTTCTCGATTTACTTTGGTTTATGCACTGGCAATCCATAGGAGTAAACCCGTTCCGCGAAAGTGGCGTGGTCCTTGGATTTGTCTTATTAGTTATATTA
Source organism: Allium sativum (assembly GCA_030737875.1). Lineage (NCBI taxonomy): Eukaryota > Viridiplantae > Streptophyta > Magnoliopsida > Asparagales > Amaryllidaceae > Allium > Allium sativum. The sequence continues at coordinate 30,315,790 of CM060926.1, read as the reverse complement.
GTTTAGAATTCTCACACCAGTCCCATGACTGACTCGTAGTTTGTTTCACTTTGCAAACTCGGGTGCCCTCTTTTCTACACGGGCAGTCGAGTAGCTTTTTGCAGATATGTATCTCTTTAGCAGGATCCTGGATCGAAGCCTAAAGCTGTGTCCAGAGCTTGGTAGTCTTCCGCTGTTTGTTTGTATTATCTTTTATGTATCTTCCGCTGTAATTTAATTTCTTTGTACTCTGATATATTCTGTACTCTGATGTAACATTATTGTAATGTAATAAAAGTCTGTGGTTGTTGTTCTAATGTTTTGTATTCCCAAAGTTAAAGTATTCGAAGATTTCCATCCTTTGGGTCAGACCTGTGTGGTTTATGGTCGATTCAAGAGCGGGAATTTCCGGGTCTTTACAACCTACCTTCAGGAGTGCTCTTGATAGACTCACCTTTGTGAATGTGGAAATGTGGTCGTTTCTTGTGGAGTTTCGGGCAAAACTTCTAGAGCGTTCACTAAACTAGGATAGACGTGCATGGACATAAATGCACGGGCTTATTTGATTACACTATAGAAAAGGTTGTATGTGCTTTGATGTCAGGAATAGAGTTTAAGACTACGTGTCACTCTAGTAAAAACCGAATCTTATTCACTATGCAAAGGTTCAAGTCGGATGACACCTTTGTTTATGACCAATCTTATGTTTTTAGAAACTACTCAAAAATATTTTTAAAAATTCTAGTGGGGGATTGTTGGAAATGTTTTATAAACATTAGGTGAATTATTAAAAATGTTGAATAAGTGTATGAATGGCTCCTATAAGGGAATGGTCCCACATTATGGGATTATATGGAAGAAGCAAGTATTTATACTTGTTTCTAAGAAGTCATGTTGGGGCCTTGGGGCTCCCAATGCATGCATTGTTGTAAGGAGGGAGACCACGCCTCATGACCACCACACACGCGCGTGAACGACCAACCCGACCCGACCCGGTCCAGTTCGGTTCGGTTTGGGCTTGGGCCTTGGCTTTGTGGTGTAGACACTTATATTTTTGGACCAGAAAACATTGCTTTTTCGAACCCTTTTTTATAGAATTTTTTTATGCAACGGTAATGTTTTTGCAACGGTAAACTTTATTCCGTAATTTCTGCAGATCTGACATATTCTCCCAAATCCTAATTCTCATTCTCTATATACTCTCTAGCTAGAAAAATACTGAATTATATATTATCTTTTTACCTCCGACATCAATAAATTTTTCTTTCAGAAATTTTCGAGCAATAATCTTACTTTTGCGAAAGTGCAAATCTGCACTAATTTGTTGTGCAAGAAAATCTGTTATTGTGTTTTAGAGGCTGTTTTATCCTAGAGGCGGCGGCGAAAGTACGAACTGGTTTGTACCTCTGACCAGATCGCCGAATCGTCTTCAAGAAAGCGACCTAGTCTGCGACTCAGCCATTGTTTCCCAACAGAAATTTTATATTATCGTATCCCTTGAGTTCTCCTACTTGATCATCAAATGAGCCTCCATAAAACTCTTCTAAAGATCTCGCATCTTTAAATAATCCAACCAGATTGAAAATATCACAATCAGATATTTTAATGATATCAGCAACCTGCAATTTCAAGAAATTAACGCAAGGTCTTTCCATAAGACTTTGAGCTCACTCATGTAGAAATTCAAACTCTGAAGAACTGAATTATCAATAGCAAGATCATGAAGCCAATTGACTTCATTTGATATATTGCTTTCTTCCAAAAATAAATTCTGCAGATTCCTACAAGTACGTGCAATGACAATAAGGGCGTCTGTACTATAAACGCAGTACATTTATCCAACTTCAAAACATTCAACATATGCCCTCTTCCTCTAATCGAAACACAATTATCTTCATCCTTAACAATCATCCTTCTGAAATGAACGCAGTTCAAACATTCAAACATAAGAATGAATCTGCAATTTCGCTAACTTAAGGCCCTGCATAGCCTCCCCAATTATCGAGAATTGTATTACTAAACATTGATGCCCAAGGTTTCCCTATCATTTTCAGAGACTCTAACGTGGGAAAATTCCACCATAGACGAACAGAACTCCCCGAATAGCGAAGATCTACGTTGATGTGCTTTCGAGTAATCTTATCAATTTGGTACCACTTCTTGCAGATGAGCGATATGGCGTCGCAATCCCACGGATCGTCGATGTAATTCATTACCCACTCGAGTTTCCTGAAACCGAAACCTATTTTAGGTTTCATCTTGAAAACCTGAAACATGTTTTGGTTCTTGTTTCATGTTTCGGGAAACCAAAACCTGTTTCAGGTTTCATCCTGATGCCTGAAACAGGTTTTTGTTCCTATTTCAGGTTTCATGACACTGAAACTTGAAACCTTGCTAATTCCATTGGCGATTATATGTTGATGGTTGAGTTTATTTGAGAAAAACAAAAAAACTTTTTCAATCTTGCAGTTGCCACAAAATACCGATTATTTGACCGTGATCAATCAAAAATGGGTTCCACCCTAGGTAAACAATATCAATGACCATCCTTCAAAAATAAAAACTATTATAGAACATGCAAAAAGGTGCACATATATGTATGCCTGACAGGAGTTATTCCTGTTAGCTTCAATATATACTTTCTTGTTTTTAGAAGCAAGTCATTATATATCAGAGATACATTTATTTTACTCCATTATATGCTTTCAGTGTTTCCAATTTCTCTTCAAGCAATGTGGAATCCTCATTAAATTTTAAATATAGTACATATACTCAGTGCTTTCTTATCATAATTTTTATCTCATTACACACACGCCCCCATAGTGTGGTCTATTCATATGGAGAGGTCAAACTGGATTAGACCAATAAAGAAGGTTTATATGATTAAGAAGTCAAATATGAGGCGCTAGACAAATAATATTTATGATCAGTATAAAGCGGTAGCAAACCATTCTAGGAAAAGGCAGATGTGTCCAAAACTTGTGTAAAATTCTACATGCTTATCCTTGATGGTTGATTCGTACGTATATTACCATTCTATACAGCCCATTCCTACAACAAGTATTTTTATGCCCAGAATTATGTTAGAAAGCTTTTGCTTCATTTTAGCATAATTTTAGGCAATTAAAAAGAATCTTTATTTATTTTACTACCATGTAACACTCACTCGGTTTATTAAAAAATGCTTCAGCATAATTTCATGATGAAACCTATTTCATGTAAACTTATTTTAATTCAATACAACGGACAAACAAAATAAGATAAAAATATAAGTATGGAAATGTACTTAAATCATGAAGCAAGAATAGGCAGCCAACAAAACTATTGAGAAATAAGAGAAGTGGAAATGGAAGAGATAAATGTTTAAACTAAAAGCCGGTATATTTTATTCATCATGCTGGAAAGCATTTATAAACAAATACAACTGCAGTAAACATAAACCTAGGAACAATAGTAGAGGCACCTAAAGACTTGGTAAAACACCACTTAATACTCCTACAAGATAGGAGACTTATTCCTAACAATAAATCATGTGTTAACTTTAACACCCTCCCTTAAACTGAATGTGCTAATATTCAGTTTACAACTGTGATTCTCAATCATCTTATATAGACGACCTTCGTCACAAGTTTCATCTCTTCATGGTTGGACATGCTCAACTGTTTCATATTGATTGATTCTTCACCCATTAACCATCAACAAATATTCTTGGTTTCCTCATCGACCTCTCCATCCGGGTCGCCTCTTGATACTATTGTATCTGTCATCTCCCAACAAGCAAGAGCTACGGCTCGTCTTCCTTTGATTGTTGGATGACACCAAACCAAGTCTGCTTCACTCGCAGTCTTGCCCACTTCACTTGTTGGCATGTCTATCTTCATATATACATCTCATCAAACAGTTCATAAGCACCCCAAAAATATCCAACAATAAGCAACATTCTGCACATTATCTTCTATATCTTCTTCTTCTACTACTTCTACCACCATATGCGTCCACACTTCATTTCAATGCAACATTCTCACTAATCATCATCAGACTCCAATACAAAGATCCCAAGACCATTAATCATTGGAGCACCTTTCTGCTACACCTTAAAATACCATTCACAACTACAGCGAATCACCAAGATCAACCAAAACATTCACCACTCAACACTCCTACCCGTGCACAGCTGCTATAGCCAAGCTCTGCTCAGTAATCATACACCTGAACCCAAATCTTACATACAACCTGAACCAAACTCCTCTTGCAACACGACTTATAGATGACAACTACAACCACTTCTGCAAACCCAGACATCTTCTCCATCATGCCTACCCCTACACCAATGTGCACATACACAACCAAGATTCTCACTAATGTACTGTTTTACTGATCTCAAAACATCTGTCATTGCATGAAAATTTAGATGGCACCAATACATCAATGCTTCTTTCACTTTCAACATCCATTGCAGCATCAACGTTACAAGGAATTTTAAATTGTTTGGATAGATATTTTATACCTGCATCAAGAGCTTCTCTTATGGATACCTGTTGTGTTCAAATGCATCCGCAACACTTACCCCAGAGTCTACCATGTGCGGACTTCTCAGGCTAAAAGTCAACTCAAGTTCTTTCACTTCCATTGCAAGCAAGCATCCTTTGTATTGCATGCTTCTTCTTCCTTGTTGCTGGTTTGCTTTCTCTTGCTTTCAAATATCCATTCTACTAGCCTTGTTTCATGTGCAGTGAGGAATAAACAATGCGATGGGGTACTGGGTAAAGATGTTGTTTCAGATGCCCTGTGTGTGATGCATACTTTGTTATGTTCTTGGTATCAAACTTCCTCACCCAAAAGAGGCAAGGTAGGTCGGGGCCAACATCGAACATCGAGTTGGTTCGAGGAGAGCTCGGGGTGACCTGAATGGCCATTTGGAAAAACATCAATCGTTGTGGATCGCCCATCTTTTCGCCAAACGTACACATCTCTGTTATCCGGAATTTCAGGAGCCTTTGGCGTGAAAAGAGAGCAGCACATGCATAATCCTACGTTTTCTCCTGAAGGACTTGATCGAATCATCGTAAAAGGAATTGAGTTACAGTGGGAGTTCGATTATGAAAGTGACATGTTTACCATTAATTTGACCGAATCAATATTTTCATCATGTTTCTTTTTTTAGAAGTATTGCAAGAAAAATATTATCTGTTTTCAAGATTTTACATTACAGCATTCATTGCTGATTCCGGTATAGCTTCTTATGAATGAATTATATGCACCCAACCTCGCAAGGTTGTTGTTGTTCCTATAGCTCAAAGAGCAAGAGATGAAAGCATTAAATGCTATGATGAGGACAACTCTATTATCGCGTGCCATATATATTTTTCATCTGAATCATTTAAATCCAATGTAATATTTATGACAGACCGCTGTCTTCTGCGATACTATATGGGCAAAAAAAAATTCAAAGGCATCTCATGTATTATTATCGATGAAGCTCATGAAAGAAGCTTGAACACCGACCTTCTTCTATCCTTGATTAAAAAAGAACTAATGAATAGTAATTTGAGGGTTGTTATCATGTCTGCTACTGTTGATGCAAGTAAACTTGCAGATTATTTTTGTTCTTGTTTGACTGTATATGTGAAGGTAAGAAATTTCAACATTGATGTAAAATATGTTGATAATGTCTCAACCAAGGCTATTTGGTCAAAGGTTCCTAGGCTTGTCTCTGATAAATACAGTTCGATTTGTGAAGTCAAACCATAAGCCAAGCATGATTTAACGTTTATGGTTTATGGTTTAACGTTTATGGTTTAATATTTATGGTTGATGATTTAACATTTATGGTTTATGGTTTAACATTTATAGTTTATGGTTTATGATATAACATTTATGGTTTATGAATGGTTTAACATTTATGATTTATGGTTTATGATTTATTGTTTAACGTTTATGGTTTACGATTTATGTTTTAATGTTTAAGATTTATGGTTTAACATTTACGATTTATAATTTAACATTTATGGTTTATTATTTATGATTTATAATTTAACGTTTATGGTTTATGATTTTTGGTTTATGGTTTAACATTTATGATTTATGATTTAAGAATTATGGTTTATGATTTATGATTTATGATTTAAGAATTATGGTTTATGATTTAAGGTTTAATATTTATGATTTATGATTTAACATTTATGGTTTATGGTTTGTGATTTATGGTTTATGGCTGATGGTTTATGGTTTATGGTTGATGGTTTATGGTTTATGATTTAACATTTATGATTTATGGATTAAGGTTTAGGATTTAACAGTTATGGTTTATGATTTTGTGGTTTTATATTTATGGTTTATGATTTATGGTTTAACGTTTATGGTTTATGGTTTAACATTTATGGTTCATGATTTAACATTTATGGTTTATGGATTAGCATTTATAATTTATGATTAATGATTTATGGTTTATGATTTAACGTTTATGGTTTATGAATGGTTTAACGTTTATGGTTTATAATTTATGATTTATGGTTTAATGTTTATGGTTTAACGTTTATGATTTACGGTTTAATATTTATGACTTATAGTTTATGATTTATGATTTATGATTTATGATTTAACGTTATCGTTTACGGTTTATGATTTATGATTTATGGTTTATAGTTTATGATTTATTGTTTAACGTTTATGGTATTCGATTTATGGTTTAACGTTTAAGATTTATGGTTTAACATTTATGATTTATAGTTTAACATTTATGGTTTATGGTTTATGATTTATAATTTAACGTTTATGATTTTTGGTTTATGTTTTAACGTTTATGATTTATGATTTAAGGTTTATAGTTTATGATTTAAGGTTTAAGATTTATGATTTAACATTTATGGTTTTTGATTTCTGGTTTATGGTTAATGGTTTGTGGTTTATTATCTATGGTTTATCGTTTATGATTTAACATTTGTGATTTATGGATTATGGTTTGGGGTTTAACCTTTATGGTTTATGATTTTATGGTTTTATATTTATGGTTTATGATTTATGGTTTAACGTTTGTGGTTTATGGTTTAACATTAATGGTTTTTGATTTAACTTTTATGGTTTATGGTTTAACATTTGTAATTTATGGTTTACGGTTCATGATTTATGATTTAACGTTTATGGTTTATGAATGGTTTAACGTTTATGGTTTATGATTTATGATTTATGGTTTAATGTTTATGGTTTAACGTTTATGGTTTATGATTTATGGTTTAATATTTATGATTTATAGTTTATGATTTAATGTTTATGGTTTATGATTTATGGTTTATGTTTTAACATTTATGATTTTATGGTTTTACATTTATGGTTTATGATTTATGGTTTTACATTTATGGTTTATGATTTATGATTTATGGTTTTATGGTTTATGATTTATGGTTTATGTTTTTTTGTTTTATGCTTTAACGTTTATGGTTTATGGTTTAACATTTATGGTTTATGGTTTAACATTTATGGTTTAACGTTTATGGTTTAACATTTATGGTTTATGGTTTAACATTTATGGTTAATTGAAGCGATCTGAACTTCCCCGATCTCCGAAGAGAAGAGAAAGAACGAATTACTTTGAGGACAAGCCATATCGGAACGCAAACAGAAGAACATTTCATTGTTAAATACAACAATTCCATTAGAATACAAGAATATACAGAGTACAAATAAATATTACACAGAAAATATCAGAGATTTAAATTACATTACATAGCAGCGGAAAAATAATACAATACACAATCGAAAGAGATATACAGATACAGAGCTTTCCGGATATCGTTCCAGTTGTAAACCAGGTTCCTGTGAATATAAATCGGCAAAACCAAAACTACTAGCTGCCCGTGTCAAAAATAAGGGTACCCAGAGTTTAGGTTAAAACAATAAACTCCAGGTTAGTCATGTGACTGGTGTGAGAACTAAAACAGTTATTAGTCTTTATTTTAAAGTTAGGTAAATCAAGGGACCACGCCTTATAACACGGAACGGGTTTCCTCCCAAGAACACTAGTGTAAAAAACAACGGCGCAATGCTAAATAAAGAACAATGAAACTATTATAAGACCCAGGCCCCATCACACAATGCAACTCAAGCCGGAGGATATGCTTTTTACCTTATAATAGCCAAAGAATGCTTGATACGCTAAATTTCATCTTTTATTTTTACTATAAGTGAAGAAACAATTTCAAACATTAGTATTAATCATAGACGGCATAAGTGCCCCATACCACTATGTCGCCATACTAGGCTCTACAATAAAAACAGCAAAGTCACGTATTTGGAAATTAGATTTCCATCTATGAACCGAGGCCAGGGATCGTCCTCTACCGATTCGAGACTCTCTAGCCCGAGCCTCAGGCAAGCGCGCAGACAAGCCTTGGATCGTCAGGGCCGGTCAACCATGTGGATTATTATGCCTGAACACTACGTTTCCCCGCCCTTTGGGGCATAAATGAACCAAATGACTCCATCGGCTCCACACAGTCACCGATATATCCAAGGCGCCTTGCAACAACAATAACCACACAGTTGAAAATAATATAAATGTCAGGGCTGATAGGTCACTAACACCACCCTAGCTAGAAGGAAATGCATGCCCTCCCTGATGTCCTCTCCCATTTCTGGTTCACAACCGGGGTGAGAGGCTCGCGAATCAACGCTTTGCTTTTCAACAAAAGCCTTGATCATTTTCCACTTAGGCATGCCACACAGGCAATTCACTCCATGCGATTGATATCCATTAATATATAACCCCTGAGCTCGTACGTCTACGAGAAGGGCATTAAGCAAGAGAATAAATTCTCCACCGCCAAACTGATATATATTTAGTAGAAATCAATCACACATAATAAAATCCAATTTCAGACACACGGTCCATTTACAAGTTCGTTCTGGGTCTGAACGAAACTGGAGGCACCTTGTACCTCGCATATCCATCGATCTCCAAGTACGTCTGGACGATCACCAACTGATTCCCTCCTTTTGGGTGTACAGCCCAATCAAGATCATCAGTAATCACCCAAACGATGTAAAGACCTCCGGTCTTCGACCACCATCTTCATCCTCGACACCACGTCGAATCAGTTATTCAGAATGGAATAACCTGGTCTTTCTGAATAACTCGCGTATATAATAAACAAGTGTTACACAAACACAACATACGCCTCATTCCAATTTAGAATATTCTTTTATTCAAATATTCTTATACTTTGGGAAAGGTTCTCATTAATTTTATCAAAGATAAATCCTTTAAATTTAGTCTTTAATCTTCTTTTAAATATCAATTCAAACTAGTCGGGATTAGCGAACCACACCAAAGTAATCATTTATTTTATTTCCCAATCCCAACCTATTCATCCCATGAAATAAAACTGGTAATACTTCATATCTAACACCATGGTGCTATCGGTAAATTCAACTACTATTTCACGTTCAAATCTAATTAAAGATTTAACTATCGCCTGGAGAAAAACTGGTGATACTCCATTCTCGATCATTTCAATCTAGTTAAAGATTCATTAAAACTCCACTTGGTTTTAATCTTCCTAATAATCACTATCAATGATTATTTAACTTGGGAAATCATATCCTGTCTTTAACTGGGTTAAAGAACCAATATCATTTAAAACACGGTTCACTGTAAACCCAAAATCGCATCCCATTCCAATTCAATTATTGAAACTTCTGGTTACTTTTAAAACCCTTTCAAATCCAATTTATTTATTTAAAAATAAATAAATTATTATTCTAGTTTAAAACTAGTTCATTTCGATAAAAATCTATTTTTATCTTTTCAAATTTGGAATTTTTCATCTCAATTCTTCACAAATCATTCTTATGATTTTACACAAATTATTACTATTTTTAATAATTTTATCAAGGCCCATACAGTTGAATTCCATGAACGGCCATCGAACTGCACTTACAATGACCTTTTCCAAATTTGATTTGGACATAATTCTAAATCCAACCGTTAGATTTCTAGTTTCTAATATTCGTTAGAAAGCCCTTTTCGATACGAATCCAACAGTTCCGATTTTAGGAGAATCGGACGGTCGGATCTCACGTAATATCCATTCGAAGCCAATGGTCGAAATTCACGAACTGCCTCGGCGCGTTCTATTAAGGCTATTTAATATATATAATGTGTATATATTATATATATTTCGTAGATTCCCTTTTAAAATGTATTTTATAAATCGTTTTAAATTCGTTTTCGAAATGATTTCAATTTCATATTCTATTTCGAAATAAAATTAAATATGCCACATCATCGATATACAAATGATAATATTTTCAAAACGTTATATTTTGAAATCACTTACTTTTCTATATTCATTATAAAAATGAATAAAATCGATAGAAATATCGTTCACGTCAAAATGGCGTCAATCTAATCAACACGGCTTTTATTCAACACATGAATGTTTATTCTATTCAACATATGAATATATTTATTCTATTCAACACATGAATATTTATTCTATTCAACACATGAATTTTTATTCAATTCAACACATGAATTTATTTTCTATTCAACACATAAATATATTTTTCTATTCAACACATGAATATATATTTCTATTCAACACATGAATTTATATTTCTTATTTTTCAAATTGGAATGAGGCCCAATCAATTACTATATAACGTTTATTATTTGGATTCCCTACAACACATGTATATAATAGCAACGATAAATCATCAACCATCATCCAGAGTGCACCACACAACTTCATAAGCATTAAATATAAATAATTAACGCTTACACAGTCTGTCAACCCATCGATTTACATACAACTAAACAATCGGGATTTGTGTACGCCAAATATCATCCCAATACCCGTGTGGGGTTTCACATCAACAAACACATATTTTTATTTGTGCTGTTGGGCGATGTGTAAAATTTATCGTCCCAATCAATATCAGTCAAATCGGTGTACATAAACAAATCGTTCGATTTGTAAATGAATATTTATTTTACTTCAACACATGAATATATATTTTATTTCAGCACATGAATATATATTTTATTTCGACACATTTAACTGTCAAATTTCACAACACAAACAATCTAACAAACAAGTCATCCATGGTCTGTGGACGATGGGTGTCGGGTGCTACCAAGAACCGTCTGCATCCTAGTATATATTTCAACTAGAAATCAAAATAAAAGTGAGGAGTTCTCACCGACTAGCTAAACCAATACACCGCGAGTCTTCATATGTAGGAAATCTTCGCCACTCGCCTTTTATCACTTTCGTTGCCCGCATCCACTACATATATAAAAATCACATTTTTATTATCTACTAAAAATTATATTTTTATAATCTCTTCTATATAAAAATCATATTTTTATAGTCTCTATTATATAAAAATTATATTTTTATAATCTCTATATTATATAAAAATTATATTTTTATAATCTCTATATTATATAAAATTATATTTTTGTTTCAAATCTACTTAGATAAAAATCACATTTTATTTATAATAAAAATCTCGTCTTTTCGATTTAAAAATCTTGTCTTTTCTATTTTAAAAATCTAATCTTTATACGTTATTCAAACCAATAAAAATCAGATCTTTACTCGCTTTCTACATCTAAAAATCTAATTTTTTTTCCTCTATATTTTCTACAGACAAAAACTGATTTTTAGCCAATGTTTTATTTAGATTAAAACTGATTACAACTGCTATTATATAAAAATGAAAACTAACTTGCAAAATAAATAAATAAAAATAGAAAAGCTCACTTTTTTTCTTTAGGGAGGGGTGGAGATGAGGCTACGTCGTCGGCGGGGTGTCAGCAGTGGTGGAATTCGTCGCGGGGAGGCTGGGTGGGCTGTGGCGTGGTTGAGATCGACGAAGGAGGGTTAGTGGTGCGACGGGGGTTGGCTGTGGCGGAGCGCGCGGCGATAAGGCCCTCTGGCACTGGAGGCGACGGGCTAGGGTGGAAAAGGGGGTTTCGAACTGGGTGGAGAGGAGAAGGGAGGAACGACGGAGAAGAAGGAGGAAGGATGGGGTGCAGACTTGGGGGGAGGGCGGGAGCGCGATCGCCTGTCGCCGGCGATTGAGGGAGAACGAAGCCCTTTGGGTTTTTTTTATATTTTATTTTCAATTTGGTCATTGACTGAGTAAGGGAGGGGTGAGATATATACATATATATATTATTTTAATTTTAATTTAATTCTCCAAAAAGTACCTTTTTAATTCGTACCCCAAGTCGAACCCAATGGCTGTCACCCCTAGCTAATTACCCTCATTCTGAACTCAATGGGATATGCTTTGTAAGCCAGTTCGAGTATTACGATCAGTTTTCATCAAAATCAAAATATAAATCAGTATATTCAATTTTATACGTACATTCCAATTTTTTGGGGCCACAAACCGATCCCAAAAATTCTAGAAAAATAAATCTAGTTATGTTTTGACGATATCGTCCCAACAAATCTAGTTTCGTCGAATTCTAAGGTCGTTTGCAAAGTGGCTATTTTCATGGGCTATATAAATTCTGTAGCGACCTTTCTGAAAATTCATTTAGCCATAACTTTTGATTCCCGCTATGAAATTTTGATTTTTCGGATTTGTTGGAAAGATACTCTCAAATAGATTCTAATATTTTTGGTTTCACCAAAATCCGGTTTATTTTGAATCATGTACATTCAGTTGAACTTTGAAATCGAATTTTCGAACTACCGTGCCATTTTCAATTCCTTTTATAATTAAAATAAAATATTTATATTCTAACGATGATCTGTATAAATATATACGTTCTAATTCCATTCAAAATAAATTTCTCGTCGTTAGTATTTAAAATAATTCATTTTAAATAATCAAAATTCGCAAAAATTGCCAAAATAAACATTTTAAATTAGCTCGTATTTCCGGGTTATTACAATCTCCCCAGCTTAAAACTTTTCGTCACCGAAAAGGAACGAAGCCGAAAGTTGTTTTACAAACCAACTCAACTTTCACTATTTTCATTACGGCTTAAGTTCTTCAACTTTTCAGTTTCTAAGAACTTTTCAAATTTTTCAAAAATTTGGCTAACACCCTAAATTTTCGAAAAATTTCGCCATAACCTCCCCTGCACCGGGAGCTTCGGGATATTTCAAATAGCCTCCCATAGCCCTCACCAATCCAAAAAGAAAAAAAACAGCCAAGCGGCTAGCCAGTCGACTCATAAAATCATCCAAACCCAATAAATTTATAAACATGTACCTATTTATTGGGCAAACAATTTTATTCCTCTGCTTTAGCCTCCTTGCTATGACCTGTTCAATGTAAGTACATGTATATGCATGCAAATGCGAATAATTTTTAGTACAATTCACTATTTGGTTCAATTTGGCTAAAGGTTCAACATTTTAATTAATCAAACAACACGACCAGCGATCAATTAGTGAATTAACATTTCAAACTCATAATTTTGATATATAGTCAAAAATCACATTTTTGATGCCAAATCACAACAATAAGCCCTATCTAGCTTTGGTTCTCACACCAGTTAATTGAAATCATATAGAAATCCCACTTTCAAAACACGAAAATAAATTCTGATGATGCTCGAGCGATCATCAGAATAATCTTCGAGCGACTAGAGTGTGATTCTATATCTATCCAGTATATTAAAATTTCGAATACACATTTGCAAGGCATATATGCAAAATCTTTATATACTGGATTGTCCAAATTCAATACAAATAAATATTCAAATATGAATAATTGAATTAAATTTCAAAACAAAACTTGTTTTCATTTTAAAAATATACTCTTCACACTCGTTCTAGGATACTACTGATCCCATCTGTAACGAGTCATTCTTATTGGATATCACTAATCCAATCCTTGATGAATTCTTTTGTTTGGTTATAACATGTCTTGTCCTCGAGCTTTGTAAAACAAAGCTCCGATACCAAATGAAGAGATCTGAACTTCCCCGATCTCCGAAGAGAGGAGAAAAAACGAATTACTTTGAGGACAAGCCACATCGGAATGCAAACAGAAGAACATTTCATTGTTAATTACAATAATTCCATCAGAATACAAGAATATACAGAGTACGAATAAATATTACACAGAAAATATCAGAGATTTAAATTACAATACAAAGCAGCGGAAAAATAATACAATACACAGATGAAAGAGATTTACGGATACAGAGCTTTCCGGATATCGTTCCAGATGTAAACCAGGTTCCTGTGAATAAAAATCTGCAAAACCAAAACAACTAGCTTCCTGTGTCGAAAATAAGGGCACCCAGAGTTTAGGTTAAAACAATAAACTCTAGGTCAGTCATGTAATTGGTGTGAGAACTAAAACAGTTATTAATCTTTATTTTAAAGTTAGGTAAATCAAGGGACCACGCCGTATAACACGGAACGGGTTTCCTCCCAAGAACACCAGTGCATAAAACAACAGCGCAATGCTAAATAAAGAACAATGAAGCTATTATAAGACCGAGGTTCCATCACACAATGCAGCACAAGCCGGAGGATAGGGTTTTTACCTTATAATAGCCAAAGATTGCTTGATATGCTAAATTTCATCTTTTATTATTACTATAAGTGAAGAAACAATTTCAATCATAAGTATTAATCATAGACGGCATAAGTGCTCCATACCACTATGTCGCCATACTAGGCTCTACAATCAAAACCGCAAAGTCACGTATTTGGAAATTGGATTTCCATCTATGAACCGAGACCAGGGATCGTCCTCTACGATTCGAGACTCTCTAGCCCGAGCCTCAGGAAAGCGCGCAGACAGGCCTTGGATCGTCAGGGTCAGTCCACCGATGTAGATTATTATGCCTGAACGCTACGTTTCCCCGCCCTTTGGGGCGTAAATGAGCAAATGACTCCATCGGCTCCACATGGTCACCAATATATCCGAGGCGCCTCGCAACAGCAACAACCACACAGGTGAAAATAATATAAATGTCAGGGCTGGTAGGTCACTGACACCACCATAGCTAGAAGGAAACGCATGCCCCCCTGATGTCCTCTCCCGTTTCTGGTTCACAACTGGGGTGTGAGGCTCGCGAATCAACGCTACACAAAGCTATGCCACACGGGCCGTGCTTTGATCATCAACCACAAGATTTGCTTTTCAACAAAATCCTTGATCATTTGCCACTTAGGCATGCCACACAGGCAATTCACTCCATGCGATTGATATCCATCAATATATAACCCCTGAGCACATACATCTCAGAGAAGGGCGTTAAGCAAGAGAATAAATTCTCCACCGCCAAACGGATATATATTTAATAGAAATCAATCGCACAGAATAGAATCCAATGTCAGACACACTGTCCATTTACAAGTTCGTTCTGGGTCTGAACGAAATCGGAGACACCTCGTACCTCACATATCCATCGATCTCCAAGTACGTGTAAAAACCCGTAACTTCCCCGGTGAGGAAAGCGCGGATAGTTCGAGAACAAGCCACAAAAGAATGCAGACGGAAGAACATTTCATTGTATATTACAACAATGCATCAGATTACAAGAATATACAGAGTATAAATGAATATTACACAGAAATATCAGAGATTTAAATTACATTTAAATACATAGCAGCGGAAAATAATACAATACACAACTAGAAGAGATATACGGATACAAAGCTTTCCGGATATCATTCCAGCTGTAAACCAGGATCCTGTGAATATAAATCTGCAAAACCAAAACTACTAGCTGCCCGTGTCAAAATAAGGGCACCCAGAGTTTAGGTTAAAACAATAAACTCCAGGTCAGTCATGGAACTGGTGTGAGAACTAAAGCAGTTATTAATCTTTATTTTTAAAGTTAGGTAAATCAAGGGACCACGCCGTATAACACGGAACGGGTTTCCTCCCAAGAATACCAGTGCATAAAACAAACAGCGCAATGCTAAATAAAGAAAAATGAAGCTGTTATAAGACCCAGGTCATATCACACAATGCAACGCAAGCCGGGGGATAGGGTTTTCCCTTATAACAGCCAAAGAATGTCTGATACGTTTAAAATAAATCATTTGATACTATTATAAGTGCATAGTGTATAAAACAACTTCAAATCATAAGTATCAATCATAGGCGGCATGGGTACCATATATCATGTCGCCATACTAGGTTATACAATCAAAATCGCAAAGTCACGTATTTGGAAATTGGGTTCCCATCTATGAACAGAGGCAAAAGATAGTCCTCAACCGATTCGAGACGCTCTAGCCCGTGTCTCAGGCAAGTACTCAGTCAAGCCTTTGGATCGTCAGGGCTGGTCCACCGATGTGGATTAAAATACCTGAACACTGCGTTTCCCCGCCCTTTGGGGCGTAAATGAGCCAACGAATGGCTCCATCGGACCTGGATCGTCCGATCTAACCGAGGCGCTTCGCAACAGCAACAACCACACAGGTGAGAAGTATATAAATGTCAGGGTTGGTAGGTCACTAACACCACCCTAGCTAGAAGGAAACGCATGCCCTCCCTGATGTCCTCTCCCGTTTTTGGTTCATAACGGGGGTGCGAGGCTCGCGAATTCACGTTACACAAAGCTGTGCCACACAGGCTGTGCTTTGATCATCAACCACAAGACTTTTCTTTTCAACAGAAGCCTTGATCATTTGCATCTTAGCATGCCACACAGGCAAACCACTCTATGCAACCGATATCAGTCACACAGAATGAAATCCAATGTCAGACACACAGTCCATTTACAAGTCCGTTCTAGGTCTGAACGAAACCGGGGGCACTTTCATCGCATATCCATCGATCTCCAAGCACATCTGGACGACCACCGATTGATTCCCTCATCTTGGATGTACAGCCTAATCAAGATCATCAGTAATCACCCAAACGATGTGAAGACTTCCGGTCTTCAACCACCGTCTTAATCTTCGATTTATCGTCGTATCAGTTATTCAGAATGGGTCTTTCCGAATAACTCGCGTATATTTTAAATAAGTGTTACACAAACACAACATACGCCTCATTCCAATTCATCAGTCACTAACCGTAAATTAATCAAGAGAATAATTTCCCAAATATTAACCCCGAAGGCCGAAACCAACATCAGATCAATATCCAGAAAACCATTCTGTTTGGCTAATCGACAGTTAGTTTCTAAATTTCACTTTCATAGGGAAATGTTCCCATTAATTTTATCCAAGGTAAATTCCTTGAATTTATTCTTTAATCATCTTTTGAATTTCGATTTAACTAATCGGGATTAACGAACCTTACCGAAGTAATCCTTTGTTTTAATTTCCCAATCCCAACCTATTCCTCCCATGAAGTAAAACAGGCTATACTTCATATCTAACACCACGGTGTTATCGGTAAATACAATTACCATTTCACGTTCAAATCTAATTAAAGATTTAACTAGCGCCTGGAGCAAAACTGGTGATACTCCATTTCGATTATTTCAATATAATTAAAGATTTATCAAAACTCCACTTAGTTTTAATCTTTGACTGGGTTAAAGAATCAGTGTCATTTAAAACACGGTTCACGGTAAACTCAAAATCACCTTCATTAATTATCGGGTTAAAGAACAAGTGTTATTTAAAACACTGTTCACGATAAACCCAAAAATCAATATCAATTCAATTCCAATTAAATATTATTTAATTGGTACACTTCATTAAATATAAATAAAAAGATTTAATCTTTTCTCAACTGGGTTCAAGAATAGTGTTAGTCAAGACACCATTCACGACAAACCCAAATCACATTTGATACTAAATACAAGGCTCTGAATAGAAAATATACCGGCTTATATTCAAAATCAAATTCCACGACAAACAAATATCGTATTGGAAATAATGATATAAATATATCTTTCAAATTCCCATCACAATACCCGTATCATCACGAAATCCAACATCAAAATATTCCAAGGATAATTTCGATTCAAATCCATTCCAATATAATTATTGGAAATTCTGGTTATTTTCAAAATCATTTCAAATCCAATTTATTTATTTTAAAAATAAATAGAATTATAATTCTAGTTCAAAACTAGTTCAATTCGATAAAAATCTATCTTTATCTTTTCAAATATGGAGTTTTTCATCCCAAATCTTCACAAACCATTTCTTATGATTTTACACAAATTATTACTATTTTTAATAATTTTATCAAGGCCTGTACAGTCGATTTCCATCAACGGCCATCGAACTGCACTCACAACGACCTTTTTAAAATTTGATTTGGACATAATTCCAAATCCAACCGTCAGATTTCTAATTTCTAATATTCGTTAGAAATCTCTTTTCGATACGAACCCAACGGTTCTGGGTTTAGGAGAATCCGACGGTCGGATCTCCCGCAATATCCGTTCGAAGTCAATGGTCGAAATTCGCGAACTGCCGCGTCGCGGCGCGTTCTGTTCAGGCCATTATATTATATATATAATATATATTTCATCGATTTCTATTTAAAACAAAATTTATAAATCGTTTTAAATTCGTTTTCAAAACGGTTTCAACTTCATATTCAATTTCAAATCAAAATTGAATATTCCAATATAAATTCGGTTTAAATTCATTTCAAATCGATTTTAATTCAAATTGATTTTTAATTCAATTTCAGTTCGTTTTTCAATTCAATTTGAATTTCAAATTAGCTCAATTTCAATTCAATTTCAATTCAAATTCATTTCTGTTCAATTTCAATTCGAATTCATTTCTAAACGATTTCAATTCTATTTCACTTCTATTCGAATTCATTTCTATTCGAGTTTCAAATCATTTCAGTGTATTTCGAATTTCAAATCAGTTCAGTTTAATTCGAATTTCAATTCACTTTAAATACAATTCGAATTTCCATTCATTTCAGTATAGTTCGAATTTCAAATCTATTCAATATTCATTGAAGAATGAATAAAATCGATATAAATGTCGTTCACGTCGAAATGGCGTCAATCTAACCAACACGGCTTCATATGTTTCTATTTTCAAATATTCTATTTCAAATATTTCTATTTCAATATTTCAAATATTTTTATTTCAAATATTTCTATTTCGAAACTGGAATGAGGCCCAATCAATTACCATATAATGTTAATTATATGGATTTTCTACACACATGTATATATCAACAACGATGAATAATCAACCATCATCCAAAGTGCATTCTACACTGTATAAGCATCAAATATAAATATTCAACGCTTATAACAGCCCGTCAATCAATCAATCGACATACAACTAAACAATCGGGATTAGTGTACGTCAAATATCATCCCAATACCCGTGTGGGGTTTCAAGCAATCAAACACAGATTTTTATTTGTGCAGTTGGGCGATGTGTAAAATTTATCGTCCCAATCAACGTCCTTCAAATAGGTGTACATAAACAAACCGTTCGGTTTGTAAATGAATATTTATTTATTCATATTCACGTTGAAAATTATATTTTTAACGATCAAACTATTTTATTCAACCTATGGATATTCTATTCGATTCATTTATTAAATAAAATGTTATCTTTATTTTTCTAACTTATTTTTAGAAAATTTCGGCAGCATAATGGCACGATACTAGAAACGGGACAAGGCCTAGCCTTATCCCCGGTCTAGTGAAGGCCCACGCCATTCACACATCAATCAAATCAATTTCATTTCACCAAACAATTCAATTCAAACCAAATAATCTAACCAACTACACAACCAAACAATTAAACAAACAAGCCATCCATGGTCTGTGGAAGACGGGTGTCGGGTGCTGCTAAGCACCGTCTGCATCCTAGTATATATATAACTAGAAAAAGAAATTGAAGAGTGAGAAGTTCTCACCGATAGCTATCCAATACCACGACTCTTCATTGATAGAAATCTTCATCGTTCTCGCCTTTTTATCACCTTCGTTGCCCGTATTCTCTACATATGCAAAAATCGAATTTTTTTACTTCGCTATTCAATATATAAAAATCGAATTTTTACTTCGCTATTCAATATATAAAAATCGAATTTTTACTTCGCTACTCAATATATAAAAATCGAATTTTTACTTCACTATTCAATATATAAAAATCGAATTTTTACTTCGCTATTCAATATATAAAAATCGATTTTTTACTTCGCTATTCAATATATAAAAATCCTATTTTTACTTTGCTATTCAATATATAAAAATCCTATTTTTACTTTGCTATTCAATATATAAAAATTCTATTTTTACTTTGTTATTCAATATATAAAATCCCCGCCTTTTCAAAAATAAATCTTTCACCTTTTCTAAAATAAAGATTTATTTTCATTTCATCATTATAAAAATCACCTCTTTATTTCAACATATATATCATAAAAATCAGATTTTTATTTTGCTACATATACAAAGATGGTATTTTTATATTCTATATCTCATAAAGATTATATTTTTATAGTTCCTACTATGTAAAGATCATATTTTTATCTTTCTGCAATATAAAAGATTATATTTTTACTACTTTAAAAATATAATAATCATATTTTTAATACTTTAAAAATATAAAAAACATATTTTTAACTCTCCGATCGAATAAAAATTCTATTTCTAATTTTCCTATCGCATAAATTCAGTTTTAAAATCAAATAAAATGGTAACTGAAAATAGAAAATTAAAATAAAGACTTACATTGAAATAGAAGGGGGAAGAGCAGCGTTCACTGTCGGAGATGGGGGGGGGGGGTTTCGCTGTGGTCGAGGCAGAGGGTTTCTGGGAGGGGAAAAGGGGGTCGGCGCGAGGCAGAAAAGGGGGGGACTTCGGAGGTGGCGCGTCGATCGATTGGGGGGAGGGGTATCGCGTCGCGGTCTGGCGCAAGGGGGGGGGGGGGGTTCGCGGCGCCTCTGGCGCCTAGGGGGTGGGGGTTCGATCTGACGAGGAGGGGGGGTCTCTTCGAGGTGGCGGCGGTTTAAGGGGAGGGGCGATGCTCCTCTCCGCTTTCTTTCTTTTTTCTGAAAAATGATTTTGAACGAGGGAGGGGGCAGAGAAAGATAAAGGAGAGGGGAGAGAAAGTTTATTTTTATTATTTAATTATTTTATTTATCACTAAAAAGCAACTTTTATTTTCGACCTCTAAACGAGGCCCACCGCCTGTCGTCCGTAGCGTTTCACCCTCATTCCGAACACAATGGGATATGTACCATAGGCTGATTCGATCATTTTGATCAGTTTCCATTGAATTTACATTTAAATCACTATATTGAATTTTAAACGTACATTTCAAATTACCGGGGTCACATACTAACTCTATAAATCCCATAAAAATATTCTCTAGCTTCGTATTGACGATACGGTCCTAACAAAACTAGTTTCGTCGAATTCTGAGACCGTTGGAAAAATGGCCATTTTCCAGTCGATTAAAATTAACTGAAACTGGTCAAACGTGTTTTCCTTTGCCACACTCACATATCGATTCGAAAAATTATGAAATTTGGAATCTAGCAATAATTTGACATCACGGACCCAACAAAAGTGGTTTCGTCGAAATCCGAGGTCGTTTGCAAAATTCCCATTTTTAAGGGCCTGAATTCCATAGCGACTATTCAGAATTTTCAACTGGACATATCTTTTGATTCCCGCTATAAAATTTCGATTTCTCGGATTCGTTGGAAAGATATTCTCAATTAGATCCTATTATTTTTGGTTTCACCAAAATCCGGATTGTTTTGCACCCGGTACATTCAATTGAAGTTTGAAATCGAATTATCGAACTATCACGCCACTTTCAATTCTATTTATAACTATATATAAATATTTATATTCTAACGACGACGTATATAATATATACGTTTGAATTATATTCAAAGTAAATTCCTCGTCGATATTATTTAAAATAATTCATTTTAAATGTTCAAAATTCGCCGAAGTTGCCAAAACAAAAATTTTAAACTGGCTCGCATTTCCGGGTTGTTACAATCTCCCCTACTTAAAACTTTTCGTCCTCGAAAAGGAACAAAGTCGAAAGTGGTTTGATTAATCAGCTCTACGTTCGATCAGGCTTCCATTCTCCAATTTTTCAGTTTCTGAGAATTTTCTAATTCTTCAAAAATTTGGCTAATACCCTAAATTTTCGAAAAATTTCGCCATTACCTCCCTTGCACCGGGAGCCACGGGAAAATCCCGAAATTGCCATATAGGCCTTCTGATCTCAAAAAGAAAAAGAAAAAGCTAATCGGCTCATAAAATCATCATCACCCAAACAAAACAGTAAATTATAGTAAATATGTACCTATTTGTCGGGCAAACAAATTTTATTCTCTACTCTAGCCTCCTTGCTATGACCTGTTCAATGTAAGTACATGTATATGCAAGCAAATGCAACCAATTTTCAATACAGTTCAATATTTGATTCAATTAGGCTAAATGGTTCAAAGTTATCAAACAAATAAACAATCAACACAAACATCAATCAATTAGTGGATTAACGTTTCAAATTCATAAATTTGATACATATACAAAAAATCATGTTTTTGATGCCAATTCACAACAAATAAATGTATCTATATAAGTTTTGGTTCTCACACCAGTCTAATGGAAATATATAGATATCATACCTTCGAAACACGAAAATAATTACTGATGATGACGCGCCAATCATCAGAATCAGGCCCGTGCGACTAGAGTGTGATTCTATATCTATCCAATATATTAAAACTTTGAATATACGTTTGCAAGGCGTATATGCAAATTCTTTATATACTGAATTGTCCAAAATCAATATAAATAAATAATCAAATACAAATAGTTGATTTAAATTTTCAAAACAAAAATTGTTTTCATCTTAAAAAAAATACTCTTCACACTCGTTCTAGGATACTACTGATCCTATCTCTAACGAGTCATTCCCATTGGATTTCACTAATCCAATATCTGATGAATTCTTTCGTATGGTTCTAATGTGCCTTGTTCTCTGAGCTTTGTAAACCAAAGCTCTGATACCAAATGTAAAAACCCGTAAATTCCCCGGTGAGGAAAGCGCGGATAGTTCGAGAACAAGCCACAAAAGAACGCAGACGGAAGAACATTTCATTGTATATTACAACAATGCATCAGATTATAAGAATATATAGAGTATAAATGAATATTTCACAGAAATATCAGAGATTTAAATTACATTTAAATACATAGCAGCGGAAAATAATACAATACACAACTAGAAGAGATATACGGATACAAAGCTTTCCAGATATCATTCCAGCTGTAAACCAGGATCCTGTGAATATAAATCTGCAAAACCAAAACTACTAGCTGCCCGTGTCAAAATAAGGGCACCCAGAGTTTAGGTTAAAACAATAAACTCCAGGTCAGTCATGGGACTGGTGTGAGAACTAAAACAGTTATTAATCTTTATTTTTAAAGTTAGGTAAATCAAGAGACCACACCATATAACACGGAACGGGTTTCCTCCCCAGAATACCAGTGCATAAAACAAACAGCGCAATGCTAAATAAAGAAAAATGAAGCTGTTATAAGACCCAGGTCCTATCACACAATGCAACGCAAGCCGGGGGATAGTTCTAGATATCATTCCAGCTGTAAACCAAGATCCTGTGAATATAAATCTGCAAAACCAAAACTACTAGCTGCCCGTGTCAAAATAAGGGCACCCAGAGTTTAGGTTAAAACAATAAACTCCAGGTCAGTCATGGGACTGGTGTGAGAAGTAAAACAGTTATTAATCTTTATTTTTAAAGTTAGGTAAATAAAGGGACCACACCGTATAACACGGAACGGGTTTCCTCCCCAGAATACCAGTGCATAAAACAAACAGCGCAATGCTAAATAAAGGAAAATGAAGCTGTTATAAGACCCAGGTCCTATCACACAATGCAACGCAAGCCGGGGGATAGGGTTTTCCCTTATAACAGCCAAAGAATGTTTGATACGTTTAAAACAAATCATTTGATACCATTATAAGTGCATAGTGTATAAAACAACTTCAATTCATAAGTATCAATCATAGGCGGCATGGGTACCATATATCATGTCGCCATACTAGGTTATACAATCAAAGTCGCAAAGTCACGTATTAGGAAATTGGGTTCCCATCTATGAACCAAGGCAAAAGATAGTCCTCAACCGATTCGAGACGCTCTAGCCCGTGTCTCAGGCAAGTACTCAGTCAAGCCTTTGGATCGTCAGGGCCGGTCCACCGATGTGGATTAAAATTCCTGGACACTGCGTTTCCCCGCCCTTTGGGGCGTAAATGAGCCAATGAATGGCTCCATCGGACCCTGATCGTCCGATCTAACCGAGGCGCCTCGCAATAGCAACAACCACACAGGTGAGTAGTATATAAATGTCAGGGCTGGTAGCTCACTGACACCACCCTAGCTAGAAGGAAACGCATGCCCTCCCTGATGTCCTCTCCCGTTTTTGGTTCACAACCGGGGTGCGAGGCTCGCGAATTCACGTTACACAAAGCTGTGCCACACAGGCTGTGCTCTGATCATCAACCACAAGACTTTGCTTTTCAACAGAAGCCTTGATCATTTGCATCTTAGCATGCCACATAGGCAAACCACTCTATGCAACCGATATCAGTCACACAGAATGAAATCCAATGTCAGACACACAGTCCATTTACAAGTCCGTTCTGGGTCTGAACGAAACCGGAGGCACTTTCATCGCATATCCATCGATCTCCAAGCACATCTGGACGACCACCGATTGTTTCCCTCATCTTGGGTGTACAGCCCAATCAAGATCATCAGTAATCACCCAAACGATGTGAAGACTTCCGGTCTTCAACCACCGTCTTAATCTTTGACTTATCGTCGTATCAGTTATTCAGAATGGGTCTTTCTGAATAACTTGCGCATATTTTAAATAAGTGTTGCACAAACACAACATACGCCTCATTCCAATTCATCAGTCACTAACCGTAAATTAATCAAGAGAATAATTTCCCAAATATTAACCCCGAAGGCCGAAACCAACATCAGATCAATATCCAGAAAACCATTCTGTTTGGCTAACCGACAGTTAGTTTCTAAATTTCACTTTCATAGGGAAATGTTCCCATTAATTTTATCCAAGGTAAATTCCTTGAATTTATTATTTAATCATCTTTTGAATTTCGATTTAACTAATCGGGATTAACGAACCTTACCGAAGTAATCCTTTGTTTTAATTTCCCAATCCCAACCTATTCCTCCCATGAAGTAAAACAGGCTATACTTCATATCTAACACCACGGTGTTATCGGTAAATTCAATTACCATTTCACGTTCAAATCTAATTAAAGATTTAACTAGCGCCTGGAGCAAAACCGGTGATACTCCATTTCGATTATTTCAATATAATTAAAGATTTATTAAAACTCCACTTAGTTTTAATCTTTGACTGGGTTAAAGAATCAGTGTCATTTAAAACACGGTTCATGGTAAACCCAAAATCACCTTCATTAATTATCGGGTTAAAGAACAAGTGTTATTTAAAACACTGTTCACGATAAACCCAAAAATCAATATCAATTCAATTCCAATTAAATATTATTTAATTGGTACACTTCATTAAATATAAATAAAAAGATTTAATCTTTTTTCAACTGGGTTCAAGAATAGTGTTAGTCAAGACACCATTCACGACAAACCCAAATCACATTTGATACTAAATACAAGGCTCTGAATAGAAAATATACCGGCTTATATTCAATATCAAATTCCACGACAAACAAATATCGTATTGGAAATAACGATATAAATATATCTTTCAAATTCCCATCACAATACCCGTATCATCACGAAATCCAACATCAAAATATTCCAAGGATAATTTCGATTCAAATCCATTCCAATATAATTATTGGAAATTCTGGTTATTTTCAAAATCATTTCAAATCCAATTTATTTATTTCAAAAATAAATAGAATTATAATTCTAGTTCAAAACTAGTTCAATTCGATAAAAATCTATCTTTATCTTTTCAAATATGGAGTTTTTCATCCCAAATCTTCACAAACCATTTCTTATGATTTTACACAAATTATTACTATTTTTAATAATTTTATCAAGGCCTATACAGTCGATTTCCATCAACGGCCATCGAACTGCACTTACAACGACCTTTTTCAAATTTGATTTGGACATAATTCCAAATCCAACCGTTAGATTTCTAATTTCTAATATTCATTAGAAATCTCTTTTCGATACGAACCCAACGATTCTGGTTTTAGGAGAATCCGACGGTCGGATCTCCCGCAATATCCGTTCGAAGTCAATGGTCGAAATTCGCAAACTGCCGTGGCGCGGCGCGTTCTATTCAGGCCATTATATTATATATATAATATATATAATATATATTTCATCGATTTCTATTCAAAACAAAATTTATAAATCGTTTTAAATTCGTTTTCAAAACAATTTCAACTTCATATTCAATTACAAATCAAAATTGAATATTCCAATATAAATTCGTTTTAAATTCATTTCAAATCGATTTCAATTCTAATTGATTTTTAATTCAATTCCAGTTCGTTTTTCAATTCAATTTGAATTTCAAATCAGCTCAATTTCAATTCAATTTCAATTCAAATTCATTTCTGTTCAATTTCAATTCGAATTCATTTCTAAACGATTTCAATTCTATTTCACTTCTATTCGAATTCATTTCTATTCGAGTTTCAAATCATTTCAGTGTATTTCGAATTTCAAATCAATTCAGTTTAATTCGAATTTCAATTCACTTTAAATATAATTCTAATTTCCATTCATTTCAGTATAGTTCGAATTTCAAATCTATTCAATATTCATTGAAGAATGAATAAAATCGATATAAATGTCGTTCACGTCGAAATGGCGTCAATCTAACCAACACGGCTTCATATGTTTCTATTTTCAAATATTCTATTTCAAATATTTCTATTTCAATATTTCAAATATTTTTATTTCAAATATTTCTATTTCGAAACTAGAATGAGGCCCAATCAATTACCATATAATGTTAATTATATGGATTTTCTACACACATGTATATATCAACAACGATGAATAATCAACCATCATCCAAAGTGCATTCTACACTGTATAAGCATCAAATATAAATATTCAACGCTTATAACAGCCTGTCAATCAATCAATCGACATACAACTAAACAATCGGGATTAGTGTACGTCAAATATCATCCCAATACCCGTGTGGGGTTTCAAGCAATCAAACACAGATTTTTATTTGTGCATTTGGGCGATGTGTAAAATTTATCGTCCCAATCAACGTCCTTCAAATAGGTGTACATAAACAAACCGTCCGGTTTGTAAATGAATATTTATTTATTCATATTCACGTTGAAAATTATATTTTTAACGATCAAACTATTTTATTCAACCTATGGATATTCTATTTGGTTCATTTATTAAATAAAATGTTATCTTTATTTTTCTAACTTATTTTTAGAAAATTTCGGCGGCATAACGGCACGATACTAGAAACGGGACAAGGCCTAGCCTTATCCCCGGTCTAGTGAAGGCCCACGCCATTCACACATCAATCAAATCAATTTCATTTCACCAAACAATTCAATTCAAACCAAATAATCTAACCAACTACACAACCAAACAATTAAACAAACAAGCCATCCATGGTCTGTGGATGACGGGTGTCGGGTGCTGCTAAGCACCGTCTGCATCCTAGTATATATATAACTAGAAAAAGAAATTGAAGAGTGAGAAGTTCTCACCGATAGCTATCCAATACCACGACTCTTCATTGATAGAAATCTTCATCATTCTCGCCTTTTTATCACCTTCGTTGCCCGTATTCTCTACATATGGAAAAATCGAATTTTTTTACTTCGCTATTCAATATATAAAAATCGAATTTTTACTTCGCTATTCAATATATAAAAATCGAATTTTTACTTCGCTACTCAATATATAAAAATCAAATTTTTACTTCACTATTCAATATATAAAAATCGAATTTTTACTTCGCTATTCAATATATAAAAATCGAATTTTTACTTCGCTATTCAATATATAAAAATCCTATTTTTACTTTGCTATTCAATATATAAAAATCCTATTTTTACTTTGTTATTCAATATATAAAAATCCTATTTTTACTTTGTTATTCAATATATAAAATCCCCGCCTTTTCAAAAATAAATCTTTCACCTTTTCTAAAATAAAGATTTATTTTCATTTCATCACTATAAAAATCACCTCTTTATTTCAACATATATATCATAAAAATCAGATTTTTATTTCGCTACATATACATAGATGGTATTTTTATATTCTATATCTCATAAAGATTATATTTTTATAGTTCCTACTATGTATAGATCATATTTTTATCTTTCTACAATATAAAAGATTATATTTTTACTACTTTAAAAATATAATAATCATATTTTTAATACTTTAAAAATATAAAAATCATATTTTTAACTCTCCGATCGAATAAAAATTCTATTTCTAATTTTTCTATCGAATAAATTCAGTTTTAAAATCAAATAAAATGGTAACTGAAAATAGAAAAATAAAATAAAGACCTACATAGAAATAGAAGGGGAAGAGCAGCGTTCACTGTCGGAGAGGGGGGGTTTCGCTGTGGTCGAGGCAGAGGGTTTCGGGGGGGGGGGGGGAGGAGGGGTCGGCGCGAGGCAGAAAAGAGGGGGACTTCAGAGGTGGCGCGTCGATCGATTGGGGGGGTATCGCGTCGCGGTCTGGCGCAAGGGTGGGTTTTCGCGGTGCCTCTGGCGCTTGGGGGGGGGGGGGGGTTCGATCTGACGAGGGGGGGTCTCTTCGAGGTGGCGGCGGTTTAAGGGGAGGGGCGATGCTCCTCTACGCTTTCTTTCTTTTTTTTTCTTCTGAAAAATGATTTTGAACGGGGGGGGGGGGGGGGGGGCAGAGAAAGATAAAGGAGAGGGGAGAGAAAGTTTATTTTTATTATTTAATTATTTTATTTATCACTAAAAAGCAACTTTTATTTTCGACCTCTAAACGAGGCCCACCGCCTATCATCCATAGCGTTTCACCCCCATTCCGAACACAATGGGATATTTACCATAGGCTGATTCGATCGTTTTGATCAGTTTCCGTTGAATTTACATTTAAATCACTATATTGAATTCTAAACGTACATTTCAAATTACCAGGGTCTCATACTAACTCTATAAATCCCATAAAAATATTCTCTAGCTTCGTATTGACGATACGGTCCTAACAAAACTAGTTTCGTCGAATTCTGAGACCACTGGAAAAATGGCCATTTTCCAGTCGATTAAAATTAACTAAAACTGGTCAAACGCGTTTTCCTTTGCCACACTCACATATCGATTCGAAAAATTATGAAATTTGGAATCTAGCAATAATTTGACATCACGGACCCAACAAAAGTGGTTTCGTCGAAATCCGAGGTCGTTTGCAAAATTCCCATTTTTAAGGGCCTGAATTCCATAGCGACTATTCAGAATTTTCAACTGGACATATCTTTTGATTCCCGCTATGAAATTTTGATTTCTCGGATTCGTTGGAAAGATGTTCTCAATTAGATCCTATTATTTTTGGTTTCACCAAAATCCGGATTGTTTTGCACCCGGTACATTCAATTGAAGTTTGAAATCGAATTATCGAACTATCGCGCCACTTTCAATTCTATTTATAACTATATATAAATATTTATATTCTAACGACGACCTATATAATATATACGTTCGAATTATATTCAAAGTAAATTTCTCGTTGATATTATTTAAAATAATTCATTTTAAATGTTCAAAATTCGCCGAAGTTGCCAAAACAAAAATTTTAAACTGGCTCGCATTTCCGGGTTGTTACAGTACGTCTGGACGATCACCAACTGACTACTCTTGGGTGTACAGCCCAATCAAGATCATCAGTAATCACCCAAAAAACCTCCGGTCTTCGACCACCGTCTTCATCCTCGACACCACGTCGAATCAGTTATTCAGAATGGAATAACCCGGTATTTCTGAATAACTTGCGTATATAATAAATAAGTGTTACACAAACACAACATACGCCTCATTCCAATTTAGAATATTCTTTTATTCAAATATTCTTATACTTTGGGAAAGGTTCACATTAATTTTATCAAAGATAAATCATTTAAATTTATTCTTTAATCTTCTTTCGAATATCAATTCAAACTAGTCGGGATTAGCGAACCACACCGAAGTAATCGTTAATTTTATTTCCCAATCCCAACCTATTCGTCCCACGAAGTAAAACTGGTAATACTTCAAATATAACACCACGGTGTTATCGGTAAATTCCATTACCATTTCACGTTCTAATCTAATTAAAGATTTAACTATCTCCTGGAGCAAAACTGGTGATACTCCATTCTCGATCATTTCAATATAATTAAAGATTCATTAAAACTCCAATTGGTTTTAATCTTCCCAATAATCACTATCAATGATGATTTATCTTGGGAAATCATATCCTATCTTTAACTGGGATAAAGAACCAATGTCATTTAAAACACGGTTCACTACAAACCCAAAATCACATCCCATTCCAATTCAATTATTGAAACTTCTGTTTACTTTAAAAACCCTTTCAAATCCAATTTAATTATTTAAAAATAAATAAATTATTATTCCAGTTCAAAACTAGTTTATTTCGATAAAAATCTATTTTTATCTTTTCAAATTTGAAATTTTTCATCTCAATTCTTCACAAATCATTCTTTTGATTTTACTCAAATTATTACTATTTTTAATAATTTTATCAAGGCCCGTACAGTCGAATTCCATCAACGGCCATCGAACTGCACTTACACCGACCTTTTCCAAATTTGATTTGGACATAATTCCAAATCCAACCGTTAGATTTCTAATTTCTGATATTCCTTAGAAAGCTCTTTTCGATACAAACCCAACGGTTCCGGTTTTAGGAGAATCCGACGGTCGGATCTCCCGTAATATCCATTCGAAGCCAATGGTTGAAATTCGCGAATTGCAGCGGCGCGGCGCGTTCTATTCAGGCCATTTAATATATATCATATATATTTCGTCGATTCGCTTTTAAAACATATTCTATAAATCGTTTTAAATTCATTTTCGAAACGATTTCAACTTCATATTCAATTTCGAATCAAAATTGAATATGCCACATCATCGATATACAAATGATAATATTTTGAAATCACTTTCTTTTCTATATTCATTATAAAAATGAATAAAATCGATAGAAATATCGTTCACGTCAAAATGGCGTCAATCTAATCAACACGGCTTTTATTCAACACATGAATGTTTATTTTATTCAACACATGAATATATTTATTCTATTCAACACATGAATATTTATTCTACTCAACACATGAATTTTTATTCTATTCAACACATGAATTTATTTTCTATTCAACACATGAATATATTTTTCTATTCAACACATGAATATATATTTCTATTCAACACATGAATTTATATTTCTTATTTTCCAAATTGGAATGAGGCCCAATCAAATACCATATAACGTTTATTATATGGATTCCCTACAACACATGTATATAATAGCAACGATAAATCATCAACCATCATCCAGAGTGCACTACACAACTGCATAAGCATTAAATATAAATAATTAACGCTTACACAGTCTGTCAACCCATCAATTGATATACAACTAAACAATTGGGATTAGTGTACGTCAAATATCATCCCAATACCTGTGTGGGGTTTCACATCAACAAACATAGATTTTTATTTGTGCAGTTGGACGATGTGTAAAATTTACCGTTCCAATCAATATCAGTCAAATTGGTGTACATAAACAAATCATTTGGTTTGTAAATGAATATTTATTTTTCTTTAACACATGAATATATATTTTATTCCAACACATGAATATATATTTTATTTCGACACATTAAATAGTCAAATTTCACAACATAAACAATTAAACAAACAAGTCATCCATGGTCTGTGGACGACGGGTGTAGGGTGCTACTGAGCACCGTCTGCATCCTAGTATATATTTCAAATAGAAATCAAAACGAAAGTGAGGAGTTCTCACCAACTAGCTAAACCAATACACTGCGACTCTTTATATGTAGGAAATCCTCGCCACTCGCCTTTTATCGCTTTCGCTGTCCGCATCCACTACATATATAAAAATCACGTTTTTATTATCTACTAAAAATTATATTTTTATAATCTCTATTATATAAAAATTATATTTTATAATCTCTATATTATATAAAAATTATATTTTTATAATCTCTATATTATATAAAAATTATATTTTTGTTTCAACTCTACTTAGATAAGAATCACAATTTTTTTATAACAAAAATCTCGTCATTTCTATTCAAAAATCTCACCTTTTCTATTTTAAAAATCTAATCATTATACGCTATTTAAACCAATAAAAATCAGTTCTTTACTCGCTTTCTACGTCTAAAATACTAATTTTTTCCTCTACATTTTCTATAGACAAAAACTGATTTTTAGCCAATGTTTTATTTAGATTAAAACTGATTTAAACTGCTATTATATAAAAATGAAAACTAACTTGCAAAATAAATAAATAAAAATAGAAAAGCTCACTTTTTTTCTTTAGAGAGGGGTGGAGACGAGGCTGCGGCGTCGGCGGGGTGTCAGCAGTGGTGGGATTTGTCGCGGGGAGGCCGGGTGGGTTGTGGCACGGTTGAGATCGACGGAGGGGGGTCAGTGGTGCGGCGGGGGTTGGCTGAGGCGGAGCGTGCTGCGATGGGGCCTTCTAGCACTGGAGGCGATGGGCTAGGGTGGAAAGGGGGGTTTCGAACTGGGTGGAGAGGAGAAGGGAGGAACGATGGAGAAGAAGGAGGAGGAAGGAGGGGCTGCAGACTTGGGGGAGGGCGGGAGCGCGATCGCCTGTCGCCGGCGATTGAGGGAGAATGAAGCCCTTCGGGTTTTTTTTATATTTTATTTTCAATTTGGTCATTGACTTAGTAAGGGAGGGGTGAGATATAAATATAAATATACATATATATAATTTTAATTTTAATTTAATTCTCCTAAAAGTACTTTTTTAATTCGAACCCCAAATCGAACCCAATGGTTGTCGTCCCTAGCTAATTACCCCCATTTTGAACACAATGGGATATGTTTCGTAAGCCAGTTCGATTGTTAAGATCAGTTTTCATCAAAATTAAAATATAAATCAGTTTATTCAATTTTATACGTACGTTTCAATTTATCGGGCCCACAACCGATCCCAAAAATTCTAGAAAAATAAATCTAGTTATGTTTTGACGATACGGTCCCAACAAAACTAGTTCCGTTGAATTCTTAGGTCGTTTGCAAAATAGCTTTTTTCACGGGCTATATAAATCCTATAGCGACCTTTCTGAAAATTCATTTAGCCATAACTTTTGATTCCCACTATGAAGTTTCGATTTTTCGGATTCGTTGGAAAAATATTCTCAAATAGATTCTAATATTTTTGGTTTCACCAAAATCCGGTTTATTTTGAATCCTGTGCATTCATTTGAACTTTGAAATCAAATTTTCGAACTACCGCGCCATTTTCAATTTCTTTTATAATTAAAATAAAATATTTATATTCTAACGACGATCTATATAAATATATACATTCTAATTCCATTCAAAATAAATTTCTCGTCGTTATTATGTAAAATAATTCATTTTAAATGATCAAAATTCGCTAAAATTGCAAAATAAAAATTTTAAATTGGCTCGGATTTCCGGGTTATTACATTTATGGTTTACGGTTTAACATTTATGTTTTATGGTTTGACGTTTATGGTTTATGATTTATGGTTTATGGTTTAACATTTATGATTTTATGGTTTTACATTTATGGTTTATGATTATATGGATTAACATTTATGGTTTATGATTAAGGTTTTATGATTTATGATTTATGGTTTATGATTTATTATTTAACGTTTATGGTTTATGATTTATGGTTTAACATTTATGATTTATGATTTACCATTTACGGTTTATGATTTATGGTTTATTGATTATGATTTATGATTTATAATTTAACGTTTATGATTTATGGATTATGGTTTAGCATTTATGATTTAACGTTTGTGGTTTGTAGTTCAAGGGTTATGATTTATGGATTATAGTTTAATATTTATGATTTATGATTTAACGTTTATGGTTTATAATTTATGGTTTAATGTTTATGGTTTAACATTTATGATTTTATGGTTTTGCATTTATGGTTCATGATATTATTTTTTTACATTTATAAATCATAAATTATAAATATTAAATTATAAGTCATAAATTATAAATGTTAAAACATAAACCATAAATCATAAACCATAAACGTTAAACCATAAACCATAAATTATAAATCATTAATTATAAATCATAATATGTAAATCATAAACCATAAATCATAAATGTTAAACCATAAACCATAAATTATAAATATTAAATAAACCATAAACCATAAATCATAAACCGTAAAACATAAACCATAAAATCATGTTTATGGTTTATGATTTATGGTTTAACGTTTATGGTTTATGGTTTAACATTTATGGTTTATGATGTATGGTTTGTGGTTTATGATTTATGATCTAACGTTTATGGTTTACGACTAGTCTAACGTTTTTGGTTTATGATTTATGGTTTAATGTTTATGGTTTAACGTTTATGGTTTATGATTTATGGTTTAACATTTATGATTTATAGTTTATGATTTATTATTTATAATTTATAGTTTATGACTTATGGTTTAACGTTTATGATTTATAGTTTATGATTTATGGTTCAACGTTTATGATTTATGATTTATAATTTACCGTTTACGGTTTATGATTTATGGTTTATTGTTTATGATTTATAATTTACCATTTGCGGTTTACGATTTATGTTTATGGTTTAACATTAATGATTTATGATTTAACGTTTATGGTTTAACATTCATGCTTTATGGTTTAACATTTATGGTTTATGATTTATGATTTAACATTTATGATTTTACATTTATGTTTTATGATTTAACATTTATGGTTTATGGTTTAACAGTTATAATTGATGGTTTACAATTTATGATTTAACGTTTATGGTTTATGAATGGTTTAACATTTATGGTTTATGATTTATGATTTATGGTTTATAATTTATAATTTATGGTTTATGATTTATTATTTATGATTTAACGTTTATGATTTACGATTATGGTTTAACGTTTATGATCTATGATTTATAATTTATCATTTACGATTATGACTTATGGTTTATTATTTATGATTTATGAATTATGGTTTAACATTTATGATTTATGAGTTAACGTTTATGGTTTATTATTTATGGTTTATGCTTTAACATTTATGGTTTATGGTCTAACATTTATCATTTATGGTTTATGGTTTAACATTTATGATTTATGGTTTATGATTTATGATTTATGGTTTTATGATTTATGATTTATGGTTTTATGGTTTATGATTTATGATTTATGCTTTATGATTTTATGGTTTTACATTTATGGTTTATTATTTATGATTAAAGGTTTTATGGTTTATGATTTATGTTTTATGGTTTATGATTTTGTGGTTTTACGTTTATGGTTCATGATTTAAGATTTATGGTTTATGATTTAACGTTTATGGTTTATGATCTATAGTTTAACATTTATGGTTTAACGTTTATGATTTATAATTTACCGTTTACAGTTTATGATTTATGGTTTACTATTTATGATTTATAATTTACCATTTACGGTTTATGATTTATATTTATGGTTTAACATTTATGATTTATGATTTAACGTTTATGGTTTAACATTCATGGTTTATGGTTTAACATTTATTGTTTATGGTTTAACATTTATGGTTTATGATTCATGGTTTAACATTTATGATTTTATTGTTTTACTTTTATGGTTTATGATTTAACATTTATGGTTTAACATTTATATTTTATGGTTTACAATTTATGATTTATGATTTAACGTTTATGGTTTATGAATGGTTTAACATTTATGGTCTATGATTTATGATTTATGGTTTATGATTTATGATTTATCTTTTATGGTTTATGATTTATGGTTTAACATTTATGATCTATGATTTATAATTTACCGTTTACGGTTCATGACTTATGGTTTATTGTTTATGATTTTAGATTTATAATTTAACGTTTATCGTTTATGATTTATGGATTATGGTTTAACATTTATGATTTATGAGTTAACATTTATCATTTATTATTTATGGTTTATGGTTTAACATTTATGGTTTATGGCTTAACATTTATGGTTTATGATTTTTGATTTTTGGTTTATGGTTTAACATTTACGATTTTATGGTTTTACATTTGTGGTTTATGATTTATGATTTATGGTTTATGATTTTATGGTTTTACATTTATGGTTTATGATTTATGGTTTATTATTTTTGATTTATGGTTTTACGGTTTATGTTTTATAGATTATGTTTTATGGTTTATGATTTTATGGTTTTACATTTATGGTTTTACGTTTATGGTTTATGATTTAATATTTATGGTTTATGATATATGATTTATGATTTAATGTTTAACTTTTATGATTTATAATTTACCGTTTACGGTTTATGATTTATAGTTTATTGTTTATGATTTATGATTTATAATTTAACGTTTATTGTAATAACCCGGAAAATACGAGCCAATTTAAAATTTTTAAATTGATTATTTAAAAGCAATTTGAACCATTGAAATAGAATATTTCAATAAATTAGTGAATTAGAAATAGTAAATCAGTTTGAAAATTTGAATTCGAACTTTGACCGACTGT
Source organism: Allium sativum (assembly GCA_030737875.1). Classification (NCBI taxonomy): domain Eukaryota; kingdom Viridiplantae; phylum Streptophyta; class Magnoliopsida; order Asparagales; family Amaryllidaceae; genus Allium; species Allium sativum. Next base: position 30,279,106 of record CM060926.1, on the reverse strand, counting down.
GCAGGGTGGAAAATATAACGGATTTTAGTGAAACCAAAAATATTTAAGTCTGTTAGTCAATACCTTTCTAACGAATCTGAAAAATCGAAGTTTCATAACGGGAATCAAAAGTTATGGCCGAAGGAATTTTCAGAAGAGTCAGTATATAGAATATATAGGCCTGGAAAATTGATATTTTGCAAACGACCTCGGAATTCGACGAAACCACTTTTGTTGGGTCCGGGATGTCAAACTATTGCTAGGTTTCAAATTTCATAATTTTTCGAATCAATATGTGAGCGTGGCAAAAGAAAACGCATTTGACCAGTTTCTGTTGAATTTAATCGACTGGAAATTGGCCATTTTTCAAACGGTCTCAGAATTCGACGAAACTAGTTTTGTTAGGACCGTATCGTCAATACGAAACTAGAAAATATTTTTCTGGAATTTTTCTAGTTAGTATGTGACCCCGGTAATTTGAAATGTACGTTTAAAATTCAATATAAGGATTTAAATGTAAATTTCAACGGAAACTGATTGTAACGATCAAACCAGCTTACGATACATATCCCATTGTGTTCGGAATGGGGGTAAAACACTATGAACGACAGGCGGTAGGCCTCGTTTCGAGGTCGTATGTAAAAGTCAACCTTTTTGCAAAATTAAATAATTAAATAATAATAAAATAAAAAAATATATATATTACTTTAATTTCCCCCCCCCCCCCTTTTCCTTCTGCTTGCCCCCCCCCCCCCCCCGATTCATTATTCAGAAACGAAATTAAAAAAAAAAAAAAACCCTAACGTATCGAAGCCGCCGCCTAACCCTCGAAGCCGCCGCCTCGTCTCGAAGTCGCCGACGAAGACCCCGAAGCAACCCCCCCCTCGAGACATCGCCGCCGACACCATCGAGCAACCCTCGAATGCCCTGCCGCCGACACCACCGAACAGCCCTCGAAACCCTGCCGCCGACGCTCCTTCTTCTTCCCTCCCCTTCGCATACCACGGTGAGCAATTAGTTATTTTATTTTTATTTTTATTTTTGTTTTATAAAAACTGATTTTTTAAAAGAATATAAAAACTGATTTTTTTTTAGAATTTAAAAACTGATTTTAGATTTTTTTTAAGAAGTTATAAAACTGATTTAATTAGAATTTAAAAACTGATTTTAGATTTTTTTTTAAGAAGTTATAAAACTGTTTTTTTTTTTTGAGAACTTAAAAACTGATTTTTAAAGATATAAAAAGCTGATTTTATTTTAAAGGTTTGAAATAGGAAAAAGGTTTAAACTTTGAAATAGAAAAAGGTTTAATCTTTTAAAAGAAAAAGATTTGAACTTGCAAAAAATAAAGATCATATTTTTAAAAAGAGAAATGACGGAATTTTTGTTAAGTAGAAGAAGTAAGATATGATTCTTATATTTTTAAAGCAATAAAAATATAATTTTTACATCATAGGAATATTAAAAATATAATCTTTGTTTTTAGAATATGATCTTTATATATTGAATAACATAGTAAAAATTCGATTTTTACCTATGTAGAGAATACGGGCAACGAAAGCGACAAGAAGGCGAAATAGGCGAAGATTTCTAAAAAGGAAGAGTCGTGTTATTGGATAGCTATTGGTGAGAATTTCTCACTCTTCAATTTCTTTTTATATATATATATATATATATGTGTGTGGAAATAAAAGTGAATTGCTATATATAAATATTTATATATATACGCCCCCTCGTCCACAAACCATGGAAGATATTTATTGGTTGAAATTGTTGTGAAAATTGATTGACGGCAAATTGTTGTTTGGGATTGTTTGTGGTTGGTATTGAATTGATTGTGGTTGAAAAATACCCGTTTGTGATTGGAAAATATTTGGTTGAGACCACATAGGATTAGTTTGTGGAAATGAAATAAATATAAACATGCCGCCTGCGTGCGAATTAGATACATGATCCCCATTGTCAAAAACCGCGAGGTTTTAAGGTAGAGCGAGGAGCCGTACTAGGGACGGTGCCGGTTTTAACTACCCTGCCGTTATGTTGCCGAAATTTTAATAATCTTTGTGTGTTAGAATTATTTCCATATGTTGAAATTATTTGCATGCATAGAAATTAAAGCCATATATTGAAACTATGTCCATGTGTTGAAATATTCATGTGTTGAAAAGTGTTGTGTGAAAATAAAATTCATTTGTGAATGAATGAAGTGTATAAACAATAAAAATCATATTTTTTATATGTATATGAAGTATGAAAAATATTCGCCTTATATAAATAATTTCAATCATAAAAATCCCATCTTTCTAATATGAACAACATAAATAAATTGTCCATGTGTGGAAATACTCATTTGTTGAGAGGTGTGTGTAGTAGAAAGGTTCATGTGTTGAATAAAAAGATTGAACGATAAAAATTACATTTTTATTGAAACTATGAAGTGTTGAAACCATACATTGGTTGAATAAATATTTTAAATGATAAAAATATCATTTTTATCATATGTGTGATATGCTAAAGATATGCAGACGTTGAAACAAATATTTGTGATAGAAATATTATTTTTAACATGCATAGGAACTAAATAAAATAGTCATGTGTTGAAATCTACTTTAGTTCGCCAAAATTATCATCTTTGAAATGTGAAGTGTTAAAAATAGCCACTGGTTCGAATAAACGTGCATGAGTTGAAATATACATTAACTAGCTAATGATATGATTTTAGCCTATGCATGCGATATTAGAATGAATGGTATTTTTAGACCAAAGCAAATCAAATATGAAGTTGAATAGAAAATGATAAATGTTAGAAATCGTATATATGTGCATGCATATCTATTGAACAGGTTAAAGCAAAAAGGGGCTAAAGAAGAGGAATAAAATTTTGTGCCCGACAAATAGGTACACATTTACTGTTTTGTTTGGGTGATGATTTTATGAGCCTGTTGGCTAGCCGCTTGGCTTTTTCTTTTTCTTTTTGAGATTAGAATGACCGGGAACGCTATTTGCGATTTCCCGATGCTCCCGGTACAGGGGAGGTTATGGCGAAATTTTCCAAAATTTTAAGGTGTTAGAAAAATATTTGAAGTGAAAACGATATAGAAATTATTGAATGGACTATATTTATATAAATATATAAATATAAATATAATTAAAACGAAACGTGGCCGTGCAGTTCATATTTTGAAACCGTGATTTCAAATGACTAGTGCGGAAGATCCGACCATTGGATTTTCCCGAAACCTCAACCGTTGGGTTCGCCTTGGAAATATCTTTCCAACGGCACCAACTTTGTGAAGATCCGACGGTTGGATTGTCTGGAATGTTTAATTCAAAATTAGTGAAAAACAGCGCCAGAAACGATTATATTTATATATATGTATAAATATAATTGAATTAAATCGAATAACGACGCTGCAGTTCGTAAATTGAAATTGTAACTTCAAATGGTTAGTGTGGAAGATCCGACCGTCGGATTTTCCCAAAACTGGAACCGTTGGGTTCGTTTTGAAAAGACCTTCCTAATGATGTAAAATTTGTGAAGATCAAACGGTTAGATTTTCCTATATGTGAAACAAAATTAGTGGAAAGCAGCGCCAGTGCATCGACATGACCTGAAACGTCGTTTAATTAATTATGGCCGTTTTAAATTAAATAAAAATGGCGATGTATCGTTATAAAGTGCTATTGACGATATAGAGTGGAAATAAACCAATTTTGTTGTGTTTGCTTGATATGTGATGGTTGAATGTATTTGACGTGAAAATTATAACTAAATAACTGAAATGTGAATGTTGAATAGTTCAACCCTGTGATTAATTGGTTTGAAAATCTAAATATACGTGGGTTATTTGAAAAGGCCGAGTTTATCTCATTTCAAATAATCGATCGACGTTGAGAAGTCGAAGAGTCGAAGACGACTGAAGACCGACGATCTCCACGTTGGATGGATGGGCGCTACTGATGCTCGTGATTGGAGTAGCTACCATGAAGGAATTGAAGTAGTAGCCGTCCAAACATATTGTTGATTGTACGGATATGCGAGGAATTGGTGCCTCCGGTTTCGTTCAGACCCAGAACGGACTTGTAAATGGACTGTGTGTCTGACATTGGATTTTGTTCTGTGTTGATTGATCTCTGTTAAATATATATCTGTTTGGCGGCAGAGAATTTATTCTCATGCTTAACGCCCTTCTCTGAGACGTACGAGCTTAGAGGTTATGTATTGACAGAAATCAGTCGCATGGAGTGGATTGCCTGTGTGGCACGCCTAAGTGGCATATGATCAAGGCTTCTGTTGCAAAGCAAAGTCTTGTGGTTGATGATCAAAGCATGGTCTGTGTGACGTAGCTTTGTGTATAACGTGAATTCGCGAGCCTCACACCTCGGTATGAGTCAAAAACGGGAGAGTGACTGCAGGGAGAGCACGACGTTTCTTTCTAGCTAAGGTGGTGTCAGTGACCTACCAGCCCTGACATTATATATACTTTTCACCTGTGTGGTTGTTGGAATGCGAGGCGCCTCGATATAGGTCTGTAAGGACCGGGAAACGTGTGTTCAGGAATAATTAATCCTCAAAAGTAAGAGAGGACCGGCCCTGAAGATCCAAGGATCATAGTGGGGTCCTGGGACATTTGCTAGAGTGTCTCGAATCGGAGAGGAGCTTGCCCCTTGCCTCGACTCATGAAGGAATCCAATTTCCAATACGATATGTGCGGTTGTGATTGTATTACTAGTACGGCGACATAGTAGATGGTAGCTATGCCTCCTAGGATTGATATTTATGATTGAATTTGCTTTTGAAACATATATACACTAGTAATAATATCAAACACCTTTGTTTTATTCGTATGAAGCATCTTTGGCCATTATAAGGTAAAAACTCTATCCTCCGGCTTGCGTTGCATTGTGTGATGGGACCTGAGTCTTATAATGGCTTCATTTTATAAAAAGCATTGCGTTGATTTAATCGTTTGTTTTATTTCATGCACTAGCACTCATTGGAGTAAACCCGTTCCGCGAAAGTGGCGTGGTCCTTTGATTTGCCTTATTATTGTTGTTAATAAGTTGGATAGATTTCTCATACCAGTCCCATGACTGACTCGTAGTTTGTTTCACCTTGCAAACTCGGGTGCCCTTATTTTCACACGGGCAGCCTAGTTACAGGTTTTTGACGCACCTTTTGGCTCATGGCGAGGCTTGACTACACTGTGCTGACTTGGATTTTCTCCGCCATTATTGTATCTATATTATGATTCCGCCACTGGCGATGTAGACCGATATTCCTTTTGTGTACTCTTATGTATGATTCCGCCTCAGGCGATGGTGACTGATTATGTATCATTATGCACTAAGTTGTATCCTGTACTGTTGTGAAAACCCGTAACTTCCCCGTAAAGGAAAGCGTCGGATAGTTCGAGAACAAGCCACAGCAGAAAACATACAGAAGGACATTTCACTGTATATTACAACAATGCATCAGATTACAAGAATATACAGAGTATAAATGAATATTACACAGAAATATCAGAGATTTAAACTACATTTAAATACATAGCAGCGGAAAATAATACAATACACAACTGAAGGGGATATACGGATACAAAGCTTCCCGGATATCGTTCCAACTGTAAACCAGGATCCTGTGAATATAAATCTGCAAAACCAAAACTACTAGCTGCCCGTGTCAAAATAAGGGCACCCAGAGTTTAGGTTAAAACAATAAACTCCAGGTCAATCATGTGACTGGTGTGAGAACTAAAACAGTTGTAAATCTTTATTTCAAAGTTCGGTAAATCAAGGGACCACGCCGTATAACACGGAACGGGTTTCCTCCCAAGAATACCAGTGCATAAAACCAACAGCGCAATGCTAAATAAAGAAAAATGAAGCTGTTATAAGACCCAGGTCCTATCACACAATGCAACGCAAGCCGGGGGATAGGGTTTTCCCTTATAACAGCCAAAGAATGCTTGATACGTTTAAAACAAATCATTTGATACTATTATAAGTGCATAGTGTATAAAACAACTTCAAATCATAAGTATCAATCATAGGCGACATGAGCGTCCCATGCCACTATGTCGCCATAAATAGGTTTACAAATAAAACCGCAAATGGCACGTATTTGGAAATTGGATTTCCGTCTATGAACCGAGGCAAAAGATAGTCCTCAACCGATTCGTGACTCTCTAGCCCGAGCCACAGGATCAGAGCTCGAGTGACCCTTGGAGCGACAGGGCCGGTCCACCGATGTGGATTAAAATGCCTGAACACTACGTTTCCCCACCCTTTGGGGCGTAAGTGAGCCAACTAAATGACTCCATCGGTTCGAGAACGACCGATCAATCCGAGGCGCCTCGCAACAGCAACAACCACATAAGTCAAACTCGTCAGGGCGTGTAAAACCACTGACGCCACTTCTAACTAGAAAGAAACGCATGCCCTCCCTGAGGTCCGTCTCCCGTTTTTGGTTCATACCGGGTGTGAAACTCGCGAGGTAAACGTTACACAAAGCTACGCCACAAAGGCCGTGCTTTGATCATCACCACAAGACTTTGCTTTTCAACAGAAGCCTCGATCAATTGCCACTTAGGCATGCCACACAGGCAATTCACTCCATGCGTTTGATGTCCATCAATATATAACCTCTGAGCTCGTACGTCTCAGAGAAGGGCGTTAAGCAAGAGAATAAATTCTCCGCCGCCAAACAGATATATATTTAATAGAGATCAATCGCACGGACTAAAATCCAATGTCAGACACACAGTCCATTTACAAGTCCGTTCTGGGTCTGAACGAAACCGGAGGCACCTAGTACCTCGCATATCCATCGATCTCCAAGTACGTCTGGACGATCACTAACTGTTTCCATCTTCTTGGGTGTACAGCCCAATCAAGATCATCAGTTATCACCCAAACGACGTGAAGACCTCCGGTCTTCGACCATCGTCTTTATCTTCGACTTATCGTCGTAACAGTTATTCAGAATGGGATAAACCCGGTCTTTCCGAATAACTCGCGTATATTTTATAAAAGTGCTACACAAACACAACATACGCCTCATTCCAATTCATCAGTCACTAACCGCAAATTAATCAAGAGAATAGTTCCCCAAATATTAACCCCGAAGGCCGAAACCAACATCAGATCAATATCCAGAAAACCATTCTGCTTGGCTAACCGACAGTTAGTTTCTAAATTTTACATTCATAGGGAAAGATTCCCATTAATTTTATCAAAGATAAATTCCTTGAATTTATTCTTTAATCTACTTTTGAATTTCGATTCAACTAGTCGGGATTTACGAAACTTACTGAAGTAATCATTTGTTTTAATTTCCCCAATCCCAACCTATTCATCACATGAAGTAAAACTGGTTATACTTCATATCTAACACCACGGTGTTATCGGTAAATTCAATTACCATTTCTCGTTCAAATCTAATTAAAGATTTAACTATCGCCTGGAGCAAAACTGGTGATACTCCATTCTCGATCATTTCAATCTAATTAAAGATTCATTAAAACTCCACTTAGTTTTAATCTTCGACTGGGTTAAAGAATCAGTGTCATTTAAAACACGGTTCACGATAAACCCAAAATCACATTCATTAATTATCGGGTTAAAGAACGAGTGTTATTTAAAACACTGTTCACGATAAACCCAAAAATCAATATCAATTCAGTTCCAATTAAATATTATTTAATTGGTACACTTCATTAAATCTAAATAAAAAGATTTAATCTTTTCTCAACTGGGTTCAAGAACAGTGTTAGTGAAGACACCATTCACGACAAACCCAAATCACATTTGATATTCAATATAAGGCTCTGAATAGAAAATATATCGGCTTATATTCAATATCAAATTCTACGATTAACAAATGTCGTATTGGAAATAACGATATAAATATCTACATCTTTCAAATTTCCATAACAACATCTGTATAATCCCGAATTCCAACATCGAAATATTCCGAAGACAATTTCGATTCAAATCCACTCCAATGCAATCATTGGAAATTTTGGTTATTTTCAAAACCATTTCAAATTCAATTTATTTATTTAAAAATAAATAGAATTATAATTCTAGTTCAAAACTAGTTCATTTCGATAAAAATCTATTTTTTATCTTTTCAAATATGGAGTTTTTCATCCCAATTCTTTCTAAATCATTTCTTATGATTTTACATAAATTATTACTATTTTTAATAATTTTATCAAGGCCCGTACAGTCGATTTCCAACAATGGCCATCGAACTGCACTTACAGCGACCTTTTTCGAATTGGATTTGGACGTATCTCCAAATCCAACCGTTAGATTTTGAATTTCTAATATTCGTTAGAAATCTCTTTTCGATACGAACCCAACGGTTCCGGTTTTAGGAGAATCCGACGGTCGGATCTCCCGTAATGTCCATTTGAAATAAATGGTCGAAATTCGCGAACTACTACGGCGCGGCGCGTTCTATTCAGGCCATTATATTATATATATAATATATATAATATATATTTCGTCGATTCCTATTTAAAACGAATTATATAAATAGTTTTAAAATTCATTTCAAAAGCAATTTCAACTTTCATTTCAATTCAAATCAAAATTGAATTCTTCTTTATAAATTCGTTTTAAATATTCATTTCTATTCAATTCAAATTTCAATTCAATTTGAATTCATATTCAATTCAATTCATTTCGAAATCGTTTTCAATTCAATTCATTTCGAATCGTTTTCAATTCAATTCATTTCGAAATCGTTTTCAATTCAATTCATTTCGAAATCGTTTTCAATTCAATTCATTTCGAAATCGTTTTCAATTCAATTCATTTCGAAATCGTTTTCAATTCAATTCATTTCGAAATCGTTTTCAATTCAATTCATTTCGAAATCGTTTTCAATTCAATTCATTTCGAAATCGTTTTCAATTCAATTCTTTTCGAAATCGTTTTCAATTCAATTCATTTCGAAATCGTTTTCAATTCAATTCATTTCGAAATCGTTTTCAATTCAATTTATTTCGAAATCGTTTTCAATTCAATTCATTTCGAAATCGTTTTCAATTCAATTCATTTCGAAATCGTTTTCAATTCAATTCATTTCGAAATCGTTTTCAATTCAATTCATTTCGAAATCGTTTTCAATTCAATTCATTTCGAAATCGTTTTCAATTCAATTCATTTCGAAATGATAAAATCGATATAAATATCGTTTACGTCAAAATGGCGTCAATCTAATCAACACGGCTTCATAAATTTCTATTTCAAATATTTTATTTCAAATATTTCTTTTTTTCAAAATAGTTGTTATTATCAAAATATTTCGTTCAACACATGACCAATCTCAAAGGATGAGTACTGTCAACACATAAACTTTTATTTTATATTGATAAAGATGTAAATTTTATTATCAAAATATTTCGTTCAACACATGACCAATCTCAATGGATGAGTACTGTCAACACATGAACTTTTATTTTATATTGATAAAGATGTAAATTTTATTACTAAAATATTTCGTTCAACACATGACCAATCTCAATGGATGAGTACTGTCAACACATGAACTTTTATTTTATATTGATAAAGATGTAAATTTTATTACTAAAATATTTCGTTCAACACATGACCAATCTCAATGGATGAGTACTGTCAACACATGAACTTTTATTTTATAATATTCTTTATTTTCTAAATTGGAATGAGGCCCAATCAATCACCATATAATGTTAATTATATGGATTTTCATACAACACATGTATATAATAGAATTGAAAAATAATCAACCATCAACCAAAGTGCACTACACTGTATAAGCATCAAATATAGACATTTAACGCTTATAGCAGCTTGTCAATCAATCGATCGACATATTTAATCAATCAGGATGAGTGAACTTCATATTTCATCCCAACACCCGTGTGGGGTTTCAAACAATCAAACACAGATTTTATTTGTGCAGTTGGGCGATGTGTAAAATTTATCGACCCAATCAATGTCCTTCAAATAGGTGTACATAAACAAACCGTCGGGTTTGTAAATGAATATTTATTTATTCATATTCACGTTAAAAATTATATTTTTAACGATAAAACATTTTATTCCCACATATGAATTTATATTCAGTTCATTCTTTAAATAAAATGATATTTTTATTTTTCTAACTTATTTTAGAAAATTTCGGCGGCATGACGGCACGATACTAGAAACGGGACGAGGCCTAGCCTTATCCCCGGTCTAGTGAAGGTCCACGCCATTCACACATCAATCAAAATCACCAAACAACCAAATTCAAATCAAATCATATAACTAAGCTATGCAACCAAACAAACAAGTCCATGGTCTGTGGACGATTGTGTCGGGTGCTACTAAGCACCGTCTGCATCCTAGTATATATATATATAACTAGAAAAAGAAGTTGAAAGGTGAGAAATTCTCACAGATAGCTATCCAATCATCTTGACTCTTCTTTGATAGAAATCTTCATCGTCATCGCATCTTCGTTGCTGTAGCCACTACATATGTAAAAATCGAATTTTTACTTCGTTATTCAATATATAAAAATCGAATTTTTAGTTCGCTATTCAATATATAAAAATCGAATTTTTAGTTCGAAGTTCAATATATAAAAATCGAATTTTTAGTTCGCTATTCAATATATAAAAATCGAATTTTTAGTTCGCTATTCAATATATAAAAATCGAATTTTTAGTTCGAAGTTCAATATATAAAAATCGAATTTTTAGTTCGCTATTCAATATATAAAAATCGAATTTTTAGTTCGCTATTCAATATATAAAAATCGAATTTTTAGTTCGAAGTTCAATATATAAAAATCGAATTTTTAGTTCGAAGTTCAATATATGAAAATCGAATTTTTAGTTCGCTATTCAATATATAAAAATCGAATTTTTAGTTCGCTATTCAATATATAAAAATCAAATCTTTTCAATTTAAAAATCGAATCTTTTCAATTTAAAAATCTCTACCTATATAAAAACTATATTTTTAATCCTCTAAATACATAAAAACTATATTTTTATATTCAAAACCAAGGAGTCAATTTCATTTTATTTGTAAACTGATTTTTATAATATGTTTTAATATATACAAACTGATTTCTAACCATGAATAAAAAATCAGATTTTCATAAGAAAAATAGAAATTCATAAATAAAATAGGATTTAAAACTTACTGTTGTCGATGGAGGCTGAGGGGTGGGAACCTGCGCTAGTGGCAGTCGGAGGTGTCTCGCCGGAGTCGGGGTAGGGCGTAGGAGGCGCGGCCGATCTCCAGGTGGTCGCGGAAATAGGAGGCAGGCCACTGGGGTTCGGAGCTGTCGACTTGGGGCTTGGCTTGAGGGGTTTGAGCGTGCGCTGGTGGGCCAAGGGGAAGCGGGCGGAGGTGGGATAACCTCCGGTGGTGGAGCATAGGCGGAGGAGGGTCTTGGCGTTTTCTTGGGTGGGCTTCGACGAGGAGGGACGAAGGAGGGGAGGGCCTCGCGAGAGGGAGCGCCGGCGGCGCCTGGAGGGTGGTTCCCCTTCGGTCGATCTTTTCCTCTTTTTTTTTTTTTCTGAACGGGGAAGAGAAATGGAGGGGGGGGCAACGGGTTTTAAGGGGGAAGGTTTTTTTTTATTTAATTATTTATTTTTCCACCAAAAAGCATCTTTTATTTTCGACCACAAAACGAGGCCCACCGCCTGTCGTCCATAGCGTTTCACCCCCATTCCGAACACAATGGGATATGTATCGTCAGCTGATTCGGCTGTTACAATCAGTTTCCGTTAAATTTACATTTAAATCACTATATTGAATATTAAACGTACATTTCAAATTACCGGGGTCACATACTAACTCGAAAAATTCCAGAAAAATATTTTCTAGCTTCGTATTGACGATACGGTCCTAACAAAACTAATTTCGTCTAATTCTGAGACCGTTTGAAAAATGGCCAATTTCCAGTCGATTAAAATCAACTGAAATGGTCAAAACACGTTTTCCTATGCCACGCTCACATATTGATTCGAAAAATTATGAAATTTGGAATCTAGCAATAATTCAACATCACGGACCCAACAAAAGCGGTTTCATTGAAATCCGAGGTCGTTTGCAAAATGTCCATTTTTAAGGGCCTGAATTCCATAGCGACTATTCAGAATTTTCAACTGGACATATCTTTTGATTCCCGCTATGAAATCTTGATTTGTCGGATTCGTTGGAAAGATATTATCAATTAGATCCTAATGTTTTTGGTTTCACTAAATTCCGGATTGTTTCGCACCCGGTACATTCAATTGAAGTTTGAAATCGAATTATCGAACTACCGTGCCATTTTCAATTATATTTATAATTATATATAAATATTTATATTCTAACGACGGCGTATATAAATATATACGTCGAATTATATTCAAAATAAATTTCTCGTCGATATTATTTAAAATAATTCATTTTAAATAATCAAAATTCGCTAAAATTACCAAAATAAAAATTTTAAACTGGCCCAGATTTTCCGGGTTATTACAACTGTGCTTCTCTGATGTGATGTTATCTATATGATTTCGCTGTCATATGTGTGTAAATTATTCTATTTTCTGTTTATGCTATTATCTGTGATCTGCTAATGATGATTAATGTGTTATATTCCAATGATTATCCTTAACACCGTGTCACGGGGTTTTGGGATCGTCACAGCTGGTATCAGAGCTTTGGTTAAACTTAGTTCTGGAGTCTAACACATTAAACACTTCGTCAAGATAGAATCAGTTGTATTCTAAGGCGAGTCGCTCATTAGAGATAGGACTAGTAAAGTCCTAGAATGAGCTGAGCAGAATAGCAAAAACAATTGATCAGTCCATCGTTATCTTTCCGTAGGAATTTCTGCTTAACTATGCAATAGACTATTATTTCTGTTAACTGACTTTTTCGTTACTTATACAGAATTTGACAAATGGCTACCAGAGGAGCCGCTGCTAGAGGAGGCCGTGCCGGCCGAGGCCGAGGAAGGGGAGAAATCCCATCTCAAGAAGGACCTTTGATACAACCTCCGGCAGCTCAATACTTCGAGCTCGACCATGTAGCTAAGAGATATAAGAACTTAGGAGGCAAGACCTTCTCGGGAACTGGCACCGTAATAGAGGCCCTTGCATGGCTCAAAACATGCGAGAAAATTCTTGAAGGCCTAAGGCTAGGAAACGAAGACAAAGCTATTATGGGCGCCTGGCTTATGCAGGAACAAGCCGAATTATGGTGGGAATCTCTTACCGCCGGGAATAGAGAAGCTGGAAGAACATGGGATGGATTCAAAGAACTCTTCAAGGAGAAATATGTCCCAGAACAAGCTCTAGAAAGAATGCACGATGACTTCGCCAATCTCCAGCAAGGGGATCTTTCCGTGCAAGATTATCTGAACGAATTCACAATGTTGTCGCCCTATGCTCCAGAACTTGTTGCTACCGCGAAATCCAAAAATAAGAGGTTTATCTTTGGACTAAGACGTCAATATCATGATAGAGCCATGGCCCATGTCAAGCTGGATTTCAACGAGCTAGTGGAAATGACATGCAACTATGAAGACCTTGATCAAAGGCATCTGGATCAGGATCGCGCTAGAAGTCAAGCCGGAAACAAGCGCAAGCCTACTGTAAATCAAGGCGAGTCAAGCCAAGCAGCATCTTCAAAGCCTCAGACTGGCAAGCCGCCAAGAGGAAGTTGCTTTAATTGTGGTAAGCCGGGGCACTACTCAAACGTCTGCACAGCTCCAAAGAGACAGAAAACAAATTCTCAAGGCTCGAGCCAAGGCTCTCAGAACCCTCGCTCGTGCTTCAACTGTCGCAAGACCGACCATCTGGTCAAAGACTGTCCTTTGCTAAAGAAAGCTACTGTAGCTCATGTCTATGACGGGTCTAGCCCGCCAGCTGCTTCCGACGGAGCAGGTAAACCCGATGTTTTGGGAGGTACCCTTACAATTAAAAATATTCCTGTTTCTGTATTATTTGACACAGGTGCATCGCGTAGTTTTATTGCTAAAAACATAGTGCACAAACTAAAGTTAAAACACCGAAAGCTTAAAGAATCGGTTGAAGTTCATAACCCGATAGGGGGTCCTGTTACTCTCAGTTCCTGTTATAGAGTGCCAATCTCTTATTCTTCCTATAAGTTTCCCATTAATTTAATTGTTATGGATTTTCCCGAATTCGACGTTATCCTGGGGTTAGAATGGTTAACGAAATATGAAGCCGAAGTGAATTGTGCGGAAAGAATCGTTAAAATTCGAACGAAGCTAGGATATATTACGGTTCCCTGTCATGGTTCGAATCCGAATAGAGAAGAATTTTGGTCAGCATTAGAACTTATCCCCACTTCCATAGAAAAGATTCCGATTGTTAGCAACTATGCGGATGTGTTTGAAGAAGTTGAAAACTTACCTCCGCAAAGAGAAATAGAATTCCGAATCGATCTAATTCCTAATGCCAGACCCGTGGTACATCCAATCCGTAGAATGACTCCGAAAGAAAAAGAAGAATTAGGCGATCAAACTCGTCAAATGTTGTGGAAAGGTCTAATCAGACCGAGTTTTCCTAATTGGGGTGCAGCTGTTGTGTTTGTCCCGAAGTCAGACGGTACTCTTAGATTATGTGTTGATTACCGAGACCTCAACAAACAAACGCTCAAAAATAAATATCCATTACCCCGCATTGATGATTTGCTAGACCAATTGAATGGGGCGAAAGTATTTTCCCGAATGGACCTAGCTACAGGTTTTCATCAATTGAGAATAGCAAAAGAGTGTGTTCCTTTGACCGCTTTCAGAGGTCCAGACATATTTTATGAATGGTTAGTAATGCCGTTTGGCCTATGTAACGCTCCAGCATACTTTGTCGATCTAATGAATAGAGTGTTCAGGGGAGTTCTGAATAAATTTGTCCTCGTATTCATCAATGATATTTTAATCTACTCCAAATCAAAACACGAGCATGAAAAACACTTACAACAAGTATTGGAGATTCTAAGGAAGAACGTCTTCAAAGCCAAATTCTCTAAATGTGTCTTCTGGCAAGAAGAAGTCAAATTTCTTGGCCATGTCGTGTCGGAGAAAGGAATTTCTGTTGACCCAAGCAAAATAACAGCGATTCAAGACTGGAAACAACCCACTACTCCCACAGAAGTTAGAAGTTTTATGGGGTTGGCTAGTTATTATCGAAAGTTCGTTAAGGATTTTTCGAAGATATCCGGTCCGTTAACGAAGCTCACAAAGAAACATGAGAAGTTTAAGTGGACTTCCGACTGTGAAGAAGCTTTCCAGGAATTGAAATCGAAGCTGACCACCGCTCCAGTGTTAACTATTATTGATGGCAATCAAGATTTAACGGTTTGGACAGATGCCTCTATTAGAGGTCTTGGTGCAGTGTTAATGCAGAGAGGCCAAGTAGTCGCTTATGCAAGCCGCCAATTGAAACCGCATGAGAAGAATTATGTGACTCATGATCTTGAGTTGCTAGCCATCGTATTTGCCTTGAAAATCTGGAGGCATTACTTATTGGGCGAGAAATTTATACTGTACACAGATCATCAATCATTGAAGTATTTATACACCCAAAAAGATCTGAATCTGAGACAGCAGCGTTGGCTAGAATTTCTTGCAGCGTATGACCTTGATATCTTGTATATGCCGGGAAAGGCTAACGTGGTAGCGGATGCACTGAGTAGAAAAACCGCAATTGTTGCCCATCTTATAATTACACCTAGCTTGATCGATAAGATATGTGCTCTCCAAAAGAATGATTATTTCATTCAAAAGATCAAGGAAAGAATCCAGAAAGGAGAATCCTCAAGCCTTCAAGTAAATAAAGAAGGAGTTTTGAGGCTGAATGGGAGAATTTGTGTTCCCAACCTTCCTGAGCTCAAAAGAGAAGTACTAGATGAATGCCATAAATCCAAATTTTGCATCCACCCTGGGGTAAGTAAAATGTACAACGATATCAAACGCACTTTTTGGTGGAAGGCAATGAAAAGAGATATTTCTTTGTATGTTAGCAGATGCCCTACTTGTCAATTGGTCAAGAGTGACCAACAGAAGCTAGCTGGACTGTTGCAACCGTTGGAAGTCCCAGGCTGGAAATGGAAACAGATTTCCATGGATTTCATAGATGGTTTGCCGCGAACCAAGAAAGGTAATGACAGTATTTGGGTAATCGTAGATCGCTTCACGAAGACTGCCCATTTTATACCTGTCAGGTCCAATCGAACTGCCCAAAGTCTAGCACAGATATATTTCAAAGAAATTGTTAAGCTGCATGGAATTCCCATCAGCATAGTCAGTGATAGAGATCCCCTATTTACTAGCAAGTTCTGGGAGGCTTTCCAGACAGAATTGGGAACGAAACTGAATATGCGCACCGCTTATCACCCACAAACAGATGGCCAAACTGAGCGGGTGAATAGAATTCTAGAAGATTTATTACGGGCTTGTATAATCGATTTTGGTGGGTCATGGGAAGATCATTTGCACTTGGCAGAATTCTCATATAACAATAGCTATCAAGCAAGTTTGAGGATGTCACCATTTGAAGCATTATATGGCAGACCCTGCAGATCTCCTGCATGTTGGGTAGAACCTGGCAACAGACTTGTACTAGGACCCGATATGATTAGGGAAGCATCTGATAAAGTGGACTTCATCAAGAAGCGATTGAAAACCGCCCAAAGCCGACAGAAAAGTTATGCAGACTCTAGAAGGAGAGATTTGACATTTGCTGTTGGTGATCATGTTTATTTAAAGGTTTCTCCGATGAGAGGAGTAATCAGATTTGGTAAGACTGGGAAGTTGGCACCGAGATTTATTGGTCCCTTTCCTATACTTGAGCGAATTGGAACTCTTGCTTATAGGGTTCAATTGCCAGACTGGTTGCCTGGAGTGCACAATGTATTTCACGTATCTCAACTTAGGAGACATGTGCATGATCCGGATCTTGTTGTAGAAGAAGCAGCGCAACAGGATGTGGAGATAACTCCAGAATTAGCACTCAGAAGAGAGCCATTAAAAATTGTTGGCAAAGAAACTAGAGAACTCAGAAGCAAAAAAGTTCATTTAGTTAAAGTGCAGTGGAGCAGTGATCCTAGAGACTGTACTTGGGAAACTGAGGAAAGCATTAAACAAGCTTACCCCAAATGCAGAGTGGATATCTCTGACTAACTCCGGTGCAAGGTACCTTTACCATACTTTGCATTTACATTTTATTTCCTACTTTACTGTTGTTTCCTTTTCGAGGATGAAAAGTTTTAAGTAGGGGAGATTGTAATAACCCGGAAAATACGAGCCAATTTAAAATTTTTAAATTGATTATTTAAAAGCAATTTGAACCATTGAAATAGAATATTTCAATAAATTAGTGAATTAGAAATAGTAAGTCAGTTTGAAAATTTGAATTCGAACTTTGACCGACTATGCAGGGTGGAAAATATAACGGATTTTAGTGAAACCAAAAATATTTAAGTCTGTTAGTCAATACCTTTCTAACGAATCTGAAAAATCGAAGTTTCATAACGGGAATCAAAATTATGGCCGAATGAATTTTCAGAAGAGTCAGTATATAGAATATATAGGCCTGGAAAATTGATATTTTGCAAACGACCTCGGAATTCGACGAAACCACTTTTGTTGGGTCCGGGATGTCAAACTATTGCTAGGTTTCAAATTTCATAATTTTTCGAATCAATATGTGAGCGTGGCAAAAGAAAACGCGTTTGACCAGTTTCTGTTGAATTTAATCGACTGGAAATTGGCCATTTTTCAAACGGTCTCAGAATTCGACGAAACTAGTTTTGTTAGGACCGTATCGTCAATACGAAACTAGAAAATATTTTTCTGGAATTTTTCTAGTTAGTATGTGACCCCGGTAATTTCAAATGTACGTTTAAAATTCAATATAAGGATTTAAATGTAAATTTCAATGGAAACTGATTGTAATGATCAAACCAGCTTACGATACATATCCCATTGTGTTCGGAATGGGGGTAAAACGCTATGGACGACAGGCGGTAGGCCTCGTTTCGAGGTCGTATGTAAAAGTCAACCTTTTTGCAAAATTAAATAATTAAATAATAATAAAATAAAATAAAAATATATTACTTTAATTCCCCCCCCCCTTTTTCTTCTGCTTGCACCCCCCCCCCCCCCCCGATTCATTATTCAGAAACGAAATTAAAAAAAAAAAACCCTAACGTATCGAAGCCGCCGCCTAACCCTCGAAGCCGCCGCCTCGTCTCGAAGTCGCCGACGAAGACCCCGAAGCAACCCCCCCCTCGAGACATCGCCGCCGACACCATCGAGCAACCCTCGAACGCCCTGCCGCCGACACCACCGAACAGCCCTCGAAACCCTGCCGCCGACGCTCCTTCTTCTTCCCTCCCCTTCGCATACCACGGTGAGCAATTAGTTATTTTTATTTTTATTTTTGTTTTATAAAAACTGATTTTTTAAAAGAATATAAAAACTGATTTTTTTTAGAATTTAAAAACTGATTTTAGATTTTTTTTAAGAAGTTATAAAACTGATTTAATTAGAATTTAAAAACTGATTTTAGATTTTTTTTTTAAGAAGTTATAAAACTGTTTTTCTTTTTGAGAACTTAAAAACTGATTTTTAAAGATATAAAAAGCTGATTTTATTTTAAAGGTTTGAAATAGGAAAAAGGTTTAAACTTTGAAATAGAAAAAGGTTTAATCTTTTAAAAGAAAAAGATTTGAACTTGCAAAAAATAAAGATCATATTTTTAAAAAGAGAAATGACGGAATTTTGTTAAGTAGAAGAAGTAAGATATGATTCTTATATTTTTAAAGCAATAAAAATATAATTTTTACATCATAGGAATATTAAAAATATAATCTTTGTTTTTAGAATATGATCTTTATATATTGAATAACATAGTAAAAATTCGATTTTTACCTATGTAGAGAATACGGGCAACGAAAGCGACAAGAAGGCGAAATAGGCGAAGATTTCTAAAAAGGAAGAGTCGTGTTATTGGATAGCTATTGGTGAGAATTTCTCACTCGTCAATTTCTTTATATATATATATATGTGTGGAAATAAAAGTGAATTGCTATATATAAATATTATATATATATATATATATATATATATATATATATATATATATATATACGCCCCCTCGTCCACAAACCATGGACGATATTTATTGGTTGAAATTGTTGTGAAAATTGATTGACGGCAAATTGTTGTTTGGGATTGTTTGTGGTTGGTATTGAATTGATTGTGGTTGTAAAATACCCGTTTGTGATTGGAAAATATTTGGTTGAGACCACATAGGATTAGTTTGTGGAAATGAAATAAATATAAACATGCCGCATGCGTGCGAATTAGATGCATGATCCCCATTGTCAAAAACCGCGAGGTTTTAAGGTAGAGCGAGGAGCCATACTAGGGACGGTGCCGGTTTTAACTACCCTGCCGTTATGCTGCCGAAATTTTGAATAATCTTTGTGTGTTAGAATTATTTCCATATGTTGAAATTATTTGCATGCATAGAAATTAAAGCCATATATTGAAACTATGTCCATGTGTGGAAATATTCATGTGTTGAAAAGTGTTGTGTGAAAATAAAATTCATTTGTGAATGAATGAAGTGTATAAACAATAAAAATCATATTTTTTATATGTATATGAAGTATGAAAAATATTCGCCTTATATAAATAATTTCAATCATAAAAATCCCATCTTTCTAATATGAACAACATAAATAAATTGTCCATGTGTGGAAATACTCATTTGTTGAGAAGTGTGTGCAGTAGAAAGGTTCATGTGTTGAATAAAAAGATTGAACGATAAAAATTACATTTTATTGAAACTATGAAGTGTTGAAACCATACATTGGTTGAATAAATATTTTAAATGATAAAAATATCATTTTTATCATATGTGTGATATGCTAAAGATATGCAGACGTTGAAACAAATATTTGTGATAGAAATATTATTTTTAACATGCATAGGAACTAAATAAAATAGTCATGTGTTGAAATCTACTTTAGTTCGCCAAAATTATCATCTTTGAAATGTGAAGTGTTAAAAATAGCCACTGGTTCGAATAAACGTGCATGAGTTGAAATATACATTAACTAGCTAATGATATGATTTTAGCCTATGCATGCGATATTAGAATGAATGGTATTTTTAGACCAAAGCAAATCAAATATGAAGTTGAATAGAAAATGATAAATGTTAGAAATCGTATATATGTGCATGCATATCTATTGAACAGGTTAAAGCAAAAAGGGGCTAGAGAAGAGGAATAAAATTTTGTGCCCGACAAATAGGTACACATTTACTGTTTTGTTTGGGTGATGATTTTATGAGCCTGTTGTTGGCTTTTTCTTTTTCTTTTTGAGATTAGAAGGACCGGGAACGCTATTTGCGATTTCCCGATGCTCCCGGTACAGGGGAGGTTATGGCAAAATTTTCCAAAATTTTAAGGTGTTAGAAAAATATTTGAAGTGAAAACGATATAGAAATTATTGAATGGATTATATTTATATAAATATATAAATATAAATATAATTAAAACGAAACCTGGCCGTGCAGTTCATATTTTGAAACCGTGATTTCAAACGACTAGTGCGGAAGATCCGACCATTGGATTTTCCCGAAACCTCAACCGTTGGGTTCGCCTGGGAAATATCTTTCCAACGGCACCAACTTTGTGAAGATCCGACGGTTGGATTGTCTGGAATGTTTAATTCAAAATTAGTGAAAAACAGCGCCAGAAACGATTATATATGTATATATATATAAATATAATTAAATTAAATCGAATAACGACGCTGTAGTTCGTAAATTGAAATCGTAACTTCAAATGGTTAGTGTGGAAGATCCGACCGTCGGATTTTCCCAAAACTGGAACCGTTGGGTTCGTTTTGAAAAGACCTTCCTAATGATGTAAAATTTGTGAAGATCAAACGGTTAGATTTTCCTATATGTGTAAAGCAAAATTAGTGGAAAGCAGCGCCAGTGCATCGACATGACCTGAAACGTCGTTTAATTAATTATGGCCGTTTTAAATTAAATAAAAATGGCGATGTATCGTTATAAAGTGCTATTGACGATATAGAGTGGAAATAAACCAATTTTGTTGTGTTTGCTTGATATGTGATGGTTGAATGTATTTGACGTGAAAATTTTAACTAAATAACTGAAATGTGAATGTTGAATAGTTCAACCCTGTGATTAATTGGTTTGAAAATCTAAATATACGTGGGTTATTTGAAAAGGCCGAGTTTATCTCATTTCAAATAATCGATCGACGTTGAGAAGTCGAAGAGTCGAAGACGACTGAAGACCGACGATCTCCACGTTGGATGGATGGGCGCTACTGATGCTCGTGATTGGAGTAGCTACCATGAAGGAATTGAAGTAGTAGCCGTCCAAACATATTGTTGATTGTACGGATATGCGAGGAATTGGTGCCTCCGTTTTCGTTCAGACCCGGAACGGACTTGTAAATGGACTGTGTGTCTGACATTGGATTTTGTTCTGTGTTGATTGATCTCTGTTAAATATATATCTGTTTGGCGGCAGAGAATTTATTCTCTTGCTTAACGCCCTTCTCTGAGACGTACGAGCTTAGAGGTTATGTATTGACAGAAATCAGTCGCATGGAGTGGATTGCCTGTGTGGCACGCCTAAGTGGCATATGATCAAGGCTTCTGTTGCAATGCAAAGTCTTGTGGTTGATGATCAAAGCATGGTCTGTGTGACGTAGCTTTTTGTATAACGTGAATTCGCGAGCCTCACACCTCGGTATGAGTCAAAAACGGGAGAGTGACTGCAGGGAGAGCACGACGTTTCTTTCTAGCTAAGGTGGTGTCAGTGACCTACCAGCCCTGACATTATATATACTTTTCACCTATGTGGTTGTTGGAATGCGAGGCGCCTCGATATAGGTCTGTAAGGATCGGGAAACGTGTGTTCAGGAATAATTAATCCTCAAAAGTAAGAGAGGACCGGCCCTGAAGATCCAAGGATCATAGTGGGGTCCTGGGACATTTGCTAGAGTGTCTCGAATCGGAGAGGAGCTTGCCCCTTGCCTCGACTCATGAAGGAATCCAATTTCCAATACGATATGTGCGGTTGTGATTGTATTACTAGTACGGCGACATAGTAGATGGTAGCTATGCCGCCTAGGATTGATATTTATGATTGAATTTGCTTTTGAAACATATATACACTAGTAATAATATCAAACACCTTTGTTTTATTCGTATGAAGCATCTTTGGCCATTATAAGGTAAAAACTCTATCCTCCGGCTTGCGTTGCATTGTGTGATGGGACCTGAGTCTTATAATGGCTTCATTTTATAAAAAGCATTGCGTTGATTTAATCGTTTGTTTTATTTCATGCACTAGCACTCATTGGAGTAAACCCGTTCCGCGAAAGTGGCGTGGTCCTTTGATTTGCCTTATTATTGTTGTTAATAAGTTGGATAGATTTCTCATACCAGTCCCATGACTGACTCGTAGTTTGTTTCACCTTGCAAACTCGGGTGCCCTTATTTTCACACGGGCAGCCTAGTTACAGGTTTCTGACGAACCTTTTGGCTCATGGCGAGGCTTGACTACACTGTGCTGACTTGGATTTTCTCCGCCATTATTGTATCTATATTATGATTCCGCCACTGGCGATGTAGACCGATATTCCTTTTGTGTACTCTTATGTATGATTCCGCCTCAGGCGATGGTGACTGATTATGTATCATTATGCACTAAGTTGTATCCTGTACTGTGCTTCTCTGATGTGATGTTATCTATATGATTCCGCTGTCATATGTGTGTAAATTATTCTATTTTCTGTTTATGCTATTATCTGTGATCTGCTAATGATGATTAATGTGTTATATTCCAATGATTATCCTTAACACCGTGTCACGGGGTTTTGGGATCGTCACATTTATGGTTTATGATTTATAGATTATGGTTTAACATTTATGATTTATGATTTAACGTTTATGGTTTATTATTTTTGGTTTATGGTTCAACGTTTATGGTTTATGGTTTAACATTTATGACTTTATGGTTTTACATTTATGGTTTATGGTTTATGGTTTATGGTTTTCTGGTTTTACATTTATGGTTTACGATTTATGGTTTATGATTTTAAGGTTTTACATTTATGGTTTATGATTTAACATTTATGATTTATGGTTAAACCATAAATCATAAATGTTAAAACATAAATCATAAATGTTAAATCATAAATCATAAATTTTAAATATTAAACCATATACCATAAATCATAAACCATACACCGTAAAACATAAACCATAAAATCATGTTTATGGTTTATGATTTATGGTTTAACGTTTATGGTTTATGATTTAACATTTGTGGTTTATGATTTAACATTTATGGTTTATAGTTTAACATTTATAATTTATGGTTTATGATTTATTGTTTACGGTTTAAGATTTATGATTTAACCTTTATGGTTTATGATTTATGGTTAAACGTTAATGATTGATTTATAATTTACCGTTTACAGTTTATGATTGATGATTTATTGTTTATGGTTGATAATTTAACGTTTATGGTTTATGATTTATGGATTATGGTTTAACATTTATGATTTATGATTTAACGTTTATGGTTTAACATTTATAATTTATGGTTTATGATTTATGGTTCACGGTTTATGATTTATGATTTAACATTTATGGTTTATGAATGGTTTAATGTTTATGGTTTATGATTTATGATTTATTATTCATGGTTTAGTGTTTATGGTTTAACGTTTATGGTTTATGATTTATGGTTTAACATTTATGATTTATGATTTAACGTTTATGGTTTATGATTTATGATTTATGGTTTAACGTTTATGATTTATGATTTATAATTTACCATTTACGGTTTATGACTTATGGTTTATGATTTTAGATTTATAATTTAACGTTTATGGTTTATAATTTATGGATTATGGTTTAACGTTTATGATTTATGAGTAAACGTTTATGGTTTATAATTTATGGTTTATGCTTTAACATTTATGGTTTATGGTTTAACATTTATGATTTTATGGTTTTACATTTATGGTTTATGATTTATGATTTATGGTTTATGATTTTATGGTTTTAAATTTATGTTTTATGATTTATGATTTATGGTTTTATGGTTTATGCTTTATGGTTTATGATTTTATGGTTTTACATTTATGGTTTATGATTTATGATTTATGGTTTATGCTTATGGTTTATGATTTTATGGTTTTACAATGTGAGTTAAAATGAATATTATGAATTGGTATTAAACAAGTCAATAAGAATTTGACATGTGAAAGTGAATGAACCCAAAAGAAATGTTGAAATCAGTTTCATCGTATGGTTAAAGTCAATTGCATGGGTATAGATTTAAATTTGATTACGTACCAATGGATGAATGAATTCAAGTCAAACAAAAATTAGAATGATACTAGTTATAAATTCATGTGAATTGAATAACATATATTAATAGATTGGAATGGATAACCTGAATATTTGAACCTATTTGCATGATTATGGAACTAATGAAAGTTCATTTGAGTTAAGAATAGGTACAGGGACAAATTTAGCCTATATTGATTGAGTTCAGCAGCTGATTTGATCCGGTTGGATTAGAGCTGCATAATTATTGAGCAAGCTCAAGTATAGATTAGTGCTTATCGCTTAATAACGCTCGCATAAGGTATGCTTACACAAAATATAAAAAATTGGTATTTAAATTCTATTTTTTCGACCGTGTGGGTCGATATATATTAATTCATTGTTATGTAATATTGTAGAAGTCCCTCCATACAAGGGGAACCCTGCCAAAAAAATTCAAAAATTTATTTTGGAAAAATTCAAATATTGTTGGAAATTTTTGTTGGTCAAAATAAATTGGTTTTCCGATTATGCTTATTGGATTTTTGAAAAGATAATGGGTTTGTAGCATTTTCCTAGCTTAGTAATTTCTGGGACGAAATTCTTTTAAGGGGGAAGGAATGTAATGATCTGCATTTTTACTGGTAAAACTAGACATTGTAATGTTTGTTTTAAATTTTGTTTTGAAATTTAAAAAGCCTGAATTTAATAATTTTGAATATTTTGCTAATATAAATAATATAACAACAATGTAATTCTGAAATGGTTATAATTAGCTAAATTTGCAATGTATCATGAATTGCAAAAGGATTTAATGTTGATTGGTATTGTATATATTAACGTATTTATGTATTAAACGACGTTTGATTATATAATTTATAATTTAATTATAAAATGAGCTCTTAACATCGTGGTAGTTCATAATGTGATGTTTTGAACTTCAATTTGATATACAGAACTCAATATGAGTCGGAATTCTTTGAAATAAGAATTGTCCGAATCTACTTGATTACAATTTTCTAATGAAAGAGAAAATTGAAGATTTCATCTTGGAGATTGTTAGTTCTGCCCAAATCAAATTTTCAAAAGGTTGCTATGAATTCATTTATAAACCATAATGATTTATTATATAAAAATAAAAGGGATTTTAATAAATTTAGTATCTTTATAACTCTGCATTGTATATAAACGTCAATTGGTATATTTCGCAGTGTTTATTGTACTGAAATGTATGTGTACTCTGATATTGTAATATATATAGAGTTTCATTTTTTATAAATATTTTGATATATTATATTTTGTTCATTCCACTGTGAGACTCTAATCTTCTTATTTTTCTATTCTGATACTTCTTTCTTTTCTCACCCTCTAATTTCTTTATATTAACAACTTGGGATTTAATACTTGGATTTTTGGTAAGTAAAACATGATCATGTATTATTGTCAAAATTTTGAGCATCGAGCTTTCTGGATCGTTACAGGGGAGCACGTCCAACTTGTTATTAGATTGGATTGGAAGGAAGTATGAGACTTCTACAAGATTTGGATTTTTGAAAAAAAATCAGGTCTTTTGAAAGTCGGTTTGTTATAGTAGACCTATCGTATATCTTATAACGCGTTGGTTAACATATAATAGTAACAATGACAAACATAATACAAGTGAGACTGTGATAAATATATAAACCATATAAATATAGTACATAGGCTCATATAGTTATACAAGAACATTAACAGATTTTTAGACAAGTGGTACATAAACGCACACTAATATACTGTCCTTAATAACGATATATAAGACTATAAAAACTCCACAATATCATCTTTTTGAAGCATCTGGATTCCATCACCAAGTCACCACGTCCATTTCGTATCCTAGGGCACGAAATATCCTTCGTCAATCCTAAAAGCCTTAAGTGAATTTGAATACGATTTAAGAGATATGAAACCCAACTCCATAATCGCGATACAAAATCCCAAAAACCAAAATACCAATTCCACTTTCCTACTTTAGGGATACGAAATCCATGCCAAAGAAACTTCGATCCCGAGATCGGTCCAACAAATACCGATCCCGAGTTACTTAGCCAATCTTGCTGCTCCTCGATTCTTCGGGAGTTGCATTGATCCGGACGCATTTCTAGGAGTTGTACCGATCCTAATCAAAATTTTGTGTTTCTGACAATTTTGCGACTTCGATTAAATTGCTCTGACCTTTCCTGAATTCATACTCAAGTCCTGAGTCCTCCACTAGCCAAAATTCGATGTGTGACTGCCTTGGGAAAAGGAGGGTCAATACTTGTCTCCTGATACATGTCTATCTTTTAGAAGACGTGTTTTGTATAGTCCTGAAAATAGAGAATCTAGATGTTGAAATCCGAAGAAGTCCAAACAGAAGTTCAGTGGTTGAAAACTGAAAACATAAGAAGCCATGATCGCGCGGGATCATATTAATAGAAAATCAGCAAATAAAAAATCCACGAACCTGTGATCACGTCAAAACGCATTAGATGGAAAGTCGAAAAACAGTAACCCAAGAAATCCTATAATCGCTCTAGATTGTATTATAAGAGATAGCTAGAACCAAAATATCCAAGAACCGTAAAACTAGAATAACCAATAACCGGGTAATCGAAGAAATTCGATATCCATAAAACTTGAGTTATTAATAACCAGATTACTAGAGAAATCCAAAATGCAGAATAACTAGAGCCGGTATAGTCCATACCTGCAAAAATCCAAACGAATTTCTTTGCTAAGTCCTGACAAAGCAATCCATAACTGAGAGGAGCATAGTTGCCGAGATCGAACAATCTTACCAAGTCCTGACATGACCATTCGAGAGTAACCCAAAAAACGAGGAGTTTTCTGCCAATTCCTTACAGAAACAACCCAGAACCAATTGAGCAAAGTCCTTACCTACCACTAGACAAGGCATCCATGCCAAGTCCCAAAAAGACGGCACGTCGCTTCCCAGGCAAAGTCCTTACTCAGGGACCAGATTTTTATACTTAGCGAGCGAAGTCCTTACTCGCTAAGTCCTTAGAGTTCATAATTTCAATTCCATATTTCATACTTCGCAAGAAAAGATCTTACGAGTGAAGTAATTTCATCAAAGTTTGCAAAGGTTTGTGGTTTTTAATAAAGCCAAAAGAAAACATAACGGTTCATTGTCGGAAAGAGAGCATACTTAGGGCTAAGACCTAAGTCCGTACGTTGGTTGAAACACCCCACCTCCGTTAGGGTCACTCTCAAAGGGAATGCCCTAATTTTGGTGGAGGTTTATAAGTACAAGTCACAGATATACAAGACAGATATAAGAACACATATTTTGCAAACAGCGGAAGAACAACAAATTTTTATTTCATAAAGTCAAATATGTGTTACAACAACATCCTTTCCAAAAACATAACATAACACTTTCATAATCTGTCTTGAGTACATTATTTAAAGAAGCATAAATAAAACGTAGATAAACTGCAAAAGCCCCATAGAGTGTGTCCAAAGCCATAGTTCAAAACAAGAAAGTCCAAGCAATACATTTCTCTTCTTCAAGCTGGATGTCAAAGCTGATCAAGCTGCTGTGTTCCCTCCCTGAGGACCTGGGGGGGGGGGAAGCGGAAGAAAGAAGACGAAAGAAAAGTAGAGTCAGACATAAGCCTGAGTAAGTCTAGTACTACTTTGTCTATGAATAAAGAACTGGGTATGATAAGTAATAACAAGAAGTGGGCAAACACTATAACTTGGTTAAGTTGCCTAGGGTCGAATATACTATCGTACCCCATGTTAATCTCTGAACCCATATAAACTAGTTTCCAACTGGCACCCCATAGTCAGGGTGATGTGATCCATTCTATGATGATCGGCTCCTACTCGCGTAGTTACATGTGTCTTACGGCCCCCGATGTCTGTAGTTACCTATGCTGGTCCCACCATGGGGTGTATCAATTCCCATAGTGGCAACCCGACACAACCTTAGAGTGCACAGGTATGCTACTGGTGCCCAGTGCTTTATTTTTCTGCGCCGGAGTGCGTGCACGCCCGCACTCCGTTAGAACCTACACTGCTACACCACCGCCGTCGATTTTTGACCTCTTACAATCAGCCCAGTAATCGTGCCCCACCCTGCCTAGTTTCAGGGTATCATGATACACCGTGTAGGGTTACTGCTGAAAAGGGTCCCCCGTTACTAGGTTTTCTATCTCTAGCCAACATGCTAAGTTGGTTAAGTGTTTTCTAACCTAACCCCACCAGTCCGTTTAGTTTAGCATGTTCCATTTTGATTAAGTCTTAGTCCACTTAATCCTAACAATCCTGATTCAGCCTTAATTGTCTTATTAAGGCCCTAACCTCTCACATTAGACAGGTATTGCTTTGGCTGCCTGTTGCCGGTTGGTTCCGGGCAGTCTTACGCCACAACTCAGTCTAACCTCGGGTCCTTATTGGGCTCCATGTTTAACCTCCCACATTGGATAGGTATTGTTGTGACTACTGGACAGCCGGGCGGTTCCGGGCAGGTTTACATCACAACTCAATCCAACCTCGGGTTAAACATATCGTACTTTCTACATTTATATATCTTGTCATTCTTCTTTATTTCTTATATGTAAATATTTGCGGCCCATTATTAAGTTAATGGTGTAAAGGTTACACCAATCATGGGCCCAACCCATACTTGAATTTGGGCCCTTCTACTTTAGTTTTCATTCATTAGTAATTTTAACCCAACATTATTTTCCCCCGTTTTACACGTCCGTTTATATATATTGGGCTTAGCCTTTTAAAGCCCAATTTAGCCATGCGAAAAGGGGAGGCTTAAAGCGTGATTACATACACAAAGAGGGGAAGGTGAGCGCATGAACTTGCATATGACGTTGGAAATACATAATAGAAACTGGTGTACTTGCATAGTGGTAACATAGGTGACATGAATCAAAGCATGTGAACTTGTAATTGAGATATCATTATTGACCCATGAACCTATATTTTTACTTAGGCATAATGTCAAACATAAGCATGGCATAAATACTTTTAGCATAAACATGGCATAATGTCAAACATGGCATAAATACTTCTAGCATAAACATGGCATAATGTCAAACATAAGCATGGCATAAATACTTCTAGCATAAACATGGCATAATGTCAAACATAAGCATGGCATAAATACTTCTAGCATAAACATGGCATAATGTCAAACATAAGCATGGCATAAATACTTCTAGCATAGGCATGACATATTGTCAAACATAAGCATGGCATAAATACTTCTAGCATAAACATGGCATGATGTCAAACATAAGCATGGCATAAATACTTCTAGCATAAACATGGCATAATGTCAAACATAAGCATGGCATAAAATACTTCTAGCATAGGCATGACATATTGTCAAACATAAGCATGGCATAAATACTTCTAGCATAAACATGGCATAATGTCAAACATAAGCATGGCATAAATACTTCTAGCATAAACATGGCATAGGTATAGTTAAATTTGTTCATGGCATAAATATAAACAAGTCATGTTCATAAGGTTTCTACATGTTTACAAAGAGGATACTTTGTTACTAACACAAAAGCATAGTTCAACTTAATTAAATTTAATCACATAACGATGGTATACTTATGCATAAATATTCCTAATCATGGTGTTTGCTTTTAACTTGCAAAAAAGGGATTTTTGTGTCTAACTTAGCCATGTCTCACATATGTCATCATATAATTCTTTTAAACAAGATAGACTTAATCATGAATTTCAATTATGCCCAATATCATTCATAGCCTAGCCATATTCATAAGTTTTGCAAAAGCATGACTTAATACATGGATTATGGTGTCAAAATTCCAACATAGTTTCATATGAACTATAACAACCAAACTTGTCTCAATTACTTGCAAAATGATTTATGCACAAAATAGACATCATGATGGCATAATAACAAAGCCCCAAACTTGCATGAATTTCAATCAACTACATACATGTAGCTTCAACATAGACTACATAATTTGCGCAATATTCCAAACGTATGTTTGCATAGAACTACCGCATGTAGTTCTTTATAATTGAATGACATAATTCAGAATATCCAAAAGTATATAAATCGCACAAATACGAATTTCATTGCCACAATTCAAGCATACATATCTACACAATCATTTGTTCATACCAAAGTAATACTCTACTTACAATGGTTGCGGCAAATTCTCTAATTAAGAGATATGATTCCTTTGTTGAATTGATTAGCTTTAGGTTGCTTGAATTGCTTTAGGCTTTAGAACTTTCTCCCTAATCCTCTCTCTCTAGATGGCGGCTACTCTTAGTCGTTCCTCAGCAACATGGCGGCTATGCTCTTAATTTGAATGAATAGATTAGGGTTTAGTCTAGGGTTGTTTATATAGAGGTTAGGAATTGATTAGAACCATTGATGTTGCTAGGTTAGATCGTAGCCATTCATTAGATAGAGAGACCAATTAAAACTTGCCACCTAGCCCTAATGACAAAGCAACCCACAGAAATTCGACCAAACACAGACCAGGCCAGCCAGGAGGGACTGGGTTCGATTTTCAAAAATTAAACTTTAAATTGAGCTGTTTTAGTCTATTTGAATTTTATCTATTGTATACATATATTTTTGCATATATATATATATATATATTCTCATATATATACATATATTTTCTTTATTTCCTTATATGTACGTTCTTATCCTTTCAAAATTTGAATTTGTATACGTACATGTATTTGCATGCTCAGTTGGCCCTCTCTAAAACAGAGATAAAAATTATGTCGCCGCCGGGGTTCGAACCCCCGACCTCCATGCTACAAATCCAATGCCTTAACCAACTGAGCTACAGAGGCTTTTGTTAATAAGTCTTAGAATAATAATTATTATTGTCCTCTTCTTACTTCTCTTTTTTCATGTTTTGCTGTAATATTTAAATTAAAGATATCTTCTTCATACGTTATCCGTTTTGCGCAAACTCGGACTCTATCTCAAGCAGAATTCCGAGACGAACGCAATGGTGATGTCCGTTTCCCTTAATTTTTCTGTTACAATTTAATTATACTTTAATTTGTTAATTTACTGTTAACGGAAAAATCCGGGGTGTTACATTCTCCTCCACTTAAAAGGATTTCGTCCCCGAAATCTTCAAGTTTAGGAAGAATGTAAATCCTAACATTCAATCATCCATCTACTCATCCATCAAACACGAGCATCCATTGTCCTTAAAAGACTTCTAATGCTTCATGATCATATGCGAAGTGTCTGTGTTCATGAACTTATCTAATGCAAAATCAGGCGGTCTACTGATTCAGTTGACCTCCTTAATGCGAATCATGTAAGTGCCATGTATCCATTATGTATGCAGATTTTTCCTATTCATGATTCTACATGG
Organism: Allium sativum; assembly: GCA_030737875.1. Lineage (NCBI taxonomy): Eukaryota > Viridiplantae > Streptophyta > Magnoliopsida > Asparagales > Amaryllidaceae > Allium > Allium sativum. The sequence goes on along the minus strand of CM060926.1, from coordinate 30,247,319 downwards.
GTGCACAATCTTTCATACAAATGCAACATCCATATGACAACACATTACAATTCAACCATATACGAGTGCAAACATATATGCATATGCAATATGAAGTGACTGAGCCGATCTAAAACCTAGATTGTGTGTGTATATGCAGCCACGAGCAACTACTAGCAATCACTTGCAACCACTTGCAACCATCATACATAACATGTTTCAATTACATGTTTTCATCCAAAAGGTTTCTATCTAAAAGATAAGGTCGAGGAGATATTCCTAAAAAGATAGATAAAAGCGCAACTTAAGGAAAAAGAAAGATCAAGGACGTACCCTCGAAAAGGAAAGGGTAAGCAGTGCGTATTCTAGCTTCAGTTTCCCAAGTCGCGTCCCCCTCGGCGTCGCACCACTGAACTTTGACGAGTTTGACTTCGCGGTTGCGTAGCTTCTTCACTTCCGTTCCTAGTATGCGGGTTGGAACTTTTCTTATGGTTGCTTCGCGTTCCACTTCGGCCTCTTCGAGGATATTTGGCTCTACCACTTCAGCAGACTCATGTAGACATTTTCGGAGATGTGAAACGTGAAAAACGTTGTGGACTCCGGCCAATTTCTCGGGTAGCTCTAATCTATAGGTCATTTTCCAAATTTTCTCAATGATAGGAAATGGTCCTACCTAAAGGTATAGTCGAATGATAGAAGCAAGTAAAAATTTTGTGCCCATTAGGCAATGTCAAAACTGGAAATCTATGCCACATATATATTGATTAGGAGAAGAACTCTCTAAGCATCAGCCCCGAAGACCGAAATCAACATCAGACTGACACCCAAAGAATTAATCAACCCAACCACCACATATGATTCTAGGAAACTAAGCATGATGGACTCCTTTTAGGTCACAAGGGAGTCCCTTCCTAAGTCCAACTATGTTGCCAAATGTACTTACTAAGGTGATTCTTTACAACTCATGCATAAGTGAAATGAACCTTCAGCCTTAGTGGCGAACACTCCTGGAGTGCCCTATTCTGAAATGCTCCACCTAATGAACCCCTTCTCTAGAAGCTCTTTAATATGTTTACTGAGCTCTTTTCTTTCTCGTGGAGCCATGTGTCTAACGGGCAACGCAACGGGCTTTGCATTATCTACAAGATATATGCGGAAGTCTATTTCCCGCTTCGGAGGCAAGCCCTTCACCTCTTCGAAGACATCCGGATATTCCCGGACCACTCTAACTGATTGCAAATTTTCAACAGAGGCATCTAGCGATTCAAGATAACTAAGCATAACCGCATACGAGGGATTACAAGAAATTTCCAAAGTATTACCGAGCTGGGTTAGGAGCCTAACAACCCTTTTCTCACAATCAAGGATGGCCCCATTACTGGATAGCCAATCCATACCCAAAATCAAACCATACCCCGCAAAGCCCAAAACAAAGGCACTACATTCAAATTCTACACTTAGAATAGAAATTTTCAAATCCAAACAGATCATAGACAAATGAGCTGGGCCCCCAATTGGGTTTGAAACAATTAAGGGGTCCTCTACCATACTAGTTTCTAGGTGCAGAGATTCTACTAAAGCAGACGAGATAAAGGAGTGTGATGCGCCAGAATCAAATAAAGTGCGAACGGGGTGATCATAAAGATAAACTACACTTTCTACTGAAGTATTTATACCTCGCTGTTGCAACGGTGGCGCTTCTAGCACATGAACCTGTGCCCCTGGAGTGGATCCAGACCCCTGCCCCTGCCCTCGTTTCTTTGGGCAGTCCTTAGCTCTGTGGCCTGTCTGACCGCATGAAAAGCACCCACCATTCTCCTTGGCCTTCTTTTTCCGGCAGTCCTTTACTAAGTGCCCCACTTTGCCACAGAAATTGCACTTCCTCTTCTCTTTGTTGCCTTTTCCGCCTTTCTTAAAGTCCGCCTTCTTGGGCTGCAAACCCTCTTTCTTCCCTTGAGAGCTTTCTGCCTTTGTCTCCTTCTTGCCCTTATCCTCTTCATTCAGCAATGCCATTTGCACCAATCTTTCATACGTGGCTCCCATGGGTATATGGGTCATGGCCAAACTGTGTAATGGCTCATTTAAACCTTTGACGAAACGGAGAGCCTTCTTGTGCGGGGTGTTGACTAGGTCAAGCCCAAACCTAGCCAGCTCATCGAACTGATTCACATACTCTCTGACAGTCTTGTCCCCTTGCTTAAGAAATAAGAATTTTTCCAACTGCAAACTTCTTTCTGCATCTGAGAGAAATTTGGTCTCAAACCTTGCCCTAAAGTCCTCCCATGTCTCCACTGGTCTTTCAGCATTAGTGACTTCCCACCAGTAGGAAGCCTCACCCTTCAATAGCCACACTGCCAACTGTACTTTTTGTCTATCCTCTACCTCAAAGATGATGAATAGGTCTTCAGTTTCTTTCAGCCAATTCCTAGCTGCTACGAAGGACTCAGTTCCATGGAAATCCCTTCCTCCCATAGCTTTAAAATCTTTGCATATCTTAGCGAATGTGTTTCCCCGAGGAGGAGGTGGAGGAAAAGGTGCTGCTGCAGCTGGATGATTTCCTTCAGCCGGGGGAGGAGGAATGGTAGGACCTGGCTGAGTGGCCCTTGCTTCTAAGAATCGCCTAAACCAACCAGGTATTGGCACCCCTTCAGGCAAGTTAAGTTCTTGGGACATGCTGAAACAAAAAGGATAGATTCAAAACGAAGGATAAGAGATAGTACCTACGGCTTTGGGGAGTGGACTTTGCCTTTTTAAAAATAAAATAATATTTTTCTTTTAAAAATGCTTCTTTAAATTTCCTTTTTGAAAATAATTTTTTTTCAAAACTTTTTATCTTATCTGGTAAACCTATGCTCTGATACCAAGTGAAACACCCCACCTCCGTTAGGGTCACTCTCAAAGGGAATGCCCTAATTTTGGTGGAGGTTTATAAGTACAAGTCACAGATATACAAGACAGATATAAGAACACATATTTTGCAAACAGCGGAAGAACAACAAATTTTTATTTCATAAAGTCAAATATGTGTTACAACAACATCCTTTCCAAAAACATAACATAACACTTTCATAATCTGTCTTGAGTACATTATTTAAAGAAGCATAAATAAAACGTAGATAAACTGCAAAAGCCCCATAGAGTGTGTCCAAAGCCATAGTTCAAAACAAGAAAGTCCAAGCAATACATTTCTCTTCTTCAAGCTGGATGTCAAAGCTGATCAAGCTGCTGTGTTCCCTCCCTGAGGACCTGGGGGGGAAACGGAAGAAAGAAGACGAAAGAAAAGTAGAGTCAGACATAAGCCTGAGTAAGTCTAGTACTACTTTGTCTATGAATAAAGAACTGGGTATGATAAGTAATAACAAGAAGTGGGCAAACACTATAACTTGGTTAAGTTGCCTAGGGTCGAATATACTATCGTACCCCATGTTAATCTCTGAACCCATATAAACTAGTTTCCAACTGGCACCCCATAGTCAGGGTGATGTGATCCATTCTATGATGATCGGCTCCTACTCGCGTAGTTACATGTGTCTTACGGCCCCCGATGTCTGTAGTTACCTATGCTGGTCCCACCATGGGGTGTATCAATTCCCATAGTGGCAACCCGACACAACCTTAGAGTGCACAGGTATGCTACTGGTGCCCAGTGCTTTATTTTTCTGCGCCGGAGTGCGTGCACGCCCGCACTCCGTTAGAACCTACACTGCTACACCACCGCCGTCGATTTTTGACCTCTTACAATCAGCCCAGTAATCGTGCCCCACCCTGCCTAGTTTCAGGGTATCATGATACACCGTGTAGGGTTACTGCTGAAAAGGGTCCCCCGTTACTAGGTTTTCTATCTCTAGCCAACATGCTAAGTTGGTTAAGTGTTTTCTAACCTAACCCCACCAGTCCGTTTAGTTTAGCATGTTCCATTTTGATTAAGTCTTAGTCCACTTAATCCTAACAATCCTGATTCAGCCTTAATTGTCTTATTAAGGCCCTAACCTCTCACATTAGACAGGTATTGCTTTGGCTGCCTGTTGCCGGTTGGTTCCGGGCAGTCTTACGCCACAACTCAGTCTAACCTCGGGTCCTTATTGGGCTCCATGTTTAACCTCCCACATTGGATAGGTATTGTTGTGACTACTGGACAGCCGGGCGGTTCCGGGCAGGTTTACATCACAACTCAATCCAACCTCGGGTTAAACATATCGTACTTTCTACATTTATATATCTTGTCATTCTTCTTTATTTCTTATATGTAAATATTTGCGGCCCATTATTAAGTTAATGGTGTAAAGGTTACACCAATCATGGGCCCAACCCATACTTGAATTTGGGCCCTTCTACTTTAGTTTTCATTCATTAGTAATTTTAACCCAACATTATTTTCCCCCGTTTTACACGTCCGTTTATATATATTGGGCTTAGCCTTTTAAAGCCCAATTTAGCCATGCGAAAAGGGGAGGCTTAAAGCGTGATTACATACACAAAGAGGGGAAGGTGAGCGCATGAACTTGCATATGACGTTGGAAATACATAATAGAAACTGGTGTACTTGCATAGTGGTAACATAGGTGACATGAATCAAAGCATGTGAACTTGTAATTGAGATATCATTATTGACCCATGAACCTATATTTTTACTTAGGCATAATGTCAAACATAAGCATGGCATAAATACTTTTAGCATAAACATGGCATAATGTCAAACATGGCATAAATACTTCTAGCATAAACATGGCATAATGTCAAACATAAGCATGGCATAAATACTTCTAGCATAAACATGGCATAATGTCAAACATAAGCATGGCATAAATACTTCTAGCATAAACATGGCATAATGTCAAACATAAGCATGGCATAAATACTTCTAGCATAGGCATGACATATTGTCAAACATAAGCATGGCATAAATACTTCTAGCATAAACATGGCATGATGTCAAACATAAGGATGGCATAAATACTTCTAGCATAAACATGGCATAATGTCAAACATAAGCATGGCATAAAATACTTCTAGCATAGGCATGACATATTGTCAAACATAAGCATGGCATAAATACTTCTAGCATAAACATGGCATAATGTCAAACATAAGCATGGCATAAATACTTCTAGCATAAACATGGCATAGGTATAGTTAAATTTGTTCATGGCATAAATATAAACAAGTCATGTTCATAAGGTTTCTACATGTTTACAAAGAGGATACTTTGTTACTAACACAAAAGCATAGTTCAACTTAATTAAATTTAATCACATAACGATGGTATACTTATGCATAAATATTCCTAATCATGGTGTTTGCTTTTAACTTGCAAAAAAGGGATTTTTGTGTCTAACTTAGCCATGTCTCACATATGTCATCATATAATTCTTTTAAACAAGATAGACTTAATCATGAATTTCAATTATGCCCAATATCATTCATAGCCTAGCCATATTCATAAGTTTTGCAAAAGCATGACTTAATACATGGATTATGGTGTCAAAATTCCAACATAGTTTCATATGAACTATAACAACCAAACTTGTCTCAATTACTTGCAAAATGATTTATGCACAAAATAGACATCATGATGGCATAATAACAAAGCCCCAAACTTGCATGAATTTCAATCAACTACATACATGTAGCTTCAACATAGACTACATAATTTGCGCAATATTCCAAACGTATGTTTGCATAGAACTACCGCATGTAGTTCTTTATAATTGAATGACATAATTCAGAATATCCAAAAGTATATAAATCGCACAAATACGAATTTCATTGCCACAATTCAAGCATACATATCTACACAATCATTTGTTCATACCAAAGTAATACTCTACTTACAATGGTTGCGGCAAATTCTCTAATTAAGAGATATGATTCCTTTGTTGAATTGATTAGCTTTAGGTTGCTTGAATTGCTTTAGGCTTTAGAACTTTCTCCCTAATCCTCTCTCTCTAGATGGCGGCTACTCTTAGTCGTTCCTCAGCAACATGGCGGCTATGCTCTTAATTTGAATGAATAGATTAGGGTTTAGTCTAGGGTTGTTTATATAGAGGTTAGGAATTGATTAGAACCATTGATGTTGCTAGGTTAGATCGTAGCCATTCATTAGATAGAGAGACCAATTAAAACTTGCCACCTAGCCCTAATGACAAAGCAACCCACAGAAATTCGACCAAACACAGACCAGGCCAGCCAGGAGGGACTGGGTTCGATTTTCAAAAATTAAACTTTAAATTGAGCTGTTTTAGTCTATTTGAATTTTATCTATTGTATACATATATTTTTGCATATATATATATATATATATATATATTCTCATATATATACATATATTTTCTTTATTTCCTTATATGTACGTTCTTATCCTTTCAAAATTTGAATTTGTATACGTACATGTATTTGCATGCTCAGTTGGCCCTCTCTAAAACAGAGATAAAAATTATGTCGCCGCCGGGGTTCGAACCCCCGACCTCCATGCTACAAATCCAATGCCTTAACCAACTGAGCTACAGAGGCTTTTGTTAATAAGTCTTAGAATAATAATAATTATTGTCCTCTTCTTACTTCTCTTTTTTCATGTTTTGCTGTAATATTTAAATTAAAGATATCTTCTTCATACGTTATCCGTTTTGCGCAAACTCGGACTCTATCTCAAGCAGAATTCCGAGACGAACGCAATGGTGATGTCCGTTTCCCTTAATTTTTCTGTTACAATTTAATTATACTTTAATTTGTTAATTTACTGTTAACGGAAAAATCCGGGGTGTTACATTGGTGGGTCGACTTAGTCATTTTTTATTTCAAGCTTATTAGGCCCTGTTTGGTACGAAGGGGATGGTTTATCATCTGCAAAGAGAATGCTTAGGGATCTCACTAGTTCTCGTACATGGGTAGGCTTACTTAGCCATCCTAAGCCAGAAAACCAGAAAGACAATAAATTTCATTAACAAGGAGGTGGATGGTTTGTAGTCTGGTGCATAATATGCCTAGGGATTAAGTCCAAATCCCATATATGGATAGGCCAACTAAACCATTTAAAGCTAGATAACCAGAAATAAAATATCTAGAAGGCTGAAGGCCATACAACTAAATCCCGAATGCCAAAAGCCAAAACATAGTACGAAATCCGAAATCCAAAAATCCAGACTGTATCCACGAGTCGAAAGGCCAAAACGCCAAAATCCTAAAGCTAAAAAACCAAAATGCCAAAGTACAAAAGATGAAAAGCTAGAGAGCCATCAAACCAAAAACAAATGATCAAAGACCAATTCGAAACCAAAATCTAGGAAGTCCAGAGAAAACCACATCAATCGATGACCAATTAACTTGGGCTAAGTCCCGGCCTATTCCTATTCTGATTTGGAGAAGGCAGCAGGACCTGTTCCAGTGCCACAACCCGATTCCGAACATACCATGTTAGCTTACCACGTCTAACATGTTCTTCATCCAAACCTAGAAGAAGCCTTCATCATTTTTATTATAGTTGTCAAGCTCATGAAACAAACAATGTCTGCTGAAATCTCTTTCCTTCTGAGTGGGCTCCCCGACAGGAGGCTTTTTGAATGGAGCACCTAGGTGAAGCTTCAAGTAAATTTCCTTCAGATTAAGTTCCGCATATGAGGGGAATTTTGATTCCTTTCATTGCATATTTTAACCATTTCCAAAGAAGAATTTCCTTTGCCCAAGTCGGACGGTCCTCCTCCGGTAACCGAATTAACCTTGGGAATTTTTTATTGGTTCTCGTATCCTCTCCAAGTAGGAATCAATCTGTTTCAAAGTAAAACTCACCAAGGTCCCTCAAAGGATCTCATTGCAGAGAGATCATGAAATCCATATGTTGATTTCCAAGTTAAACATGCAATTCAACTTTGACCTGAGGATCTTCCACGGGTGCAAACCTAACCTCGGGACCAATGGGAGTTCTTCCAGCGTTTGTACCCTCACGCACCGACACTTGAGTAACAGTTCCAACTTCGGATCCTATAGCATGCCTAACCAAATCCTCAGTACCTCCTGAGTGCCCATTCCCTTCGCGCGCGGGAAGGCAACGAAGTGCAGTTCAAGAGACCACAACGGAGTGGAGCAGCCGCGACACGAAGTTCCTTACCTTAGCTGGATCTCGCTGGTGCCACCTAAACGGTAGTCTGGTAAACTTTAAGCGCCTTGCGCACTCATTCCAACCTGACTTCCTTAGCCTTCCATGTCTCCAAATCCATCCATCAGTGCAATAAAAGCGTTCATGGCATCTTGTCATTTTCAAAAGAGTTCTTTTTTTCCTTTCCAACCATAAAGTCAAATTCTTAGTCAGATTCTTAACCATAACATCTATATCCTCTCAAGTCAGATAATTCAATGGATGTCCAATGGAGGAAACCTACCGAGTTTCCTCTATTCTTGCTCCTTTAGAGTGATTCAAAGTGATTTTCTTCCTTTTAGCCATTCTTAGATTTTCAAACAATCCAAATCCTTATAAATTCAAAGTAGTTCATCCTCCTACCCGGCATGTTAAAATGTTGACATTAGAAAATTGTTCGCTTTGTACACCAACACCCAAGTGTACGAGTTATGTAGTAAATCCAATCACAGAGATGCAAAAAGTAAATAACACCAGGATTTATAATAGTATGGCAAGTTTTCCGGCGTCCACTCCGAGGTAACTTGTATACTATGCTATACAGTTACAAGTATAATCCAAGTCCAATCCTTTTGTTTACAAAGTTATGTAAGTAGAAATGACATAGTCCTTTCTCAAAGCTAGTAGATTCTTCATCCTATAGTCCAAATGTCCAAGAAGAAGAAGTTATGTTCAAAGTTGTGCAAGTTGAAGGTTTTATATCCAAAAGATATGCAAATGGCAAAACAAGTGTCCAAGAGTATATATAAATACCAATTGGTTATTCACAAGTCCAAAGAAGTCTCCAAGGTCGAAGAAGCAATGGAGGAAGCCATTAAAAACTCCAAGTCCAAAGATTTCGTATCCAGAAAACGAACAGCCAAAAGATCACGAAATCATCCAAGTGAACGGGTATTTATCGACACAGGGATTCGGGGATCCTATCCTTATTTTTCATGCCTCGGGATCAGTACCAGACCCAATACTTAGCCAAATCCAGCACTTCTTCATTTGAAGCATCTTGATTCCTTCACCAGGTCATCACATCCATTTCATATCATGGGACATGATTTATCTTGCACTGATCCTAAAAGCCTTAAGCGAATTTGAACACAATTTAGGGGAAACAAAAGCCCAACTACACAATCGGGGTACAAAATCCTAAAAACCAAAATATTGATCTTGCTTGCCAACTTAGGGGATACGAAATCCATGCCAAAGGAATTCTGATTTTGGGATCGGTCCAATCAATACCGATCCTGGGGTACTTAGCCAGTTTTTCCACTTCGTGATCCTTCGTGAGTTGCACCGATCCAAACGTGTTTCCTGGAGTTGTACTGATCTCGAAACACTTAACCAAATTTTTGCATTTTTGAGAACTTCGCTACTTCATCCAAATCTCTCCGTCCTTTCTTGAGTTCGTACTCAAGTCTTGAGTACCTTGATAGCCAAAATTCAATGTGTGACTAACTTGTAAAAAGATGGGTCAATGTTTACTATGTACTGAACTAATGCCCGTATGTTGAACTTCAAGTAAGATATACAGAAAACAATAAAGAATTGAAAACATCTAATGGTGATAGAAAACCTCCATTATGGGCATAACTTCACACACACTAATGAACTAAAAGGTGTTGTTTTTGCATGAAAAATAGAAGCATGTGCGGCTGGAAAGGTTTTCCTATACCAAAACTTTATGGATAACATGCGCATGTATCTCCCGCATACATTGCAGGGAGAAATAAGCACCTTTTTCAGCGCGAAATATGGAACGATACATCCTTTCTCACTATAAGTATTTTTTATTTCTTTTGTTATAGGGATGTTCATAGTGGCATCTGCCTATTTTGCACTGTTTATCCTAGGTGACTCTAAATATGATGGAACATTAGTTGATTTATTACCTCCAGATATTCAAAAAAACAATTAACAAAATATAGAGTACTTCATTTTACTGTCGGGAATTTTTGGACTGCGAAAGAAAGAATAATCTATCAAGACTTAGTATTAGTGGGATTTTTTACTATCACGAGCGAGTTTGACAACAACTACTTTTTGGTCTTCCAAAAAAGTTTCAAATACTAAATTTTAGGTGGTTTTGAATGAATAGTAAATAAATAAATGTTTAAATAGGTAAGTAGAAATTGGGATCAAATTTATTTGCAAAATCTAGAACCAGTTATAAGGAAGTAGTTGTTGCTTATGACTCATTATGTTTATTTATTACTTATAATTAAAAAATTAAATTGTTGGGAAACACTTTGTAACACCCCACACCCGCTATGGTCACTCTCTAAGGGAATGCCATAACATCGGCGGAGTATTTTAGTGAATATAGAACAGAGAAATTACAGCAAGACAGATATAAGTAATACTGGAGAATTTAAAACAACATTTCAATGCAGCGGAAAGTAAAACATGTCTGGTTACATCACAAAACCATAATAAGAGTTAAGTACAAATCCATTCTTGCTAAATAAAAATACATAATCCCAATACATGAACTGATAGCCATAAAAGAAAAGGGTAAGCTGAGCTCTACATCTAGGGTCCAAGCTCCAAGAGAGTAATAAAAGCAGCCTGATCAAAGCCCACTCGTACTGGGCCCACTCTGAGAACCTGAGGGTTGGGAAAAAGATAAAAACAACGGGGTCAGACATAAGTCTGAGCGAGTCCTATAACTTTAACAATACAATTATTAAAGTAACCAGAGAAGACATAAACTTGATATACGGTAATGTCTGGGGATGAATGGCTACACTAAGCAGCTTGGTAGACTTAGGATAAACCAAGATAACCGTAAAGACGCATTTTCCCACCCAAGGATAATTACTGCACCACACCAGTCATTCCTACTTAAAGGTTGATCCCTCCCAAGGACTTAGAAAATTTACCCAGTAGTTTCGTATACCCCTAGCTGACTACATAGGTGCCGTCTGCCCCTATCTCCACTAGGTGTAACCACTACTTCCAAGTGATCGGCTCCCTACCGTAGATACTCGTGCCGGCCCCACAGTGGGGTGTATCACTCCCCAAAGTGACAACCCGATATAATTAACGGTGCACGGCTTATATCTACACGATGCAACAACGTCTTACCTACCAGCCCGGGTCCACACACGCATATGAAACCCGTTGGACTTGCGTTGCCACCGCTAACCCGTTTTGGCCTCTTATAGTCAAACCCAGTACGCGTGTCCCGTCCTCGACATGGGTCGAGCCCGATAAGATACATATGGGTTACTGGTTGAAATGGGCCCCCACACAAGCTACCCACCTGAGCTTGTCCCTTTTCCTAGTGCATCCCACTTAACCCTTTAATCATGTTTAATTACATGTTCCACTTGGTTAAGTATTCTAATCGTATTTACTATTGCCGCCCAAGGCAACCACTAGATTTCCACATGCCACCCAAGGCATCCACTTAACCCCTCATGTCCCTCTACATGCTAATATGGTTAAGTGTTTCTTAATTAATTAATTAAGAACATAACCTCATAAAGACCTCTCACATTAGACCGTCTTTTATGACTGCTGGATATGCCGGTTGGTTCCGGGCAGACTTCTGTCATCAAAAGGGTCTAACCTCGTGTCTTTACTTTAATCACGTATTTAATTTATGACTAAGACCTCTCACATTGGGCCAATCATTTGTAGCTGCTGGATTTGCCGGTTGGTTCCGGGCAGACTTCCGCTACAAAAGGGTCCAACCTTGTGTCTTAGTTGATTAATTACACCTAATTAATCATCCCCATAATTTGTATTAATTATCCCTAATTAATTACACATTTTTAAGAATATGGGTAGACCTAACTCTATAGGTAAATTCCCAATTCCATAGTATGGGTAGACCTAACTTAATAGGTAAATTCCCAATTCCATAATATGGGTAGACCTAACTTAATAGGTAAATTCCCAATTATGTCCATTCATTTTATGTTATACACATTTTTATTAACATGCATATTAACCCCATCGTTTCCCACGTAATTCATTTTCATAACATGCCATATAAATGGGACGATTCACTATAAATATAACGGGTTCAATCTTAGCACAATGTTGGCTTTTACATGGGTTTAAAAGGTGTCAACTTGCATCATGATAATAAACCCAACTAGCATCATTAAATAACCCAACTTGCATGTGTACACATATGTCATAAAAAGGTAACTTGCATAAGTGTTCATAGGTTACACAAAGGGTGATCTTGCATATGTGACTTGCATCATAAAATAGGGTAAACATGCATATGTATGCATAGCATACAAAGGTATCATCTTGCATATGTATGCATCTTATTTTAAAAAAAGGTAAACTTGCATGTCATAAGGTATGCATAAAACCAACTACCTAGCATGCATGAAATCAAGTACTTAGCATGCATAAACCCAAACACTTAGCATGCATAAAATCAAACACTTAGCATGCATGAAATCAAGTACTTAGCATGCATAAACCCAAACACTTAGCATGCATAAGATCAAATACTTAGCATGCATGAAATCAAGTACTTAGCATGCATGAAATCAAGTACTTAGCATGCATAAACCCAAACACTTATCATGCATAAAATCAAATACTTAGCATGCATAAAATCAAATACTTAGCATGCATAAAATCCACCACTTAACTTGCATAAACCCACATACTTAACTTGCATAAACCCACATACATAACTTGCATAAACCCACATACATAACTTGCATAAACCCACATACATAACTTGCATAAACCCACATACATAACTTGCATAAACCCACATACATAACTTGCATAAACATAGGGTTAACATTAAACATAGATTAGCAAACTAACATCATATCATATGACTCAAAACCCACTAATCCGCATACAAAACCGCATGATCTCATCATATCTCATCTACTTAATTTAGCAATTGGCTATTAAAATGATAGAAACTCACCAAAACCAAGATTAGCAAACTTATGAAGTAGAACTAGTTGCTATATTTGAAGAAGATAATGATTAGAGGTTGATTAGCTTGCAACTTCCTTCATAAACTAGTGGAGGCTCCTCTTAAGTTTGATTTTGGCGGCATGATGGCATCATTTCTATTTTTAGTATGGATTAGGCTTGCATTAGGGTGTATTTATAGGATTAGGGTGTGTTTTAGACCATAGGATTAGCCCTAGGTTAGATTAGGTCCATCAGATTTAGGAAATCTCTAGAACCCAGCCCAGCCCTAGCCAGAAAACCAGACCTGGTGCACCCAGGCCCTCTGGCTCGACACGCCGTGTCGACAGGCAAGTCGACCCCCCAGTCGACAGGCCTGTCGACAGGCCTGTCGACATAGCTAGGGCGGGAACTTTCCCGCCTGGCCCCGCTGGTTCTATTTTAAAATCTGAATTTGAATTTTTAAATCTGTTTTTAGCTTTGAATTTTCTGCAAACTTCATTGGGCCTTAACTGGGCCATACAGACTCCGATTTACAAAATTTCGGACTCTATTCTGCGTATTTTTCTGAGACGAACAAAATGACGCAGCCCGTTTCCCCCAATTCTCATATCTGAGATTATTTATTCTGCAATTAGTGAATTTTAGCATTAACCGAAGTTCGGGGTGTTACATTTTCCCCTCCTTAAAGGATTTCGTCCCCGAAATCTTTAAGCTAAGGAGAATGCATATCCTACCATCCAAACAACCATCTACTCAAACCATCAACCACGGGCATCCATTGTCCTTAAAACATTTTCTAATGATGTATGAGCATATGCAAAAAGTGTGTGTATATGTTCCCTATCTAATGTATGAACATATGCAAACCATGATAGTGCCATGCATCCATTATGTATGCGAGAGAATCCTATCGACACATACAATATCTACATGAGTGCACAATTATTCACCAAAATGCATCATCCATATGATAACACAATCTTTATACATCCATAAATATAACTTCCTACACACAATTTTTATGCAATATGCAATATGAAGTGATTGAGCCGATCTGGTGCCTAGAGTGTGTGTATATGCATCCACGAGCAACCACTAGCAAACACTTGCATCCACTTGCATCCATCAACCATAACATGTCTCAAACACATGTTTCAACCATAGGTTTACCCTATCTAAAGGTCAAACAGCACTAACGAGAGGACATACTAAAGATAAGATAAGTACTAGACAACGATAGAGGAGGAATTAAAGACATACCCTTAAAAAGAAATGGGTACAATGAACGCATCTTTGCTTCCGTCTCCCAAGTTGCGTTGCTCTCATCTTCTCCCCACTGCACTTTAACTAGTTGAACCTCTCTGTTTCTCAACTTCCTAGTCTCTGACCCAAGGATGCGAGTAGGAGCTCGTCGAATCGTTGCATCACGCTCTACTTCCACTTCTCTAAGCAAGCTTGGCTCTACCACCTCTGCAGTCTCATGTAGGCACTTCCTCAAATGCGACACGTGGAATACATCATGTACCCCACTAAGTCTGTCGGGCAACTCCACTCTATATGCCATTCGTCCAATCCTTTCCTTAATAGGAAACGGCCCTACGAACCTTGGTGCTAACTTCCCAACAGATCCAAAGCGAACCACATTTCGTAACGGAGACACTTTAACAAAGACCATGTCCCCAACTTCAAACTCAAGATCCGTCCTTCTCTTGTCCGCATAAGATTTTTGCCTATCTTGCGCTGCTTTCATCCTTCTCCGAATCAAGTCAATCTTCTCAGAAGTCTCCCTAACCATATCAGGCCCAAGCAAAATCTTATCCGTAGATTCCCACCAACATGTAGGTGATCGACAAGGCCTTCCATAGAGAGCTTCGAAAGGAGCCATACCAATATTGGACTGAAAGCTGTTATTATACGCGAACTCCACCAACGGAAGATGCTCTTCCCATGTACCTCCAAAATCTAAGATACAAAGCCTCAAAAGGTCTTCTAGGACACGATTCACCCTCTCGGTCTGGCCGTCCGTCTGAGGATGATATGCGGTGCTCAGACACAATTGAGTCCCCACTGCTTCTTGCAAACTTTTCCAGAACTCGCTAGTGAAGATAGGATCTCGATCACTCACTATGCTAGAGGGTATCCCATGCAATCGAACTATCTCTTGAAGATATACTGAAGCTAGCCATGGAGCAGTCCTCTTGCTCTTTACAGGTATGAAATGGGCGCTTTTAGTAAGTCTGTCTACCACAACCCAAATTCCCGTATTACCCTTTCTTGATCTGGGTAACCCATCAATAAAATCCATCGAGACGCTATCCCACTTCCATTGCGGAACTTCCAATGGGTGAAGCAACCCACCTGGTTTCTTTTGCTCCGCTTTCACCTGTTGGCAAACCAAGCATCGAGCGACATATTCGGCCACATCTTTCTTCATACCGGCCCAGAAGAAAGCCCGCTTCATATCTTGGTACATCTTGTCCCCACCGGGATGAATGGTCATCCTAGAACGGTGTGCATCATCAAGAATAGCCTTCCTCAAACCCTCGTCTTGCGGTACAAAAGGTCTACCGTCTCTACGCAAGCACCCCTTATCATCTAGGGTGTACCTACTCAAATGGCTGGAGGACTCCCCCCTTATGAGCTTCTCTACCATCTCAACCAACTGTGGGTCGTCCCTCTGTGCTTCTCCAATCCGCCCCAAAAGAGTAGGTCTGACCTCCAAGGATGCTAGCAAACCGGGTATATAGTCAATGGAAGGTCTGAAATCAAACATCGAGATAAATTCCAAGCTTCGTCGTTCCACGAACAATGGACTCAAGGACAACCTCTTTCTGCTCAAGGCGTCCGCCACAACGTTACCCTTGCCAGGGGTATACGCTATCTCGAAATCATAGGATGCTAAGAACTCCATCCACCTTTGCTGTCTCAAATTCAAATCCTTCTGAGAAAACAAGTACTTCAATGATTTGTGGTCAGTGAACAGTTCGAATCTCTCGCCAAGAAGATAATGGCGCCAAATCTTAAGCGCAAAAACAATAGCGGCCAATTCTAAATCATGGGTAGGGTAATTTTTCTCATGCACTCTCAACTGCCTTCCACCATAGGCTATTACCCTTCCCTCTTGCATTAAGACTGCGCCTAATCCTGTCCCACAAGCATCGGTATAGACAACAAATGGCTTGCTCCCATCTGGCAACACTAAAACTGGAGCAGTGGTTAAAGCTCTCTTTAACCGTCGAAACGCATCATCACAATCTACGTCCCATGTGAAAACAAGATTCTTCTTCGTTAAGCGGGTTAATGGGGCTGATATCTTCGCGAAGTCTTTGATAAACTTCCTATAATAACCCGCCAAACCCAAGAAACTTCTTACTTCGGTAGCATTCTTTGGAACCTTCCAATCCTGAATTGATACTACCTTCGCGGGATCCACAGCTATCCCTTCCTTGGAGACCACGTGCCCCAAGAACCGCAATTCCTTCCTCCAGAAGTGACATTTAGAGAATTTCGCCTTAAGGCTATGTGCTCGAAGAGTCTTCAACACCTCCCCAAGATGTAGGGCATGCTCTTCTTCACTCTTAGAAAATACTAAGTTATCATCCACAAAGACCACCACGAACTTATTAAGGAACTCCCTGAACACCCTACTCATCAAATCAACAAAATATGCAGGGGCGTTCGTCAACCCAAATGGCATCACCAGCCACTCATAGAAACCATCTGGAGTCCTAAAGGCAGTCTTGTCTATGCTATCCTCAGCCACCCTCAACTGATGAAATCCCGTGGCCAAGTCCAATTGAGAAAATACTGAAGCGCCAACCAACTGATCGAAAAGATCATCAATCCTCGGCAATGGGTGTCTATTCTTCTTTGTGAGCTTGTTGAGTTCTCTATAGTCTACACAAAGTCTGAGGGACCCACCCGCCTTCGTAGCAAAAACTACTGGAGCACCCCACTCCGATATACTTCGCCTTATGAACCCCTTCTCAAGCAACTCCCCTACTTGCTTATGGAGTTCCCTCCTCTCACGAGGAGCCATGTGGCGCACTGGTAAAGATACAGGTTTAGCATTATCCACCAGATATATTCGGAAGTCAATCTCCCGCTTCGGAGGTAAGCCCTTCACCTCCTCAAACACATCCGAGTATTCCCGGACCACTCTAGCAGATTGCAAACTCTCGACCGAAGCGTCAAGCGATTCAAGATAAATTAGCATAACAGAATCCATGGGATTACAAGAGATCTCGAGAGTGTTACCCAAACGGGTCATGAGCCTAACAACTCTCCTTTCGCAATCAAGAACAGCACCATTACTGGATAACCAATCCATGCCCAAAATCAACCCATAGCCCGTGAAGCCCAACACAAAAGCATCACATCTAAACTCAATGCTAAGTATAGAAATCTTCAAAGCCAAACATATCATGGACAAATAAGTGGAGCCCCCAATTGGGTTTGAAACAACCAAGGGATCATCTACCAGACTGGTGTCTAAGTGCAGTGACTCAACTAATGATGATGAGATAAACGAATGCGATGCGCCAGAATCAAACAATGTACAGACAGGATGATCAAATAGAAAAACCAGACTTTCAACGGAAATAGTTCTACCTCTTTCCTGAATCGGTGGAACCGCGAGAGCCTGTACTTGCCCCCTAGCCTGACCCGGTGCCATAAGAGCTTGCACCTGTCCTCCTGAGGTAGACCCCGTCCTTTGCCCTTTCTTAGGACAGTCTTTCACTAGATGCCCTGCTTCGCCACAGTGGAAGCAGCCAGTTTTCTTCTTCTTGCGACAATCCTTGCTTAGGTGGCCAGGTGTCCCACAATTGAAACACTTTTTCTTCTTGCCCTTGCCACCATTGCCTTTCCCACCTTTGTTTTGCTGTTGCTGCTGAGGTCTCTTTTGATCTCCCTTCTTCTCAGGTGCCTTATTAGCATTGGGACCCTTCTCTTCTTCATGCATGAGTGCCATGTCAACTAGCTTCTCAAAGGTGGCCCCCATAGGGATATGAGTCATAGCCAACCCATGCATCGGTTCATTCAAGCCTTTCACGAACCTCAAAGCCTTCTTCTCCAGTGTATTCACCATGTCTAGGCCAAACCTTGCCAATTGATTAAACTTGTTGACATATTCCTTCACTGAGAGATTTCCTTGCTTTAGAGTCAAGAATCTTTCCATATACAAGTTTTCCTCCGCCCTTGAGAGGAACTTTGCCACAAATCTTTGCCTAAAATCCGCCTAAGAGTCAACGGGGCGTTCTCCATTAGTGACCTCCCACCAGAATGAGGCCTCTCCTTTCATTAACCAAGCAGCTACCTTGACTTTCTTTCCTTCTTCCATCTCAAAGATATCTATCAACTCTTCCACCTCCTTAAGCCAATCTCTAGCCTCCACAAAAGTTTCAGATCCTTGAAAAGGTTTCCCTCCCATAGTTTTAAATTCCTTGCAAGACTTAGCAAAAGTATCCGTGCGAGGAGGAGGGGGAGGAGGAAGATCGGGTGCTACGGTTGGTGGAGGAACATTTGCTGGACCCGCAGTGATGGCCCTAGCCTCCATCAATCTCCTATACCATACTGGTACCGTCACACCCTCCGGAAAGTTAAGATCCTCAGCCATGCTGAAACGAAAAAGGAAAGATTCAAAACGGAGAATTCGAAAGATAAAGATATGGCTATTGGGGATTATGCTTTTCTTTCAAAAACTTTTCTCTTTAAAGACATGTTTTTGAAAATATCTCTTCCAAAAATGTTTTTAAAAAAAAAATAGTTTTCTAAAAATTTTATCTGTTCCGGTAACCTTTGCTCTGATACCACGTGTAACATCCCACACCCGCTATGGTCACTCTCTAAGGGAATGCCATAACATCGGCGGAGTATTTTAGTGAATATAGAACAGAGAAATTACAGCAAGACAGATATAAGTAAAACTGGAGAATTTAAAACAACATTTCAATGCAGCGGAAAGTAAAACCTGTCTGGTTACATCACAAAACCATAATAAGAGTTAAGTACAAATCCATTCTTGCTAAATAAAAATACATAATCCCAATACATGAACTGATAGCCATAAAAGAAAAGGGTAAGCTGAGCTCTACATCTAGGGTCCAAGCTCCAAGAGAGTAATAAAAGCAGCCTGATCAAAGCCCACTCGTACTGGGCCCACTCTGAGAACCTGAGGGTTGGGAAAAAGATAAAAACAACGGGGTCAGACATAAGTCTGAGCGAGTCCTATAACTTTAACAATACAATTATTAAAGTAACCAGAGAAGACATAAACTTGATATACGGTAATGTCTGGGGATGAATGGCTACACTAAGCAGCTTGGTAGACTTAGGATAAACCAAGATAACCGTAAAGACGCATTTTCCCACCCAAGGATAATTACTGCACCACACCAGTCATTCCTACTTAAAGGGTGATCCCTCCCAAGGACTTAGAAAATTTACCCAGTAGTTTCGTATACCCCTAGCTGACTACATAGGTGCCGTCTGCCCCTATCTCCACTAGGTGTAACCACTACTCCCAAGTGATCGGCTCCCTACCGTAGATACCCGTGCCGGCCCCACAGTGGGGTGTATCACTCCCCAAAGTGACAACCCGATATAATTAACGGTGCACGGCTTATATCTACACGATGCAACAATGTCTTACCTACCAGCCCGGGTCCACACACGCATATGAAACCCGTTGGACTTGCGTTGCCACCGCTAACCCGTTTTGGCCTCTTATAGTCAAACCCAGTACGCGTGTCCCGTCCTCGACATGGGTCGAGCCCGATAAGATACATATGGGTAACTGGTTGAAATGGGCCCCCACACAAGCTACCCACCTGAGCTTGTCCCTTTTCCTAGTGCATCCCACTTAACCCTTTAATCATGTTTAATTACATGTTCCACTTGGTTAAGTATTCTAATCGTATTTACTATTGCCACCCAAGGCAACCACTAGATTTCCACATGCCATCCAAGGCATCCACTTAACCCCTCATGTCCCTCTACATGCTAATATGGTTAAGTGTTTCTTAATTAATTAATTAAGAACATGACCTCATAAAGACCTCTCACATTAGACCGTCTTTTATGACTGCTGGATATGCCGGTTGGTTCCGGGCAGACTTCTGTCATCAAAAGGGTCTAACCTCGTGTCTTTACTTTAATCACGTATTTAATTTATGACTAAGACCTCTCACATTGGGCCAATCATTTGTAGCTGCTGGATTTGCCGGTTGGTTCCGGGCAGACTTCCGCTACAAAAGGGTCCAACCTCGTGTCTTAGTTGATTAATTACACCTAATTAATCATCCCCATAATTTGTATTAATTATCCCTAATTAATTACACATTTTTAAGAATATGGGTAGACCTAACTCAATAGGTAAATTCCCAATTCCATAGTATGGGTAGACCTAACTTAATAGGTAAATTCCCAACTCCATAATATGGGTATACCTAACTTAATAGGTAAATTCCCAATTATGTCCATTCATTTTATGTTATACACATTTTTATTAACATGCATATTAACCCCATCGTTTCCCACGTAATTCGTTTTCATAGCATGCCATATAAATGGGACGATTCACTATAAATATAACGGGTTCAATCTTAGCACAATGTTGGCTTTTACATGGGTTTAAAAGGTGTCAACTTGCATTATGATAATAAACCCAACTAGCATCATTAAATAACCCAACTTGCATGTGTACACATATGTCATATAAAGGTAACTTGCATAAGTGTTCATAGGTTACACAAAGGGTGATCTTGCATATGTGACTTGCATCATAAAATAGGGTAAACATGCATATGTATGCATAGCATACAAAGGTATCATCTTGCATATGTATGCATCTTATTTTAAAAAAAGGTAAACTTGCATGTCATAAGGTATGCATAAAACCAACTACCTAGCATGCATGAAATCAAGTACTTAGCATGCATAAACCCAAACACTTAGCATGCATAAAATCAAATACTTAGCATGCATGAAATCAAGTACTTAGCATGCATAAACCCAAACACTTAGCATGCATAAAATCAAATACTTAGCATGCATGAAATCAAGTACTTAGCATGCATGAAATCAAGTACTTAGCATGCATAAACCCAAACACTTATCATGCATAAAATCAAATACTTAGCATGCATAAAATCAAATACTTAGCATGCATAAAATCCACCACTTAACTTGCATAAACCCACATACTTAACTTGCATAAACCCACATACATAACTTGCATAAACCCACATACTTAACTTGCATAAACCCACATACATAACTTGCATAAACCCACATACATAACTTGCATAAACATAGGGTTAACATTAAACATAGATTAGCAAACTAACATCATATCATATGACTCAAAACCCATTAATCCGCATACAAAACCGCATGATCTCATCATATCTCATCTATTTAATTTAGCAATTTGCTATTAAAGTGATAGAAACTCACCAAAACCAAGATTAGCAAACTTATGAAGTAGAAATAGTTGCTATATTTGAAGAAGATAATGATTAGAGGTTGATTAGCTTGCAACTTCCTTCATAAACTAGTGGAGGCTCCTCTTAGGTTTGATTTTGGCGGCATGATGGCATCATTTCTATTTTTAGTATGGATTAGTCTTGCATTAGGGTGTATTTATAGGATTAGGGTGTGTTTTAGACCATAGGATTAGCCCTAGGTTAGATTAGGTCCGTCAGATTTAGGAAATCTCTAGAACCCAGCCCAGCCCTAGCCAGAAAACCAGACCTGGTGCACCCAGGCCCTCTGGCTCGACACGCCGTGTCGACAGGCAAGTCGACAGGCAAGTCGACCCCCCAGTCGACAGGCCTGTCGACAGCCCTGTCGACATGGCTAGGGCGGGAACTTTCCCGCCTGGCCCCGCTGGTTCTATTTTAAAATCTGAATTTGAATTTTTAAATCTGTTTTTAGCTTTGAATTTTCTGCAAACTTAATTGGGCCTTAACTGGGCCATATGGACTCCGATTTACAAAATTTCGGACTCTATTCTGCGTATTTTTCCGAGATGAACAAAATGACGCAGCCCGTTTCCCCCAATTCTCATATCTGAGATAATTTATTCTGCAATTAGTGAATTTTAGCATTAACCGAAGTTCGGGGTGTTACACACTTTAAATTACAAAAAAAGTAGCTAAGCTACTTTTGCTACTAATAAGCTACTGTCCAACACCATAACTAGTAGTGCGTGTGTGTCCCCATGTTCTCCTGTCTTTTTGGAGAATGAAATATTCATTTTTTATTTCTTTATTATTCAAATGTAAATGAAAATGTATGCCTTGAAACTAATATAGTCATAAAACAAGCCTTTGTATAGAAAATGATAATTCTCTGCCTTTAAACTATGAGCATGACACATTCTATCTTAATATGGTTTAATTGTTTAAGCCGATAAACATGATGAATTATTCATTGCTGGTGGGGGTGGATAAGCAAAAAAATAGAGCTTGTATTTGGAATCATAGACTATTTGAGGTATTATATATGAGACAAGCAAGTTGAGACCTGGGTATGTCTTCTCTTATTGTTCATAAAAACTCAACACCAACTATAATCTCACAAAAGGAACACAAAAAAAGATACATCAAATTCATGACCAAGTACTTCTTGAGAGTCCCTGATTCTTGGAGGCCTTAGCCAAAGTTGGATTGTAATGTCCCGTATTTTTGGTAGTCAAATATTTAATTAAATTTATTATTTTAAATATTTTATTTGGAATATTGTTGGCTGTTAATATTTAATTCGTTTATTAAAACGAAGTTTGAACGTTAAATTTATACATATAATTTAAAACGAGCTCGAAATGGAATGGTAGTTCATAATATTGAGTTTTGAACTTCATTTGAACATACAAGATCGGATATAAGTCGGATTTCTATAAAACAAGAAATGTTTGAATCTTGTTGATGATAATTTTCTAGTGAAAGGTAAAATATTAAACTTCATGTTATACATTGTTATTTATGTCCAATTCAAATTTTAAAATAGTCGCTATGGAAATCGTTATTAAAATATAATGTTTATTAATTTATTTAATAGGGTTTTAATACAGTTTGGATATTGTTATAACTCGAATCTGGTTATATTAAGTTGTATATTTGTATTTGAAACTATATATATTTTATTCAAGTATATTTATGAAAATAATAATTTATTATTATTTAATGGAATTATTTTGGAATTTTATAATATTTTATCGATATTTTATAAGTCTTAGAAATAGCCAATTTTCAAACGACCTCCGTTTGCGATGAAAGAATTTTGTTGGATCTGGAACATAAAAACATAATGTGATGCAAATTTTGGGGACAAACGGAGTTAATATGTGTGCGTTTGGAATTCAATTGTAAACAAACAAATTAAATTATAAAATCGTCGTTTTTCAAATGGAGTCGAATTTCAACCAAACGAGTTTTATTGGATTCGTATTAGTAAGTTATTGTTACATTTCGAATTTGGTAGCAATCTGATTAACCATTTGTTCGTGGCAGCGTCGAAGCCCTTGTTTTTATTTAATCATTCATTTTGTTTTGGTCATTTTAGACAGGGGTAACTTTAAAGGAATAAATGAATGGCCAAGTGAACTCTGTTTTTAATGAAATAAATTTCAAAGTTTCAAGTTGATTGGATTTATTTTGTTATCATGGGAAATTTAAAAGTGTGATTTTTCACCTGTGATTTATAAACGGATTTTTACAAGTCACCTCGGAATTCGATGAAACCTATCCCATCGGGTCCGGAATATTTTTTATGCTTGAATTAGGATTTTCGTCTCGAATGGAAGTCGTGTGTATGTTTTAACACGATACTTCATGCATAAGTTTCATTATATTAAAATAATAATATATTCATACCCATACTATATATATATCCATGTGTAACCTTAATCTTGGTAAATTCCTTTGTGCGTGGTCAAACTCCTAAGATGCCTCCTTGATCAAAATGAATGGTTGCGCATCATTCTTATTTCTTTCACTTTAAACTTCAAATACACGCAACAATATGAAAATCTCCCAACTAATAAAATGTCAAGCTAAGTCAGAACTTCATTTTGTGGTTATGATGATGTTTAGATTAATGTGGTGGCCAGAACTGCCGCCGACAGTCATGGCATTCAAGTAGCTCTTCCAGGCGATTGAGGACAGTAATGACAGACGGTAGCATGGAGTAGAGATCGACGGTCTTGGATGGGCCTCCGGTGCAGGAAAGGGAGGCACGGTGATGGTTTCTCTTTTCCGATCGAGTTGGGTTCCTAAAAGGAAACAGTGAAACAAAGTAAGCAGGGAATGAACTAAAAATAGTATGCCTGGAACGACTATTATGTGAAGAAAGAATTGGTAATCCATCTAGTACGTGATTAAACAGGTTTAGAGTTTAAATGGTTTTATAATTAAATGTTAATTATTAAGTTAAATCATGTAATTAGGTGTTGTAGTGGACTAAGATGTGCAGAACAAAAGAAACATGGAAGGACTGCACGGGAAAGTGCCATGGTATGGTTTGCTTTCTGAAAAGGGTTGCCTGCGTGGTGAACAAGAATATACGAAGGTGGGTGGGCATCATTTTCGAATTGCTTGGGCCATTTAAAAAAAGACAAATGGGATGCTGAATGAATAGAGGAAAAGTAGGAGGATGTGTTCAAACGGAGGTGATGAAGGATAAGTGACCGGCCTGTTACTTGCCAAATCATAAGTCGGTCGTTATATTCTTTAATTAAACATGGGATTAAAGATTAAGTAATGTAAGTAATTAAGATATTATTATTTTAATTAAGCTATGTTAACTTAAAATGTTTACAACTTGCATACACATTTGCAGAATTGGACCAAAGAGTGACATCCGAATTGGGACATCGAACACTACGTTCTGGAGTTGAATTGGAAGGAATTGGAATCAACTATGATTTTCAGTTAAACTAAACACTTGTTTAATTTAACTGAACCGAACTGTTTTAACAGCGAATCGAATCAAAGTGAGTTAAACTCACTCAGTAGTCGGGTTTTATAATTAAGTGTTATGATTGCTAATGGTTGATTTTTGTTAAATATACATTTATATATTGTTTGAGCCGATGAAACTAAACGTTGTTTAATTTTAGTGAAAAATCAAATCATTATTTTAACGATTGGACCCAATGAAGGTAACTTACCTTATTGGTCACGTTTAAATTATAAACGTGTTTAATTAAATGAACTGCTTGAATTGTTTGTTGTCATTAACTAAATTGGTTGGTGTTGAATAGTCATTATTTACTGCTATAGAAATAATCAAATAAATTGAATTGAATGAATGTAAGTGAGTGTTAGACCAAAAAATGGCACTAACACCCAAATATTGTATGAAAACCTCACAATCATAGATCAATGCAGAAAAAGCAGAAAAATAAGAGAGGACACACGAGATTTTTAAAGTGGTTCGGCTCAATCCAAGCCTTCGTCCACTTTATAGTTTCTTAAATCCTAAGAAGCTATTACAATGTAATTTGCTTGCTGTTTATACACGAAATCCTCGTGTTTACACCAAATAAGAGGAGATTAAAAAGAAGATTATACACGATAGCCTCGTGTTGTAATGTGGAACTTGGCTTCCTTATTGAGCAATGGCCTTGCATGAAGTAATGGTGGAAGCCATGATGAGTGAGAGCCCCAAAAAATCTCCCTTGAAATGGCTGTATAATGGTGTATTTATAGGCGTAGAGAAGCCCTGGGGAGATCCGGAAGAATGACAAGTGTCCCCAATCCAACGCCTTGACAGAACGTGGTAACTAGGTGGTAAGATGGGAGAAAGCCTCTCCAATTCGTGTAAGGCCATATGGAAGGTAATCCATGAAAATAGGAGGAAATGGTGCTATAATAATAGGTCAAATTCAAGCAGTGCAGAAGCAGGTCAGGTCAGTTCGGATCAGATCCGAACCGAACCAGTTCCCCGGGCTGAATGCACGTGCGCACTTCTGTGCAGATGTCCAAATCGGATCAGGTCCTCCTATCCCGATCCGAACTAATGTGTACCAAGTTTCCAATGCCAATTTGTCTCATCCGAACCGACCCTTTCTGGGGTGATCCGATCTGAACCGATATATGGTGATGGGGCTGAGTTGGTGAAGGCGGGATGCCTCAATCCGATCTGAACCGACTTACCCGATCTGATCCGATCCGTATAGCCGATCCGAATGGCTTATGCCAATTCCAGATTCCAAGTTTTCGGTTCTGCATGCATTCACGGAAACGGGCGTAACTTTCGAACCGTGAGTCCGTTTTAGCCAAACGAAAGCTCGATTCGAAGCTAATTCAGAGAGCTACAAGAATTACTGAGCTTAGCTTTGTAATCACTGTTTTCGGGCCCAAAAATGGTCATCTGATAGGAGTTTCGGGCCTTTCCTTGTTTGTGATGCGACTTCAACCAAATCGCTTCCTGTCTTCTGACGATGCTTCCAATACTCTAGTTTGTTGTTGATATGAGATTCTATGTGTGACTGCTTTGACTAAAAAGCGGGTCAACATTTTCCCCCCAGAACATATGTTGCTGAACAAAGGAAGATATGTTCTGGATAATCCAAGAAATCCAAGGCTACGCCGGGCCTGCCAGCTACAAGTATAATCCATATCTGAGAAGAAAAAAGAGAGAAAAGGTGTGTCAAATCCTGACAAGACTAATTACACTTTCAAGCATAAACCATGCTTGGGCATTTGTTTGAGCATAAACCACACTCAAGAGACGTTCGAATCATCCTACCAAAATCTGACGAGGGACATAACCTTCCAGGTATAAGCCATACCAGGAAGTTCAAACTGAGCATAATCCATACTCGAGCTTTATTGAGTTCCTTTGCCAAATCCTAACAAGATCGTTCGTTGTTCCTGAGTATAATCCATGCTTAAGAATCCTAGTGAGTACAATCCATACCCATGTCAGGATAGAGCTATGCTTGCCAAAATCTGAAAAGACAGTCTGTCCCTAGGCATATTCCATGCCTACGGGTCCGAGATAAGTACAAGCCATACTTTAGTTGAGATTAAGAATCCTGCCACAACCTGACAAGACACTTAAATTCGCCAAACATAATCCATGCTCTGAAAGTCCTTCCTTATTCAATTCAAAGTACAAAACCAAAGAAAATCCTAATTGGTTTGTTATCGAGTGCAGAGCACGCGTTGGAGCTAAATCCTAAACCTGACCGTGTGTACTCCAATTTAGCCAATCGAAAACCTAAAGAAAGCAAAGGAACATATCTTAAATTCTAAGAAATGCTGAAAATGCAGAGCAATCCAATCCAGATCAGTTGATGATGAGCCCACGAGAGCTCGATCCAGGATCATTTCCTCTCTGGGGAGCAGGTAGTGGCAGTGCGGGTGTAGGCGTTGTAGGTTGTTTCACATACTCGGGTGGCTCTCCATGTCTAACCCGTTCCTCAATCAAGTCTCGCAAGTGTCTACAGTCATTTGCGTCGTGACTGTCCATATCATGAAATATGCAATATTTTCTGGAATCGCGTTCTCTTTGCGATGGCTCCCTCCTGGAAGGCTTTGGATAGAAGACGTCACCTTTTGTGTTCATGTAGATGTCAGTCAAGGTTGAATTGAGTTCTGTGTACTTTACATATCTGGGCCCTCTCCGGGGCTGAGCGTTACGATCATTCTTGACGGCAGCTTTTCCTTTGCCTTTATCAGAATCATACGGTTCTCCGTCTTTGAGCATGTTGACATCGAAGATTTTCTTTTCGGACATTGCGTCTTCTTCACGCAGAAATCTATCCGATTCAAGGTAGAACTCGCTGAGATTCCGTGGTCGGTCTCGGTGCAAGGATTTTTTGAACTCCGAGTTGTCCAGAACACCGGATACTGCCGCCATCAATACCATAGATGGCTCCGGTCGATCAACTGATGCTGTTGCAACGTTGTACCTTTCCAGAAATGAGCGCAAAGTTTCTCTGGGCCTCTGCTTGATTGTGGTGAGAGACATAACATTCTTAGGTCGAGCAATGTGGACCTGAAACTGTTCAATAAAGCGAGCGACCAACATGTTCCGGGTGTTGATCGATTCAGATTCCAGCTGCCGAATCCACATAGCAGCGATATCGGTCAAAAAGAGAGGGAAGCACTTTGCCATGACGTTTTCCGACGCAGATTGAACTTCCATATGACGTTTGTAGCGCATTAGGTGCATGGTAGGATCTGTCCTGCCGTTGTAGGGCTCCAGTTGTGGAAGTTTGAAATCTGGAGGATTGCGAGAATTCCTAATTTCCTGAGTGAATGGGTTGTGATTGACATCATCCATGTCATTCTTATAAGTACGACCTCTAGAGAGAGGTTCAATGAGATTGGCGAGCCGATTGCCTTCAAAGAGCTGTTGCAAGCTGCTAAGTTCAGAGATGGTGCCCCCAGCGTTGAGTCCAGAAGAGTGTGAATGTGTACGGGGAGCTTGGAAGGCCATTCGGTTCGGTTCAAAGGTGCCCACATGTTGCGGATCGGAGAATCGAGGGAGGGCATGGCGAGGTGCACGGTTCGGGTCGGATGTACCGATACGATCAGGTTCTGCTGTTCCGATCCAGGGTGTTGAAGCTGTGTGGTATTGCCGATCCGGTGCGAATGTAGGTTGAACCGGAGCGAAGTCTTGATTTCTAGTGGGGAGGCTGCTGCCCCCAAGCTCATCTAGGGTTGCTGTTCGGATCGGATCCGAACCGACCCGGTGGGGAATGCCCCCCATTTCTATCTGCGTGGGATTCAGACTTTGGCCCTCGGTTCGGATCCGAACCGATCTGGTTTGCAACTACTGCTGGGGTTGATTCTATTCCATTTCCCATGAGTTGTACGATGTTGCTCGACCTTCCTTCCATCCGAGCGAAGAATTGTCGATCATTTCCTATTGTTTGCGAAGGAGGTCCATCTTGCCTTGCCATTTGAGCTCTCAATTCGGTGAGAACGCCATCCATCTCTTCTCGCGTCAAGTATGCTGACGGGTTTTCATGTGAGGAAGCTTCATGGCTTGCCTCGTTTCTCGTGCCTTCGCCTTCAACACGGGAAACCTTTCGCTTAGCCATCGATCCAATAGCCAAATAATCCAAGCAGAAAGTCGAAGGTTTGGCCCCTTCCTAGCGCGCCAGAATGTTAGACCAAAAAATGGCACTAACACCCAAATATTGTGTGAAAACCTCACAATCACAGATCAATGCAGAAAAAGCAGTAAAAATAAGAGAGGACATACGAGATTTTTATAGTGGTTCGGCTCAATCCAAGCCTACATGCACTTTATAGTTTCTTAAATCCTAAGAAGCTACTACAATGCAATTTGCTTGCTGTTTATACATGAAATCCTTGTGTTTACACTGAAGAAGAGGAGATTAAAAGGAAGATTATACATGATAGCCTCGTGTTGTAATGTGGAACTTGGCTTCCTTATTGAGAAATGGCCTTGCGTGAAGTAATGGTGGAAGCCATGATGAGTGAGAGCCCCAAAAAATCTCCCTTGAAATGGCCATATGAGGGTGTATTTATAGGCGTAGAGAAGCCCTGGGGAGATCCGGATGAATGACAAGTGTCCCCAATCCAACGCCTTGACAGAACGTGGTACCTAGGTGGTAAGATGGGAGAAAGCCTCTCCAATTCGTGTAAGGCCATGTCGAAGGTGATCCATGAAAATAGGAGGAAATTGTGCCACAAGAATAGGTCAAATTCAAGTAGTGCAGAAGTAGGTCAGGTCAGTTCGGATCGGATCCAAAACGAAACAGTTCGCCGGGCTGAATGCGCGTGCGCACTTCTGTGTAGATGTCCAAATCGGATCGGGTCCTCCTATCCCGATCCAAACTGATGTGCACCAAGTTTCCAATGCCAATTTGTCTCATCCAAACCGACCCTTTCTAGGGTGATCCGATCCGAACCAATGTATGGTGATGGTGTTGAGTTGGTGAAGGCGGGATGCCTCAATCCGATCCGAACCGACTTATCCGATCCGATCCGTATAGCCGATCCGAATGGGTTATGCCAATTCCATATTCCAAGTTTATGGTTCTGCATGCATTCACGGAAACGGGCGTAACTTTCGAACCGTAAGTCCGTTTTAGCTAGCCAAACGAAAGCTCGATTCGAAGCTAATTCAGAGAGCTACAAGAGTTATGAAGCTCAGCTCCATAATCTCTATTTTCGGGGCCAAAAAAGGTCATCTGATAGGAGTTTCGGGCCTTTCCTTGTTTGTGATGCAACTTCAACCAAATCGCTTCCTGTCTTCTGACGATGCTTCCAATACTCTAGTGTGTTATTGATCTGAGATTTCACGTGTGACTTCTTTGACTAAAAGCGGGTCAACAGTGAGATAATCTATTTTGATGTAGGGAAGAACACTTTGGAGGGATCCAACTGGATTCCTCAAATATATATTTTTTGGCAAGGCAATTGCTTAAATATATTAGATGTTATTTATCCTCATATTATCATTATATGGACTGTTCTGATTAGATGATTAATCTGATTGTTGATCATTGACTGGAAATTCAATACTTGCTTTGTTTTAACCAATGAGAAGAAATTGTTGAGTAATTGGCAGTATATGGCTTATAAATCAATCGTTTTCCAAATATTGATTTACAGCCAGGTAAATCGACGAAAATTAAATCATAAAATATATTTTGTAACTGAAGATAGATTTTGAGATTTATTATTTAAAAAATTTAAAAAAAAATAAATAGTTATTATTTATTATTTAAGATTATATTTAATTATTAAACGATTTTATAAAGCAAATTCTGTTATTAATCATATTTATAAGCAAGAGAGTTGAAAATTAACCAAACGGTTAAGAGTTGAATAATTTTCTTAAGAAACAATTAAATGAAATTATTTAAATTAATTATATTATTAATTAATATAAAATGGAAAGTAATTAAAATCAATTAACAAATTAATCATGTTTTGAGTTGACTAAGTCGACCGTTTTAACTGGGATTGATTATTAAATTAGTATTGTTGATTTACCTAATCAAATAGCTTACTAAATATTTGTTTTAATTTTAATAAGATTTTAAAAAGGAATTTACCATTTACTTTATTAAATAAAAGAAATTAACTACTGCTATAGAAGTTCATAATTGAAGTAAATTATTATTTTAATAATTATTTAAGAGATTATTTTTTATTGAAATACATTTAAAAAGTAATCAAATTTGAAATAAAATTTAATTAAATTATGAAAGGAGTTTTTGAACGGGTTTTATATTAAAATCCGAGTTTTTATAACAAAGTTGAAAAAAAAA
Organism: Allium sativum; assembly: GCA_030737875.1. Classification (NCBI taxonomy): domain Eukaryota; kingdom Viridiplantae; phylum Streptophyta; class Magnoliopsida; order Asparagales; family Amaryllidaceae; genus Allium; species Allium sativum. Next base: position 30,216,048 of record CM060926.1, on the reverse strand, counting down.
TTTAAGCGAATACGATAACTTAAATTAATGTTTACTCAGTGTTTGAATTAAGTAAAAGGAAATTGAGAATAAAAGGGTTTAAATTAAACCAGAATTATATAAACGAAGTTTATACAAAGAGATGAGGTGTTAAAGTGTTAATTAAATTAATGTTTCTTAATAATGGAATTAAGTAAAAATAGGGAAATTGAAATAAGATTTTCTAAAAGGGAAATGGTTAAATGGATTGGAAAAAGGGATTTTTGAAATGGTATGTGGTAATGGATTTTGAAATAAAATCCATGTTATAAAATAAAGTAGTTTAAAAAATTTAAAGTAAGAATGAATGTTTGATAAGCATTTACTTAATCAACGAATTAAGTAATAATAGTGGTATTTGAAAGGAGATTTTCAAAAATAAGAAATGGATTATAAAATCATGATAAAATAGTTAAATGGGGTTTGTTTTGGTATTAGAATGAAATATCGGATTTTGAATTACAACTCATTTCTATCTTAAAATAAGAACGTTGTTGATCAAGGTCTGAGAGGTAATTAAAATACTCCAACGTGAACGACTTTAGGATTGTCCGAGGATGATATTAGTTGTAATGGTAAAGAGGTATAAAATGACTTATTATTTCCATATGAGGAATAATAACGAAGTAATAATAAAATGGTTTGAAATATGTGTAATGAGATTTCTAAAGAAACAGAAATGGTAAGATCGAAGAATATATACATATAATGAATTTCAAGATGTAAAAGAAATAAAAGGAGATTGTGTGAAATTATAATGATATTTTTGAGATAAAAAAGAAATGAAAAGGGAGTTTGAAATGGATTTATTCTAAAGAATAAGAGTTGGTTATTGTTTCAAATAATAAAATAAGAAAGATTCCGTAACGTTGTTTTACGGCGATAAGATGAATTTATTTCCAAATTATGGATAATGAGTAGTGAGATAGCAAATGTTTTGAAATGATAGAAAATAGAAAATAGATATGATTATAGGATATTTTCCCAAGTATGAAATAAAATAGTTTGAGAATAATATTATGTTAGATAAGAAGTGAAAAACTATATTCATAATATTGAAAGATTTAAGAGTTTTAAATTAACCTTCATTAATTATTTTTAATTAAAGAAGCCAAGTAATGCCGAGTACTGAATTAGTAAACGCATTTTATTCTCAGGATTTTTTCTATTTTATAGCTGAACAACCGACTATCAAATCTGGCCCAAACGATTGTTGGTACGGAAAAACCAGGATCCAATTTATGTTCGAAAAACCATTCCAAACCAGTGAATACGTGGAAGATGCTAATTGAAAATGGAGAAAATGAAGACCATGGATCTTTATAAGTGAAAGGACTACTTTTCAAATTTTCTGGAGTTGCACCCGAAAATATTCTAATGGTGATCCTGCCATGGTTGAAATCGACGGTGTGCAAGGACTACTCGCTACTAATCCATAAGGTGATTCCTAAGATGTGGTATAAGGGTTACTTTGGTTCATCTTATTCCTAGATGACTTGTATGGATGAGTGTCCGGCAAAGTATTTCCAAAGGGATCATGTACGTTGATTTCTTCAAACGTATTTCTATTGATGGCGGAGAAAGGTCTTTGTCTTAACTTAACAACTAGAGTATTTTTGAGGACATCAATAGTGATATATGGGATCTAACAATGTGGCATTCAAAGTGATTGGTGACCAGATGTTCCAAAACAGTATTTAGACTTCAAGCCTCATCAACCGGAAAATGGTAAAAATCAGATAGGTCGCATGGCTATGTGGGGTTGCACCCACCAAAAGGGTATATCATTACCTGATCTGGAGAAATCAAATGCCTTCGGTTGTCCCTTTTATTTCTGTATGTATGATATTGGCTCGATTGGCTGGCCCCCAATCATGGTAATAATATATTCGGTACTCTTAAGTGAAGCGAGTGGTCGGTCATGTTTAGCCTGGGTTGCAAGATGTTCTTGCTGATCACCAATGTATAAATCTAAACACTTAACGATGCAGCTACACACTTATCAACAAAGCTACATTACGAACAATAATGCTACACATATAGCCATGTGGTTGAGATCTCACAATCAGTTAGGGCATATGTGATATACGATTAAATTAATTAGTTATGGATAATATGAAGATCCAACTCCTTAACGTTTAAATTATTTGGTTTGTTGAATGTAATACGACAAATATTGTATAAAAAAAATTAAACTATAATAGGGGATGACCACAATCGTTTAACTCCGTGACCACAATCGTTTAACTCCTTAGTTATGTTTCTAACATGGGATAACCTTATACTTATATCCCAAATTCGACCAATCGATGTAGTTAGCATAAGATGACCCTAGTATTTTAAGTTTACACTTAACAATAAAGCTGCACGCTAATCACTAAAGTTACAAACAGAATGATACAGTTGCACAGTTGATGACAAAGCTACACCCTAATCAGTAAAGATACACTTTGATCAATAAAGCTGCACGTGTAACAACAAAGCTACACACATAACAATACAACGACATATGTATCTATGAAGCTGCACGCTAAACACTACAACTACACACTTATCGACAAAGCTACACTTTGACCATTAAAGCTACACACAAATTAATAAAGGAACACACAGAACGGTAAATCTACACACTAACCCATACCTCATACCTTATATACGGAAGCAACATTGCAAACCATATTTCATATCCAAACACATTTACACCCAAAAATGAGTTCCTGTTTTCTGCAATGCATGCTAGCTTTTGACAGTGATTCTGAGGAAGCCGAATAAATACAAGAAATTGTCGATATATACCATGAAGCCTATGATTCATCATCCACAACTCGCCACAGATCAATTCCTGGCAGAAAGTTAATAAATCGAAACCAAGCCACATATCATGAATCTCTGATGCAAGATTACTTTAATGGCAACTGCACTTATAGACCTGATACATTTCGTAGAAGATACAGGATGAGGAGAGATCTATTTCTTCAAATACTGGCAGGAATTCAAGGTAACAATAAATACTTTAAGTACAAACCAAATGCATCAAATACATAGTGGCTCATCGGTGAACAGAAAATGACGGCCTTTATGAGAATGTTAGATTATGGCATTCTTGCAGTTCCATCCTGAATTGCGAAGAGCATGGCACTTGAAATACTTGAAAATTTCTGTTAAGTTGTGGTGGATATCTACAGGGTATAGTACTTGTGGTCTCCGAACGAAGCCGATATAGTGCACATCAGAGAAATGCACGAAAGCAGGGGATGGCCGGGCATGTTGGGAAGTCTAGACTGTACGTATTGAGAATGGAAGAATTGCCCTAAGGCATTACAAGTTTCGTACAATGGAAAGGAAAGGCAACTAACCATCATTTTGGAAGCCGTAGCATTGTACGATTCGTGGATATAGCATGCTTTCTTGTGAATGTCATCTCATCTTTTTAATGATCTAGCTCAAGGTTAGGTATCTATGTAACGTTACTCTTGGGGAAAATACTTACAATCATGGATATTACCTAGGTAATGGCAATTAACTGAAATTGAGTACCATTGTTAAAACATGTCCAAATCCATTAACACCTAAGCCAGTGAAATTCACGGCGATGCAGGACAGACAAAAAAAAGATGTAGAACGAGCTTTTAGTGCTTTACAGACTAGATTTTCAATGATCAGTAATCCATATAGTTTGTGGTCTAGGAAAAAGTTGTCTACAACCATGTTTGTCTGCGTTGTTCTACACAACATGATCATTGAGGATGAAAGAGATATGGATGACAAACAACGACACTATGAATATGAAGGTGCTTTGCAACCACCTGATGTATTCCGACACATCACATAAATAACAGAATAAGAGTTCAACATTCATTTAAACCACCAGCTTTCATTTAGAAACGTACAACTCAATAATACGCAATAGAAAGATCTTATGAATCATAAATGGAACCACTATAGGGATAATTAATTATTATAATGCCTTTATGTTGGTGTATGCTTGTCTGAACTTGTGTTTTAATTTATGGTTGTACAAAATTATGCAGTAATTATGATTTAGTTCTTCATTTAAACATAAGAAGTATATTGTATTTTAAGTGTTAAGTGAAACAACCCAAAATTTATTAAGAAATATTTAATGGAAATTAAATATTTAAAATGATTTATTTTGAGAATTAACGACTTAGAATTTATCTAAAAAAGAAGTTTGAACGTATAAGTTTATATTAATAATAAAACGAGCTCGTAACGTCGTGGTAGTTCGTAATATTATGCTTTGAACTTTAAACGAATGTATAAAATTCGATATAACTCGGATTTTTGTGAAACAAGAATCATTAGAATCTATTTATTTATATCTTTCTAATGAATGTGAAAAAATTGAGATTTCGAGTTATAAATTGTAAGTTATATCCAAATTAAAATTTCAACAAGTCGCTATGGAATCGTTTATAAAATATAATGATTTAATAAATAAAATAAAAGGAATTTTATTGTAAATTGAATATCAATTTGACTAGAATTTTGAAAACATCGAGTTATGAACCCCAACATGCTTGTTTTAGACTTATATGATATTTCCTTAGGGTATATATACGATAATAATATTTAGTTTATTATTAATTTTAATAGTTTTGGAGTTCTATAATATTATAATAATAATACATAGGCTTTGAAAATAGCCATTTTGCAAACGATCTTCGTTTTCGATGAAACCAATTTCATTGGATCTGGAATATTAAATTATTGATAGATTTCAAATTTCACGCCATTCGGAGTTAGTATGTGGCCGCGCGAAATTTAAATGTTAAACGATCAATATTTTGACTTTAAAAATACGATGTGTGAGCAAACAGACTCAGAAATCAATCAAAAAAATTAAGTTGAGTCTGTATGTCAAATTAAAGTTGTATGTCAATTTGCATCGAAAATGGGATTTGTATGTGATCATATGAAATTTTAAACGATAAATGTAAGCAACGATTGAATAAATTAAATACAATAATCAATAAAAAAATCCCTACCCTATATAATACCCTTAACATTTCTAAGCTTAACCTAATTTCTCTCCTGACCAAAATAATGGCCACCATTCCTTTTCTTCTTCCAACATCAATAACATGAGTAGAAAAATTAAAATCAAATCAAAACAAAATCCATAAATCATGTTATATATATTTGGATTCATGGAGGGATGCTCTTCATTTCAATCCCCAATTTGTTGAGTGCGGACATATTTTAACTGGGCTGCATTATTTCCATTGTGAGCAAGTTGTGAGCTAGGATTGATATTTTTGGAAACTTGGAGCTTTAATTCGAGTTTTGATCATTGTATTTGGGTTTGTGGCAAGAATTGGGGAGTGTATGCAAAGTTTAAGGGATCTAAGGGGGAAAATGTCACAATGCTGAACCCGCATGCGTGATACCTGCTGGTCGTCGTGGTTTGAGAAAGGAGATGGAGTTATATCACTTAAGTTTGTAGTGAGAGAGAATTCGAAGAGAGATCAAATGGTAATTTTATTTTGATCTGTAACGAAGTAGTAAGGGAGGGATAAATGCATGAAGTTAGTGTGAACGGCCCTGGCCAAGTGCGGCAGTAGGTAGTCGATGAGGAAAGAAGGACCAAGGAGGGAGGGATTAGTTTAAATAGTCAATTAAGGGTTTTAATATAATTAATTATATAAGTTAATGATGTTCAAGTGTATTCAATATTGAAAAATAGAAAACTTCTTCATACATTATCGGAATTCAGCAAAACAGGATCCACTAGAACCGTATGGACGAGAGCTTCATAATGAATCTGATTTTGAGAGTTTTGGAGCTTATTCAAATTTTTGGCGATGGAAAATGTCTAATTTAATCAATCGACTATTTATTTAACGATAAACGACCAATGCGAGAACTCTCACTCAACTTTTAAGTTATTATAATCATATTTAAATATGCATTGACTGACTGTGATTGCAATGTCTGCTTCGTGGTTGATGGATGATATCTACAATTAATTTTGTTAATATTATTTAAATGTGAATATAAGCATTGTCGACAGAAATGCTTATATTATAATTATTGCTTGATGGATGGTAGCTAATATGAATGTGTTGATATTATTGATGCAATTTTACACCACGAACATGAGATTTGGAAATCGAATGAAATTCATTTTTTGGAATTTTAAATAAACTTTATGTTCATTTAAGTGAAATTTGATAAGAAACTGGAAACTGGATTTTTAAATCCATAACAATATAAAAATGGAATTGATATAATTTCAAATAACTTCTGAAATGATTGAAATGGATTTGAAGAGAATTTGAATGAAAAATGACTTGTTTTAATTCAAGTTGGATTTTGAATATTAAATTCAAAATGCGAATTCGAGTTAGGTATATAAACGACGTTTTTAACTCAAATGGATTTTTCACTTGATCTTATTTATTTTTATAATGGGTATCGAGAAAATTTGGATTTAAAAATATTATATTTTAAAAATATTATTATTTTAATATTATAATAATATGGAGTCTTCAATTTTGATTTGAAATTTAACTGGAAGTTGAAATCGTTTTTAGATGAGTTTATAAACGTTTTATAAAATATGTTTAAGTGAAATTGACGATTTTTATTATAAATAAAAAAGGGTTCGAATAGGACCAGTCGCACAAAGACAGTTCGCAAATTTTGACCATTAACTTCAAATTGATGTACTAGGAGATCCGACTGTCGGATTTTTTCATAATGAAAAACGTTTGGTTCAGAATAAAAAGAACTTTCCAGTGAAATGAAAAGTTTGGAAACCTAACAGTTAGATTTTGAGAAAAATTCAAGTCAAATCTAAATAAAAATAGCACTAGTGCTGTTAATGACCTGAAATTGGTCTTTAATGAATCAAGCTATTTTTAAATTACTAAAAAAAGAGAAAAATTATGATAAATCATAATAGATGATTTAAAGGTGATTTGGCTAAGTATATTTAATTCTGGACTTATAAAGCTATTTTGTGAAATTTAGCTATTAAACAAAAGGAATTAAACGATTTGATGTTAATAAGTACTTAGCCAAGTTAAGTTTTTCCAATATATGAATATTGGATTTGAATGGAAATAATCTTTGTAAATTTCAAAATTGGATTCATTAGTTATATGGATGTCGGTTGAGGAATTTGGAAGATATTTATATCATTGTTCCCTATATGGTATTTCCTGATTTCAGAATTTTATGTTTAATTTAAGTCGATATGATTTTATTTAAAGCCTTATATTTGATATCAAATTAGATTTTTGGTTTTTCGTGAACGATATTTTAAATAACATCTATTCTTTAACCAAATTAAAGATATATTGGCTTCCAAAGTTAAATAATCATTGAATAATGATTTGGAAGATATAAAATTAAGTTATAGTTTTAATAAATCTTTGAGTAGATATTTTAATGAACGAGATGAAAAGGGATTAATGAAGATCATTAAAACTTATCTAAATGAATGTAAGCATGGATTATGGGTAAGGAACTAGTAACTTTTTATCGTAGGTAGAAATTGGACTAGACAGATAAAATGGGACTGGTGCCCTTCTCTATGTTCCATCCAAAGTATGGGTTAGGATTAGGTAGGTATGTGTTTCCAATAAAGATAAATAAAATCTTTTAAATAAGATTCAGAATAAAAAAATGGGATTAATAGGATGGGAATAGGATTTTGATTTGGTAATAACCTTCATGTTAAGGTTTAATTGAAACCAAAGAATTATCTAAAATAGAATGAAAACTTATGATATCCCTGCATGTTCTCTACACATTTTAAACTTGCGCTCATTATTCGGGAAGACCGGGAACAGTATCTGGATCCGTAAACCATTCTGAATAATAGAATGACGCTTTGGAGCAGATCAAATGATACTGAAAACGACGGAGAAGACCAAGACCCTTCAGGGTATATGGAAGTAGTCCAGATGTACTCGAAGGAATTACAGATTTGCAAGGGCCTCTCTCCATTTGTTGGACGAGGAATAAGGTGCCTTCGATTTCGTTCAAACATAGAACAAACTTGTAAATGGGTAATGTGTCTGACATTGTAATTTACTACATATGAATTGATCTCTGTTAGATATATATCTGTTAGTGGCGGAGAATCCATTTCTCTTAACTTAACACCCTTCTCTGAGACATAGGAGATTAGAGGTACTATATTGATAGACATCAGTTCTATGTTGTGAATTGAGAACGTGGCATGCTAAGTGATGTGATATGATGATCAAAGCATGGCTTATCAAAGCATAGCTTTGTGTAATGAGACTTCTACAGCCTCATATCCCGGAAATGACCGAAAACAAGAAAAAATGTAGTAAGTTAGGGGTTCGCGACCCAGAAGGGGATGACCATTTCTTTCTAGTTTTGTAAAGCAACACTATAGTATGGAGACCAGGTGTTTTCTATGTGGATATTTATAAGGTAGTGTTATGGTATGGAACCCTGGCATTTTACTGATGTGGGTTTATTGGAAATTCGGGCGCTTGTAGAAAAGGTCGGTAATGACCGGGAAATGGCATACTTGTGTTGTGATGACCGCCCATAACACCTGCAAGTAACAAGAGGAATAATATGCTGAAAGGTGTGCCAAACAGCTATGGACGATCATCAAGGTAAGATAAGTATAAGCGAGACATGTCGTATAACTCACCGTGCAAGGATAAAATATAATAGAACATATACAACAAGTAGTAATAGTGAAGCATAATTGCGCAGAATTTTAAACTTCCATATCATCAAAAGGATACCAATAGTACCACATGAATACAACACCAAATTTTGTACAAAAAACCTCACTACAATCACTTAGAGTATCATAACAACCATAGCAGCGGAAACACATAATAATATGTAGGAAATAGTACGTCAGTTTCCTGGGTCATCGCTCAACAGCATCCTCCTTATCAAGATCTACTACCTTCTACCTGCTACTCGGTCAGCCCATTCAAAACATGGATGAACAACCCAAGGTAATAAGAGGGAAACATAAAACCTTGAGTCTGATAATAATCTTAATGATTGATAAAACAGCTATCTAACATCATCAATAAAGTATATGAGAAATAGGTAGATCAATCAACTAATCTACCAACTCAACAATAGAAAAGAACCCGAACTGTCTCCCCAACATCTGACAGTGATTGCCTATACAAACAACCAGGGAGAAAATATAGTAGACAAAGCAATTAATTATCTAGTGTAGACCATCTTAGTCGAGATTAACATCCCTCAAGATCAAGTCCCGAAAGCCTAACCCAGCATCAGACAAGCACCCAAGAGATGTCTCCTTCGATGTCGCACAATCCGTACAAGACGATACAAAAAAATTGATCAACATCCATGACTCTGGCTATCACTGCCTATCCTACTTTGAAACCATCGCAAATCGTATGACAGCTACAACATGCCATTTATCAAGGGATAATGGTAACACCGGTTCTAGAAAAACTCCATACGCCATCGTGACTCATATGTTTGTCTTTTTACATTCTCGACAACTAGGCATATCATAACTGCCCAGGGTATATGATCTTTATCGAATCAGATCTTAATAAGCGTCCCCAACAATACCCCTGCTTTGAGTCCACTAGAACCTCCGACTAATGATAATCCCTCGGCCTTCATAACTCTAGTCGTCATCACCTGCGACTATCAATTAGCCCAAAATACAGTTGAGCAAGGAATATCCACTAGATCTAAACACACTTGAGTTGTTTGTATATTCGTTGCATTTCTCCGACCAAAGAACACTTTATATCACTTCAAATATTTCTCCCAGAATTCACTTCGAAGCCATGTCCATTCTCGAACCAAAATAATCATCACTTTTTGTCGACATTTAATCCATAGCACTTCAGCCTTGACGCTATGAAAAACGTACTATAGAGCTTAATTTCCCATCCACGTCTTTTTTTAAAATATTGTAGTATCTTCTGCTGATCCATAAAAAACAACCCGACTAATCAGGTCTCTGAATGACCAACTCATCTGGTCATAAATGACCCGACTCATTTGGTTATAAACAACCCGACTCATCAGGTCATAAACGACCCAACTCATTATGTCATAAATGACCCGACCTATCAGATTTTGAACGACCCGATCATACCCTTCCAATCCATCAAGTTGCAACAACCCAGAGACTTTAACGACACCCATCATCAAGCGACCTGAGTTCAAACTCAAACGACCCGACCTATCTGGCATCAACGACTTAAAGACTTGGCCAACCCATCATTTCTTGGACAATAAGTCAATCAACCCAACTCCAAATGACCAACCTCCAAACTTGATCGATCCATCTCCAATCTCAACCAATCCATCACCAAACGACAACATCGATGTAACCAACTCATTCAAATCAATCAATTTTAAAACCAAAATCAATAGGAATCTTCAACAACATTAGCACAACAATAAATCATCATATAACCATATTAGTTCACCAAATCATGATAAAACAGTGAATGAATTAACAAATGGAACTAGATTTGCATAAACACATGAATTAACATATGAATTTACCGATATAAGTTGCTAGATTAGATCTTGTGGGATTCGAACAAAAACATACTTACCATGATGTAGATCTAGGTGAAAACAATTTGAAATGATGAAAAATAAGATCAAACAACCCATACACTTGATTGAATCCATATGAGAGAAGCTTATCACACACGAATTCTTCAAAATAACTTAAAACTGACTAATCTCAAATTAGGATAGCAATGATCAATCTTAAAATCTTCTAATTTGCTGTGATCTCCCTTAAATCGATGTAGATCTAGCTTTGGTTGATGTAGATATTCAATCTTCTTGCGTAGATCTAGAATTTTAATGGAGGAATGATGAATTTTATTGAGCAAAGAGGATCACGAGCTCAACCAAATGAGTGAAATAAAGAAACTAAACCATTCTCCTTGCCTCTAACCCTCCTATTTATAGCTAATAGCTCAAGCCTTAGCGGGCCCCACAAATCAGCCCACTAATTACTAATTAGCTTGGATAGAAATTGTGTAGCACTAAAACAATGATTTCTCCTAAACCACTACACCAAATCTTTAATTGGCCACTCTACGGAATTGGCAACACCATTTCCTTTCCAATGAAATTGACCTCAACACCTGATTCGATCACAGTTAAAAGTTATTCCCTATACAATATTGAAAGGGGAAAAATGGTCACAAATAAAATTGGTAAAAATTATGGACATGTCTAACCAACATATCAAAACATGAGAATGATCCAAACTTCTGAGAATTAAATAAAAATATTTTGCGATCCTTCGATACGTAAAATATGGGTCGTTACATTCTCCCCCGCTTTGGAATTTCACCCTCAAAATTCCAAACACACACAAGCAACCAAAAACAACTCTATATGTCTATCATCCATGAGCAGCTAATTTTACCATTCAAACTAGCATACATCAAGCCATGCATCCATAGCGTTAATCTAGTATGCGATTTCTGACGAATAGTATAAGTTATAATAATGTAAGATGACACAATATTAATGGGTCATACCAAAGAAGAGTTCTGGATGGATCGTCTTCATTCTCTCTTCCGTTTCCCATGTACGATCGTCATCATCCTCAGTCCATTGCACCTTGAATAGCTTAACCGTCTTCCTCCTAAGTTATTTTTTGTCATTCCCAACAACGCAAAGCGGCTAACGAGGTCTCCTAACTACGATCTCGACTTCTAGGTCTTCGTATTATTCTGAAGATACCACCACATTCAAATCATGCACACACTTCCGTAGAAATGACACATGGAAAACATTATGCGCACTTGACATTTTCTCGGGTAACTTTAATCTATATGCAAGCTTTCCAATTTGTTCGATTATCGGAAATGGTCCAACAAACCTAGGAGCTAACTTTCCTTTATTTCCTAAATGAACAACTTTCTTCAAAGGAGAAATCTTCACAAAAACCATATTGGCAATTTCGAATTCCAAATCCTTATGAAGCTTATCGGCGTAACTCTTCTGACGATCTTGGGCTGCTGTCATTCGTTGCTAAACAATAACGATACAATCTGAGGAGTCTCTGATTATCTCTGACCCAGCATCAGCTTATCTCTAGTCTCTAAACAACATGTCGGAGAATTGCACCATCTTCAATACAACTCCGCGTATGGTGCCATCTCAATGCTCGATTGGTAGCTATTGTTGTACGCAAACTCAACTAGTTGTAGATGGTCTTCCCATGATCCTCCGAAGTCCAATACAAAAGCTTCAAAGAGATCTTCCAAAACTCGGTTAACCCTTTCGGTTTGACCATCAGTCTGGGGATGATAATCCTTACTCAAACATAACTTGGTTCCCAAAGTCTCTTGCAAACTTCTCCAAAACCCACTCGTGAACAATGGATCTCGATCACTCATTTTGCTCTTTGGGATGAATTGAACTATCCACTTTGTATATAGCTCAGCCAACTTCGATGTTATCCTTGTCGATCTGACAGGAATAAACCTTACGCTCTTGGTCAAATGATCCACGATGACCCTAATGCCTTCATTTTCTACCATAGTCGAAGGTAGTCCATCAATAAAATTCATCGATATATGCTCCCACTTCCATGTAGGAACTTCCAATGGCTGAAGCGATCCACTCGGCTTCTTCTGTTCAGCTTTCACCAATTGACAGTTCATGCATTTGGAAATAAACTTTCCAACAACCCTCTTCATCCCTTCCCAGTAGTAAGCACTCTTCATGTCCTGATATATCTTATTAACACTGGGATAAATCATCAACTTCGATTGATGACATTCCCTCAGAACCTCATCTCTCAACCCATCGATATCACGAATAACCAGTCATCCTTTTTTTCGAAGCCAACCCTCTCGATCGACCTCGAATTTCTTATTCTCTGGTTCTAAATTCTGGATAATCTCGACAATTTATGCATCACGCTTCTGGACCTTGCCAATCCTTTCAATGAAAGTAGGTCTTATTGACAAACTTGTAAACATCTCAGGTTCCACCTCATACCGTTGTCTGAAACCAAATCCTTCCAAGTACTCGAGGTGCTTCCATTCTGAAAACATCGCTCCCAAACTTGCATGTCTTCTACCTAGCGCATCCACCATGGTGTTACGTTTACCAAGACTATAGGTTATACTAAAATCATATGATGCCATAATCTCAAACCACCGTTGCTGCTGAAAATTCAAATCCTTTTGGGAGAAAAGATACTTCAACGACTTGTGATCCGTAAACAACTCAAATCGAGATCCCAACAGGTAATGTCTCCATATCTTCATGGAAAACAAGATCGCTGCTAAATCCAAATCATAAGTCAGATAATTCCTTTCATGCGGCTTCAGCTGTTGACTCGCGTAGGCTACAACTCTATCCTTATGTATCATCACTTCTCCAAGTCTGATACCATATGCATTGGTGTATATCACTATTTCTCCGTTCCTACTTGGAATCGTCAAACCATGAGCACTCGTCAGTCTCTCTTTCAGGATTCCGAAAGCTTGCTTGCACTTCACATCCTCTGTCAATCCTGTAAATGGTGTAGCTTTCTTGGAGAAATCCTTTATAAAATGGCGATAATATCCCGCAAACCCAAGGAAACTCTAAACATCCATCGTGTTTGTAGGTCTATCCCAGTCCTGGATTTCTGCCACCTTAACGGGGTCAACCGCTATTCCATTTCTAGAAATATCATAGCCTAAGACCTCACTTCACTCTTCCAAAAGTGACACTTTGAAAATTAGCTCTCAGCTGATGCTTTCGCATGATTCCAAAATATCTCTCAAGTGCGTGTTATGCTCTTCCACATTCTGGGAGTAAACTGGAATATCGACTATGAACGCAAGCACAAAGTTGTTCAACTGATCTCTGAAAATCCTATTTATAAGATCCACGAAATATGTTGGCACGTTATTCAACCCAAATGACATCACCAACCATTCGAAGAAATCGAATGGCATCCTAAAAGCAGTCTTCGGCACATTATCCTTTGCTACCCTGAGCTGGTGGAATCCCGTTGCCAAATCCATCTGAGAAAACACCTCGGCCTCGTGAAGTTGATCGAACAAGTCATCTATCCTTGGCAACGGATACTTATTCTTCTTGGTCATATTGTTCAGCTCACGATAATCGACACACAATCTCAAAGAACCATCATCCTTGGTTGCAAACACAACTGGTGCACCCCAATCGGACACACTTCTCTGAATAAATCCTTTTCCTAAAAGGTCACATAATTGCACCTCCAACTCTCGCTGTTCCTTAGGCGCCATCCACCTAAGAGGCATGATGAGAGGTCTAGCACCATCGACAAAAATGATTTGGAACTCAATCTCGCAATGCGGTGATAACCCTTTGACCTCGTCAAAGACATCATTAAATTCACCTACGGTCGGCACCGGTGACAATCTTCCCGTGGAATCACGAGCGAATATAAATATATCACGAAGACACCATATTCGGGCTTACATTGAATCACAACCGTTCGCCCTTCCACATTCCCAACTTTAAGCTCCAGCTTCTCGCAATCCTCTTTTGCCGCATACTGCTCGAGCCAGTCCATACCCAAAATAATACCAAACCCAGCGAAGTTCAAAACAAAGCAATTACACACAAAGGAGCAACCATGACTTGACAACACTAGGCCATGACAAATCATACACAAACTGGATGAACCCCCTACTATACTAGTCACAATCAATGGTCCATCACAAGTCTCGGGTTCCAAACCCAAGTGGCACACAAGCTCATGATAACTTCTCGTTCTTCTGACAAGGAGCCTCGACAAACAAACGAGCATACATGGACAAAGCTTCCAAATAAGAAACGTACTCCAACACTGGTCAACCATTCTGCTTAAGCTCGACAAACCTCTTAAATAGAATAAACTTCTGAACGGTAGAAATAAACTTTTTCTCCAACTTTACCTGGAATGGCTCCAATGAAATCTCATCTTCTGGAGACTCCAGAGTGACAGAGTTCCACTAATCCATAGCCCTTCCCTGTAATTGTCTCGATGCAAGCTTCCTCTTAGTTGCATCATCAATGCCCAAGTCTCCAAATAACTGATTGCAAGTTTCAATCCACCCTTGAATCTCTACAATCGACTTTGTCCCATTAAACGATTTCCCACCTAAAGTAGTGAAATCTTTGCATAGCTTCGCGAAGTCCACAACCCTAGGCACTTGCACTTGAACTCCTACATTTACCGCGGTTGTCTCCTAAGCGGGTACCATCCTCAAGATCAATGACATCATGGCCTCGAACATAGTTGGGTATTTTGGTATACCTCCATTTCCTCCCCCACCCCCACCCCCACCTTAGGAACTGACTCCTCCCTAGCAGTATATATCAAAGATTGACAACTCATTCTAAATCCAAAAACAGAATTATTAGTCCACACATGAGAAAACTACAAAAGGAGTTCAAGTGCTATCATATTATACTATAATAAAGTATATATCCATCAAAAATCTACAAATACATCTCTCATACATTATTACATCTTTGAACTTTGGCTAAAATCGATAAACCAGAGATCTAATACCAAATGTGATGACCTCCCATAACATGAGCACTTAACAAGAGGAATAATGTGCTTAAAGGTGTGCCAGGCTGCTATGAATGATCATCAAGGTAAGATACGTACAAGCGAGACCTGTCGTATAACTCAAGGCGCAAGGATAAAATATAATAGAACATATACAATAAGCAGTAGTAGCGAAGCATAATTACGCAAAATTTTAAACTTTCATATCACCCAAAGGACATTCATAGTACAATTGGAATACATCACCAAAATATGTACAGAAAACCTCACGACAATCACTCGGAGTATCATAACTGCCATAACAGCAGAAACATATAATAATATGTAAGAAATTATGCGTCAGGCTCATGCACGTCATCGCTCTACAACATCGTCCTTATTAGGATCTACTACCTGCTACTCGGTATGCCCATCCAAAACATGGATGAACATCCCAAGGTAATACGAGGGAAACATAAAAAATTGAGTCAGACAATAGTCTTAATGAGCGATAAAACAGCTACCTAACATCATCAATACAGTATATGAGAAATAGGTTGATCAATCATCTAATCTACCAACTCAACAATAAAAAAGAAACCCAAATCGTCTCCCTTATATCTGACAGTGGTAGCCTTTACAAACAACCAAGGAGAAAACATAGCAGATAAAGCAATTAACTATCTAGGGTAGACCATCCTAATCGAGATTGACATCCCCCAAGCACAAGCCCTGGAGGCCTAAACCAACATCAAATAAGCACCTAAGAGATCTCTCCTTCGGTGTCGAATAATCCTCACAAGACGGTACAAGCAAAACAATCAACATCCATGACTCCGGCTATCACTGTCTATCCTTTTTTCAAACAACCGCGAATCGTATAATGGCTACAATGCTCCATTTGTCAAGGTCTAATGGTAACCCCGGTTGTAGCAAAACTCCATATGTCATCGTGACTCGTATGTTTGTCTTTTAACATTCTCGACAATTAGGCCTATTGTAACACCCCGAATTTTTTGTTAACTGTAACTTAACAAATTAAAGTATAATTAACTCTAAATGATGGAATTAAAGGAAAAGGGTTATGCCATTGCGTTCGCCTCGGAATTCTGCTTGAGATAGAGTCCGAGTTTGCGTAAAACAGATATTGTGTGAAGAAGATATGGATGAACGAAGTTAGGCAGAAAAACCAGAAACAGGCCAGAATGCACTGGCGCACTTGGGAAGTGTGCCAGAACAAAATTGCACTGGCGCACTTGGGAAGTGCACCAGTGCGCACCTGCCAGCTGCGCCCAGGCCGAGCAGAAACCTGCTTGGTCAGGCCCTGGCAGGCCTGGTCGGGTTCTGGTCGATTTTTGGGGCTTGGCTGTGTCACTAGGGCTTACATGTCGCTTTCTGATTGGCTTCTCTTGGGATGGATGGTCTGGACTCACTCTAGCTACATCGACGGCTCTAATCAGTTTGAAATTCTATAAATACAACTCAAGTCTAAACCTAAATTCACACAAATAATATAGTACTAAAGCCGTCATGCTGCTGGAAAGAAACTAGGAATGGCCGTCAGTTAGAAAGCTTATAGACAAGCCAATATTGAAGTAAAACACGAATCAAAACACCGTTAGTCTACCCAAAGGAAAGCATTGCAAATTCAGAACTCAGAATCAAAAATTCAAGTTCGTCTTTTGTTGTAAGTATAGTGATTTTTCCGATGAGAATAGAACTAAGACTTAATTCGATGTAAATTGGAGGTGGAATTGTCCTATTACGTAACGACGATGTTAATTCATATCTATATATTGAAACGATTGTGATGTGAATGGAATTGGGATGTTTGTGGTATAATTGAGTTGATGTTGATCCTATTATACTTTTAGAATGAAAACAACATCACATTCAAGTTGTATAGTTCGTGTTTATGTGATATAGAGGTTGTTTGTGATTAGAACCTCATGTATATACTTTATGCTAGAACCTTTATGCCTAAATGGTTATGTTCATATACATGCTCCTATGTTTATAAAAAAGTTGCAAGTTCCTAATTGGGTCCATGTCAAGATCCACTTTAGTACATGTTTCATGTTGTAATTAGATATATGATTGGATCTAGTTCACACCTTTGTCATAAAGTTATACATACTTATGAAAATGTCATATTCTTGTCATATGCTAGTGATGTTTTATGTTATGCCTAGATCCAAAACATGCTTAGACTTATGTTGTCTAAATCATATGCTAATTTATGTGACACCTATTTGGTTAGATCCCTATTTTTATGCAAGTTCACATATATGAAAGTTGAATTAGGCTATGTTGAAAATTCACATGTATGTTGATTTAGTCTACGTTGCAAGTTCACACCTATGACATTCATGTTGACTATTTTGCAAGTTCACACCTATGATGTTCATATTGACTATGCTAAAAATGCCAAGTTTACACCTATGTCATGTTTATGTTAGTGAACTGCTTTATGCCAATTTTTGTGTACGCTAAATTAGGCTAAGTTTTTAGCCTAATATTATATGTTAAAAATCACGCGAATGAAAATTAGGCTAAGATTGTTAGCCTAATACTTAGACGGGGTAACGTTGGGATAAATTGGTAATTATAGGAAAACTTGACATAAAAATATATGAAATTGTCATGTTTGTCACATGATCACGCGAATGAAAATTAGGCTAAGATTGTTAGCCTAATACTTAGACGGGGTAACGTTGGGATAAATTGGTAATTATAGGAAAACTTGACATAAAAATATATGAAATTGGCATGTTTGTCACATGCCAAAATTTGGTGGCATTTAAACGGTATAAATTCTTATACCAAAAATGTTAAACTTGGAAAGTGGGCCATAACATTTAATTGTTGACAAATTTGCATATAACTAGTAATAAAGACAAATATGTAAATTTAGAAAATACGAGTATGCTTAACATGAGGTTGGATTGAGTTGTGATGTAAACCTGCCCAGACCCGCCCGGCTGTCCAGTGGTCACAACAATACCTATCTAATATGGGTGGTTAAGCATGGAGCCCAATAAGGACTCGAGGTTAGACTGAGTTATGGTGTAAATCTGCCCGGAACCGATCGGCACATCCAGTAACCGTAACAATACCTGTCTAATGTGAGTGGTAGGTTCTTTAAAAAGCTAAGGACAAACAGTCAGGATGGCAGGGTTAAGTGAACTAAAACACTTAACCAATTCAACATGTTAATTAAACTGATGAGTGGGGTTAGGTAAATACAAACACTTAACCACTAAACATGCTTGACTAGAAAACCCTAGTAACGGGGACCCATTTCAGTAGTAACCCAATTAGGTATCATGGTGCCCTGAAACTAGGCAGGGTGGGGCACGATTACCGGGCTGATTGAAAGCGGTCAAAAGCGACGGTGGTGGTTAAAACAGTGTGGGTTCTAACGGAGTGCGGGCGTGCACACACTTCAGAGCAGACAAACAGGGTACTGGGGGAACCAGTAGTATAACCTATGCATTCTAGTATTGTGTCGGGCCAGCACCATGGGACTTGATACACCCCATGGTGGGACCAGCATAGGTATCTACAATCTTTGGGGGCCATAAGACACAGGTGATTATGCCAGTAGGAGCCGATCTTTTAGGAAAAGGGATCACTTCACCTCCTGCATGGGGTGCCAGTTAAGACGGTACAAATAGGAGCAGAGTTATAGTGTGGGGTGCGATAGTATATTCATTTCAAAACTACTTTATCTTAGTTTATGATACTTTCCTGTTTCCAGTTTATACCTATCATGCCCTTATTCTTATTCTCATACTGAAGAGTCACTAGACTTACCAGGCTTTATGTCTGACCCTATTTTCTTTCATCTTCTTTTCTTCCGTTCCCTCCCCCCTCCCCCCCCCCCCCCGGTCCACAGGGAGGAAACAACCCAGCTTAGTCAGACTCTTTGCAAGCTTCAAGATAGTAGATGTACGGTTTGGACTCTCTGGCTTTAGCTATGGCTGTTGGACATAATCATGGGGACTTATGCCGTTTTAATTATGTTTTATGCTTCTTTATTTAATAACCAAGATAGAGATGATGATGTAATGTTTTGGAAGTTATTATGTGACAGTTATGGAAATGTTTTGTATGAACACGTATTTATTAAATAAAAAGTCTGTTGTTTTCCGTTGCTTATATATGTGTTTATATCTGTCTTGTGTTTTGTCGGTTACTTTTACTTACAAACCTCCACCAAAGTTAAGGTATTCCCTTTGTGAGTGACCTTAATGGAGGGTGGGGTGTTTCACTTGGTATCAGAGCATAGATTTACCAGACTAGATAAATGTTTTTGAAAATATTTTCAAAAAGAAGTTTAAAGAAGCATTCTTTTTCAAGAAAAAGTGTTGTTTTTAAATGGCATAATTCCCCAAAGCCATGTGCACTATCCCTTTATCTTGAATACTTTCCTTTTTGTTCTAGCATGTCTGGAGATCTTTACCTTCTAGAAGGAGTACCGATCCCTGGCTGGTCCCAAAGGTACCTAGAGGCTAGGGCCAATGGTGCGGGCCCAGCAGATATTCCTCCTCCTACAGTGGCAGCAGTTCCTCCTCCTCATGGGATCACTTTCGCTAATACGTGTAGAGACTTCAAGGCTATGGGAGGAAAGGACTTTTATGGAACTGAAAAATTTGTGGTAGCAAGGAACTGGCTGAAGGAGACTATAGATTTATTTGTTATCTTCGAAGGTTATGATAGGCAAAAGATACAACTAGCAGTGTGGTTGCTCAAAGATGAAGCTTCCTATTGGTGGGAAGTTACGCATGCTGAGAGGCCAGTGGAAACTTGGGAAGATTTCAGGACGAGGATTGAGATGAAATTCCTCTCCCAAGCTGAAAGAAGCCTGCAAATGGAGAAGTTCCTAGCTCTTAAACAAGGAAGTGTGATGATCAAGGAGTATGTCAATCAGTTTAATCAACTGGCCAGATTTGGGCTGGATTTAGTAAACACCCAACACAAGAAGGCCCTTCGCTTCGTCCAAGGTTTGAATGAGCCTATACACAGCCTTGCTATGACCCGTATATCCATGGGAGCGACCTATGAAATCTTGGTGGACAAGGCGCTGCTACACGAGGAAGATAAAGGCAAGAAAGAGGCAAAGGCGGAAGTGCCTCAAGAAAATAAAGATGGTTTACAGGCTAAGAAAGCAGACTTCAAGAAATGCTGGAAGAACAACAAATCCCGTGAAAAGAGAAAGTGCAATTTCTGTGGCATTGTGGGACATATAGCAAAAGACTGCAGAAAGAAGATGGCAAAGATGAATGGCGGTTTCTTCAGTTGTGGCGAGACTAGACACTTGGCTAAGGACTGTCCAAAGAAGCGGGGGCAGGGACAGAGGACTGGATCCACCTCAGGGGGACAAGTTCACGCGTTGATGGCACTTCAGCAGGAATAAGGTAGAAATATTTTTGTAGAAAGCTTAGTTTATCTTTATGATCGTCCAGTTCGCACACTCTTTGATTCTGGTGCATCACACTCCTTTATTTCATCTGCTTTAGTAGAATATCTGCACCTAGACACTAGTATGGTAGAAGATCCCTTGGTTGTTTCAAATCTAATTAGGGGCTCGGCTTATTAGTCGATGGTTTGCTTGGATTTGAAAATCTCTATTCTAAGTGTTGAATTTAGATGTAGTGCCTTTGTTTTGGGTTTCACAGGATATGAACTGATCTTAGGCATGGATTGGTTATCCAATATTGGTGCCATTCTTGATTGTGAGAAAAGAGTGGTTAGGCTCATTTGGCTCGGTAACACTCTAGAAATTTCTTGTAATCCCTTGAATGCTGTTATGCTTAGTTATCTCGAGTCGCTTGACGCTTCTGTTGAGAATTTGCAGTCGCTTAGAGTGGTCCGGGAATATCCGGATGTCTTTGAAGAGGTGAAAGTCTTACCTCCGAAACGGGAAATAGACTTCCGCATATATCTTGTTGATAATGCAAAGCCTGTAGCTCTGCATGTTAGACACATAGCTCCAAAGGAGAGAAAAGAGCTCAGTAGGCAAGTTAAGGAGCTTCTCGAGAAGGGGTTTATAAGGAGAAGTATCTCGGAATGGGGCGCTCCAGTGGTGTTCGCCACCAAAGTAGATGGTTCACTACGTCTTTGTGTGGACTATAGGGAGATAAACAAGCTAAATAAAAAGAATAGACACCCGCTTCCTAGAATAGACGATTTGTTTGATCAGCTTGTAGGTGCATCGGTCTTCTCCCAACTTGATCTAGCTACTGGGTTCCATTAGCTAAGGGTAGCTGAAGATAGTATTGATAAAATGACGTTCAGAACCCCAGACAGTTTCTATGAGTGGCTTGTCATGCCTTTCGGCTTGACAAACGCACCCACTTATTTTGTAGACCTAATGAGCAGGGTGTTCAGAGAATTCCCCAATAAGTTCGTGGTGGTCTTCGTAGACGATATTTTGATCTTCTCAAAGAATGAGGAAGAACATGCTCATCATCTGAAGGAGATCATGGAAACTCTTCGAGTTCATAACTAAAAGCCAAATTCTCCAAGTGCCACTTTTGGAGGGAAGAAGTAAGATTTCTTGGACATATAGTGTCCAAAGAGGGGTTAGCTATGGACCCCACGAAAGTAGTGGCAGTGCAAGATTGGAAAACACCAAGAAATGCAACCGAAGTCCGAAGCTTTCTTGGGCTAGCCGGTTTTTACCGAAAGTTCATTAGGGATTTCGCGAAAATCTCAGCTCCACTCACAAGGCTAACAAAGAAGAATCTGGCGTTCGCTTGGGATTTGGATTGCGAGTTTGCTTTCCAACGATTAAAAAGGGCTCTCACAACAGCCCCAGTTCTGACTTTGCCGGATGGAAGCAAGACGTTCACAGTATATACGGATGCTTATGGTACGGGACTAGGAGCCGTTCTGATGCAAGAAGAGAGGGTAGTAGCTTATGGTGGAAGACAATTGAAAGTGCATGAAAAGAACTACCCAACCCACGATCTTGAGTTGGCCGCCATCGTCTTTGCGCTTAAGTCTTGGCGCCATTATCTCCTAGGTGAGAAGTTCAAATTATATACTGACCATAAATCGTTGAAGTCTCTTTTCTCGCAGAAAGATCTTAACTTGAGGCAGCAAAGGTGGATGGAGTTCTTTGTCTCGTATGACCTTGAAATTTCCTATACTCCTGGCAAAGGCAACGTAGTAACAGATGCGTTGAGCAGAAAGAAGCTGACCCTAAGCCCTCTCTTTGTAGAAAGGCAAAGCTTGGAGTATATAGCCAGTTTTGACTTTAGGCCCTCCTCAGATTTTATACCTAGTTTATTGGCATCCCTAGAAGTACAACCCACTCTTTTAGACTCGATAGGGGCCGCACAACGTGAAGACGCGCAACTTGTGGATGTGATTGATAAACTAATTAGAGGTGAAACTTCCAGTCACCTCAATAGGTACTCCATCGATGATAAGGGTTGGTTGAGACGAGATGGAAGGCTATGCATCCCACAAGCTATGGATTTAGTGAAGAAGGTTCTCGAGGAGGCACATCATTCCAAGTTGACAGTACACCCAGGTGGAGACAAGATGTACAAGGACGTGTAACGGCTGGAAATTTCTGACTCCTCGAGAGTCGGAAATCCCGCGACGTTAGTGAAAGAATTTAGAAGGTGAGAAAGAAAAGATAGAACTAATAGAATAGAAGAAGAAGAAGAACATCAGAATCATCAGAGTAACACGAATCTCACAGCGGAACGAATAACATATAATATATAACATAACTTTGAAGTAAACAATTATATATATATACAATAGCACTTATCAGAGTACAACACTTACAACACAGCGGAAATAACTATAGCTATAAAATCTTGCAGCCTCCTGCTCCAAGCTCTCCAAGTATATCTGTAAATCCCGACTACTTGACTGCCCGTACAAATTTAGGCACCCAAGAGTTTAGGGAAAACAACAAAGTAAATTCCGGGTCAGTCATGGGACTGGTATGAGTAAAACAATTTAAACATGTATATGAACAAGTAAACGATATCTCATAAGACCACGCCGCATAACGGAACGGGTTTTTCCCTTATGAGAATCCAAAATATCTTTATATCAAAAACCTTTTGATATTATAATAATGTCTATGTACAAATAGATATCAACTAGCAGAAATGCTTGCATCTCACGTTCTACATACATAGTATAAAATCATAAACCGCAGGGCGCTTATCGAAGAATGGATTCCAAAAGACAAGGTATGGGAGCACCTTCTGAATAGTGTACTCTAGAGGTGATACACTCAGGGTTCAACAAGAACGTCTTGCAACCCGGCCACACATGACCGCTCACTCATTTAGCTTAAGTGTCGCGAATATATTGCCACCACGGTTGTAGGCCATCAAACCATCATCCGAAGATACAGAATCAAAAAGAAGTATAAATATGAATATTCTCTAGATCGGTGACAATACACCCTGCTTGGGGATGACCCAACTAGCCATGCTGCCTAGCCCAACTTTTGTTACTTCCCGGTGTGAGGCTAGAAGCTACGTCTATCTTCAGAACATCTGATCACCATTCACTTTGAATGCCACATCGTCATACACGCCAAATCACAAATTGACTTCTCCAAAAATAACACGGGTATATAGCTAAGAGAAACGAATTCCTCCGCCACCAAACGTGAATACGTTTGAACAGATCAACTTACGCGATCCATTGGATATACTCTATCAGACCTTCTTCCATATACGTTGTCCTAGGACTGGACAAACCGAAGGCACTGTTCAGTATATCCATCTTAGTCACTGTTATCTAAGACTTATACAACAGCCCTTGCACTTTACTCCGTCTTCAATTTATCTTTGGCAGATATTGCTCGCAACGCTTATGCCAATACAGAGTGGTTCTTTGGATAATAATCCAACTGGTCTCTCCATATTAACAACGTAAATATGGTCAAAACTTTGATAGTCTGTGATTCAACTATCAAATGAAAACATGTCGGTGTACAAACAACGATCTTATTTCCAAATGGAAATTCGATCGATCAATCATCATATGTTCATATTTCCTTATTTCATATATTTAGAAAATATATGTTATTAATCATTGGAAAACATTTCCATAGCTTATTTTCACATCACTATTATTTCGCAACTATCAGTCCCTAACTGTAACTAGTATGAGAACAATTCTCTAAGTATCAATCCGGAAGGTCGAAACCAACATCAGATCGTCACTTAGAAAACCGTTCAACTTCTCTCCAGTTAGTTTCTGAATTTGCTTAACTCTATTTCTTAAATTCTTATCAGTAAAACATTTCATTTTCTATGTTTAGAAAACATATCTGACTATATTTGGAAAACGTTTCCAAAACTCATTTACGGATTTCCAATGAACGTTGTATAAAACATCGTTACGCTTAATCCATTAATCGCTTATTACTTAACTATATTTCAAATCAACCTTTCTATCGAACCACAACTATTCCTTTGTCAATTCTGGAGTCAATCAAGTTGGGGTATAATTACCTCTCAGACCTTAATTGAACAACGTCCTTTACTGTGAAATAGGTGAAGCTCGTCACTCACTTTTTTCCAATCATCTGTTTACGCAAATTCTCGGATTCAGGTTACGAATCTACTTCTTATATGACAACGTTTGATTATAACTATAACGTTATAATTCCTACTTCTACAATATCTAACCTAAATTATAACTTTATCTCCTAACTCGAATAATTAAACGGACACCTAATTTCTTAATCAATAACTAAACCTTGATTTAAAAACCCGGAAAGTAAATAGTACTTTCCCGAATTCGATATAATTGAATTCGACGTATTACTCTCTTTCGAGTAATCTCTATTCGATTAACTCTCCCTTTTTAATAACTGATATTCGATAAACTCTATTTCGATTAACTCCTATCGAATAAACTATATTCGATATCTCCTCCACCACTATTCGAATAACTATATTCGATTAACTTCTCTAACTCTACTCGAATAAATTATATTCGATTAACTCTTTTAACTTTACTCGAATAAACTATATTCGATTAACACTTTCTTTCGAATAACTATATTCGATTAACTCTTCGTCTAACTCCTTTGGATTAACTCTTCGACTAACTCCTTCGGATTAACTCTTCGATTAACTCCTTCGGATTAACTAACTTCGAATAACTCCTTTGGATTAACTAACTTCGAATAACTCCTTTGGATTAACTCTTCGATTAACTCCTTTGGATTAACTAACTTCGAATAACCAATATTCGATAACTACTCTTCGAATAAATAATATTCGATAACTCTTCTCAAATGAATAACATTTGATTTCTCCACTCGAATAAACTATATTCGATAACTCTTCTCAAATGAATAACATTTGATTTCTCCACTCGAATAAACTATATTCGATTACTCTTCCCTCGAATACACTATATTCGATAACTCTACTTCGAATGAGTGATATTCGACAACTCTACTCGATTAACTCCACTTGGATAACTCTAACTGGTCAACTCTAACTGGTCAACTCTAACTGAGTAACTCTAACTGATCAACTCTAACTGGTCAACTTTAACTGGTCAACTTAAATGGTTTAACCTAACTGGTTAACTCAAATGGTTTAACCTAACTTGATTTATTTGTCTCGATTAACTGAACTAATCCACTTAGTTTAACTTAGTTAATTCACTTTGATTAACTCTAACCAATTTACTTAGTTTAACTCAGCTAATTCACTTTGATTAACCCAACTAATTTACTTCGATTAACCAATTAGTTTAACTTGACTAATTCACTTAGTTTGACGCAACTAATTCACTTTGATTTACAAATTAGTTTAACTTAACTAAGTCACTTAGTTTGACGCAACTAATTCACTTTGATTTACCAATTAGTTTAACTTAACTAATTCACTTTGGTTAACTTAACCAATTACTTTGATTAACTCGACTAACTTGCTTTGGTTAACCTAACAAATTACTTTGTTTAACTCTATTCGAATAAGTAATACGAATCACTCTAATGTGTTTAACTTTATTCAAATATCTAATTCGAATAACTCATTTCGAATAACTAAATTCGATTAACTCCTTTTATTAACGTTTATTCATTTCAAAAGATTTACTTTTTACAACGTTTATCCATTTATAAAGATTTACTTTTAGTAACAGTTCTTCACTTTATAAATGTCCTTTTAATAACGTTTCTACTTCTCTATATAAGTCCAGACTTATATATATTCCATTTATCAACGATAAATAATTTATTTAATTTATAAAACATTATTTATAAATTAATCTACTTCAATTTATCTGTTTAAAACAGATTTCCTATTTAATATCTCATTTAAATCCATATCGTGTTATACCGTGTGCGAAGCACGTGTTTAAATCTGTCCTTGTATAATTCTATTTATTTTCCGAACAAGTGTTCCTTTATTTATTCCCTAAATAAATATTCCTTTATTCCATTTATTTATAATCTAAATAAATTTTCCTTTATTTATTTCCTAAATAAATAAATGTTTTTCATTTTATAAAGTCCTATCGATTCCATAAATAAGATTTATTTTCAATATAAACATTGAAAATTTCCTTTTTACACTCTAGTATCACCTACGGTGTCTAACGTGTCGTATAACAATGATCGGTATCATTCAAACATATGACATCAATAACCGATTTCATAACACATCATATATCACAATATATGAAAAACGGTAAAATAAATGTTGAGGAATCCAGTCGGATTCCTCCAACCTGTTTCCCTGCATCACAGATGTTAGACAATATAGATAACATCACTTTCAGTTCCATATGATGTATTATGTTAAACAGAATCAATATAGAAATTTAACTAACTGACTAGCAGTTCAATCAAACAATCAACACACAGTCAAACAGACAATTTTAACAGTTCTAACAATACAACATGGAATTATAAACTGTTCAGAGTTAGTGAGATTTACTCACATTGGTCGATCATCGTTAATAACGATAATTGTCGCTTGATTTCGATTGGACAATTTATTTTGCCATAAATTGTGACGGACTCCAATCGACTCGCGGTCAGTTCCATTGTGGAGTGCTCGTCGATACGATCCCAACGGATCTTGTTTCGCTGAATTTCGTTAACGTATGGATGAGTTATGCTATTTACAATATTGAACACAATTTAAATTAAAATAAACATGAATTTATTTCTAATTGGGCCTCACCCAATATCCACCGGCCCATCTTTCTTTGCTAAGCCCATACCCGTACTTTGCTTCTTCCTCCCAAATATCCATCGTGTTCCAGTAAATCGCTCTCAACCCTTTCCGCGCCTCTACTCCTCCACAATCCATCCACCACTTCATGATTTAAACTCAAACTACCTCCTTTTACTTGCTCACCACAATCTCCATCTTTCTACACCCTAACTCATCAACTCGACGTTCACTTCATCACTGCGTCGAACCTGGGAGACAGTACAGGAACCGAACTCCTTTTTCCACTTCGCCGTTCACTGAACGGAAACCACCCACGTTCCTCTCTCACACTCCCCGACCTGGCCATCACCCTTCCAACTCACTCGCGCTCCGTTACCCCATACCAATGCCCACCCATCCGTCATCAATTTAAGCAACTCGGTGCCTCAAAAGTTTCCGTCGAACAACATCGCTCAACCCCCAACGGCCATCGCAACCCTCAAAAGTCTGCCAACACCCTGCTATTCTTACTCGCAACTCGAATACAACCCTAAACCCACGAACTGATGCATGGATTTCTTCCAAGAATCGAACCCTAGGCTGTAAGTAGATGCATTGGGAAAATTCCAGCGAACAACAGGTTGTTCGAACCTAACAATAGTGATATGGGATTGGAAAGCTCATCTATAGGAACCCAGAGATATATGTTTAGTGATTTTAGGAGTTCCATTTGATTTTCTATATACTTTTGAAGTTGTGGTTTTGCTTTGAGGAAAAACTTTGTGGCGGCTACAAAGTTTACAGAAGAAAGGGCTTTTATTTGTTTTAACGTTTGATTTATGTGAGGACTTGGGTGTCCACGTTTTTCATCTTACAACACACAAAAATAAATGGTGGCTGAACAAAGCAGTACGTGGTCCATGTTTGGCTTCATCCCTCCTTTGTCTTCTTTAGATATTTTGGTTTTCAACTACTTGAACCATCGTTATCAAAATTTCCATGATACACATATATATTATTAAGTCTGAATTTCTTTAAGTAAAAATCGCTTCATATCCGAACTGGTACGGACTGAAATAAGGATACAGTCGCTTTTAGTGATGAGCCACGATCCCAAAAATATAATAATACCGGTAGGTGGACTTATATTTTGAAACTTCAAAATATTGATTTCAGGGTGCGTAATACTTCAAATAAAAAGTCGCTTATTAAATTAATTAAAAATCACAGTAAAATTCTAAAAATTAAATTATCGCTATTTCCCAAAAGAACCTTGTTTAAATTCAAACCCGATCTCTAGTTATATCGAATAAACCGATACGGTCGATAAACAATTCTATAGCGACTATTTCAACATTTGATTTGGACATGAATCAAAATCTACACGACGAAATCCCGATTTTTCTCTTCCACTAGAAAGATATACTCCACCAGCTCCACACGTTTCTTGTTTCACAAAAATCCGGCTTAAAATGAATCATGTACATTCAGTTGAAGTTCAAATCGCCAAATTGCGAACTACCGCGACGTTTCAGGTTCGTTTTAATTATAATTATAAATTATAAGTTCGAATGTTTTACTTTAAGTTATCGATATCGCCAAATCGATATATAAATCATTAAATAAATTAATTATTCGACAGCTAACAAAACGCGCCATTACAGGACGTAAAGAGAGTTTTCTAACGGAGTGGCATGAAGAAGGACGTGGCAGATTTCGTTTCTAAGTGCATGACATGTCAACAGGTCAAGGCGGAACAAAAGAAGCCTGGAGGACTGCTTCATCCTCTAGAAGTCCCGCAATTGAAGTGGGATAGCATTTCAGTGCACTTCATTGACGGGTTGCCTAGGTCAAGAAGAGGCAATACTAGCATTTGGGTAATAGTGGACAGGGTTACTAAAAGCGCCCACTTTATACCTATCAAGAGTAGAAGGACTGCTTCGTCTCTAGCTTCTCTTTATCTCAAGGAAATAGTTTGACTCCATGGAATACCCTCCAGCATAGTGAGTGACAGAGATCCCATCTTCACGAGCGAATTTTGGTGGAGTCTGCAAGAAGCTGTCGGCACACTGTTATGCTTGAGCACGACCTATCACCCCCAAACTGATGGCCAGACAGAAAGGGTGAATAGAGTATTGGAAGATCTTTTGAGACTATGCGTTCTTGACTTTGGAGGGACTTGGGAGGATCATCTTCCTTTAGTGGAATTCGCCTACAACAACAGCTACCAAGCCACCATCAGTATGGCGCCCTTCGAAGCTCTATATGGAAGACCGTGTCGATCACCAACTTGTTGGTGGGAGTCTACTGACAAGATTATACTTCGGCAGACATGATTAGAGACACTTCATAAAAAGTGGACTTGATACGAAGGAGAATGAAGACTCCCAAGATAGACAGAAATCTTACGCCAATAAAAGAAGGACCGACCTTGAATTTGAGGTTGGGGACAAGGTTTTCCTAAAGTTATCCCCTTTAAGGAACGTCGTTCGCTTTGGATCCACAGGAAAGCTAGCACCAAGATTTGTCGGACCGTTCCCTATCATCGAGAAGATTGGGAAGATGGCTTATATAGTAGAGTTGCCCGAAAGGTTGGCTGGAATTCACAACGTCTTTCACGTTTATCATCTCCGGAAATGTCTACATGAATCTACGGAAGTGGTGGAGCCAAGCATTCTAAAAGAAGCCGAAGTGGAACGCGAAGCAACTGTGAGGAGTGTTCCAACTCGAATCGTAGGAACTGAAGTGAAAAAGCTATGCAACCGCGAAGTCAAGCTCGTTAAGGTTCAGTGCAGCGACGCCGAGGAAGACGCGACTTGGGAAACTGAGGACAGAATACGCGCGGCCTACCCTTTTCTTTTAGAGGGTACATCTTTGACCTCGCTTTTTCCTTAAGTTGTGCTTGTTTCTATCTTTTAAGGTATATCTCCTAGATATTATCCTTTATCCTTAGGTAGAAACCCCTTTGGATATAAACATGTATTTGAAACATGTTATGGTTGATGGCTGCAAGTGGTTGCTAGTGGTTGTTCGTGGATGCATATACACACAACCTAGGTTTTAGATCGGCTCGGTCACTTCATACTGCATATGCATATATGTATTCATATTTGTATATGGTTGAAACTTGATATGTCGTCATATGGATGTTGCATTTGTATAAATGGTTGCGCACTCATGTTGAATTATTAGTAAGGACAAATTTGCATACATAATGGATTCATGACACATACATGATTTCCATTAAGGAGGTCAATTAGATCAGTAGACCGCCTGATTTTGCATTAGTTAAGGACATATACACACACTATGCATATAATCATAAAGCATTAGAAGTCTTTTAAGGACAATGGACGCCTGTGTTTGTTGGTTGAGTAGATGGACGATTGGATGTTATGATTTACGTTCTCCTAGACTTGAAGATTTCGGGGACGAAATCCTTTAAGGAGGGGAGAATGTAACACCCCGAATTTTCTGTAAACTGTAACGTAACAAATCAAAATATAATTAATTCGAAATGATGGAATTAAGGGAAACGGGTTATGCCATTGTGTTCGTCTTGGAATTCTGCTTGAGATAGAGTCTGAGTTTGAGTAAAACGGATACCGTATGAAGAAGATATGGATGAACGAAGTTAGGCAGAAAAACCAGAAACGGGCCAGATGCACGGGCACACTTGGGAAGCGCACCAGAACAAAATTGCACTGGCGCACTTGGGAAGTGTGCCAGTACAAATTTTCACTAGCGCACCTACCAAGTGCGCCCAGGCCGAGCAGAAACCTGCTTGGTCAGGCCCTGGCTGGCCTGGTCGGGTTCTGGTCGGTTTTTGGGGCTTGGCTGTGTCGCTAGGGCTTACATGTTGCTTTCTGCTTGGCTTCTCTTGGGATGGATGGTCTAGATTCACTCTAGCTTCATTGACGGCTCTAATTAGTTTGAAATTCTATAAATGCAACTCAAGTCTAAACCTAAATTCACACAAATAGTATAGTACTAAAGCCGTCATGCTGCTGGAAAGAAACTAGGAGTGGCCGTCAGTTAGAAAGCTTAGAGACAAGCCAATACTAAAGTAAAACACGAGTCAAAACAACGTTAGTCTACCCAAAGGAAAGCATTTCAAATTCAAAACTTAGAATCCACAATTCAAGTTCGTCGTTTATTGTAAGTATAGTGATTTTTCCAATGAGAATAGAACTAAGACTTGATTCGATGTCAATTGGAAGTGGAAATGCCCTATTATGTAACGAAGATGTTAATTCATATCTATATATTGAAACAATTGTGTTGTGAATGGAATTGGGATGTTTGTGGTATAATTGTGTTGATGTTGATCCTATTGTACTTTTAGAATGAAAACAACATCACAAGCAAGTTGTATAGTTCATGTTTATGTGATTATGGAGGTTGTTTGTGATTAGAACCTCATGTATATACTTTACGCTATAACCTTTATGCCTAAATGGTCATGTTCATATACATGCTCCTATGTTTATACAAAAGTTGCAAGTTCCTAATTGGATCCATGTCAAGATCCACTTTAGTACATGTTTCATGTTGTAATTAGATATATGATTGGATCTAGTTCACACCCTTGTCATAAAGTTATACATACTTATGAAAATGTCATATTCTTGTCATATCCTAGTGATGTTCGATGTTATGCCTAGATCCAAAACATGTTTAGACTTATGTTGTCTAAATCATATGCTAATTTATGTGACATCTATTTGGTTAGATCCCTATTTCAATGCAAGTTCACATATATGAAAGTTGAATTAGGCTATGTTGCAAATTCACATGTATGTTGATTTAGTCTACGTTGCAAGTTCATATCTATGACATTCATGTTGACTATTTTGCAAGTTCACACATATGATGTTCATATTGACTATGCTGAAAATGCCAAGTTTACACCTATGTCATGTTTGTGTTAGTGAACTGCTTTATGCCAGTTTTTGTGTATGCTAAATTAGGCTAAGTTTTTAGCCTAATATTATATGTTAAAAATCACGCGAATGAAAATTAGGCTAAGATTGTTAGCCTAATACTTAGACGGGGTAACGTTGGGATAAATTGGTAATTATAGGTAAACTTGACATAAAAATATATGAAACTGGCATGTTTGTGAAATGCCAAAATTTGGTGGTATTTAAACGGTATAAATTATTATACCAAAAATGTTAAACTTAGAAAGTGGGCCATAACATTTAATTATTGACAAATTTAAATATAACTAGTAATAAAGACAAATATGTAAATTTAGAAAATACGAGTATGCTCAACACATGGTTGGATTGAGTTGTGATGTAGACCTGCCCGGACCCGCCCGGCTGTCCAATTGTCATAACAATACCTTTCCAATGTGGGTGGTTAAGCATGGAGCCCAATAAAGACCCGAGGATAGACTGAGTTATGGTGTAAATCTTTCCAGAACCGACCGGCACATCTAGTAACCGTAACAATACCTGTGCAATGTGAGTGGTCGGTGCTTTAAAAAGCTAAGGACAGACAGTCAGGATGGTAGGGTTAAGTTAACTAAAACACTTAACCAATTCAACATGTTAATTAAACTGATGAGTGGGGTTAGGTAAATACAGACACTTAACCACTTAACTTGCTTGACTAGAAAACCCTAGTAACGGGGACCCATTTCAGCAGTAACCCAATTAGGTATCATGGTACCCTAAAACTAGGCAGGGTGGGGCACGATTACTGGGCTGACTGTAAGCGGTCAAAAGCGATGACGGTGGGTGCAACAGTGTGGGTTATAATAGAGTGTGGGCGTGCACTCACTTCGGAGCAGACAAATAGGGCACTGGTGGGGCACCAGTAGTACAACCTATTCATTCTAGTATTGTGTCGGGCCGCCACCATGGGACTTGATACACCCCATGGTGGGACCAGCATAGGTATCTACAATCTTTGGGGGCCGTAAGACACCGGTGATTATGCGAGTAGGAGCCGATCTTTTAGAAAAAGGGGATCACTTCACCTCCTGCATGGGGTGCCAGTTAAGACAATACAAATAGGTGCAGAGTTATAGTGTGGGGTGTGATATTATATTTGTTTCAAAACTACTTTATCTTAGCTTATGATACTCCCCTGTTTCCAGTTTATACCTATCATGCCATTATTCTTATTCTCATACTGAAGAGTCACTAGACTTACCAGGCTTTATGTCTGACCCTATTTTCTTTCGTCTTCTTTTCTTCCGTCCCCCCCCCCCTCCCCCAAGGTCCACAGGGAGGAAACAACCCATCTTAGTCAGACTCTTTGCAAGCTTTAAGATAGTAGATGTACGGTTTGGACTCTCTTGCTTTGGCTATGGCTGTTGGATACAATCATGGGGATTTATGCAGTTTTAATTATATTTTATGCTTCTTTATTTAATAACCAAGATAGAGATGATGATGTAATGTTTTGGAAGTTATTATGTGACAGTTATGGAAATGTTTTTTATGAACACATATTTATGAAATAAAAAGTCTGTTGTTTTCCATTGCTTATATATGTGTTTATATCTGTCTTGTGTTTTATCTGTGACTTTTACTTACAAACCTCCACCAAAGTTAAGGCATTCCCTTTGTGAGTGACCTTAATGGAGGGTGTGGTGTTTCACCTATCATGATTGCCCATGGTATTTGTTTTTTATCGAATCAGATCTTAATAGGCGTCCCCAACAATACCCCTGCTTTATGTCCGCTAGGAACTCGGACTAACGATAATCCCTCGGCCTTCATAACTCTAGTCGTCATCACTGGCGACTATCTATTAGCTCAATATACACTTGAGAAACCATTATCCACAAGCTCAAAACACACTTGAGTTGTCTGCATATTCGTTGCATTTCATCAATCAACGTACACTTCATATCAATTCGAATATTGCTCCCTGAATTCACTTCAAAGCCACGTCCATTCTCGAACCAAAATAATCATCACTTTTGGTCGACATTCAATTCATAGCACTTCAGCCTTTCTGGAATGAAAAACATACTATACGCATAAATTCCCATCCATGTCATTTTTTAAACGATGTAGTATCTTCTGCCTGATCCATAAAAAAAGATTCGACTCATCAGGTCTCCCAACGACCCTGCTCATCGGGTCATAAATGACCTGACTCATCAGGTCATAAAGGACCCGGCCTATCAGATCTTGAACGACCCGATCACACCCTTCCAAATCATCAAGAACAACGACCTAGAGACTTGAGTGAGCCAATATTCAATGACACCCATCATCAAGTGACCCGACTTCGAACTCGTACGACCCAACCTATCTGGCACCAACGACTTGAAGACTTGGCCGACACATCATTTTTTGGGCAATAAGTCAAACGACCCGACTCCAAATGATCCAACTCCAGACTTGACCGATCCCTCTCCAATCTCGACCGATCCATCACCAAACGATAACATCGATGCAACCAACTTATTCAAATCGAACAACTTCAACCCAAAATCAATAGTAATTATCAATACACACTAGCACAACAATAAATCATCATATAACCATATGAATTCACCAAATCATGATAAAACAATGAATGAATGATAAAACAATAGACTTCTTATTTTTGGAAGTCTATTTTGTATTGTTTTGACTTTTCAAGATAGGTTGTCAGGTGAATGTTCATTCCGGTAATTCTACTTTCTTTTGACATGATGCTTGGATTTCTAGTGTGCCGCTTAAAATTGAATTTAGTGAGCTTTTTAATAATTGTGATTTTAAGAATGCCTTAATTCCTAATGTTTATAGAAGGGATTTAGACCCCCCGTGGGAGTTTTCCTTTGTTAATATTTTAGATGGGGGTTTGTTAAGGCAATTAGCCTTACTAAAAGCTAAGTTGGCCTTTGTAACGATAACGGATTTTTCCCGACCTTAATCGATCGCAAAATCGACCAAGACCGTTCAAAACTCGCATATGTTAACTTTGGGAATACAAAACATTAGAACAATAACAGCAGACTTTTATTACATTACAATAATATAACATCAGAGTACAGAATATCAGAGTACAAATAAAGTAAACTACAGCGGAAGATAAATTACAACAGATTTAAATATATTAAACAGCGGAAGGCTTCTTTGCTCTGGACACAACTTTAGGCTTCGATCCAGAATCCTGCTAAAGAGATAGATATCTGCAAAAAGGCTGCTCGACTGCCCGTGTAGAAAAGAAGGCACCCGAGTTTGCAAAGTGAAACAAACTACGAGTCAGTCATGGGACTGGTGTGAGAATTCTTAACTAGTTTAACTAATAGTAATAAGGCAAATCCAAGGACCACGCCGCTAACGCGGAACGGGTTTACTCTAATGGATTGCCGTGCATAATAAAGTAAATCGTTAAACAACGCAATGTCTTTTTGAAAAAATGAAACCATTATAAGACCCAGGTCCCATCACACAATGCAACGCACACCAGAGGATAGGGTTTTACCTTATAATGGTCAAAAGATGCTTGATACGTATAAAATCGGGTTTGATATTATTATTAGTGTGTATATGTTTTAAAAACATTTCAATCATAAGTATCAATCCTAGACGGCATGGTTACCATATAGCATGTCGCCAATACTAGTTCTACAATCAAAACCGCAAGGGCGTATTGGAAATTTGGATTCCATCATGAGTCGAGGCTAGGGGCAAGCTCCTCTCCGATTCGAGACACTCTAGCAAATGCCTCAGGATCCCCCGCAGTGAACCCTTGGATCTTCAGGGCCGGTCCCCGCCTATGGGCAGTGGATTAGTTATGCCTGAACACACGTTTCCCGGTCCCTTTGGACCTATAGTATGACCACCAACGGCCTATAAAACACGAGGTACCTCAAAATCCATCATCCACATAAGTAAAATGTCAGGGCTGGTAGGTCACTGACACCACTCTAGCTAGAAAGAAACGTGTGCACTCCCTGCAGTCCGTATCCCGTTTTTGACTCATACCGGGGTGTGAGGCTCGCGAAGTCACGCTATACACAAAGCTACGCCTAAACAGGTCGTGCTTTGATCATCAACCACAAGGCCTGCTTTTCAACAAAAGCCTTGATCAATGCATCTTAGCATGCCACATTGTCAGTCCATACTATACCATTAATTTCTACCAATATATAACCTCTAAGCTCGTATGTCTCAGAGAAGGGTGTTAATCACCAAACAGATATATATTAATAGAGATCAACGAATGTAGTATAAAGGACTACAACGTCAGACATACATTCCATTTATAAACTTATGCTCTGGGTCTGAGCGAAAGTCAAATCCGTACAAATCGACACTACGTCTGAACGGCCACCACTGAAACCATTTCAAGGTAGCTACTCCTTTCATGGGTCTCAGTAGCAACACATCCGTTCGACGTGAAGATCGTCGGTCTTCAATCACCGTCTTCAACTCTTCGACTTAGATCGTCGTATAATCATTTAAAATGAGATTGAACTCGGACTTTTCAAATGATTCTCGAGTATATATATAATTTAAAATCATTTCATATCGTTATTAATATTTAATAACGATTTATTGCTATTTTATTTATATAAAAATAGCTTAAATTAATTAAACGACGCTTCGGGTCAATGGGCGACCCTGGCGCTGTTTTCAACCAAATTTGATTTACACTTATCTCGAAAACTAACCGTTGGATTTTGATGAAGTTTATATCGTTGGAAAGATCTTCCCAAAGCGGTCCTAATGGTTCCAGTTTTGGGAAAATCCGATGGTCGGATCTTTCGTTATAACTATTTAAAGTTACGATTGTCGATACGCGAACTGTCGCGCGTGTGTCATTAAGTTTATATATATATATATATATATATATATATATATATATATATATATATATATATATATATATATCATCTGGCGATTTTAATTATAAAAAAATTTATTCTTTTTATCGCATATAAAATGATGATAAAAATATCACCTTTAATGTCACTGTTTTATTCACACTTAATGTAAATAAATTATTCTTTTCTAACATTTGTTTTATTTACTCTAAATGTAAATAAATGCAACGATTCTATCTTTTGGTTTTATTTACACTAAATGTAAAAATTATCCTTTTTCTATGATTTGCTTTATTTACCTAAATGTAAATAAATTATACTATTTCTATATTTTGCTTTACTTACCTAAATGTAAATAAATTATACTATTTCTATATTTTAATTTATTTACACTAAATGTAAATAAATTAAACTCTTTTTCTCATCCTATTCATTTACCTAAATGTAAATAAATATATTCTTATCTTTTTCTTATTTATTTACCTAAATGTAAATAAATGTATTTAATTCTCTTTTTCTTATTTATTTACATAAATGTAAATAAATGTTTTTAATTTCTTATTCTTATTTATTTACACAATTTGTAAATAAATATTTACCTTTACCTTTTCTATATTTATTTACACTAATTATAAATAAGTGTATCTTTTATTTTTATCTTATTTATTTACATAAGAAAATGTAGATAAATCCTATTCACATAATTATTCTTTTAATCCTTTTTATTTACATAAGAAAATGTAAATAAATACTATTCACATAATTATTCTTTTAATCCTTTTTATTTACGTAAGAAGATGTAAATAATCTTTATTACATAGAAATGTAATTTTATTTACAATGTAAAAACATATGCTTTAATTACATATAAAATGCAATTTTATTTAATCTTTTATTTATCTAAGGTAAATAAATGTATTTCCTTTTTTTTACGTTTTATTTACCCTAAATATTTGTAGTAATTTACATATAAAATGTAAATTTAGAAAATATGAATATGCTTTAACCTCCCACATTGGATAGGTATTGTTGTGATTACTGGACAGCCGGGCGGGTCCGGGCTGGTTTACATCACAACTCAATCCAACCTCGGGTTAAGCATTATTTATTTATTTATTTACCTAAGTGTAAATAAATGTCTTTAATTTCTTTTCTTTCTATTTATTATTTTGTTCGCATTGAAAAATGCAAACAAACAAAACCTATTATTAAATGTAACATCCTAATTTGACGCTTTTGTTCGCATCGAGAATGCAAACAAAATATAAACTCTTTTATTTTTGTAAATTCTATTGTAAACTTTTTTTTTTTTTTTTTTGCATTGTAAAATGCAACAAAACATAATCTTTTTATTTTGCATAAATTCTATTTTTAACATCTTTGTTCGCATTGTAAAATGCAAACAAAACATAACCTTTTTATTTTACATAAATTCTATTTTTAATGTTTTTGTACATTTTCCTATTTTCACATTTTTCTATTTTAATGTAAAATCTTATTTTTACATCTTCCTATTTAATATAAAATCTATTTAATCATTTATGTTTACATCGTAAAACGTAAACAAAAGATAAACTTTTATATAATTAACAAATGTAAATTTCGATTTAGACATTTTTGTTTACATAAAAATTGTAAACAAAAGATTAACTTTTTATTAAATTGACAAATGTTAATTTAGATTTTGACATTTTTTTTATACTTTGTTCAAACAAAAAGGGTATTTTGAATATGAACAAACATAAAAGTTGACATTTTGAATCCTAGCATAAGTGGTATTTTTAACTCAACATAAATGTCATTTTGAATACTAACATAAATGGTGATTATAACTCAACATAAATGACCTTTTGAGCTTTATCATAAGTGGTGATTCTAATAGGTCAATTGTCATAAATGACATTTCAAATATGCATTTTATTATGTTCGTAAAAATAAAGGTAAAGCTCGTATTTTATTTTGTAAACAGAATTAAAGATTAAAATTAGCATTTTATTTTGTAAACAAAATAAAAGATTAAAACTTGCTTTTTATTTTATAAACAAAATAAAGGTAAAAATTGGTGTTTTATTTTGTGAACAAAGTAAAGTTAAAAACTTGTCTTTTATTTTCAAATGACAAAATATATTATTTCATTTCATTCTTTTAATATGAATAAAAATGATAATCTTGTATGTTGACTTTCAATACACAAACAAAAATGAATATTTGTTTGTTAACTTTTGATTCAAACAAAAATAGTGATTTTGTTTATTAACTTTTAATGCAAATAAAAATAGTGATTTTTGTTTATCAATTTTTAAATAAATCAAAAATGTTCATTTTCCAATTAATCCCTTTCAATGAATAAAAAGGTTCATTTCTAACTCACTAACATATTAACCCAAAATGAGTATTTAAATTCACTAATCAAGTCTTGACAAGAATGTTGTTCTTTTTCACTAATGTGAGTTTATATAAAAATGTTGTTTGTTTGTCTAACCAATTTCTTAACCAAAATTATCAATTTGATTTAATCATCATTTCTAATCAAGGTGATATTTTTATTAGTCTAATAAATCATT
Organism: Allium sativum; assembly: GCA_030737875.1. Taxonomy (NCBI): domain Eukaryota; kingdom Viridiplantae; phylum Streptophyta; class Magnoliopsida; order Asparagales; family Amaryllidaceae; genus Allium; species Allium sativum. The sequence goes on along the minus strand of CM060926.1, from coordinate 30,175,986 downwards.
TCTAATAAAAGGGCATTTCTATTCTAATCATAACATTTCTAATAGAATGATATTTTTACCTAACATTACATTCTATAATAAAAATGATATTTTTATTCTAATATACATTTCTAACATAAATGAGGTTTCTATTCTTATGTAACACTTTAACATAAATGTCTTTTTAACATAAATGATCTTTTTATCTATAATAACTTTTTATATCAAAATGACAACTTAATTTTGATGCAAAACTTTTAATTAAAATGTCCATTTTATACCAATGCAAAATTTTTAACTAAAATGTTAATTTTATAATAATGCAACATTTCTAACAAGGATGATAATTTTATTTCTAATGTGACATTACTAACTAAGATGATAATTTTAATTCTACAAAACATATAAAGTGATAATCTTGTTATGTCAATTCTAAGAACAACAAAAATGACATGATTATTTTGTCAATTCTAATTTCAATAAAAATGACATGATTAATTTGTCAATTTTAATACAACATAAATGACATATCTATTTTGTCAATTTTTAATGCAACATAAATGTATTTTTGTTGTATAAACACTCCTTTCGAAAACCTTAACATTTTTCTTATTCTCATATATTTACAATAAGAACATGTTTTTATGGTACGAATAGATTTTGACAATCATGAATATTTTATTTTTATGTATGCAATAAAAATATGTTTTTTTTTTATATTGTATACACAAATTTTGACAAGACATGAATACACACCATTTAATTCAATAGTTCATGTATTAAAATAAAGGTTTTTATCTTTCTTATAAACACGAACCATAAACATGAATCTACATAAAAGATACCAACTTTATTATAAAAACATATATTCCTAGACCCAATCATAAAAATATGATTTCTATTTCAAATCAAAGTCTAGACAAACTATAGATCCTAGCGAATAAATATTCATCACAGATTTAGATAAACAAACAAGAGCATCATATTCAACCACAACAACAATCAACAAATTTCAATCGCGAATCACAGATCTGATTTGATTATATACATACATCAATTTCAAATAACTAGAGAATAATTAAATTTTAATTATTTAATAAGAATAGAAATCTCACCGTGATTTGGAATTCCTCAGAAATTATCGATCGATCTAAATTACCCTGCTCGCTTCTAGAATGCCGTGTATGATGCCATGAGTCCAATGTCTCCTCTTCTTCCTCCCGACACTTTTCGGCTCCGAATCGCTTCAAACTCATACCAATCGAAGCTCATACTCATATGAGTTCAAAGAACTCAGCTTTGCAATTTATAGATTTTTCCTTGAATTGTTACTTTTTTTTTTTTTTTTTTAGAAGTTTTACATAATGGAGGCGGAGAATAGGGAATGGAGTTGTGAGATTTGGTGTTGGATAGAAAGTGTATTCATAAGGGAGGCAGAGTAATTTATGCCCTTAAATTTTAGAGATTTTTTTTTTATTTTTTTATTTAAATATATTGATTGGCTGATGTGTCAATCAATGCCTAACTAATTTCTAAACGTGCGTAATTAATGGTATATTAACCTGAAGACTTCTCTATATATGCACATAGTTAGGGAAATTCAAAATCATGTTAATTAATTACTAGAATGTGCTTACTATATATATATATATATATATATATATATATATATATAAAAATATAGAAACCTTTAAATGTCTAATAAATCAAAACTTTAAATATATAATTTGAACATTAATTGTATTTTGTCAAAAAGACATATCGTCAATGCATAATTAATACACACACACGCGCGCACACGTACACATATATACCTATCATACATATATATATATATGCATATATATCTAGAATTTGAAAACCATGTTAATTAGTGAGTAATTAACCCGCGCAATTATATTCCTTGTTTGCTCACACGGTTAAGGGAACAAAAGTTAAATTTCTTCTTATTTGTTTATTTATTTATTTCTTTTGTTTATTATTATACGGTCTAAATTGGTGTTCACACTGTAAATTTTCTACCATTACTTCATGGTTCAAATTTGCGTTAATTATTTATTTTCTTCCTTATTTGGCTAACACGGTTAAAGGAATAAAAATTAATTCTTTTTCGTTTATTATTTTTGATTATTTATTCGTATGAACAGACAACGCAGCGAACGTGCGAACGCTAATTCGTTTTACGCACATTTTAACTACGCGCGCCACGTTTATGCAACGCTAAATAGACTAATGCAAAATATTGGACGATAAATTCAGAAATTTAATTAAAGAAATTTTTTATTTAAAAATTTTAAATTTTACTAAATTTGTGAAATTGTCACTAGTGAACGGCACATGATGATATTGGACACATTGTTTACTTGTCTTGAATATGTCTCTTTGTTTTGTCAACCGACCATATATTGAAATCTTAAATTTATATTTACCAAATTAATATCAAATCCATATTAAAATAAATTAGCTTCTTTAATTGTAAACAACTTGAAATAGTATTCAAAATAAATTACATTGCGAAACAAATCTCTTAACACTTTGCTTTCAAACAAACTTTAAAATAAGTTAGCTTCTTTAAATTTGTAAATATATATCAATATATACTTTTCGAAGAAATTCAATTAATTAATAGCAGTAGTAACGCTGGTTTCTATAACATTCATATCAACACAACAAAAGGATTACAACATTCCATCTTAGTTAATAATGTAAATCACGCTTGCTTGATCAACATCAATAGTCAAAAGTTAATTATTACAAATATACAATAATTTCTATTGTTATAAATCAACGTTTATCTAATTACAAGTTTCCTCCACAAATAACATCATAAAATTTATTTTAAGAAAACCCCGTTAAATTTAATAATTTAATTTAAAAAATAAAATTTTAAATTCTGACGCATTTCCTAAAAAAAATACATATATATTAAAATTGGTTCCAAAATTTCGGGTTGTTACAATCTCCCCCACTTAAAATCTTTTCGTCCTCGAAAAGGAACTAAGCTATAAGTTGTTTAATTTATTAACTAAATTTCAATTTTACTATTATTAATTTCAATTGTGGACTAATTTATCAAATACATATATACTTTTATATATTTAAAAATCTTATCTTCTGAAATAGGATTATATATATAATCAAAATACTTTAATTATAAGCTTATCACTCTGAACTCATTCTAGGGCATTACTAACCCCATCTCTAATGAGTATTCTCATTCTAGGATACTGCTGATCCTATCTCTAATGAGTATTCTTATTGGAAATTACTAATCCAATCTCTGATGAGTCTTTTGTTCAGTTCTAACGAGTTGTACCCCAAAGATTTTGAGCTAACCAGAGCTCTGATACCACTTGTAACGATAACGGATTTTTCCCGACCTTAATCGATCGCAAAATCGACCAAGACCGTTCAAAACTCGCATATGTTAACTTTGGGAATACAAAACATTAGAACAATAACAGCAGACTTTTATTACATTACAATAATATAACATCAGAGTACAGAATATCAGAGTACAAATAAAGTAAACTACAGCGGAAGATAAATTACAACAGATTTAAATATATTAAACAGCGGAAGGCTTCTTTGCTCTGGACACAACTTTAGGCTTCGATCCAGAATCCTGCTAAAGAGATAGATATCTGCAAAAAGGCTGCTCGACTGCCCGTGTAGAAAAGAAGGCACCCGAGTTTGCAAAGTGAAACAAACTACGAGTCAGTCATGGGACTGGTGTGAGAATTCTTAACTAGTTTAACTAATAGTAATAAGGCAAATCCAAGGACCACGCCGCTAACGCGGAACGGGTTTACTCTAATGGATTGCCGTGCATAATAAAGTAAATCGTTAAACAACGCAATGTCTTTTTGAAAAAATGAAACCATTATAAGACCCAGGTCCCATCACACAATGCAACGCACACCAGAGGATAGGGTTTTACCTTATAATGGTCAAAAGATGCTTGATACGTATAAAATCGGGTTTGATATTATTATTAGTGTGTATATGTTTTAAAAACATTTCAATCATAAGTATCAATCCTAGACGGCATGGTTACCATATAGCATGTCGCCAATACTAGTTCTACAATCAAAACCGCAAGGGCGTATTGGAAATTTGGATTCCATCATGAGTCGAGGCTAGGGGCAAGCTCCTCTCCGATTCGAGACACTCTAGCAAATGCCTCAGGATCCCCCGCAGTGAACCCTTGGATCTTCAGGGCCGGTCCCCGCCTATGGGCAGTGGATTAGTTATGCCTGAACACACGTTTCCCGGTCCCTTTGGACCTATAGTATGACCACCAACGGCCTATAAAACACGAGGTACCTCAAAATCCATCATCCACATAAGTAAAATGTCAGGGCTGGTAGGTCACTGACACCACTCTAGCTAGAAAGAAACGTGTGCACTCCCTGCAGTCCGTATCCCGTTTTTGACTCATACCGGGGTGTGAGGCTCGCGAAGTCACGCTATACACAAAGCTACGCCTAAACAGGTCGTGCTTTGATCATCAACCACAAGGCCTGCTTTTCAACAAAAGCCTTGATCAATGCATCTTAGCATGCCACATTGTCAGTCCATACTATACCATTAATTTCTACCAATATATAACCTCTAAGCTCGTATGTCTCAGAGAAGGGTGTTAATCACCAAACAGATATATATTAATAGAGATCAACGAATGTAGTATAAAGGACTACAACGTCAGACATACATTCCATTTATAAACTTATGCTCTGGGTCTGAGCGAAAGTCAAATCCGTACAAATCGACACTACGTCTGAACGGCCACCACTGAAACCATTTCAAGGTAGCTACTCCTTTCATGGGTCTCAGTAGCAACACATCCGTTCGACGTGAAGATCGTCGGTCTTCAATCACCGTCTTCAACTCTTCGACTTAGATCGTCGTATAATCATTTAAAATGAGATTGAACTCGGACTTTTCAAATGATTCTCGAGTATATATATAATTTAAAATCATTTCATATCGTTATTAATATTTAATAACGATTTATTGCTATTTTATTTATATAAAAATAGCTTAAATTAATTAAACGACGCTTCGGGTCAATGGGCGACCCTGGCGCTGTTTTCAACCAAATTTGATTTACACTTATCTCGAAAACTAACCGTTGGATTTTGATGAAGTTTATATCGTTGGAAAGATCTTCCCAAAGCGGTCCTAATGGTTCCAGTTTTGGGAAAATCCGATGGTCGGATCTTTCGTTATAACTATTTAAAGTTACGATTGTCGATACGCGAACTGTCGCGCGTGTGTCATTAAGTTTATAATATATATATATATATATATATATATATATCATCTGGCGATTTTAATTATAAAAAAATTTATTCTTTTTATCGCATATAAAATGATGTTAAAAATATCACCTTTAATGTCACTGTTTTATTCACACTTAATGTAAATAAATTATTCTTTTCTAACATTTGTTTTATTTACTCTAAATGTAAATAAATGCAACGATTCTATCTTTTGGTTTTATTTACACTAAATGTAAAAATTATCCTTTTTCTATGATTTGCTTTATTTACCTAAATGTAAATAAATTATACTATTTCTATATTTTGCTTTACTTACCTAAATGTAAATAAATTATACTATTTCTATATTTTAATTTATTTACACTAAATGTAAATAAATTAAACTCTTTTTCTCATCCTATTCATTTACCTAAATGTAAATAAATATATTCTTATCTTTTTCTTATTTATTTACCTAAATGTAAATAAATGTATTTAATTCTCTTTTTCTTATTTATTTACATAAATGTAAATAAATGTTTTTAATTTCTTATTCTTATTTATTTACACTATTTGTAAATAAATATTTACCTTTACCTTTTCTATATTTATTTACACTAATTATAAATAAATGTATCTTTTATTTTTATCTTATTTATTTACATAAGAAAATGTAGATAAATCCTATTCACATAATTATTCTTTTAATCCTTTTTATTTACATAAGAAAATGTAAATAAATACTATTCACATAATTATTCTTTTAATCCTTTTTATTTACGTAAGAAGATGTAAATAATCTTTATTACATAGAAATGTAATTTTATTTACAATGTAAAAACATATGCTTTAATTACATATAAAATGCAATTTTATTTAATCTTTTATTTATCTAAGGTAAATAAATGTATTTCCTTTTTTTTACGTTTTATTTACCCTAAATATTTGTAGTAATTTACATATAAAATGTAAATTTAGAAAATATGAATATGCTTTAACCTCCCACATTGGATAGGTATTGTTGTGATTACTGGACAGCCGGGCGGGTCCGGGCAGGTTTACATCACAACTCAATCCAACCTCGGGTTAAGCATTATTTATTTATTTATTTACCTAAGTGTAAATAAATGTCTTTAATTTCTTTTCTTTCTATTTATTATTTTGTTCGCATTGAAAAATGCAAACAAACAAAACCTATTATTAAATGTAACATCCTAATTTGACGCTTTTGTTCGCATCGAGAATGCAAACAAAATATAAACTCTTTTATTTTTGTAAATTCTATTGTAAACTTTTTTTTTTTTTTGCATTGTAAAATGCAACAAAACATAATCTTTTTATTTTGCATAAATTCTATTTTTAACATCTTTGTTCGCATTGTAAAATGCAAACAAAACATAACCTTTTTATTTTACATAAATTCTATTTTTAATGTTTTTGTACATTTTCCTATTTTCACATTTTTCTATTTTAATGTAAAATCTTATTTTTACATCTTCCTATTTAATATAAAATCTATTTAATCATTTATGTTTACATCGTAAAACGTAAACAAAAGATAAACTTTTATATAATTAACAAATGTAAATTTCGATTTAGACATTTTTGTTTACATAAAAATTGTAAACAAAAGATTAACTTTTTATTAAATTGACAAATGTTAATTTAGATTTTGACATTTTTTTTTATACTTTGTTCAAACAAAAAGGGTATTTTGAATATGAACAAACATAAAAGTTGACATTTTGAATCCTAGCATAAGTGGTATTTTTAACTCAACATAAATGTCATTTTGAATACTAACATAAATGGTGATTATAACTCAACATAAATGACCTTTTGAGCTTTATCATAAGTGGTGATTCTAATAGGTCAATTGTCATAAATGACATTTCAAATATGCATTTTATTATGTTCGTAAAAATAAAGGTAAAGCTCGTATTTTATTTTGTAAACAGAATTAAAGATTAAAATTAGCATTTTATTTTGTAAACAAAATAAAAGATTAAAACTTGCTTTTTATTTTATAAACAAAATAAAGGTAAAAATTGGTGTTTTATTTTGTGAACAAAGTAAAGTTAAAAACTTGTCTTTTATTTTCAAATGACAAAATATATTATTTCATTTCATTCTTTTAATATGAATAAAAATGATAATCTTGTATGTTGACTTTCAATACACAAACAAAAATGAATATTTGTTTGTTAACTTTTGATTCAAACAAAAATAGTGATTTTGTTTATTAACTTTTAATGCAAATAAAAATAGTGATTTTTGTTTATCAATTTTTAAATAAATCAAAAATGTTCATTTTCCAATTAATCCCTTTCAATGAATAAAAAGGTTCATTTCTAACTCACTAACATATTAACCCAAAATGAGTATTTAAATTCACTAATCAAGTCTTGACAAGAATGTTGTTCTTTTTCACTAATGTGAGTTTATATAAAAATGTTGTTTGTTTGTCTAACCAATTTCTTAACCAAAATTATCAATTTGATTTAATCATCATTTCTAATCAAGGTGATATTTTTATTAGTCTAATAAATCATTTCTACTAAAAGGGCATTTCTATTCTAATCATAACATTTCTAATAGAATGATATTTTTACCTAACATTACATTCTATAATAAAAATGATATTTTTATTCTAATATACATTTCTAACATAAATGAGGTTTCTATTCTTATGTAACACTTTAACATAAATGTCTTTTTAACATAAATGATCTTTTTATCTATAATAACTTTTTATATCAAAATGACAACTTAATTTTGATGCAAAACTTTTAATTAAAATGTCCATTTTATACCAATGCAAAATTTTTAACTAAAATGTTAATTTTATAATAATGCAACATTTCTAACAAGGATGATAATTTTATTTCTAATGTGACATTACTAACTAAGATGATAATTTTAATTCTACAAAACATATAAAGTGATAATCTTGTTATGTCAATTCTAAGAACAACAAAAATGACATGATTATTTTGTCAATTCTAATTTCAATAAAAATGACATGATTAATTTGTCAATTTTAATACAACATAAATGACATATCTATTTTGTCAATTTTTAATGCAACATAAATGTATTTTTGTTGTATAAACACTCCTTTCGAAAACCTTAACATTTTTCTTATTCTCATATATATACAATAAGAACATGTTTTTATGGTATGAATAGATTTTGACAATCATGAATATTTTATTTTTATGTATGCAATAAAAATATGTCTTTTTTTTATATTGTATACACAAATTTTGACAAGACATGAATACACACCATTTAATTCAATAGTTCATGTATTAAAATAAAGGTTTTTATCTTTCTTATAAACACGAACCATAAACATGAATCTACATAAAAGATACCAACTTTATTATAAAAACATATATTCCTAGACCCAATCATAAAAATATGATTTCTATTTCAAATCAAAGTCTAGACAAACTATAGATCCTAGCGAATAAATATTCATCACAGATTTAGATAAACAAACAAGAGCATCATATTCAACCACAACAACAATCAACAAATTTCAATCGCGAATCACAGATCTGATTTGATTATATACATACATCAATTTCAAATAACTAGAGAATAATTAAATTTTAATTATTTAATAAGAATAGAAATCTCACCGTGATTTGGAATTCCTCAGAAATTATCGATCGATCTAAATTACCCTGCTCGCTTCTAGAATGCCGTGTATGATGCCATGAGTCCAATGTCTCCTCTTCTTCCTCCCGACACTTTTCGGCTCCGAATCGCTTCAAACTCATACCAATCGAAGCTCATACTCATATGAGTTCAAAGAACTCAGCTTTGCAATTTATAGATTTTTCCTTGAATTGTTACTTTTTTTTTTTTTTTTTTAGAAGTTTTACATAATGGAGGCGGAGAATAGGGAATGGAGTTGTGAGATTTGGTGTTGGATAGAAAGTGTATTCATAAGGGAGGCAGAGTAATTTATGCCCTTAAATTTTAGAGATTTTTTTTTATTTTTTTATTTAAATATATTGATTGGCTGATGTGTCAATCAATGCCTAACTAATTTCTAAACGTGCGTAATTAATGGTATATTAACCTGAAGACTTCTCTATATATGCACATAGTTAGGGAAATTCAAAATCATGTTAATTAATTACTAGAATGTGCTTACTATATATATATATATATATATATATATATATATATATATATATATATATATATATATATAGAAACCTTTAAATGTCTAATAAATCAAAACTTTAAATATATAATTTGAACATTAATTGTATTTTGTCAAAAAGACATATCGTCAATGCATAATTAATACACACACACGCGCGCACACGTACACATATATACCTATCATACATATATATATATATATGCATATATATCTAGAATTTGAAAACCATGTTAATTAGTGAGTAATTAACCCGCGCAATTATATTCCTTGTTTGCTCACACGGTTAAGGGAACAAAAGTTAAATTTCTTCTTATTTGTTTATTTATTTATTTCTTTTGTTTATTATTATACGGTCTAAATTGGTGTTCACACTGTAAATTTTCTACCATTACTTCATGGTTCAAATTTGCGTTAATTATTTATTTTCTTCCTTATTTGGCTAACACAGTTAAAGGAATAAAAATTAATTCTTTTTCATTTATTATTTTTGATTATTTATTCGTATGAACAGACAACGCAGCGAACGTGCGAACGCTAATTCGTTTTACGCACATTTTAACTACGCGCGCCACGTTTATGCAACGCTAAATAGACTAATGCAAAATATTGGACGATAAATTCAGAAATTTAATTAAAGAAATTTTTTATTTAAAAATTTTAAATTTTACTAAATTTGTGAAATTGTCACTAGTGAACGGCACATGATGATATTGGACACATTGTTTACTTGTCTTGAATATGTCTCTTTGTTTTGTCAACCGACCATATATTGAAATCTTAAATTTATATTTACCAAATTAATATCAAATCCATATTAAAATAAATTAGCTTCTTTAATTGTAAACAACTTGAAATAGTATTCAAAATAAATTACATTGCGAAACAAATCTCTTAACACTTTGCTTTCAAACAAACTTTAAAATAAGTTAGCTTCTTTAAATTTGTAAATATATATCAATATATACTTTTCGAAGAAATTCAATTAATTAATAGCAGTAGTAACGCTGGTTTCTATAACATTCATATCAACACAACAAAAGGATTACAACATTCCATCTTAGTTAATAATGTAAATCACGCTTGCTTGATCAACATCAATAGTCAAAAGTTAATTATTACAAATATACAATAATTTCTATTGTTATAAATCAACGTTTATCTAATTACAAGTTTCCTCCACAAATAACATCATAAAATTTATTTTAAGAAAACCCCGTTAAATTTAATAATTTAATTTAAAAAATAAAATTTTAAATTCTGACGCATTTCCTAAAAAAAATACATATATATTAAAATTGGTTCCAAAATTTCGGGTTGTTACAGCCTTGTATCATTTGGATGAGAATGGTGATTCTCTTAGTTGGGGTTTGGATAAGAGCTTAGTTTTTTATGTTAATTCTTTGTATGATTTTATTAATTTTTCTGGTGTTTCTTTGCTCCCTTTTAAGTTTATTTGGAAGTCTAATCCCCCTCCTAAAGCTAAGTTTCTTATGTAGCTGATTATTCATAAGAAGCTTAATATGGTTGAGCTTTTAAAGAGGAAGAATTTTAGTTTTGATGCTAAGTTTTGTTTTTGTAGTCTTTTGGATGAAAACGTTGATCATTTATTTTTCCCATGTGATTTTACCTTTTATATTTTAACTATGATTTTAAGGATTTTTGTTTTTGGTTGTTTTGATTCTTTTAGTAGCTGTGTTGATTATTGGGATCGTTGTAGATTTGCTTATAATTCTAGGCAGAGATATGTGATGAATTATTTAGTTATTATCATCAGTTGGTTCATTTGGTTGGAGAGGAATCAGAGATTTTTTCATTCTATTTCTGTGTCGGTTGATAATTTAATCATTAAGGCAGTTAATACTGTAGAGACTGGATGTCCAGCTCGCGCTTTAAGTTTTTTGGTATTCGCGTTTTGGTTGTTTTTTGCTTAAGGTTAGGTTTAATTTGAGTTTATTTATTACTATCAATAATTAATCTAGAGGTGATAGATTTCGCATTTGTTGTTAATTTCTATTTTTCGGTTTTGTTTGTTTGTCACTGTTTATTTTTTTTCTTCTTTTTCACATATATGTATGGATATATATTTTGGTATATGTACATATATACATATACTCATATATATGTAATGGGTGCTTATGGTTTGTCTAGTTTCTTTCAGGTTTCAGGTTGCTGACTATTGTTGTGGAGCTTTGTGGATTACTGTCTTGATTGGTGATTGGCATTTGCTTTGGAGTTCTTATTATACTTGGTTTTGGAGATCATTGGGGTTGTACTACTTTGTTTTTGTTGTTCTTGCTTGGGCAGCCTGGTTTATTGTATGGGAGTAGATATACTTCAATATCGGGTGGTGGCTTTGCCGGAATTCGATATTGGAGTATGATGGGAGGTGGATTTACCAGAGCTCATTTATCTACTATCCTCTACATTCTTAGAGTTGTGTTTTGTTTTACTTTCTCTCCTTTTTCTCTATAGATGGATTTTGTATTCTTGTTGTTTTATATTATATATGTGTGCTCTCTTCTTTATAGAAGATCACACATTTTTGTTTTCAAAAAAAAACAATGAATGAATTAACAAATGGATCTAGACTTGCACAAAACACATGAATTAACATATGAATTTACTGATTTAAGTTCCTAGCTTAGATCCTATGGTGATTCAAATGAGAAAATACTTACCCTGATGTAGATCTGGCTGAAAACAACTTGAAATGATTAAAAAAAAGATCAAACAACCCATATACTTGATTGAATCCGTGTGAGAGATGCTTATCACTCACCAATTCTTCAAAATAACTTGAAATTGACTTATCACAAATTCGGACAGCGATGATCAATCCTCAAATCTCTTTTTGATGTGATCTCCCTTCACTCGATGTAGATATAAATTTGGTTGATGTAGATCTTCAATCTTCTTACATAGATCTAGAATTTTAATGGAGGAAAGATGTATTTGATTGAGCAAAGAGGATCATGAACTCAACCAAATGAGATAAATGAAGAAACTAAACTACTCTCCATGCCTCTACCCTCTATTTATAGCCAACAGCCCAAGCTTTAGTAGGCCCCACAAATCAACCCACTAATTACCAAATAGCCTGGACAAAAATTGTGTAGCACTAAAACAACGATTTCTCCCAACCGATGAACCTGATATTTTATGTGACCACTCACGGAATTGGCAACACCATTTCTTTTCCAATGAAATCGACCTCAACAAATGATTCAATTCCAGTTAAAAGTTATGCCATGTACAAAACTGATAGTGGAAAAATGGTCACAAATAAAATTGGTAAAAGTTATTGACATGTCTCACATCCCCATAACCAACATATTAAAATTTGAAATGATTCGAACTTCCGGGAATTAAATAAAAATATTTTACGATCCTCCAATATGTAAAATGCGAGTCGTTACACATGTGGCATGGCTTTGAGCAGCACCGATGGCCATGTGTTAGCAGAGAAGGGTTTACTTCTAGGGACGTTTAGCAGAAGCGTACCCATTCAATAAGGAAGTTTCTTAGCTTTGGTCATTTGTTGGAAGTCCAAATTATCAGCTACAAGCCCAATGTGGTTGTATATCCTGCGTAAAACATGTAGGAGGTCAGTATAATATTATGGTACCTAAGCTGGCTAAGATTGATACATTTATTTGTGAAAGTGATTTTCACACTATGTACTAATAATAATATAAGAGAATTTCTATGTATCAAGCACTTTTGGTTACCATAATAGAAATCATGGCCAAGTGTGTGTTTGCATTGTGTATGTGGTGCAAGATCTTATGGTGACTTCGTCTTCCAAAAGCATTGCGAATTTTGGTATTCATGAGAGCGTGTTATTATGGCATGGTCATATGAATTACCAAAGTTTAAAATGATTTAAAACTGTTTTAGTTCTCACACCAGTCATATGACTAACTCGAAGTTTATTTTTATTTTACCTAAACTCTGGTGCCCATAATTTTCCACACGGGCAGCTAGTAGTTTTGGTTTTGCAGGCTTGGCCTTGGATTCATTTTTAGAGCAGGATTCTGGATTATGGCTGGAGCTATACTTTGGATTATTTTCTTATTCTTCTGCTGAGAGTTAATGTTCTTTCTGTGTATTGTAATCATTATTCTTTGTGTTTATTTCGTACTTGTTAGACCAAAAATTGGTTCTAACACCCAAATTAGCTATGATTTCAATGAAATAGAATCAAAAAGCAACAAAGAACACACGATTTATAGTGGTTCGCCGTTAAAGAGCCTACGTCCACTTTGTTTTCTTTTAATTGATGATTTGGATACAAATATAGCAATGATTCTCACTCAACTTCATAATTACAATGCATAAACTCACTTAAATCTCTCAAAAATAGACTTTAAGAGATGATTTTGATCTGAATATGATTATGGAATTCGGCTATGAAGGAAGTTAGAACTGAGAATTTGCCAAAATATCTTTTCAAATGCCTCTAGATGGTGTATTTATAGGTGAAAAATCTCTTCGAAGTGGCTCCGGTTGGGAATTGCGTGGCACCCATCCCATAAGAGTCGGGTTCGGAGACTTCCAGATGGTGACAGTGCATCAATTTAGTGGGAGATTGCCGGAGAAATGGTCATGCTTGGTCCAAGTCTTCAGGAAACGTGTGTAGCAACGGTCACTAGCTCAGAAAAAGGGGTTCGGATCGGCTGCCTCCAATCCGATCCGATGAGGCCACTTGCTATCTTTTGATGTTGTTGACGTACTTCTCTGAACTGAACAGATATGGTATCTGCGTCTTTGATCTCTACTTTTTTCCTGCGCTATCTCCCTCCGATTCAGACCGGCTAGTGGCTTTCTCACTGTTTGCTCTTTGTGTTGCCTAGTTCACAAAGTAGGCTAACATTTTGCCCCCTCGAAGTACACTCTTATTTAAGATAAAGTGTGCTTCGAAGCAGTTTATGAAACATCCTTTGAATTAGAACCATTGAATGATCGCTTCCATTTACTTGTAGTGTTGTGTCACTTCACAAAGTCGTGCCTTTTGCTGCTTATATATACCCACAAACCATATGAATTATTTTCTTCATTTCCAAACAACTTTGAGAACTCCTTTTAATGTCCAGTGATTCTTCCAGGTGAGCTTTTTCTTTATTTTTCCTCAAATTCAACCTGCATGGCAAATCAGTGTATATGATCCCTTTCGGTTCGGATTCCGACCCGAATGGATTTTCCTCCAGTGGCACACCCGGATGGGCCCTCCAGTATTGCTTAACAATGGACTAACAGGCTAGAATGCCTTTGTCGGCCTGAATCCCGGTCCGAACGGGGTAAGAAAGATTAGGAATACGAGCGGTTATCGTAAACATATATAAGTCCTCTTCCTGTCTTCTTCTTCCTCTCCTTCTTTTATTGCTCTCGCTCAACAGTTTTTGCATCGAAACACAAAAACTTCAAAAACTCCGAAACTCTCTCGTTCTTCTTTAAATTAAACAACTTGGTATGTTTAAAATCTCGAATTACTTTGCTGTAATCGTTTTCAGTTTAGATTTGCGGTAAAATTGGGCGATTCGAACATGGTGTGTGTTTAATTCTGACGTCGTGGCCTTCTCTCTCCTCGTCGTCGTCGTTGGTGGCTCTGTCACCACCTCAAGGCATTGGGAGAGAGGATTAGGATCTTATTGGATAGTTGAGCACGTAAGTGCTTGGTCTTGATTGGGTTTTGTGAAATGGAGTTGGGTTCGGTATTGGTTAAGCGAGGTGGAAAATGAAGGAGATGAAGGAGAGGAGAGGAACTGGGATCGGTTCGGGTGAAGAAACGTTGGAATGAAGGAAAGGGAAAGATGTTTACAAGATCGGATCGGGTCGGAGCAAAAGAAAGAACAAAAAGGGGAAAACAAAGCCTACCTGACTGGGTCGAATTGGAGTAAAAGACAAGGAGGAAAAGAGGCATGATTATTCAAGTCAAACCGAACCGATCCAGTCGCCTACATCCGAACCGATCCAGTTTTAATTACTGGGTGTGAATATCTGCTCTAGACCGAAACATGAATTTGCCCTCCGATCCGATCCCAATGCACATACCCGAACCGAACCGAAATAGTCCAACTCAATGCACGAGAATTAATCCAACTATCTTAATCAATGCTTGGCATAACCTTCAACTTGATGAATAGTTAGGATAGCGTCTTACGAACATAACAAGCATTGAGAACTATTCGGAAAAATTATTACTCTTTTGAATCTTTATATCACGCTCTCATGTGTTAACTTTGCATCTTCATTATACGTAGCACACACTTTAGTTCACATACACACAAGGGGGACATGGGCAACTTTAATCTAACCCTTGCTATTGTTTCTTCATTAGTCTAGTGATCATGGATGAGAGGTGTTCATCTAGGTTAGCAATGAAGATGGAAGTTGCGGAAACTTCTGAGAAAGTTACTATTGATGACATATCTTCCTCCTCAGACCCTGAATGGGACGATAAGAGACCAGATTATGAAGTAGGAGCACATAACAACGAAACACCTTCTGATAGTGAAGTCTCTCTAGGCGTTGAAGAGGAAGGAGGGATAGGAGATAATCGAGCTCTTGATGAGTTTGAGTCTGCCATTATCTTGGAGTTACCCAAAGACTCTGTTGAATTGACGATCGATGACGATAGACGTGTTCGCATATGTTTAAAGCATGGGATACTGAAAAGGGATACCCTAGTGCCATCGAAAGCTGATCGTCCCCACAATCCTCTGGAAGGATTTATGGCAATTACCCAATTGATGTGTACGGTTGGGGCTATTCCACCATTTCCGCCTTTCGTTGTCGATTTTCTAAGACAGTTGCGGATTGCCCCCATGCAATTACATCCCAACTCTTATGCTTACTTATATACCTTATATATAGCATACAGAGATATTTTAGGTACAGAGCCTACTTTTGATGACGTCCACTTTTTTTATAATTTCAAACATCGGACTTGGGAAACTCCTTCCTTCTCTTATTTCGAATCAGTCCCAAAAAGGAAAATTATTTTAGCTCCATTTAGCAGCAATGCCGACGATTCTAAGCTAGAATGGTTTTATATCAGGCAACAGCGGGGATGCGCCAGGAGATAGACCAAATCAAGTAAGGCATCGATTTTCTAGATCTCAATTTTGAATGTTCATGTCAACACATTAACCTGTTTTCTCTTTTGTTTGCAGTTGATAACCCAAAACAAATATCATATCAATTATACTTTGATCGAATGCATCGGCTTCTCAATGGCGATCAAAAATTTCTAACCATTCGAAGTTATTAAGGATTAGTATCTACATCATCACGGGTTACTATCCATTACCCATAGCATAGGTCATGGGTCGGGTCCATATGTATATATACCCCCAGTGGACATAATTCCTGAAATGGGCGAGGACTCGAAAAGTCCAACGGATACCCCTTCGGACTTCACCTTCTCCATCTTCAACTCAGGACGATGAGTTGGCCAACATAGTCGAAAAGCATAGAGAAGGGTATACCGTCCCTGATGATGCTATTTCTCCTGAGAAGTCGATGTCCCCTAAAGAGCTTCCAATAGACGCTTCTCAAGGAGATGTCCCTACTACCGATGATTCCACATTTCAGGGTTCAGGAGATCTCCCCCTACCTAAAACCATCTACACTTCAGAGGACTTTGGTATAAATCCTTTAGTTTTCACTTCTTCAGAGGAGACTACTCCCGTGAAGGCCAAAGAGCCCACTCGCGCTGGCCTGGCTTCGGACTCGGGTTTGTCGGGGGGGAGGGGGGAGTGACACTACTTAGGATGCACCCAACACAATAGCACCACACTTCATAGCACTTACTTCTCATATGAACATAGATTCTGAATTCCACTTACATTGTTGCACAGGTACAATGTCTTGCCCCTACTATGATGTTAGGAAAATACGTCATAGCATGACTAGACCTCCTTTTGATTTCGAGCATGATCGCCGTGAAAGCCGGGTTAGAGAGGACAAAAGGCCTCATGATTCTTATCAGTCACACACCTCGCGCTCTCAATCCCCCATCTGGTCGGATCCAGATCGATATAAAAGCTATCAGAGTCATCGAGGAGAAGACACATCGTAGCCCAAAGACCGAACTTCTCCTCAAGAAAAACACAGTCGGGGAAAAAATTACACTAAAACTTACCGACTTACGAGACAAACATAAGTTTCCTGATAAGCGACCTGGAGAGGGGGATGCAGCCATCGTGCCTACTAAACACAAGGACACTGAGCTAACATACTGCAAACCTCCACCGCTGGATGCTGAGTCTAAAGTTAAGCGGGCATATCTGGAGAAGCAGTTCCCCGATCATTATTTTGAAAATCTGACTTTCTTACCTGCACTCGAGCCTATTTCCTCACGGTGGGCAGATGAGGCTAAAGCGAAGATTGATGCAGTCGAAAAGCATTACTCGGAGATGTTCAAGTGTTCACGTAATCTCTACAGAATCATTCAGACTTTAGTTACGGATGTTAATTCGATGAAAATGACTGCGGATGCCGACGAAAAAGTCCTGAAAAATTTGGAGAAGGACTTTGAGGACACACAGGCTCAACTTGTCATCGCTCAACGAGATGCTAACAACTTCAAACAGCAATTCGAGGAGTTACAGAAGTGTTGTCATGACTTGCCAGAATCTCATAGTCAAGAGCGCTTGGAGTTGAAGAAACAAGCGGAAGATGCTAAGTCGGACAATGCCAAAATGCAACTAGCTTACAATACTCTTGAGCGAGAAAAAGCCGAGTTAGCGAGAAAAAATGCTGAGTTGGAGAAACGAAATGCTGACTTGGAATCCAAGTTAATGGAAGCAGAGAATAGGGTTGTCCTAGCGGAGGGGAATGTGGAAAATGTTATTAAGTCCGCCGAAGAGACCCGTAAACACTTGTCAGAGACTCAGGAAGACGTGCACGGTTTTGGCGAGTTACTAATTGAATCTTCGCGCACATAATTCATCGCCGAAACATCTCTTGGATTGAAGATTATCCAACTACCTTAGTTCACGTATGGAGTCAGATTATCGAATGGGAGAAAGAGGAACTTAAGGTAGACTTCGTCGATGAAGATAAACTTATGGAAAAATATCTAAGAGATGATGAGCCGGCACGCCTGGCCGAGGGGCATCGCCTCATCGCCGCTGCTATGGAGGAGGAGAAGCGGATGACCAAACAAAAGAATATCCTTGAGGCGGGTTCTTCTTCTACTACCGCTAAAACTTCTGAAGTCGAGGGATATGATCCTGAGAACCCGAGGATCCCTCAGGCATCTCTTTTATCTCCCATACCCGAGTCAACGTCAGAGACGGTAGTCACCCCAGCTGAGAAATCATTGGAAGGTATTTCTACCTTTTACCTCAATTCGTCAAGGCCGTCTCCACTTTTCACCATGTAATTGGGCAATCGATGGAGGATCCTTTATTTTCTCCTGAGTTGATAACTGTTTATTCTCATTCTATAGGTGTTGAACCGGCCGAGAAGACCGGCGTGCCTCAGGGAACCGCCACCGGGGTAAAATCCGTGGAAAAGGCTCAAGGAGAACAGGATAAGGCTACCACTATAGAGTCAGGAGGGGGAGCTGAACTGTATAAGACAGGCACTTCTCATGATGATGAGATGATAGATGCCTTGAAAGACGATGGTGGTAGCGAGGGGCATGAGGAAGACCCTGATGTGGCTATAATTGGGGGTTCAAAGAGCGCCGATGACATCACTTTGGCTGAAATGAAAGCCGAACAAGACAAACGTATGCAGCTAAAAGTTGAAGACCTGAACCCTGAAAGCCTTAAGCCTCTTGTAGTGGTGGATCCTGGATCAAGGTTAGTCGTTAAGCTGTCAACTAGGTCTATTACAGAAGAGCTTGCTAAAAAGTCTTCTCTTGATTCCAGCGTTCCAACTCCTGAGAAAAAATCAACCGATTCTAGCACTTCGGTTGCAGAGAAGAAAAAGGCAAAGCGCATTATGAATGATGCTGAAAAAGAAGCTAAGAATGCTCAGAAGGCCGCCAAAAAATCCAAGTCCGCTCCAAAGCCTAAGTGATGAAGTGTTTTGTTTTATTTTGATACTCAATTGGTCCGAAATTGTTGCAGCGAGTGCGGCCCTCGTATCTTCTTTTTTTGCTCGTTTTCCTTGTACAAACTCACATGTTTGTAGTTTAATTCCTGCAATGTCTGATAGTTGTTAGCTCAGCACTTAAGTGAAAATACAAAAGTATGTCATATTAAAGTTATATAATGAAGTCATTGTTGAGGGGAATATGTATGCACATATGTGCCCCCAGTTAATCTTGAATAACTGAGCAAGAATTATTCAAGATTGATTAAATTAAAAAATCTAATTGCCCCCGATTCTCTGACGGGGCCATATTCCTTTCGTCATCGATGCCTATTCTTTCTGGCATCTTTATACTCTCCTGTCTCATAACTAGATTAGAGTATCATTGAGGCGGTCTCTCATCCGGGTGCACCTTCACGCCTCAGGGGACGTCGTCTTCCCGTCCTTTATACTCTCTCTCGATTCTTGAGAGTTAGAGTTAAGAATGTCGTCTTCCCATTCTTCTGTGTTTAATCGCACAAACAGTCATTTTATTTGCTCCTGCACATAAGTCATCTTCAACTTTCCAAATTTAATTTAACATTTCATGTTTCACAGTCATGATAGAATAATTGTTGAAGATATAAATAATCCAGGAAAGTAAATGACACACGATATTTTTATAGTGGTTCAGCTAAGTCGTAGCCTACATCCACTTCATAATCCTTTGTTCACATAAACAGACTTTTTAAGGCAAGTTGTGCCTTTTTACATAGCTTATAAAAACAAAAAGGGATGACATTTCATATTTAGCTCAGATATCGTCGTAAGTGCTGAGCGTTCTAGGCTCTCGGAATTTCTTCACCATCTATGGTCGTTTGCTTGAATGCTCCTGTGTCAAGCTTCCGTTGGATGGTGTATAGCCCTTCCCATTTTGGACCCAATTGGGTTGAAGGAGGGAAGACTCGTTTCAGTACTAGGTCTCCTGGTTCAAAGGTTTTGAGGCGAACCTTCCGGTCATAATAACATGCTACTTGATGTCGATGTCTCGAGGCACGCAAGTCGGCTTCATCTCTTTTTTCTTCAATCATATCAAGAGATTCCAGGAGGAGTGCTTTATTTGTCATCGGGTCATAATACGCTACTCGATGAGAAGAGACTTCTAATTCTACTGGGATCACTGCTTATGACCCAAAGGAAAGTGAATAGGGAGTATGGCCGGTAGCCGTCATAAAGGTCGTCCTGTATGCCCATAAGGCTAATGGCAACTCGTCTACCCATCTAGCTTTGGCCTGCTCCAACCGCTTCTTTAGAATTGATTTAATGACCTTGTTTATGGCTTCGACCTGGCCATTTGACTGCGGGTGAACTACTGCAGTTTATCGTTTATCAATCTTATATTTCTGCCAGAAGTTTCTGAACTCGATGCTGTCAAATTGCTTCCCATTATCAGTTACGATTGTCTTCGGTATTCCAAATCGACAAATAATGTTCCTGACCACAAAATTGATCACCTTCCTTGCCGTGATGGTTGATAGGGGTTCAGCTTCCACCTATTTTGTGAAGTAGTCCATGACAACGATCGCGTACTTAGCTCCTCCTCTGGCAATAGGTAACACTACAATAATGTCAATTCCCCACATGGCAAACGGCCACGGACTTACCATCGACTTGAGTTGGGTCGGAGGTGCTCTGGTAACTTTAGCGAATCTTTGACATCTATTGCAGCGTCGTGAATAATCAGCCGCGTCTTTATTAACGGTAGGCCAGGAGTATCCGTACCGTAATACTTTCTTTGCTAGGGTTTGGCCCCCAGTGTGATCTCCACACTCACCTTCATGCACTTCTTGCAGTACACGTTTAATGTCGTTGTGTGCGATACACCGTAATAGGGGCATTGAAAACCCTTGACGATAAAGAACGTCGTCCTGCAAAACGTATCTTGCAGCCTCGCGTCTTACAGCTCGTCTTTCGCTCTTTTTCCGGGAGAGTTCCATTCTTGAGAAAATTTTTAATTAATGTCATCCAAGATTCTCTTTCTCGTTCAACTTCCAAGGCTAGCTCTGCTTCCATTAGGTCAAAACTCGATGATTCCAACACCTCTATCGGAACCATTTCGGTTTCTTTAGGATTATCAGAACTTGCTAGCTTCGCCAGTCGATCTGCTTTCTGATTTTCCGCTCTTGGGATGTGTGTTATGCTATAATGCTCCAAACCTTCCAATAACTCCTTTACCTTTCTGAGATAAGTGATGAGTCGAGGTCCTTTAGCAGCAAATTCTTCCTAAACTTGACATACAACTATCTTGGAATTGCAATATATATCTAGTGTCTTCACTCCCAAATCTTTGACGAGTTTCAGCCCGGCAATCAGGGCTTCATACTCGGAATCGTTGTTAGTAGCAATGAATTCTAACTGTAATGCATAGTAAATAGATCGTCCTTCAGGAGTTATCAAAACAACTCCGGCGCTGGCCTTTCTATCATTCTTGGCCCCGTCCGTATATAATTTCCACGGACTGAGTTCTAACTCTCGATCCAAAGAAACTACCTTGTCACCCATTGTTTCCTCTTCAGGAATTGTAAACTAAGCTATAAAGTCAGCCAAGGCCTATCCCCTTATTGATCTTCGTGGCTGAAAGTTCAAATCAAACTGACTCAGCTCGATATTCAATTTAAGTAACCATTCTGATGCTTCGGGTTTCTGCAGCACTTTTCTCAAAGGTTGATTGGTATATACAACTATTGGGTGTGCCTGAAAATAATGGCGAAGTTTGCGGGAAGCAATCAGGAGGCTATAAGCAAGCTTCTCTATCTTCGGATAGTTACGTTCCGCAGCAGCTAGTTTTTTGCTTACGTAATACACAAGTTTCTGGATTTTATCCTCTTCACGTATTAAGGCTACACTGACGACGTGAGATGATACTGCCAAGTAGACGAACAAATTCTCATGTTCCACAAGCTTTGATAATATTGGAGGCTTTTCTAAGAAATCTAATAGATTCTGGAATGCCTCCACAAAGTCGGGAGTCCACTCAAAATTTCGCTTTCCCCATTTTATGAGATCGAAGAAAGGCACACACTTATCCGTTGCTTTGGAGACGAACCTGCCCAATGCTGCAACTTCCCAGCTAAGCTTTGAACATCCCTGATCTTTCGCGGCTCCTCTATATTCCGGATTGCTGCTATTTGGTCCGGATTGATTTCAGTTCCTTTGGAACTCACGATAAAGCCAAGGAATTTGCCTGATGCCACTCCAAAAGAAAACTTCAAGGGATTCAACTTCATCCCATACCTTCGTAGTATGCCGAACATTTCTGCTAAGTCCTTCGTATAATCGGGATATTGCTTGGATTCCACGAGCATATCATCTACGTAAACTTCCATGGTTTTCCCTATTTGATTGTAAAACATGCGGTTGACTAGGCGCTGATACGTGGCTCCCGCATTCTTTAACCCAAATGGCATTACCACGTAACAACAAAATCATAAGTCAGTGATAAAGCTTGTATGCTCTTGATCTGGTATGTGCACGAGAATTTGATTGTACCCGGAATAGGCGTCCATAAAGGATAGAAGCTCGTGCCTGGCCGTCGAATCTACTAGTTGATCAATTCTGGGGAGGGGAAAGCCATCCTTCGGGAAAGCCTTGTTCAAATCAGAAAATTCAATACACGTTCTTCACTTCCCGTAAGACTTTTTGACCTGGACAGGATTCGTTATTCAGTCGGGATATTTCGAATCCTTAATGAATCCATTACCTTTTAATTTATCTACTTCTTCTTTCAAGGCTGATGACCGCTCTGGGCCCAACATCTGTCTCTTCTACTTGACTGGTGGGTGCTTTGGATTAATACACAAAGAGTGGCTCATGATGGTAGGCGAAATTCCATGCATGTCAGCGTGTGTTCAGGCAAACACATCCAGATTTGCCTTTAAGAAATCAGCCAATTCCCTCGCTCTAACTGGATCCAGTTGCGAGCCGATCTTTAGTAATTTTGTGGAACTGTTTCTTCAATAGGTAGATCAATTGTTTTTTCGTTGGGAGTTGCCTTCCTATCCCCGGGATCTCTATCCTCTCTGGGATCTATATCCTCGACACGTCTGATGGCGACTCTCTTGGGGCAAGACCCCTTAATTGCTATGTTGAGGCCTCCTTTGGAGGGGTGGATCATCCTTTGCATCTATATTCAACCCCTTCATTAACATCTTTAACTCTGTCATGTAACAAGCTCGTCCAGTAGCTTGGTCGCCCCTCATCACCCCAACTCCTGAGTCAGTTGGGAATTTAAGCAGCAAGGACCAAGGTGCAATACATGCCGTAAATTCGGTAAGGGCCGGTCGGCCTAGGAAGGCATTGTATGGAGACTCCACGTCCAAAACTACAAACGGCAGGATCCTTACTCTCTGGCGATCTCCCTGCCCTAGTGTGACTGGTAATTCCACAAAACCCATCGGAGCTGTAGATGCTCCGTTAAATCCACGTATCTATCCTTCACATGGCTTTAAGTCTTTTGCTTCGAGCCTCATTTGTTCAAAAGCTTTCTTGAAGAGGATATTGACCGAGCTTTCGTTGTCCACAAACACTTTATGGACTAAAGCAGGCCCAATTGTCGTGGTAATCACTAGTGAATCGTCGGTTGGAGATTGAACTCCAAAATCATTTCTATTGCGGAATACGACATCATCTGACATCGTTTTTTGTTGTTTTATTAGAGTGACGTCTTCAAGGCTACTGCGTTCTCCTACCTCAAAATGCTTGGCGGCATTAACATACGGGTCCATTGCTTTAAAACTACGACCAACTAAGTGAGGTCCACCTATAATAGTGTTAATGACGATCCTCTTACCTTTTTGCTGAGTTGTGGGTTTTGAAGCAGGCGGGTCTTGGTTCGGGGCTTGTCCCCCTTGCCCCCTTTCCCTTGGGGCGGCCTTGTACTCATCCAACTTCCCCTCTCACAGCAATTTTTTGATGATAATCCTCAAATGACGGCAGTCATTGGTGGAATGACCATGGGTACCATGAAACAAGAAAAACTTTCCTGTTGCAATCTCTTTCTCAGTAGAATCTCTAGGTGGTGGTTTTACGTATTGCAATATGCTATATGTATCTAAATAAATGTTCTCCAACGTATCATTTAACGGCGTGTAATTTTAAAAAGTCTGGAATCTGGGTCTTTTATTAGAGCTATTCCCTCGGTTTCTGTTCCTTCTATTGTTGTTCCCATTTCTGTTGTTACTACCCCCACTCTGGTTGCCAACATTTACTTCCACCTTCCCTGAATTGTCACCAGATTGTTTCACAGCAACATTACTTTGCACACCTTCCTTCGAGGCCCCTTCGGACTTTCTCTTTTGATTTGCCTTAGCCTCTTCTCGCCTTAAGCGGATATTAGCCTTTTCATAGAACAATTCTCCAATAGGTGGTGGTTTTCCAGCCAAGTAATCCCCGAAATCTATGTCAGGATCTACCTGTTATATCAGGGCCATCAGGATAGTGGGCTCTTGGGGATCACTAACTTCGGTGACGGCCAGGTTGAAGCGATCCAAATATGACTTCAAAGATTCTCCTAGGGCTTGTTTAATCCGTGACAATTCTATGACGGTCTTGGACTTTTGGGCGTGGAGTCGAAACTGATTCATGAGGCGCTCACTCAATTCTATGAAATTTGATACCGACCGAGGAGGGAGTCAGGTGAACCACATTAACGCTATGTCTTCAAGATAGATTGGAAAAGCTTTGCATTTTACGGCATCCGGAGCTGCTGCCGCATTCATGAACCATGCATATATCATCAGATGCTACCCTGGGTCTGTTCTTCCTGAATATCGATCCATCTGAGGCAAGTTGAATCGCCGGAGGAACTGGAAATTCAGTATGTCATCTGTGAAGGGGTATGACTTCGTTCAATGCCCCAATCTTCATTAGTATACCGCCGGCTTTCGGACATAACCTGGCGTACCATTGCCCGTACATCGGCGTTTGTTAATGTCTGCAAAGGCTCTCTAGATCTGATGTTCGGATTACCCCTGGGTTCCTGGTCAGGGGATAACCTCCTGTTTCTGGCGGCAGCTGCTCTACGTTGCTCTCTGTGCTCCCAGTCGAACTCAGGAGGTAGAGGTTGGAGAAGCTGTTGCTGTGTGGGGTTGGTAATATTAGGATCCCTGGGTAAGACATGGGATCCGTGCATGGGTAGCAGCGTAGGCTGTTGCAGGCTCGGGTCATCAGGGCCCAATACACGAGCATCGTCTTCTCGGGATCCTAAAGATCCAAAAGTCAATTGATTGAGGTTCTGAGGTCGTTCAAGCAGCCTTCTCTCATGGGGGCGTTCTTCGTCCAAAGAAGACGAATCATCTGTAGCAAGGCGGCGTGTTGAGGAAGGAGTCTTCTGCCTCCGGAGCTCCTGTAGTTCTCTACCCATAGTGATCATGTTTTCTTGCATGAGAAGGTTGTCACGCCTTTGGGCTTCCAATGCTTCTTTAGAGCTCTGGAGCATGTCAAGAAAACGTGAAAAGTCTCCTTGGGTAATTGGTGCAGATGGATCAGGCTGAACATTAGTCATCGTGGCTGGAATCAGAGCGTCGGAGGGAGCTCGAGTAGAAGTTCCAGCTCCATTCTGGTTCGGATCGGATCAGTTCACAGTAGCCTCATCGGGGCAGTTCGGATGGAGAGAGTGAGTGCCCTCGACCTCATCAGACCAAATCGGATCGGTGCCTTCCACCCGGTTCAGATCGGCGCCTCCCATCCGGTTCGGATCCTCCTGATCGGAGCGGTCTGCTCCAGAGCTTTGAGTGCGTGACCTTGTTAACACAATGGCTTGCTAATCATCTCTAGCATCATTTCCCCTAGCACCTTGCATTTCTTTTCCTTTGGTCTTAGCCATAATACTCGATTCTTCAACAGTTAGTCAACAAGTACTGAAAGATGTCAGAGATAAGGGATTAACTTCTTTGAACTTGAAAGTCCAAATAGTAGAATGATAACCCCAAAAAGGCTGAGAATTCGAAGGTTTCTCAGTGAAAGCACCAAAATGTTAGACCAAAATTGGTTCTAACACCCAAATTAGCTATGATTTCAATGAAATAGAATCAATAAGCAATGAAGAACACACGATTTATAGTGGTTCGGCGTTAAAGAGCCTACGTCCACTTTGTTTTCTTTTAATTGATGATTTGGATACAAATACGGCAATGATTCTCACTCAACTTCACAATTACAATGCATAAAATCACTTAAATCTCTCAAAAAGACTTTAAGAGATGATTTTTATCTGAAAATGATTATGGAATCCAGTTATGAAGGAAGTTAGAACTGAGAATTTGCCAAAAGATCTTTTCAAATGCCTCTAGTTGGTGTATTTATAGGCGAAAAATCTCTTCGAAGTGGCTCCGGTTCGGAATTTAGTGGCACCCATCCCATAAGAGTCAGGTTCGGAGGCTTCTAGATGGTGACAACGCATCGATTTAGTGGGAGATCGTGGGAGAAATGGTCATGCTTGGTCCGAGTCTTCAGGAAACATGTGTAGCAATGGTCACAGCCTCAGAGAAAGGGGTTCGGATCGGCTGCCTCCGATCCGAACCGATGAGACCACTTGCTATCTTTTGATGTTGCTGACGTACTTCTCCGAACCAAACCGATATGGTATCTGCGTCTTTGATCTCTACTTTTTTCCTGCGCTATCTCCCTCCGATCCGGACCGGTTGGTAGCTTTCTCACTGTTTGCTCTTTGTGTAGCTTAGTTCACAAAGTAGGCTAACAGTACCCTAATATATTTTTGTACTTTGATGTAAAATTAGTGTAATAATAATGAGAAGTTCTTTTTTTTATTCCAATGTGTAAATACCTCTAACAATCCATCTTTGAGAATGGTTTAAGTCGGTTTAATTACCGGGTCGAACAAGACTCAAAGTTGGGATGTTACATTAAGCAACCAGTATTAAAACATCAAAAGCTTATGATTGGTTGCTGTTGGAGTTTCTCTAAGTCCTAGCTCACTTTCTCGACCTTTTAGTGTTAGCATACAACAGGGTGATTACTCTAATTGGATAGTCAGTAGCACATCAGTTACTCCGCCTCATTAAGCGGTAGGCATAGCAAGATGGACAGTTTAAACAATCATGACATTGTGATGTCGATTGTTAACACACTATTAGTAATGTCGTACAACGTTATATATCTTATGATTTACTAAGGCTGCATTTGTTTTTAATAAAAAGTCTTGAATGCAAGTTCTGATTTATAAATAATTACTTTTTGGACCGTTTGTTTTTTGTTTCTGTTCTGAATAAAATCATCTATTCAAACAAAATAATTTTGAACATTTTTAATGCTTATTTTTTGTTCTGAATGTTGAACATTGCTTTTTGTTCCGAATGTTGAATGCAAACAAACAAGTCAATGATTATTCAGAATTCAGCATTAAGCATTCAACATTCAAACTTCAAAATTCAACAATTAGAATTTAGAATTCAGCATTCTAAACAAACAAAGCCTAAATCATATTCAACATGTTTAGAGGTAGAAGTTCAGTTGATTTTGTAAAGGAACCTAAAAAATTAGATTACATGAAAGAATTGAAAAACGAAATACCAAAATTCATACTCTATGAGTTGGATCTGTTCCGTGGTTGTCTCGTCTCTGGTTTTAGTTCATATTTTGTATAAAGAATTGTATTATTTTATTGGGTAAGTCTATTTGAACGCATATTTTTGACACAATTGATCTCAACTATTTGATCTCCCCCTGAATTTCACTACTTCATGTAAGGACAAAAGATCCAATGGTTAAGTCTCTATGTCCCCCAATTTGTATCTAATTTTGTGTCCAAACAGACGTCCTTGTGTTTTATTTTAATGAAACTGCATGTTTTATTTATCATCATTTACAATTATTAAGCACATTTCTACTACTAATAAAGAAAATTCATTGCATTATTTTACTTTGTTTTTGTTTGAAATTCCAGAAATACCCCTGCAAAATGTTATCGCTTTTAATCGTAGCTAATTTTACTTAGTTCCTGTTACGATCACCTAAAACCTAATTTTCTTCATATCTGAATTTTTCCAAAATAATCGTCTCTCAATTCACTTTTCTTCTTCCTCCTAAAACCTAATTATAGTCTGATGTGTGCATATTTCACTCTTCATCCCCAGATCTAGCAAATTCCACTTTTTTCGTCCACGTTCCTAATTTCCAGCCCATTTCTTTAAGAGAGTACAAAATGATTGGTCTGAAATGATTTAGGGTGAGAAATCTATTTTTTGAATGTCATTAGACCATAACCAATAATCCGTTCTGTTTAGTTATTCTCTCTCTCCTTTTGCAACTGGTCCAACGAGCCGAGCATCCAAAAGAGGGAAGCAGCCACGGGCTAGACCAAGGAGGGGTTTACAATGGCAAAGAGTCTGCCGTTAAAAGGTTACAACGAAAAACTCTTTGTTGTTGTAACAGTATAATGGAAAACACCCTGCCGTTATAAAGTTATAATGGCAAAGTGTTCTTCGTTATAAACCAAACCCCAGAAAACCCACGCCGCCACCCCTCCTCTTCACGAATATCAAACCCAAAAAACCCATATCATCACCCATTTTCACCTAAATTTTTCCACAATTCACCAATCAGTCGTCTTTTAACCAAATTAACTACTGTATTTGAGATATTCGTTCGAAAATATGGCTAGATTACGAAAAAATTCATGCATGGCGACGATGGTGGCATCGGGGGTAGTGGCGCAGGCGGGAGTGGTGCAGGGGGTAGTGGAGAACAACTAGTGCTCGAAATAGAAGACTTGCTTGCAACCGCCGAAAACATGGAGAACCAAGACGTAGGGTCGCACGAGGAAGGCGTCCGTCGTGGACGCGGCAGCTGTAGGGGCGGACGAGCAGGCAAGGCGCATAGGGATATAGGATCGATTTCCGCTAGACAGGCCGATCTCAACAGTTTTCTGGATCCGAGCCTCAGCGCCGCGAAGCTTCCTATGCTATCCATTTTCGCATTCTTCCAAAAGGCGAAGTACATGTTAGCACGCAGTTGAGTTTAGATGTAAGTATTTTTAGTATTATTTAAATAATATTCTTTGAGTATTAGATATTGGGTAGACAGTATAACATTTTATTGAACTGTTGGCAGTCACGGAATATACGTTCACGTGGTTCGTTAGCGATCACACTTAGATATTATCGTGCACAGTTGGCGGGTAAGGAGGGGGTCGTAGCACTGTTATATGCTCTTGGATTTCATTTTTTTCTAGGTAATATTAAAGTCCTTTTAATGAAACAAGAGGATAAATTATTAGTCCTAGTTTATCTTGTTGTACGCTTTACAATTTTAGGAATAAACCATGTTATAAATGATGATGTTCAATTGTGTGTGGCCATTGCTCTACGGTGGTACAAAACCACCCACACATTTCACTTTCCTTGTGGTAAGTAAGGACTTACACCGCTTGATTTATCCATGCTTACCGGTATTAGTATTGGAGTAGATGCTTATCCCCCACTACCTTTTGATAATGGTCGATGGCGTGATCGTGCACTTCTTCATGGTCTACTGCCTCATTTTGACATTTCTAATGCGTTGTATCAGGTAGAAGGCGCTATCAGAGTGAGCACCATCCGTGCGGCCATGGATAGCATACTCGATCAATACTCTATTGTTGATGACTTGGAGCTTGCTTGATTATTGGTGTTATACCTTATGGGTAACCTATTCTTTAGTTCTACGAGCAGTAGTTTGCCTGTTGGGTTTGTTGCGGTCGCGACTGCGTTAAATGTCGATGGGGCGATTTTATTTGATTGGGGCACACCTATCCTTGCATACCTATACAGATGTCTCGACATGCAGTGCACCATCTCTGATTCTCAGGTTTCTTTATATGGATTCTGGGAGTTGTTACAGTATTGGTATTTTGAATACTCTAGGAACTTTCATTTTGTCACCCGTACTTCAGACCCGTAGACCTTTTTCCCCTGTATATGCTTTTGGATTGCGGACAACCGGGGGTCTAGGGATAATGAGTCACACCATGTATATCCAGTTGCCCACAACCAGATCGAGCTGAGGATGTATAAGGATCAGATTATATGGCATCCGTTTGAGCAGAGTACATCATTTGTTCTTGATATCATATAGATTGCTTGGTTGCTTGCCGGTCGGAGATTTCCACTTATATCTTATCCCTCGGCGGTAGGTGCTTATTGGTTTCTTCCTGAAAGGTGTTGGAGACAGTTGTATGACTTCAACGCTATTTCCGATGATCCATACCCACATACTTATCGGTGTATGATTTACCCGTCGGAGTAGCTAGATATAGCTACGGCAGCAGGCTGGTGGTCGGCTGAGAGCTTTGTTATTATCGGGGAGTCATACCTTGCCTTCTGGCGTAGATTTTTCACCGAGTCTTCAGACACGATTACACATGCAGCATCGATTGATTTAGTAGGGCCATCTACTATACAACACGGCATACGTCCACCTGTTGTCGAGGATAATACCCAACCCAGCCGAAGTTTTCGTGCAGCTGATCATGTGGCGGCCGCCAGTCATTTTGGTTGGACCATGGCAATGCCTACTATTGGACTAGATCGTTACGTTGACGTGTATCATCCTCCAGCCCATCACGATTACCCGGATCCTACACAGATATCATATCATGATCTGTATGATATGCAGATGGGGATTAGGCATACGGGCTACGTAGAGCATAGACGTAGCCTAGATTACTATGATGGTAAGCTGCGTAGTGTTGCAGAGGAGGCACGACAACATCAGGCACATTTAGAGGCCCAGCTTGAGGCAGAGCGCAAGAGATTTGAGGACTTGCAGATGTATTATCACCATCGGTCTAGTGCTGGGTCGAGTTATCCTCCAGATGTTGGTGACGATGAGAGACCTCATCGGCATCGTACACGTCCACGTCCATTTCCACGTTCAGATGACTCGGACGACTGACTAACTACCACTTTTATGTACTTTCGCAATTGTCAGTTGTATGGTCCTATTGTTTGAGTAGACATTCTGCATTTGTTGACTACCACTATTATGTAATTTTGATGTATTACGTTTTCCTAGTTGTTAGTTGTATGTTCTTGTTGTTTGTGTAGACGTTCTGTATTTGTTTACTACCACTGTTATGTACTTTCGATGTATTATGTTTTCACAGTTGTCAGTTGCATGTTCCTATTGTTTAAGTAGGCGTTATGTATTTGTTGACTACCACTATCATGTACTTTCGATGTATTATGTTTTCGAAGTTGTTAGCTGTATGGTCCTGTTGTTTGAGTGGACGTTATATATTTGTTCACTACCACTATTATGTACTTTCGATGTATTACGTTTTCGCAATTGTCAGTTGTATGTTCCTATTGTTTGAGTAGGCATTCTGTATTTGTTGACTACCACTATTACGTACTTTCGATGTATTTTGTGTATGTATTGATTATGTTTCTGTGTAGAGATTGCATTTGGTTCTGTATAGACACTGTATTTCTGTGTAGAGACTATTTTTGTGTAAAGCCGGTATGTTTTGTTGTTCTAGTTCCTGTAAGTGTTATTTGGAATGTATTGACGTTTGAATTTGATGTTGAACAAGATTGCCCTCTTCTCGTTTAGAAATGCAAAATTCTTAAATAGCACACCAACATAACAAAGTTTACAGATACCTCCAAATTCTATGTACAAACATCAAATTAAATAGATAGTAAAACAACCATAAAATCGTAATATCATAAGCCTACTCAGTTCCATAGCTGGTCAACCAACTGTAGCAGAGTTTATACATTTCGTAACCAACAAATTCCTCACCATACTCGAAAAGGCAACGAGAATCACATGTTGATTGATTTTTTTTAAAAATGTTCTCCTCTTCAACCATTTCGATAATCTTTGTGTATCGATCACAAGCGTCTATAAAATGACGATTAGCCATTTGGATTTCAACTGATGTTCATCTAGTGCGTTGGGAACGATGGTTGTTGTATAGCCTCGTGATCATTGCCCATCTTTCTTCATATGTTAAACCCTCTCCACTTTTCATTAATAACTCATCTCTCTTTTTAACCTCAATATAGGCTTTTACGAGGGCCAGAAAATCCTTGGAAGAAAATTCTCGAGTTGGAGAATTCAATGCCTGAACAGTATTACTAGGTCGTTGATTTACTGGAGAAGGATGTGGAGCTGTAACTGCTCAATGCTGAACCACGACAGGCACCTCTTCAATATGTGTATCATGAACTAATCCAACTTCGTTATTGTTGCCTAAGTTCCATTCGTACTCATCAAAAATCCTTCCTATTTGTTCATCACTCATTTCTGAATCATCCATGTCACCTACGCATCAGTAGAATAAGTAGACTTACTAGAAGTACGAAGTTTGTTGATAATAAACGTTACCTTTTAGAAAACAAGGAAATAAATTTTCTCACTTGAGCCTTGAACGGTGTTGCTTGAAGCTATAAAAGGTACGAGATGGAGTATCAAATATGTAGTATTTACAAGGGTAATGTACGATAAATAGTTACAATTCAAAAGAGTAGAATACTCATTGCAGAGTTCTCGTGATATTATGTCAGATTTTGTACAGTGACCGTTCACATCATTGCAGTACGAAAATTGTTGGCATCACATGAAATGTTGGCATGTACTATTAATCTCATGATATTATGTTAGATTCCCTACAGTGACTTTTCACATCACAATAAATGTTGGCAGTTACTACTAATTTTGTATATTGTTGTCATTTAATTCGGAAGAGACTACTGAATGCCGTTTGTGAATAATGGTGACGTTTACTGGAATCCCTGCTAAGAATGATGGAGACGCGTCTTTATTGTTTTCTTCTCAGTAAATGGTCTAATCATGTCATACACGCATGTGAAAGGGTACAATGTACTTACACGGAGGAGTTAAAAAATATTATCATATGTAATATGTAAAATATATTGTAATATGTAATATTGTTATATGGCTCATTGTCAAGTAATTTCATTGACTATAGAAGGCTTTGGAGACATTATTCTAAATTGTTTTGTCACAGTGTCAAGTTTGTGTATATGTTGAAGTTAAAAAATAGGGGTCGTCCTCGGGTGCATTAACCATTTCAATTCACGAAGGAGTTAAGAAAAATGGGTCGTTCCCAGATGCCTTACATAACTTGGAAACTTACTTGACTTGACAATTATAAAAACTACAACAATTGAGCAAATATAACAACTGCAACAACGACAACTAGAATAACAGAAAGAAATGCCAAACCATAATCATACAAACTACAACAGCTGAGCACACAAGCATCAAATTCAAACACATACACCTACCACGGCCTAGGGAAAGGACCATCTCTAGTTTCGCCGGCAACAATCTTGCTCAAGCGTCTTATTTCGGCTTGCGCTTCCAGTGCATACTGATGTCCACATTCGCATATGGGAGGGTCAATCCACTACTTAAAGCAACAACAATCAATTTCATCAGGATAATTCTTGTGGTCGTTGTAGGCTTGACAGCTGAAAAATCGATGACCGGAATTTGTTTCGGTCTCGACAACAACTACGGCCGATTCTTGTCCACAACGGTGAATAGAATTGGATCCAATCATCCGTAGTAGCTCTGAAACCTTCCCTTCAAGTATAATTTCTTTTCTAGATCTTTGAAAAATGGAAGGGGCATCGTCATTTGAACACGGCGAATATCCATATTCGTGAGATAGTTGAAACGATTGCTGGAGTTGGACTGGATGTTGCAAGGCATATGATGACGAGTGCGCTTGGGACATGGGTTTCTTCCTTGCATCTTTTTTCCAGTTCGCTTGGGTGCAGAAGAAGATATTTTTTGGGTTGTACAAGTTGAAGTTGACAAGGTGGTGTGGTTGTGTGGAAGAAGGAGGAGGTAGGTTGGTATATAAGGGAGGGAATGCGACCGTTTAAGTAGCCATTGTGGTGCAACGGCTATAAAATATAACGGCAAATAGTTTCTCATTATATTATTATAACGACAAACTCTTTTCCTAGAGCGTAGCCATGTCACTCTTTTTCTACAGTTTTTGGACCAGAGTGTAGTCCTTAGTCCGTTGTCCTGTTTCGATCACTCTCAATATACTAACCATGTTACTCCTGTTTCTAAAGTTTAAGAACGCATTTTCCAACGTAGCTATAGGATACAATGCACAGTATATAGTGGACAGTATACAGTAAACGATTCACAGTATTCCGTAAATAGTGCACAGTATACTGTAAACATTACCCGTTCTCAATTGGTCTTTACATTCCGTGTATTTTGAAAACGAGAAGTAATTTCCTTATGCAGTGGTAACTAAATCTCCTTCTATATATATCTAATATTGTTTCATTAATAACCGATCCATACAGAGTCAAAAATATATCTTAACTAAGAAAAATGCCAATTTCATATCCATCTTCTTACAATTACATGGACCATCTCTCTGGACCATCAAATCCTAATCCGTCCACACCTAGAGAACCAACAGAGTGGCATATCAAAATGGAAGAGCGGCACAATGACGAGGTGCGACTATTAGAACTTGAAGCAGGAATGCATGAAATGGAAATACGACATCAGCAAGACAATCGAACTCGACAACGTGACTGCAGGTCTAACCTTGTAATTCCTCGTGTTAGAGCCACGGTTGAAGAAGGCGAGGTGCAATCCACAAATATTGTATGCTTTTGTGGTTTTGAAGCACAGCAATTAGTCATCCGTCATGGAAATGACGTTGAACATCGATTATACTTGTCTAGTACGTACCAATGGATGCAAGTTCGGACAGTGGATAGATGATCGATTTCCCCGTCAAGCAATTACGTATGCTTTGGAACTAGAGGAAGAAATAAGAAAGCTGTGAAATCAAGTAAACGACCTAAGTAATGCAAATTATCACCTGCAACGTGGATTAAACTAGGATTTAAATATTTTATGTTATGCGTAATATGTACTGTATTGTTACGCGTTGTATCACTTGTATCATTATGCATTATTTTTGTTGAAAATTTTTACTGAAGTTCGAACGAAGTATGTAACCCAATAGCTGTGTAACGTTCAGGGTATGTACGCTGATTTTATTTATGGAACCTATTGTTTGTCTAATCTACCATTTGCACTACTACAAAATAGGTCTGTTGCTTCGCTTCATTTGGTTCAGTTGTCCTTGCAACAGAAGCAAATAGTGTTATTTGCTTCTGTTATCCTTACAACTGCAGCAAATGCATAGGAGCAAATAGTGTTATTTGCTTCTGTTATGCTTGCAATAGAAGCAAATAGTATCATTTGCTTCCGTTGTCCTTAGAACTGAAGCAAATGCACCGAAGCAACTAATTTCACTTGCTTCTGTTGTCCTTACGACTGAAGCAAATGCACCGAAGCAATTACTGTCATTTGCTTCTTTTTCTTAGGAACCGAAGTAACTAATATTATTTGCTTCGGTTTCTTAGCAACCGAAGTAAATGCATCGAAGCAAATAGTATTATTTGCATATGTTCCTTTGGAAATGAGGCAAACACTATTAATCGAAGCTAATGCGTGTACAAATAATCATACACAATAACTTGATATGTTACTATTCATGGTTGATTAACAATTAATAATTTATATTTGCTAATTATTATTAATCAATCATTATTTTTTATATTTGGTAATTTAGCATAGTAATTATTATTAACTAGGAAATTATTGTACTGCTCAATAATCACATTTAAGAAATAGGAACTAATGTTAAATAAATAATATTGAATAATTTGTATAATAATTAATGTTTAATATTTTTTAGTATTTAAGATTTCTTAATTAAATACACTAGTACAAATTATTGATTAATTCTGCAATTATTTTATTTAATAATTTATTGTAGCTATTATGAATAATTAGTAGATTATACTTA
Organism: Allium sativum; assembly: GCA_030737875.1. NCBI lineage: Eukaryota > Viridiplantae > Streptophyta > Magnoliopsida > Asparagales > Amaryllidaceae > Allium > Allium sativum. Next base: position 30,139,649 of record CM060926.1, on the reverse strand, counting down.
TTATTAATTATTAATTAATTTCAAGAATAAATAAATTATTAAGTAATTAATACTAAATAGTTAATAATCAGTATTTAAATAGTTAATAATCGGTTATTAAATAACTTACTAAATAATTAATATCAAATAATTAATAATTAATATTCGATTATAGTTAAGATGTTGTATGTAATAATTAATATATTTTAAGTGATAATTAATACTTACTATTAAATGAATAACAATAAGAAATGGAATTTCAATGAAATTTAAAATTTTATGTGATAAACTTAGAATTTTATGTAATAAGTTTAAAATTATCCATAATTTAAAAAAAAATCAAAAAGTTCTAGACTAAAAGAAAAAAAAAGGAACTTAGAAAAATTAAAATTTTATTATATTTACTTAGTTATGTATAAATTCATACATAAGTAATAATTAATACATGAGTAAACTTGAAATATGCTGAGATGTCGGGGTGAACGCACGGTTCAGTTTTAATTCCCTAAACGCGGCTCCTACCCGAAATATAACCATGCGGTTCAGTTTTAAATCCTACAATACAACTCTACCCGATATCTAACCGATCCGATTCATTTATCACAACACTAAACCCTATTAGCCGCTGTGTCCATCTTCTTTAGATCCCAACTACAGCAATGGCAAAATCGCTTAAGGAGTGACGTGCAAGTTTGTTATTCCCAATCATTCTCACTCGCAGATCACCATCCTTCGCTCTACTAGATCGTTCTCCAACCCTAATCTAAACCACGGTTTCAGATTCACGTTCAAATTTTGAGATTCGACCCTTTATCTAATCAATTCAATCGATCTATTCTTAGATTCCGGAATCGATTTGGAGAGGAATGTTGCGTATGGCGTCGATTTCTTGAAAGTAGGGGAGCTTCCGATGCCCTGAAAATCCGACCTCGAGGTGATTTACTAAGTATATCTTACTTTTTTTTAATTTACAGTGTGTTTTAGGTGTAAATTGATTTTGTATTGGAATATAATGACACTACAATCCGAGTTTCTGTATTTAGAGGGAATGCTGATAGAAGAAAATGATAATGGAATTTAGAGGGGATCTAGATTCTTTTTCCACCTTCCGCAATCATTTACCTGTTTGGAGCAGACTGGTTTACCATTTTTTATTCTGCCAAAGTCGCTTATTCATGACAAAGAAGATGACAGAACTAGGTTTTAACAGGTCAAGATTTTTACATTGTTCTCGCTTATATAGGTGAACGCTTATTAATTGTATGTTGTACTACTATATATTATAGTGTCCTGTTAAAAGCATGGTATGAGGATATTAGAATTTGTTTGATATGAGAAAAGGTACGATGATGAAAGTTATGAAAGTTATCTTGAAAGCTTTATAAAATCTATGACCAATATGTGCAATTATAAAGTGTATATGATGTTGTGAGTTTTCAATGAAGCTAATTTATTGAGAGCGCTTGGACATCTGTGCACCCAGACCATAGGAAATCCATGGAGAGCTTCTCAACCATTGCAACTTGTGCACTCGGACATCTATGTCCTGCTAACTTTAGAATTTAATAGCCATAGAAGGTATGAAATTACATTTATTAGTTATTATAGTCCGAAAATGTGGATATATCTCTTATATGATAAGTCGCAAGCATTCATTGTGCTCAACAATTCAGAAGCATACTTCTTTTATGAACTTCAGTACATGTCATTTACTTTTAACATCATGATTCATACAGGTATATTTTCTTCCCACCTTATTTTACTGTAGCCTGTTCTTGCATCTTCTTTAGTGCACCCTACTAATACGAGATTCTATTACTTTTTCCTATGATCATTCTTTAGAGAATATTTTACTTCTTTTGTTATTCTTCTTTCACAATATTTTGTAGGCATTTTGTCCATCTGCAAAAAAATTCAGTGAATTGGGACAGTGGTGCTTCCGGGGAAACCATTTTGTCCATCCCCAACAAATCCTTGCTGATAGGTGTTTCTTTTACATGTTTATGCTAATTAATATATTATTTTTTTTCTAACTTCTTTTTGGCACATTTGATGTATACATAACTTAGCAATATACTACAGAGGATGTCTAACACTGTAAACATATCCATTTTTCCTTTTCTCCTATTGTAAACACCAACTTGGATCCCATGCAAAGATTACGTGAACTATTGCTCCTTAAATATGGCCGGCTATTGTCAATATTTATTGCGCATGATGAGCATCACATTGGTTTACACACCTCGTGGCAATGTTTAGCCAAAAGACACAAGAAATCTGACAAACATGCACGCATATGTAGTTAACACATACATTTATGACAACAGAGAGGAAGGGGTAGAGAGGAAGGGGGAGGGGGTTTGAAATCTTCGCTTTATCATTTTTCAATATGTATATGTAGTTAACGCATGAAGAGGGACATGTGTTGATGGGTACTATGTAGGCTTTTGGTCTCCTTATCAGAATCCATTGTGTAAGGTGCGCAATTGACTGGTCCTGCTAATTGAGAAATAATTACATGATATCGTTCGAGACATGAATTGTATGATTTACCCCTGTGCTTTATTGTCTAACTTAATTAATGTTGTAATTTGATCTTATATTTCTCAGTTAAAAAACAGTGAAGGCATATTTTATATTTTTTTATCAATTACTAAGGAAAGGTTCTGAGATTATAAAGGTCAACTTGTTGGTCGCACAACATATGAAGTTGAGATTTTGGTTGACAAAGTTTTAATTAGTTTAGCACTATATATGACGTCATTTTACATGAAGTATCCACCTGATTCCTTATATACCTGCACATTTTTTGTGTTAATTATAAGTTACTGCAAGTGATAAATCTTCAATGGTAGTGTACAAAGTAACCATACTCATAACATTGTATCATGGTTCTCAATACATGATTGTTAGTGTATGTAACTTCAAATCTTAAATGTATGTATTGCTAATATATTACTATTTTGTATCATGTGGTACTTTCACTTAAATACTTATGTTAGAGTGAAAATCTTAAATACATTAGATTCAGTGCTGAACATTCATAAAATACTCATAATATCTTAAATTTGACTACAACTTGGTCTTAACATCGTTTTCAAAAATGATCTCATGCATATAAGTACATGCATGATATTGACAAGAGGGATGTGAAACTATATTTTATATTAACAGGTACATGTGTGAATGACTCGTTTTTAGTTCCATTTATCATTTATAGTTTTGATTTTACTAAACTGTCAGGTATTATCAGAAATAAGCAGTAGAATTTGCATTCAAATTCTACTGCTTATTGCGGTTGCAAGTTTTTCATTGAAATGTGGTAGTTGGGTCTTGTTTAAACTCGTCTGGCATTCTTCTAGTAAAATGAAATCATGCGCTAAGCATGCTGATTTATATTTTGTAACTGTTTTGCAGGAACTAGTAACCCGCAATTAAATCACAATGAAGATGAAGGGAATATGTGAGAGAATATCACAGCTATGACTTAATGTAGGACTAGTTGTATCAAATGCAGGTGACTTAGTAATGTATCTTAACATCAAGTTGTAACTTATTTTGTTAGTCTCCAGTTTATGTAATACTACATATATAAACAAGTGATAAACAAGGGGTTCAACTACTGTTCAAAGTCTGATGCATATTTTGCAATGATATTCAACAAGATATAGTATTGATATTTAGTTTTATTTCAATGTTTTATATTGATATTGCAGTCACGCTTAGTGATATTGTTGTGCTTTCTATTTTGACTTTAAATGCAATTTGATTTTGTCTCAGGTTTTGATTAAAACCTAAAGCAGTATTATTATTTTTCTGCTTCATCCACTTTTTTGCTTCGGTTGTTTGGAGCAACTAAAGCAAAATATTGGTCATTTGCTTCCTACATGAAGCGGAAGCAATAGCTGTAAACTTGTTGCGTCTTCTGTATTTGCTTCGGTTATTGAACAGAAGCAACAAGGGGTAAACACCTGAAGCAATAAAATATTATTTGCTTTGGTTTTTTGTCTGAAGCAACAGCTTTTGGTCTGTTGCGTCTACAGCAGTTGCTTCGGTTCCAGAACTGAAGCAACAGGGGGTAAATAACCGAAGCAATTAACCTGTTTTGTAGTAGTGTTGTGTAGTTTATCATATTTGTAAATTATTATCACTTGTGTAACCTATGCGTAAAGGTCTTTCCCGGGTGCATTAAACAATTCGATACAAGTTTTCGGATTATAGTGTTAGGAGTTAAAATACAGCGGTCGTCCTCGGGTGCATTAACCATTTTTAGTGATTGTTTCATTTTATTAATTAGTCGTTGTATCGCTACAATAAATTTGTCACTGGTATCACCTACTTTGTGTCTATGTTGGGAATTGTAACATTTCTTTTTACAAATATAGCCCTGCTTTGTGTTCAAACACAGCAATATATATGCACCAGTTTTATATCTCTAACAAAACAAAAATTCCATACACTTTGTACTCATTTCAATTTTTTATAGGTTTTGTTTTCAATTCCAGCTATGGACAACTTGGAGACTGACGACAAAACAATGAATAATTGTTATGAAGCGTTTGAACGGTCCAGGAATAGTATACAACACAACAAGCCTATGGTGGAATTCGGTGAAGAAGCAGAAGTTCAGTGTAAATCAGGGAAGCCAAGAACAAAATCTTTGAATGCTCGACTATGCAAAGTTGTAGCAAATCAAAGACCTGGTAAGCATATTGTATACGAAGGACAAGAAATCGAGCCCTTACATCCTATCGGTCCAACACTGCCTAGTGGATCTTATCCTATTTGTTTTTGTGGAGATGAATCGGTTGTTGTTGCCAAAACTAAAAAATGCTGGACGCCGATTCTTCGGATGTCCTGCCTTCGAGGACCATAGGTATTACCCCAATGATGTTCAATGTTGTAGTTTTATGCAGTGGATAGACCCCTTGATGTGCCAACGTGACTTCAATATGCATTGGAAGTGCGAGCTGAAATAACGCGTTTGAACAAGATTGTTACGGAGGAAACTAGAGTTGGCTATCTCAGAAATCATTAGCATTTGGTTTTTCTTCGAACAAAGTTTTATTATTGTAGTTTGTATTTGATGTTGCTATGTTTTGTTGTTCTAGTTCTTGCAAGTGTTGTTTGGAATGTATTAACGTTTGAAATTGATCTTAAACAAGATTATCATCTTCTTGTATAGAAATGCAAAATTCTTAAATAACACACCAACGTAACAAGGTCTACAGATAACTCCATATTCTACATACGAACATCAAATTAAATAGACACTTGTAGCGGAGTTTATACGCTTTGTAACCATCTATAGCGGGTCAACCAACTGTAGTGCATTGACTGGTCAAGTCTTGCATAGTTCGCATAGTGCAGTCATGTTTTCTAGCAGAGTGGAGTCATGTCACTCTTTTTTGAGAGTTTTCGGATTATAGTGCAGTCCGTAGTCCTTTTTCCTAGTTGGGTCGTCATTGATATACTTTATCAATCAAAAGTAGATTCTGCACTATAACAACCCAGAATTTGGGGCCAATTTAAAATTTTCATTTTAGAGATTTTAGAGGTGTTTAAATAATTGAAATGAATTATTGTAAATAAAAATGACTAGAAATTTATTGTGACTGAATTTAATGCGAATATATATTTAATTTAAATAAAAAGAGAATTAGAAAAGGACGGTAGTATGAAAAGTCAAACCTGAACTTTGACTGACTACACAGGATGCAGAATAAACCAGATTGTGGTGAAACCAAAAATATTTAAATCTGTTAATGAATATCTTTCTATTGAATCTGAAAAATCGAAGTTTCATAGCGGGAATCAAAAGTTATGGCCAAATTAATTTTCAGAAAGGTCGCTATAAAGAATATATCGCCCTTGAAAATCGACATTTTGCATACGACCTCGGAATTCAACGAAACCACTTTTGTTTGGTCCAGGATGTAAAATTATTGCTAGGTTTCAAATTTCATGATTTTTGAAGCTAGTATGTGAGCGTGGCATAAGAAACTGCGTTTTGTCAATTTCGGTCAAAATTAATTGACTGAAAAATAGTCATTTTTTAAACAGTCTCAGAATTCGACGAAATAAATTTTGTTAGGACCATATCGTCATAAGAAAGCCAAAAATAATTTTTCTGGATTTTTCTGAGTTAGTATGTGGCCCGGTGAAATTAACAAGTACGTTCGAATTTAATATTAAAGAATTATTTTGAAAATAAAAGAAAAACACACTGTAACTTCAGAATTGGACTTCGGCAATAGTGTCATCGCGTTCAGAAGACATCAAAATGTATTGTTCGACAGTCGTTGTGGTCCGTTTGGAGGTCGTACGGAAAAACCCTAATTTCTAGAATTAATTAAATTAAAAATAAAATATAAATATGGCCCAAATACAGTATAAATACCCGTACACTGTACCTTCCCCTTCATTTAACAGCCCCCGAAACCCATACAGCTCAAAATTTTGAGCTTCGATTCCTCCCAATCCATGGCGAATTGACCTATACCCCTTTGGACTTTTTTGAAGAACTTTGAAAGCTCTTCCATCTCCGACAAGAAGCACTTCCTCTCGCGCCCTGTAGCTCTCGAACCGAGCATCCAAAGCCGCGGCCTTTGAACCGCCGCTGGGCCCACACGCCTCCGCCGCAACCTCCAGCTCCGACCGGCGTTCAGGCGCACCTCCACCCCCTTCAACCTCCAGCAATCGGTTCGTGAAACCATCGACTACAATTCGCGAATTTGCAAATCAAAGTTTTGAACTTTTCTGAATTATAAAGGTAAATTCAATTTCAGTTTTGCCACGCTTTTTAGCGTTATAGCGACAGTTGTTAAAAGTCAGTTTCTAATTTATTCGTATGAACTTCAAATTGAAATCTTTCAGATCCGAAACCGCCGTGACTTTGAACATGAGATCTGATCGAGTCCGAACCTTCATTTCAAATCCAAGCAAAGTGAGAATTTATTTTTAATTAGATTTAATTAATTTAATTATTATTCTTGCGTTATGTGAAGTTGGAATGATAAATTTGAATAGATCTGCGATTGATGTTATTATAAGTTATGAATCTGAATTGTTTGTGATGTATGATAGTAGATCTGAATATTAAAGTGCTAGATCCAAGTTTGATGAATTTTTTAGGATCATTTGTTGTTAATTTTATCAACCAGGTTTTGTTGATATTTATGAACCACATGTCTACATGTAAGAACATACCCTTAGTTATTCTCAGAATTGAACGAGAACTCTCAAGACTTCATGTTATTAATTCGAATGATCCCTTTTATTATTTAAATAAATTGTTTGTGGTTGGATTGGACATGAACTATCGGACATGGAATATTTGACAAGGAATTTGGACATATTTTTGCATCGTAAATAAAAAGAAGATATTTTTGCAATGTGAAATAAAAAGTAGGAATTTACATTGGAATTAGGTTTACATTATTTTTACTGTAAACAAAATAGGAATTTTCACCGTATGTAAATTTACATTATTTTTAATGTAAATAAAATAGGAATTTTCACAGTATGTAAATTTACATTATTTTTAATGTAAATAAAATAGGAATTTTCACCGTATGTAAACTTACATTTTATTATGTAAAATTTAAGTAGGAATTTGCGATGACATGTAATTTACATTTTTATATGTAATTAAAACATGAATTTACATCGTATGTTAAATATTACATTTTTATATGTAATGTACGTAGGAAACTACACCGTAGGATAAAAAGTACATTTTTATATGTAATTAAAACATGAATTTACATTGTATGTTAAACATTACATTTTTATATGTAATGTATGGAGGAAATTACACCGTAGGATATAAATTACATTTTTATATGTAATTAAAACATGAATTTACATCGTATGTTAAATATTACATTTTTATATGTAATGTATGTAGGAAATTACACCATAGGATAAAAATTACATTTTTATATGTAATTAAAACATGAATTTACATCGTATGTTAAATATTAAATTTTTATATGTAATGTATGTAGGAAATTACACCGTTGGATAAAAATTACATTTTTATATGTAATTAAAACATGAATTTACACCATAGGATAAAAATTACATTTTTATATGTAATTAAAACATGAATTTACATCGTGTGTTAAATATTACATTTTGATATGTAATGTATGTAGGAAATTACACCGTAGGATAAAAATTACATTTTTCTATGTAATTAAAAGATGCATTTACATCGTATGATAGAATTCACATTTTTTTTAATGTAACATAGGATGAGAATGAACATTAGAAATAAAATTCATTTATTTTATATGTAATATAAGATGTAGGAATTTGACATGTAAATTAAATTTACATTTTATATGTAAATAAGATGTAGGAATGTGACATGAAATTAAATTTATATTTTTAGGATGTAAATAAAAAGTAGATTTTGCATTGTATAGACAATTTACATTTTTATAAAAATGAGAATTGGCATCGCAAATAAAATTGCATTTTTATATGCAATAAAATAATGAACTTTTACATTGTGAAATAAAATTTACATTTTCACACGTAAGTAAAAGTTAGGTATGTTCATTGGAAATTTACAGAGTAATTAAAATAATGAATTCAACGTAAAAATGGAATTTACCTTTTTATGTAAATAAATGGTTAGGAGAATTATATTTATATATTTATATATAAATATAATTAAAATTTATTGAATCGAGCGCTGTAGTTCACATTTCAAAATCGTATCTTTAAACGATTATACCGGAAGATCCGACCGTCGGATTTTCCAAAAACTGAAAACATTAGAACCGTCTCGGAAAATTCTTTCCAACGATATGAGATATGTTATGATTCAATGGTTAGATTTTGAGGAATGTGAAAATCAAAATTTGTTGAAAGCAGCGCCATGGTCGTCCGTTGACCTGAAGCGTCGTTAATTAAAATTTAATTATTTTAAATAAATAAAATAGGAATGAATCGTTAATAAAAATATTATTAACGAATAAGAAGGATTTTAAATATATATATATGAGGATTATTTGGGAAGTCCGAGTTATCTCATTCCAAATAATCAAACGACGTTTATGGAAGTTTAAAGATGGCGTATGAAGACCGTAAATCTTCCCTCAAATGGACAACGATCGAGGCCCTGATTTGACTTGCTCCCAACTCAAGGGTCATGGTCATTGCCCAAACGTACGTGTTGATTTCACAGGTTTGGCGTTTACTCAGACCCAGAGCATAAGCTAATAAATGGATTGTGTGTCTGACATCATACTCTATCAAATATCATGTTATTGATCTTTTGTTGAATGTATGGATGTTTGGTGGCGGAGAATTTATTCTCTTGCTTAACACCCGTTCATATATTTCGGCAAAGGGTTGGTAGTGCGATATGGAGTGATGATGTTGCATGCTAAGATGCATAGGATCAAGGTTTTGTTGAAAAGAAGGCCTTGTGGGACGATTAAAGCATAGCCTATTTAGGCATAGCTTTGTGTATAGCGTGACTTCGCGAGCCTCATACACCGGCGGGGTCTAAAATGGGAGAAGGGAACGCAGGGAGAGAAGCACGTTTCTTTCTAGCTAGAAGTGGTGATTGGGCTTTAACACGGCCCAACATTTTACTTATGTGGATGATGGAATGAGGCGCCTCGGATGATAGGTCCTATAGGATCGGGAAACGTGTGTTCAGGAATTGCCAATCCATGAAGTTGTATGTGTGGACCGCCCTGCAGGATCCAAGGGTTCACTGCGGGGGATCCTGAGACATTAGCTAGAGTGTCTCGAATCGGTAAGGAGCTCCTCCCTAGCCTTGACTCATGATGGAAAACCAAACTTCCAATACGAACCTACGGATTTGATTGTATTACTAGTATGGAAGCATAGTATTATGGTATTTATGTCTCCTAGGATTGATACATTTATTTTGAAATGCTTTGATATATACTAATAATAATATTAAAATCATATATGCCGTATTTAGCATGTATAATCGCCATAAGGTAAAACCCTATCCTTTGGTTTGTGTTGCATTGTGTGATGGGACCTGGGTCTTATGGTGATTCCATTTTTCTCAAAAGCATAACGTTGTTGTATGATTTATTTATTATTTGTTCTGACACTTTTATGCACAGCAGTCCATTAGAGCAAACCCGTTCTGCGTTAGCGGCGTGGTCTTTGGATTTGACCTATTAATAGTGATTAATTAGTTAAGAATTCTCACACCAGTCCCACGACTGACCCGCTGTTTGTTTCCACCTTTTTGCAAACTCGGGTGCCCTCCTTTCTACACGGGCAGCTAAGTAAACAGGTTCATTCTTTGCTTGGAGTCTTTTCATTGGAGCTGCTTATTATCTTTCTTGGATTTGGTTTTGTGGAGAGGTGATGACTTGGAGCTTGAAGACATCTATCACTTGCTACTATTGCATTTTTCTCTTTTTAATTCCAAACATCAAACTTGTTTCATTTCACGTTGTTTAAGTTGGAGTTGGAACTTATTTCTCTTTCTGCAAACTTGATGTAATAATTTAGAAGTCTGTGACTGTGGACTTTCTGTGGTTGATGACATTATATTTCCGCTGCTATGATGTTGTTACTCTATGAATTTCCTATGCTACGTTGTATCTGTGATATGTATTATTGTATTTATGTTGTATTCCAAATGATTATTCCTTACTTTCATTCTGTGGAAGTTTGGGGTCATCACAGTTAGTACCAGAGCTAGGTTAAACTTAGCTTTGGAATATAACATATTTATAGTAATTCGTTTACATAGAATCACAATATTCTATGGCGAACATTTCATATGAATACATAATAGTCAGTCATTCTATCATCATCTCTTTTTCCGTCCTTTTATCTTGATCAATTCTTAAAATCACCATTATAGTTGTTCTGACTCTTTCCTTGATTGTACAGAACTAACTAGAAATGAGTACCGCTGCCGCTAGAGCTAGAGCAAGGAGGCAAAATGCAGCTGGAACTGAGGAGGCTACTGTCCAACAACCACCACCACCACAGCCCTTTGATTTGGATAAGGTGGCAAAGAAATACAAAAACCTGGGGGGAGTGCCATTCAAGGGTACTGAAACTGTGACACAAGCTCAAGCTTGGCTGAGGAACCGTGAAAAGATTTTTGGAGGATTAGAGTTGGAGGATCATAGGAAAAGATTAGTGGCTTCATGGCTGCTACAAGAGGTAGCTCAAAACTGGTGGGACACAGTCACGGTTGGAGGGATTGCAGACAATATGACTTGGACAAGGTTTAAGGAGCTTTTCAATGACAAATACATTCCAAGGCAGGAGGTAGAAAGACTACATGACGAGTTTGCCAATCTAAAGCAAGGCGACAAGACCATTTCAGAATATGTACGAAGATTTGAAGACCTCTCCCACTATGCCCCTGAATTAATTCAGGATGACTTTCAGAAGAACAAGAGGTTCATAAATGGGCTTGTGAGGAAGTATATTGATAGAGCCACATCCCACATCGACCTTTCTTTCAATAGGCTGGTGGAGTTTGCTTGTCGATATGAGGAGAATGATAGGAAAGGAGCTTGGCCGACAATAAGAGGAAGCAAACAGAGAAGAAAACTGACGGAAGCAATTTTGGAGCTGCTAAGGCGCACGATAAGTCAAAGGTGCAATGCTACAACTGCCAGAAGTTTGGACATTACAGCAAGGACTGCAGAAATCCAAAGAAGGCCCAAAGCGACGACACCAAGGAATGCTATAATTGCCACAAGAAGGGTCATATCAAGCCAAACTGTCCGCTATTGAAAGGAGCGCAGATTGCAAATGTGTATGAGTGGGCAAGTGCGCCATCTTTTTCCGCTCATACTTCTTCTGAAGGAGCAGGTAAGCCTAATGTTTTAGATGGTATCGTTTCTGTTAAAAACATCCATGTTACTTCCTTGTTTGATACGGGTGCATCAAGAAGTTTTATTTCTAGCAACGCGGTCTAGAAATTGAAACTAAAACAAAGAAATCTTAAAGAGCCAGTTAATGTTCATAATCGTGTAGGAGGCTCTATCGTCCTTGATTCGTACTGTCGGGTGCATATTTCCTACTCTTACTTTCAGTTCCCTTTTGACTTGACAACTCTAAATTTTTCTGAATTTGATATCATCCTTGGTCTGGATTGGCTAACAAAATTTGATGCCGAAGTAAGGTGTGCGGATAGAATAGTTGTAATCAAAACAAAGTTTGGAGATATTATTTCCATACCTTGCAATGGTTCAAAATCTGATAGAAAGGCATCTTGGTCTTCCCTGGAGATCACCCCCATTTCTTTAGAAAATATTCCCGTGGCTAAGGATTACGCGGATGTATTTGAAGAAGTAGACAGCCTAACCCGCGAAGGGAAATCGATTTTAGGATTGATCTCGTTCCAAATGCAAGACCTGTAGTTTATGCTATCAGAAGGATGACTCCAAAAGAAAAGGGAGAATTGCAAATCCAAACTAAGCAGCTCTTGTGGAAAGGGCTCATCCGACCTAGCTTTTCTAATTGGGGTGCAGCTGTGGTGTTTGTCCCTAAATCAGATGGTACTCTAAGACTTTGTGTCGATTACCGCGATCTTAACAAACAAACATTAAAGAACAAATACCCCTTGCCCCGCATAGATGATTTGATGGACCAATTGAATGGAGCCAAGGTGTTCTCGAAGATGGACCTAGCCACAGGTTTCCACCAACTCTGCATAGCTGAAGAATGCATACCTTTGACCTCCTTCAGAGGTCCCGATATATTGTACGAATGGTTAGTGATGTCATTCGGTTTATGCAATGCTCCAGCCTACTTTGTTGACTTGATGAATAGGGTCTTCCGAGAGGTCCTAAATAAATTCGTCCTAGTCTTCATTGATGATATTCTAATCTATTCTAAAACTAAGGAGGAGCATTAAGGGCATTTAAGGGAAGTGTTGGAGATTCTGCGAAGAAATGTTTTAAAAGCAAAGTTTTCCAAATACACATTTTGGCAAGAGGAAGTAAAATTCTTGGGCCATGTTGTGTCAAAAGAAGGAATCACAGTTGACCCAAGTAAAATTGCCTCCATTCGAGATTGGAAGCAACCCAGTACACCCACTAAAGTAAGAAGCTTCCTAGGATTGGCCGGATATTACAGGAAATTTGTCAAAGATTTCACCAAGCTGTCTAGCCCATTAACAAAGCTTACCAAGAAGCATGCCATGTTCAATTGGACATTGGATTGTGAGGAGGCATTCCAAAAGCTAAAGGTGAGTTTGACCACTGCTCCTGTGCTTACCATCATCGATGGCAACCAAGATTTAAAGGTCTACACCGATGCTTCTCAAAGTGGTGGTCTTGGTGCGGTACTGATGCAAAGGGGCGAAGTTGTTGCATATGCAAGTCGTCAATTGAAGCCGCATGAGAAAAATTATCGTGTGCATGACTTAGAGTTGTTGGCCATAGTCTTTGCTTTAAAAATTTGGAGACATTATCTTTTGGGCGAAAAATTTGAATTATTCACAGACCATCAATCTTTGAAATATCTCTTCGATCAAAAGGATCTAAATTTAAGGCAGCAACGATGGCTAGAATTTCTGGCGGCATACGATCTTGACATCTTATATACGCCGGGGAAAGCCAATGTTATGGCAGATGCGCTTAGCAGAAAGGACGTCATTGTCGCAAGCCTCATCGTTACCCCTTCCTTGATTGATAAAATTTCTGCTTTTCAAAAGGATGATGAATTCATTCAGAGAATGATCAAGAGAATTGAAGCAGGTGAAAACACGAACTTCCAAATAGACGGCAAGGGAATTCTTAGATTTCAAGGGCGGATTTGTGTTCCACATATCAAAGACCTCATAAGGGAAGTTTTGGATGAAGGTCACAAATCAAAGCTTTGCATCCACCCCGGTGTGTGCAAAATGTATCAAGACTTAAAGCGCACATTTTGGTGGAGATCTATGAAGAGGGATATATCCATTTATGTGAGTAGATGTCCGACTTGCCAACAAGTGAAAAGTGATAAACAAAAGCTTGCGGGGTTGTTGCAGCCATTGGAAGTTCCAAATTGGAAGTGGGACCAAATCTCCATGGATTTTATAGATGGTCCGCCTCGTGCTAGGAAAGGAAATGACAGCATATGGGTGATCATGGATCGCTTCACAAAGTCCGCTCATTTCATACCTGTCAAATCCACCAGAACTGCTCAAAGTCTGGCGCAAATCTATTTCAAAGAAATCGTCAGGCTACATGGGTAATAAAACTAAATCTTTCCTTTTCATCATAATCTGAATGAGTATTTTCTTTTTCAAATTAAATAATAATCTTTTCTTTTACACAGAGTTCCTAGTAGCATTGTTAGCGACCGTGATCCTATCTTTGCTAGCAAATTTTGGGAAGCACTCCAAAATGAGTTGGGAACAAAGTTAAATCTCAGTACCGCATATCACCCTCAGACTTACGGCCAGATTGAGCGGGTGAATTGCATTCTTGAAGATCTATTGCAAGCTTGCATACTCGATTTTGGAGGTTCTTGGGAGGATCACTTGCATTTAGTTGAATTCTCGTATAACAATAGCTATCAAGCAAGTTTGAAAATGTCTCCATTTGAAGCCTTATATGGTAGGCCGTGTAGATCGCCAGCGTGTTGGGTTGAAAAAGAAAATCAGCTTGTGTTGGGTCCAGACATGATCCGAGAAGCTTCGGACAAAGCTAACTTTATTAAGAAGCGAATATTGGCTGCCCAAAGTAGACAGAAGAGCTATGCAGATGTAAGAAGGCGAGAGCTAGCTTTTGAAGTGGGTGACTATGTCTATCTGAAAGTTGCTCTAATGCGAGGTGTAATCCAGTTTGGAAAGACAGGAAAATTAGCACCTAGATTCATCGGCCCCTTCCCTATCCTTGAAAAGATTGGCACCCTAGCCTACAGAATTCAGATGCCCGACTGGTTGCCTGGAGTGCACGATGTATTCCATGTATCTCAACTTCGAAGGCATGTCCATGATCCAGATCTGATTATGGAAGAAGCAGCACAGCAAGATTTGGAAATTACCCCAAGCCTTGCAGTGAGAAGAGAACCACTGAAAATTATTGGCAAGGAGACTAGGAAGATGAGAAATAAAAGTATCAACCTAGTCAAGGTGCAATGGAGCGGTGACCCTAGAGACTGCACTTGGGAAATCGAGGAGAGTATCAAACAAGCCTATCCCAAATGCGGAGTGGATATCTCCGATTAGTTTTATTTTGAGGTCGCTTAAATTATTTTCTATTCTTTATGTTGGTTCCAACCCTTCTATTCTTCTCTTTTCCTTTTTGAGGACGAAAAGTTCTTAAGCAGGGGAGATTGTAACAACCCAGAATTTGGGGCCAATTTTAAATTTCCATTTTAGAGATTTTAGAGGTGTTTAAATAATTGAAATGAATTATTGTAAATAAAAATGACTATAAATTTATTGTGACTGAATTTAATATGAATATATATTTAATTTAAATAAAAAGGGAATTAGAAAAGGATGGTAATTTGAAAAGTCAAACCTGAACTTTGACTGACTACACAGGATGCAGAATAAACCGGATTGCGGTGAAACTAAAAATATTTAAATCTACTAATGAATATCTTTCTAACGAATCTGAAAAATCGAAGTTTCATAGCGGGAATCAAAAGTTATGGCCAAATGAATTTTCAGAAAGGTCGCTATAGAGAAAATATCGCCCTTGAAAATCGACATTTTGCATACGACCTCGAAATTTGATGAAACCACTTTTGTTGGGTCCGGGATGTAAAATTATTGTTAGGTTTCAAATTTCATGATTTTTGAAGCTAGTATGTGAGCGTGGAATAAGAAACTGCGTTTTGTCAATTTCGGTCAAAATTAATTGACTGAAAAATAGCCATTTTCAAACAGTCTTAGAATTCGACGAAATAAATTTTGTTAGGACCGTATCATCATAAGAAAGCCAAAAATAATTTTTCTGGATTTTTCTGAGTTAGTATGCGGCCCCGGTGAAATTAACAAGTACGTTCGAACTTAATATTAGAGAATTATTTTGAAAATAAAAGAAAAACACACTGTAACATCAGAATTGGACTTCGGCAATAGCGCCATCGCGTTCAGAAGACGTCAAAACGTATTGTTCGACAGTCATTGTGGTCCGTTTAGAGGTCGTACGGAAAAACCCTAATTTCTAGAATTAATTAAATTAAAAATAAAATATAAATATGGCCCAAATACAGTATAAATACCCGTACACAGTACCTTCTCCTTCCCCTTCGTTTAACAGCCGCCGAAACCCATATAGCTCAAAATTTTGAGCTCCGATTCCTCCCAATCCATGGCGAATTGACCTATACCCCTTTGGACTTTTTTGAAGAACTTTGAAAGCTCTTCCATCTCCGACAAGAAGCACTTCCTCTAGCACCCTGTAGCTCTCGAACCGAGCATCCAAAGCCGCGGCCTTTAAACCGCCGCTGGGCCCATACGTCGCCGCCGCAACCCCCAGCTCCGACCGGCGTTCAGGCGCACCTCCACCCCCTTCAACCTCCAGCAATCGGTTCGTGAAACCATTGACTACAATTCGCGAATTTGCAAATCAAAGTTTCGAACTTTTATGAATTATAAAGGTAAATTCAATTTCGGTTTTGCCACGCTTTTAAGTATTACAACGACAGTTGTTAAAAGTCAGTTTCTAATTTATTCGTATGAACTTCAAATTGAAATCTTTCAGATCCGAAACCATCGTGACTTTGAACACGAGATCTGATCGAGTCCGAACCTTCATTTCAAATCCAAGCAAAGTGAGAATTTATTTTTAATTAGATTTAATTAATTTAATTATAATTCTTGCGTTATGTGAGGTTGGAATGAAAAATTTGAATAGATCTGCGATGGATGTTATTATAAGTTATGAATCTGAATTGTTTGTGATGTATGATAGTAGATCTGAATATTAAAGTGCTAGATCCAAGTTTGATGAATTTTTTAAGATCATTTGTTGTTAATTTTATCAACCAGGTTTTGTTGATATTTATGAACCACATGTCTACATGTAAGAACATACCCTTAGTTATTCTCAGAATTGAACAAGAACTCTCAAGACTTCATGTTATTAATTCGAATGATCCCTTTTATTATTTAAATAAATTGTTTGTGGTTGGATTGGACATGAACTATCGGACATGATATATCTGACAAGGAATTTGGACATATTTTTACATCGTAAATAAAAAGAAAATATTTTTGCAATGTGAAATAAAAAGTAGGAATTTACATTGGAATTAGATTTACGTTACTTTTAATGTAAATAAAATAGGAATTTTCACCATATGTAAATTTACATTATTTTTAATGTAAATAAAATAGGAATTTTCACCATATGTAAATTTACATTATTTTTAATGTAAATAAAATAGGAATTTTCACCGTATGTAAACTTACATTTTATTATGTAAAATTTAAGTAGGAATTTGCGATGACTTGTAATTTACATTTTTATATGTAGTTAAAAAATGAATTTACATCGTATGTTAAATATTACATTTTTATATGTAATGTATGTAGGAAATTACACCGTAGGATAAAAATTACATTTTTATATGTAATTAAAACATGAATTTACATCGTATGTTAAATATTACATTTTTATATGTAATGTATGTAGGAAATTACACCATAGGATAAAAATTACATTTTTATATGTAATTAAAACATGAATTTACATCGTATGTTAAATATTACATTTTTATATGTAATGTATGTAGGAAATTGCACCGTAGGATAAAAATTACATTTTTATATTTAATTAAAACATGAATTTACACCATAGGATAAAAATTACATTTTTATATGTAATTAAAACGTGAATTTACATCGTGTGTTAAATATTACGTTTTTATATGTAATGTATATAGGAAATTACATCGTAGGATAAAAATTACATTTTTCTATGTAATTAAAAGATGCATTTACATCGTATGATAGAATTCACATTTTTTTTATGTAACATAGGATGAGAATGAACATTAGAAATAAAATTCATTTATTTTATATGTAATATAAGATGTAGGAATTTGACATGTAAATTAAATTTACATTTTATATGTAAATAAGATGTAGGAATGTGACATGAAATTAAATTTATATTTTAAGGATGTAAATAAAAAGTAGATTTTGCATTGTATAGACAATTTACATTTTTATAAAAATGAGAATTGGCATCGCAAATAAAATTGCATTTTCATATGCAATAAAAGAATGAACTTTTACATTGTGAAATAAAATTTACATTTTCATACGTAAGTAAAAGTTAGGTATGTTCATCGGAACAGAGTAATTAAAATAATGAATTCAACATAAAAATGGAATTTACCTTTTTATGTAAATAAAAGGTTAGGAGAATTATATTTATACATATATATAATTAAAATTTATCGAATCAACCACGGCAGTTCACATTTTGAAATTGTATCTTTAAACGATTATACCGGAAGATCCGACCGTCGGATTTTCCCAAAACTGAAAACATTAGGACCGTCTCGGAAAATTCTTTACAACGATATAAGATACGTTATGATCCAACGGTTAGATTTTGAGGAATGTGAAAATCAAAATTTGTTGAAAGCAGCGCCAGGGTCGTCCATTGACCTGAAGCGTCGTTAATTAAAATTTAATTATTTTAAATAATTAAAATAGGAATGAATCGTTAGTAAAAATATTATTAACGAATAAGAAGGATTTTATATATATATATATATATATATATATATATATATATATATACGAGGATTGTTTGGGAAGTCTAAGTGCTCTCATTCCAAATAATCAAACGACGTTAATGGAAGTTTAAAGATGGCGTATGAAGACCGTAAATCTTCCCTCGAATGGACAATGATCGAGTCCCTGATTTGACTTGCTCCTAACTCAAGGGTCATGGTCATTGCCCAAACGTACGTGTTGATTTCACGGGTTTGGCTTTCGCTCAGACCCAGAGCATAAGCTAATAAATGGATTGTGTGTCTGACATCATACTCTATCAAATATCATGTTATTGATCTTTTGTCGAATGTATGGATGTTTGGTGGCGGAGAATTTATTCTCTTGCTTAACACTCATTCATATATTTCGGCAAAGGGTTGGTAGTGCGATATGGAGTGATAATGTGGCATGCTAAGATGCATAGGATCAAGGTTTTGTTGAAAAGCAGGCCTTGTGGGACGATCAAAGCATAGCCTGTTTAGGCATAGCTTTGTGTATAGCGTGACTTCGCGAGCCTCACACACCGATGGAGTCTAAAACGGGAGAAGGGAACGCAGGGAGAGCAGCACGTTTCTTTCTAGCTAGAAGTGGTGATTGGGCTTTAACACGGCCCAACATTTTACTTATGTGGATGATGGAATGAGGCGCCTCAGATGATAGGTCCTATAGGATCGGGAAACGTGTGTTTAAGTTGGAGTTGGAGTTGGAACTTATTTCATTTCACGTTGTTTAAGTTGGAGTTGGAACTTATTTCTCTTTCTGTAAACTTGATGTAATAATTTAGAAGTCTGTGTCTGTGGACTTTCTATGGTTGATGACATTATATTTCCGCTGCTATGATGTTGTTACTCTTTGAATTTCCTATGCTATGTTGTATCTGTGGTATGTATTATTTTATTTATGTTGTGTTCCAAATGATTATTCCTTACTTTCATTTTGTGGAAGTTTGTGGTCATCACACGAACAGTGTTCCTACAGCGTACCAGTGACCAGTTCAGTCCTTTTATTCACTGCCGACACAAGCTTTGAAAATAACAAAATGTAAATCAAAGTGTAGCTAGTGATCGTTCACACCATTACCAATCTTGCAGCTATATATACATATTGCAACTTACTCACACCTTCCCGTACACAAACAACTTCATTCCCATTCTTAGAGCACATCCTTCTATTAGCATTCACTGAAAATGTCTTCGGGGTCATCATCTACAGATTCCGAGGAACAGGCGTATGAAGACATGAGGCTACAGGAGCTTGAAGACGAATTCCAGTTCCTAAACCAAATGAGATTGCAAACTGAACCGCCATACGAACAGATGAACGTTCAACCTCCACATGAAACACACCAACGCCACCTGTTCAAGTATCATCTGAACAGGAGGTCACTCAGTCAATGCAAGAAGTAGAGTTCTTCCGCGTACCACTACATGAACATATAGTTGATTCCTACCCAGTTCGTTGCTAATGCGGGTATGCAGTTGAAGTTGTGGTTCGAGCTGAGGGCAACAATATAGGTCGGCGCATGCAGCGATGTCCAGCCTATCTAAATGTTTGCAATTACACGGAATGGATAGACCAACCTTTGTGCCTTCGGGGAATAGCCTATGCTAACGAACTCGAACGAGAGAATAGACGTGTTCGAAGTGATAGTTACCAGCGGCGATTGAACATCATGCAACTCCCTTAAGACTAAACGTAAAATGTAGGTTACTGAACTTGCTAATTCCCACTTCATGCTTTGATTGAGCTACTTTGCACGTACTATCGTCAGTTGTTGTTTCTTTATAAACTATCATATCTTTATGCTTATTGTTGTATCTTTAAAAACTGTTGTATCTCCTTATCCTACTCTGCTTTGACAAATTAATCTCTTGTACTGCACACTATAGCCATGATGGTGAATACTGAAGCCATGATGTTGTCCTTAATATTATATTGGAGATATAATGGATTTTATATTGAGTTTATTATATAAAATAAAGTTTGAATATATATATATATATGTATAGTTTATAATATAATTAAAACGAGCCTGAAACGCTGTGGTAGTTGGTAATTTTCAATACGAAATTTAACTGAATATACCGGATCCGATATAGGTCGAAATTCTATGAAACAAGAATCGTCCGGATCGATTTGATTAAATTTTTCTGTTGAGGGAAAAAAATTGAGATTTCGTGATATGGGTTGTTAGTTATGTTCAATTTAAATTTTTAAATAATCGCTATGGAATTTCGTTAATAAACGATAACGTTTATCAAATAAATATGAAGGAATTTCTATATATTTGGATAGCGTTTATATTCTCCATTATCTCGTGATATTATGTTAGATTCCCTACACTGACCTTTCACATCATAACAACTGTTGGCGTTCACTATTAATCTCGTGATATTATGTTAGATTCCCTGCAATGACCGTTCACGTCACAACAAATGTTGCCATTTAGTATTAATTTCGTATACTGTTGTCATTTATGTCGGAATTGACTACTCAATGCAGTCTGTGCATGATGGAGACGTTTCCTGGAATCCCAGCTATGAATGAAGGAGACACTTTCGACCATATTAAAGGACATACCATTACCTTACCTACAGCTGAAAATGGCAGAGATATTATATTCTCTATTATCTCGTGATATTATGTTAGATTCCCTACACTGACCTTTCACATCACAAAAACTGTTGGCATTCACTATTAATCTCGTGATATTATGTTAGATTCCCTGCAAAGACCGTTCACGTGAAAATAAATGTTTCCATTTAATATTAATTTCGTATACTGTTGTCATTTATGTCAGAATTGACTACTCAACGCAGTCTGTGCATGATGGAGATGTTTACTGGAATCCCAGCTATGAATGAAGGAGACACTTACGACCATATTGAACGACATACAATTACCTTACCTGCAGCTGAAAATGACAGAGATATTATCCCAAACATTCTTTCCTATATATATATATATATATATATATATATCTTTCCTACCTCTGCACTCCAGGAGAACAACGAAACTAAATATATAAAAAAGCAATCAATGGATCCAAATCTATACTACCATTACTACGAAGTCATCAATCAAACCGATGATGCCGAATTAGAAATGGAGGAAGAGACGGAGGAGGAGCGGGAACAAAATGCAATGGTTGGGTATTCCAAATTTTTTTGCTGAAGGCTCAATGAACAACCGTCGAGGTAGTGTGCATGGCCGGATTGACCGGCGGTATAAGAGAGACTACAAGGATGGACATGAAAGACTAGTGAGGGATTACTTCATCGACCATCCAACCTACGATATAACTTTGTTCCGCCGTCATTATCGTATAAGTCCAACAATTTTCTCAAAAATTTATATTAAACTTCATTAGTCAAACCCATATTTCACTTATAGACTAAACGGAGCACAAGAAATCGGCCACTCACCCCACATCAAAATTTCATCAACGTTGAGGATGTTAAGCTATGGAACATCTGGTGACCAAATGGATGAATATTTCAGAATCGCTGCATCAACACCAATAGAGTGTCTGAAAGAATTTTGTAAAACAGTTGTTGAACAGTTCGGGGAGGAGTATCTACGAACGCCTGGACCAAACAATATAAGCAGGATACTACGTAGGGGAGAAGCTAGAGGATTTCCAGGTATGATTGGAAGTTTAGATTGCATGTATTGGCCTTAGAAAAACTGCCTAACGGGATGTAAAGGAATGTTCACCGAACATAAAAAAATGTTGTTAATGATCCTTGAAGCAGTAGCAACAGACGATTTATGGGTTTGGCATGCTTTTTTTGGAGTCCCAGGTTCACTGAATGATATAAATGTTTAAAAACAATCATATCTTTTCATAGAACTTGCTAACGCACTATCAACAGATGTTTCATATAAAGTTGGTAATATCAAATACAAAACTAGATACTACCTAATGGATGGAATATACCCAAAGTGGAGAACTTTGATGCAAGGATACAAAATACCATCAAATGACAAAGAAAGTTATTTCATTGAAAAAGTAGGTAGCTACAGAAAGGACATCGAACGTATGTTTGGTGTTTTACAAGCTCGATTTCATATTTTATGAAATCCTACTCGTTTTCATGATGCAAGAGTGCTTTCAGAAATCATGTATGCTTGTATAATAACACACAACATGATTGTGGAGTCTAAAAGAGGTGGATATAAGAATCAAAGGTCTAATTATCCTGACATGTTTACGGGGTCAAATGCAAAACCACATAAAGATGTAAACTCAATAGGGGAATATGTTGATATGGTTCAACACATTGAAGATCAAACTGCGCACTTCCAATTGCGTGACCAGTTGGTGAAACATTTGTGGGCGCATAAAGGAAGGAATAGTCGGAATCATTAGTTGGTACTAGAACTTAACTATTAACTTAAATATCTCCTTAGTGTTGGGTCAATACAAGTCGTGAACTATGTACCAGTGTGCAGTCATGTACTATGTGTCAGAGTACTATATATCTGTGTGTAGTTGGGCCAATAAATCTAGTTTCCAATCATATTGTGGATTGTATCATTATTTCAACAACTAGTACATAAATACTAAAAACATGTCACAATCATATTACAACTCAACCCAACATAAACATCTAGTACATAAACAACAACTACTACATAAATACTACAAATAGATCACAATCATATTACAACTCAACCCAACATATATAGCTAGTACATAAACACCAACCAGTACATAAATACTACAAACAGTTCACAATCATATTATAAATTAACCGAACATATATACCTAGTCCTTATACGAGCCACTACTGCTTTCGCTTCCGCTTCCTTTATTTTTTCTGTACTGTGCAAGCTGCTCGGTTAATAGTTCTTGCTATAGAGGGGAAAGCTTACTAAAATCGCATGTAATCATTTTAATACAATTCTTCTCTCGCAGCATAGCTTTCGTCTCCTTCAGCTTCTCTCGTACCATTTTTTTCTCCTCCTGCTTCACTAGTAGCATGATTTGTTTTTCCGTATGTGCTTATCTGCGGAGCTTTCGATCATCCCTAACTGCCTTTTGGAACTCTTCGTTGCTGCGGTTTCTTTGCACCGAAAATTGAACTCTATGCTCTCTTGTCTCCTTAGCTGAATTCTCCATTGTTTCCATAAATCTAGATAATTTTGCATTGTGTTGCTCCCGCAGAATTGACTTGGCTCTGCCGATAGGTCGTCCGTCACTAGTTCCAAATAAATGGTTTCTTTCTTGCGAACTTGGGTCACTTCCTGGACTAGAATCAGAGTAGTTCATCCTTCTAGCCTTGTTCTGCTGCTCAAACATGAAGTTGCTTGGGTTCTTCCACTTCGGCAAACTAGAAAGAAGCTCGAAATAGTCATGAAATTTAAATGTCTGTCCATACTTTTGTTGGTAGACCTTTCATGTCTCTTCAATCTGTAACACAAAGTCGAAATTGTATGAGTGTATGACATTTCTAACTAATAAATCATAGTATAGTAAGTTATTTTTCAAAGTAATCTGTGGTACTTACAACGTCATAAGGTGCAACACTGCTTTGCTGCATGTTCTACAAGCTTGTCAGTATTGCCAGATAGTTCTGACATGAGGCATTCATAACTCTATAACCGCCTCTAAGTGATCCCCATGTTCTATTCCTCGCTTCCAACGAATCGTAAAACTCTACAACTCTTTCCCAAAATTTCTGACCTTTCATATTATTCCGAACAATGTTGTCTTGTGAAATGCGGATCCACGATTTAGCAAGTGAAACGTACTGCTCGGAAGTAAACTTACATTGTTTTTTTCTTCCATCCACTGCTGTTCCTTCCCCTTCAGCATGTTCATCCTCAATATCTTCTATTCCGGGATCCGGCTCTGGTTTAACTTCGATTTGGTGTCGTTTACTGAAAATGCCGCTTAAAGACTTCCACTTCATCTTCTTTTGGTTATATTCGGGACTGATAGTTGCAACATATTCTTGATTGCATTCTTCAGAATTTTTAACATTCGCATCCTCATTTGCATCTTCCTCCTCCGCCTCCTCCGTTGAAGTTTTAACATTTTCTTCATTAGTAGGAGAGACATACCCATACGAAAACTGTCTTTGCAGATTTTGCATACATTCGTGGTCACGAACCTCGGTCTGTTGTGGAGTTAGGTGAGGTTGTTGACTTTGATGGTCTGTATCATCATTGACATATACGACGAATGATCTTCGTACACGCCTACCACGGGCGGTCATTGGTAAAACTGTGGCGGAGCGGTAGAATGGATGGGTGGAAAATTAGGAGGAGCGAGTGGTTGGTACGGTGGTCGGTATGGATAATTTGAATATGGCGAGTAGCCATATTCATGAGATGGCTGCAATGATTGCTGGTGTTGGACTGACCGTTGCAAGGCATACTATGAAGAGTGCGGTTTGGACATGGGTTTCTTTTTTGCAGTTTTTCTCTGGTTCGCTTGGGTGTAGAAGAAAACATTTTTTGTTGTTGAAGAAGTTGAAGTTGAGAAGGTAGAGTGGTTGCATGGAAAAAGAAAGAGGTAGGTTGGTATATAGGGGAGGAAATGCACTATCCGTTGGGGTTTAACGGCTATGTAATATAACGGAAAAAGGTATGCCATCATAGGTTTATAACGGCAAAGCTTATAACAGCAAAGAGTTTGTCATTATAAACTTATAACGGTAAACACTTTGACATTATATCCACCAACCCTTGTCCAGTGCACTAGCCATGAACGAGCTCCAAAGAAGCCACACTAGCTACGGGTGACTGAACAAGCCACACCTGGTTGCTCTGTGGCTTGTTTAGTAACTGAACAAGCCATTGTTGGTTGTGCGCTTATGCTCTGATTTTTTTTTCCTTTTTTAAACGTATTAGGTACTTTTGTTGTTGTAGATGATAGTTGAGGGTTGTCATTTATCGTTTTACTACAACTGGTGTTGATAATCTATGTGGACAAAATTACTATGCTGGTAAGCAAATCATCTGCCATCCATAGTATAGTATTTTCATAAGTTCTTTTTTTCAATGTACATGTACACCCTAAGCAAATATGGTAGAATTTTGGATTGGTATGTTGGATTTAAATATATTATTCAAAATCAATTTGTTATACCAATTTTTTAATAGTGACGATCACCAAAGAACTTAAAAGCCTTGATAATATATGAGAGGCTATCATATAAGAATAATAAAATGTATTTGTATAGAACTAAAATAAAACATTTACAATCTTATTTTGATATTTTGCAGAAATTATGTAATTATGCTAAATTTATCTATCCAGATCATTTTTATAGGTAAGATTTCTTGGAAAACAATCGTTATGTCTAATTTTATGATAGTCAACTTAGTTTTCCATGGTTTTTTAGGTGGTATATTTAGTTTTAGCTTTTATTTGGTACAAACGCTGTTTTTGCTTATGATTTTAGTGATTACTATCCATGGTTTAGATTTTGACACGATTCCGGTATGCTACAAGTAGTATTGACCAATTCTGTCATAATTGTGGTGACATATATTAGCAATTATTCATTGGTAGTAGAAATTATGATGTTCATATAAAATATATTTTGCTCCCTTTATTTCAGTCAATGTTGCTATTAGTTTCTTAAGTCGTTACATGTTGAAATTTTCAATTACAAAAGTTTGAAGGAAATCGTGCATTTTGACTCTAGCATGTCAGAATATATATTTGCTACGTATGGAGTACCAGTTCTCGCATTAGCGTATTCTTCTAACAGGTAGGCTATAATGATATAAGAAAAGCAATCAATGTCGACGAGTGAGTGAATATTGATGAAAATTGCTTTTTTGATACTATCGTTTTACATTTAGAGTATAAGAGAAAAATAATATTTAAATTTTTGGCTATTAATTTTATGTTTAGCACAAATTCATTTGATATTCAACAAACTCAATTTGCTTCAAAATTATTTAATGAATTTCTGTTTTTTGTATGTTAACCAATCATCATAAGATGCATAAGTTCAGATTGGGACTAAGCCAGTATACCTGCTTAATTGGTGATTCCTCTCCAAATGCAACCTTCGATGCATTAGATGAAGAAATCTAAACACACCTGAGCCAAAAATCGGACTCGTGCTCTTTTTTAGATTTTGTCAACCTGAATTGTATTATTTTTATATGTCATCCAATTCTAGGTATGTATGTTATGTACTTTTTTTTATAATTTGTTCAGTTAAAATATAAGGTCGTAAATTCTGAATTATAGGGTCTTGAGTTGATTTATATTATTGGTAGAAACCGAGTTGTATCCTTGAAAATGCATTACGAAATTTTTGAAATTTTTTTATTTTAAGGTTAGGATATATTTTTCGGGCTTTTTCTTGAAGTATGCGATACTATATGTTGGATTGAAGAGGTCGAAGATAGCTTTGAGTTTGAGGTGACCGTTCGCAAATCGAAGCTCGTATGTAGGAGTTATGAGCTGGAAGGTGTTTGTTGTCAGCTGGGAACAGGGACATACATCTGTCATTTGGAGTGACAGACGTATGACTGTAGGGAATTAGTTTCCCGAGAGCTCAAACAGACGTCTGTCATATCCTTGGCAGACGTCTGTGCTGAGTGGATGTGCCCAATTAATCTTTGGAAGACGACAAACGTCTGTCAGGCGATGCGACAGACATCTGATCGGGTATTGGGCTGTTTTCAGCCTGGAAATTAGCAAGCAGATTTGTGACTAATTTGAGGGCAATTTGGGTAATTGGCCAAACCTCTATATAAGCTATTTTCTGATGTGAATTAGGTAATGGGCTGGAAACTTGATTTGGGATCAAGAGTTTATTCTCAAGGGTGAATTAGGGTTTATAACCTAATTCCAATTCTTCAATACTATTCTCCTCAAACTCTTTTCTATATTGAACTATAGTGATTACTGGATCAATCTCTTGTATTCCTTTCATCGTGGAAATAAAATACTCTCTCCAAAGTGGATGTACACTAACAAGATGTTAGTGGAACCACTATAAATCCTTGTGTTATTTATTTTTGCTACTTTGTCATTAGTTTCTTGCTTGTGATTGAGATTTGGATTGTTCGTGATTGGTTGATCTTTGTTTATGGCTAAAGTTATTGCTTTGGTTGTTTTTGCAAGTCTAACAATGGTCTGGTCTTCCTCTAGCGCATTGTGGTTTAGATATCGGATTCGAGTGGTCTTGAATTGGATTAATCACAACGGTTACAACAGTTGGTATCACAGTTGTTTGGTGCTTGTTAGGTGTTTATGAAAATGTCGGAGGCAGATAGTAGCTCGGTAAGTCCTTCAACCGAAAGTCCGAATAGTGTGGCGCCTTATGTACAGGGTTTGTATGCGGCGTCGGGTTCTCAATTGGTTATTGACAAGTGGAATGGTGATAATAACTTTGAGAAGTGGCAATGGAAATGAAAGCGGTTCTTAGGCGGAATCGGGTGCACCGAGTAGTATTTGATACTCACTTATTGCCAAGTGATATCTCGGATGTTGAGAGAGAGGAGATGGAGGAATGAGCATACACTGCTCTTCAACTTGCTATGGGAGAGTATGTGATCTCCGAAATTAGTGGTTAGACTACCGCTAAAGGTATTTGGGACAAGTTTGAAGAACTTTATACGAATACGTCGCTCACTAACCGTTTGATCTTGTTGCGAACGTTTTTCACCTTCAAGATGAAGGAGGTTAATTTGCTTAAGGCACATTTGAATGCCTTTGATGACTTGCTCATGAAGATGAAGGACGTTGATTTGAAGATTGAGGAAAAGCAAAAGGCGATGATATTATTGTGTTCATTGTCGGACCGTTATACGGGTTTCTCAAATAGTTTGATCTATGGCCGGGATACCTTGACTCTAGATGATGTCAAGATGGGTCTTCTTAGTGAAGAGTTGAGAGATCAAATGAAGGAGATGAGTGAGGTTAGTAGTGAAGCTAGTAGTGGTCACGGGTTGTTTGTGGAGAAAGAAAAGAATGTGAAGAAAGGAAACCGGGTGCGTTCAAACCCGATGGAAGAGGTAAATCGAAAGAGAGAAATGGCAAGTGCTTTATCTGTAAGAAACCGGGACATTGGAAGAATGAATGTCCGGACAAAGATAAGAAGGAAGTAGCATCTTCATCCGTGGCGGTGGAGAGTGGGGATGGTGAGATAGATGAGAATGTGTTGACGGCGGTAGCAACAGGTGTTTCGTGTAACGAAATGGGTACTCGATTCGGGTGCGTCATATCATATGACGCCAAATAGAAATTGTTTTTCATCCTTTGAGGTCAAAGAGGTAAATGTAATTGCTATGGGAAATAGTGCTATTTGCAAGTCGATGGGTAGTGGCTCCGTGCAAATAAGGATGTTTGATGGAGTCGCACGCTCACCAATGTTAGTTATGTTCCGAGACTTAGAAAGTCGCTTATATCTTTAGGGCAATTGGATTCTCTAGGATGCAAGATCACTATCGAGAAGGATTGCTTGAGGGTTTCAAAGGGGGAACTTGTGGTTATAAAGGGTGTTAGGACTCATGGTATATATTTGCTTCAAGGTGTGACCGTAGGAGGTGAGACTTGTGTGGGTCTTGATAGTTCTCGTGACTTGGATGCGACACGGTTGTGGCATTTGAGATTGGATCATGTCTTGGTGAGGAGTTTGGATATTCTTCGGAAGCGGGAGATGATCGAGGGTGAAAGTTTCAACAAACTAGAGTTTTGCGAGGAATGTGTCATGAGGAAGCAAACAAGGGTATCATTCGATGAAGGCAAGCATGAATCAAAGGAGGTTCTTGAGTATATCCATTCGTATGTTTGGGGACCAGCACCGGTTGCTTCTTTGGGAGGAGCAAGGTATTATATTTCTTTCATTGATGATTTGTCTCGAAAGGTGTGGGTGTATGTAATGAAGGCCAAGTCGGAGTCATTTGCTAAGTTCAAAGTGTGGAAGGATCCTGTTGAGAATGAGAGTGGTAAGACTTTGAAGGTGTTAAGGACCGACAATGGCGGTGAATATGTCTTGCGTGAATTCTTGGAGTATTGTAAGCATCACAGAATCCGGAGACATTTTACTACACCGGGAGATCTGCAATCTAGTCGAGTAGCGGAGAGAATGAACCTAACTCTACTTGAGAAAGCTCGATGCTTGAGATTGACACCGGGTTTGTCGAAGGGATTTTGGGCCGAAGCTTTGTCAACCGCGGTGCATATTGTGAATCGAATTCCGTGCTTGGTCATTGGTAACAAAATTCTGGAGGAAGTGTGGAAAGGGAAGAGTGTTGACTTGAGATATCTTCTTATGTTTGGTAGCCCGGTTTATATGCATGATCCGGGAAATGATAAGCTTCGAGCTAGAGCATTCAAAGGGGTCTTGCTTGGTTTCACGGATGGCACGAAAGGCTATCGGATTTGGAATCCGGAAACGAAGAAGGTTGTTAATTCTCGTCATGTCACTTTTGATGAGTCGGCTTTATTCAAGGTGAATGAGAGCTCATCGGACGTTCCGGATTTGGTTCATGGTGAATCAACGGAGAAGGAAGTCATTCCCACATTACGTCCAAGTGGTAGTAGAGTTGAAGAAGCTCGTGGGGTTGAAATGGTTGATGAAACATCACATAGTCCACATGGTTCCTCTAGTGATGTTGGTGATGTACATGATACTAGAGAAATTTCGACTCAAGGTGGAGCCGAAAGGGGTTTGGGTGATAGTATTGCTATTCGGGTTGGTCGACGTGCAATAAGGCCTCTTGAAAGATATGGTGATTGGAACTACCTTAGCTTTTGTGATCATTTGTACTATGCTCTCAATGTAGTCTAAGATGAGCCGATGGACCTTGATGACGTCATGGAGTCGAGAGAGAGCTCGAACTGGATTTGCGCCATGGAGGAAGAGATGCAATCGCTTATGAAGAACCGAACTTGGGAGTTGGTTCCACTTCCTCAAGGAAACCGTGCTATAGGGTGCAAAGGGATTTACAAGGTAAAGGATGATGGAAGGTATAAAGCAAGGTTAGTGGCAAAGGGGTTCTCAAAAAGTAAAGGAAAGGAGTATGATGTAATTTTTGCACCGGTGGTTCACCGTACTTCTATCCGGGTTTTACTAGCCAAAGTTGATATCCATGACTTGGAGTTAAATTGATGTGAAAACTGCCTTCTTGCATGAAGACTTGGATGAAGACATCTACATGGAGCAATTGGAAGGGTTTGTTGTAGATGGTAAGTCTAAAATGGTTTGCAAGTTCAAGAAATCACTATATGGGTTGAAGCAATCACCTAGACAATGGTACAAGAGATTTGATCATTTCATGCTTGAAAGTGGCTTTGATCAAAGCATCAAGGATGTTTGCATATATTTGAAGAGGTTGGGAAATGATTGTTGGGTGTATTTACTCTTGTATGTGGATGATATGCTCATTGCTTCCAAGGATCAAAATGAAATCAACAAGTTGAAGATGCTTTTGAAATCGGAATTCGAAATGAAAGATGTAACACCCCACGTCCATTAATGTCACTCACAAAGGGAATGCATTAACTTCCATGGAGGTTATAAGTGAATATAGAACAGAAAAATTACAACAAGACAGATAATAAATAGTACTTGGAAATCTAAAACTTCATTTTATTGCAGCGGAAATTAAACATGTTTGTTACATCATAAAACCATAGATCATAACCAAGTACAATATCCATCTTCATAAAAACAAAATATATAATCCCATTACATAAATAGCCATTAAAAAGATAACAAGCTGGACTTTACTTCAACGTTCCAAGCTTTCCAAAGAGAGATGAAGCAATTCAATCAAACTCCACTAGAGCTGGGCCCAACTTGAGGACCTGGAGGGGGAAAAAGGATAGAAATAGAGGGGGTCAGACATAAAGTCTAGCAAGTATGATAATTCTAACAATACTATTATCAAAATAACTATACTAAGGCATAAGCTGGAAGACAAGTAAATGTCTATGAACTCTTAGGAAGATAAAGATAGCATTTAAGATAACGTTAAAGATAACGGTAAAGGCACACCTAATTACTAACGAATGATTACTACACTGCACCGCACATTACTACACTGCACCACACCAGTCACCCTATTGTTTGATCCCACTTGCTTCACACAGAAACTTTATAAATAGCCTTACGTACCCCTAGCTGACTACATAGGTGTCGTCTGCCCCTATCTCCACTAGGTGTACCCCACTACCCACTTTTGATCGGCTCCCTACTCGTAGATACCCGTGCTGGCCCCATAGTGGGGTGTATCACTCCCCTAAAGTGGCAACCCGATACAACATGAGAATGCACGGCTTATACCTACACGATGCAACAACGTCTTACCTACCAGCCCGGGTCCACACACGCATACGAAACCCGTTGGACTTGCGTTGCCACTGCTCTCCGTTTTGGCCTCTTACAGTCGAACCCAGCATGCGTGTCCCGTCCTCGACTTGGGTCGAGCCCACAAAGATACGTTTGGGATACTGGTCGAAATGGGCCCCCACAAGCTACCTACCTAAGCTTGTCACTAGTATATCCCACTTAACCCTCTTAGTCATGTTCATTTACATGTGTGTTTGGTTAAGTCTTACTAATCGTATTTCACATGCCACTAAGGGCACCCCCTAGATTCCTCATGCCACCAAAGGCAGTTACTTAACCACCATGTCCCACCTTACATGTTTATCCGGTTAAGTATTTCTTAATTCATTCAGGCCATAACCTCATAAAGACCTCTCACATTAGACTGGCATTTATGGCAGCTGGATTTGTCGGGCGGGTCCGGGCAGTCCTACACCATAAAAGAGTCTAACCTCGTGTCTTTACAACCGTTATGTTTTAGTTTGGGCCTAGGACCTCTCACATTGGGCTGACATTTGTGACCACTGGATTTGCCGGGCGGGTCCGGGCAGGTTTACGTCACAAACGAGTCCAACCTCGTGTCCTAAGCATTGATTAACACTTAAAATCTTTTACCCCAGTTTTAATAATTCCCTATTCAAATTATTAATTAAGTCAACTTTTAATGATGTCCATAATTGACTCAATTATGGTCATCCACTTATGGCATGCAAAATCATATCAATTGCACCCCAACTTTTTAATATTAAATTCTTAATATTACCCCTACCCCACGTTTATATGTTCGCTTATTCAACGCATAATATAGGCTAGACTTGTATAGTCTAACACCTAGCACAAAGATAAATTATCACAACATATAGACAATTAAAATAAATCTAATCATAATAGGGGTGAAACTTGCATAAACTACACATGTTAAGGATCAAAAGGTGTCAACTTGTTAAACATCTCAATTTACATGATATGATCATAGCCCAAATCTATACATAAACTTGCATATGGGGTTTTTAGGCAACATAATGATGGTGTGAACTAGCATAGGATATCACATATGTCATAGCATAATTCTAGATGTCATAATAGATGTCTTGGCATATGTTCATAACTTTTCTAATCAATCTAACTTGCATATGTGACTTGTCATATAGATCAACATAACCCAAACATGATGATTTAATTAATATGAACTAACTAGCATAGATGGTAACATCATGGCCTTTTTAACATGTATGATTCATCACAACTTAGCATAGAAACTTTCAACATACATAACATCATCATAGCATGATTTACAACATATAAGATATCATCATCACATAACATTGGATTTACAATGTACTTGATAGCAAAAGGGGTTTACAACAACATATATGATAATTCACATCATCTACTCATAATCCATTCATAACTCAACCTAATTAAAATGATAATAATCTTGTTAAGATCATCATACTCACAATTTAGAGGAGAAAAGAGAGAGTTTTGCTTTGCTTTAGGGTTGAGAGGATTAGAATTGAATTTGCTTTTCTTCTTTCTTAGTTGGCGGCGGCTCCATTGATTTCCATGGCGATGGTATGACGGTAACTATTCTATTTTAATTAGGTTTAGGGTTAGCATTAGGATGTATTTATAGGTGTAGGAAGTTACTTAGGACCATTAGATTAACCCTAAACCATGAGAACCAATCAAATGCAAAATCTGCATTTGAGCGAATCGGCCCACGGGTTGATAGCCAAACACCTTGGATTAACCCCTAGTCGACCCAGCAGGGCTCGGGTCGATCTCAAAAATTGGCCGGTTCGGTTATTCCCCCTCCCAATTCGCTGTTTTGAACTTTTTCGCATATTTATTTATTTAATTTTTAATTTATATATATATATATATATCAATATATATATTTATCTCTGCGCAACCCATTTCACTTAATTCTTTTCTAAAAATTAAGTATACTTTAATTTGTGAATTTTAATGTTGTAAAATTACGGGGTGTTACATTCTCCCCTCCTTAAAGGATTTCGTCCCCGAAATCTCCAAGTCAAGAAGAATGTATACCCTACCATCTAATCGTCCATCTACTCAACCATCAAACACCAGCATCCATTGTCTTAAAAGACTTCTAATGGTTTAATGTTTATATGCACAGTGTGTGTATATGTCCATATCTAATGCAAAATTAGGCGGTCTACTGATTCAGTCGACCTCCTTAGTGCAATTCATGATAGTGCCATGCGTCCAATATGTATGCAAAAGATTCCTAATGATACATATTAATTCTATATGCGTGCACAACCATCCACCCGAATGCAGCAACTATATGATAATACAACCGTTATACATCCATTTTACTAAATACATCCATATATATGCAATATGAAGTGACTGAGCCGATCTGGTGCCTAATAGTGTGTGTATATGCATCCACAAGCAACCACTAGCAAACACTTGCATCCACTTTGCATCCACCATACATAACATGTCTCAAACACATGTTTCGACCATAGGATTATCCTAACTAAAGGTCAAAGATACTAGCGAGAGGATATACTAAAGATAAGATAAGTACAAGCTAAGCGATAAAGGAGAAATTAAAGGACATATCCTCAAAAAGAAAAGGGTATCGTGAACGCATCTTCTCTTCCGTCTCCCAAGTAGCGTTGCTCTCATCATCTCCCCATTGCACTTTGACAAGTCTGACCTCTCGATTCCTCAACATCTTGATCTCCGACCCAAGAATGGGCGTAGGAGCTCGTCGAATTGTCGCATCACGCTCTATCTCCACCTCTCTAAGCAAGCTCGGCTCTACCACTTCCGCGGTCTCGTGCAAGCACTTCCTCAAATGTGACACATGGAATACGTCATGTACACCACTAAGTCTCTCGGGCAACTCCACTCTATACGCCATCCGTCCAATCCTCTCTTTAATAGGAAATGGCCCTACAAACCTTGGTGCTAATTTCCCAACGGACCCAAAGCGAACAATGTTTCGTAATGGAGACACTTTGACAAAGACCATGTCCCCAACTTCAAACTCGAGATCTGTCCTCCTCTTATCCGCATAAGATTTCTGCCTATCTTGCGCTGCTTTCATCCTCCTTCGAATCAAGTCGATCTTCTCCGAAGTCTCCTTAATCATATCGGGCCCAAGTAAGATCTTATCCGTAGATTCCCACCAACATGTAGGTGAACGACAAGGTCGTCCATATAGAGCTTCGAATGGTGCCATACCAATGCTGGACTGAAAGCTATTATTATATGCGAACTCAACCAATGGAAGATGCTCTTCCCATGTACCCCCAAAGTCTAGGATACACGGCCTCAAAAGATCCTCTAGAATGCGATTCACCCTCTCGGTCTGGCCGTCCGTCTGAGGATGATATGCGGTGCACAAACATAACTGAGTCCCTACCGCCTCTTGTAAGCTTCTCCAAAATTCGCTAGTGAAACTAGGATCGCGGTCGCTCACTATGCCAGAAGGAACACCGTGCAAACGAACTATCTCTCGAACGTATACAGAAGCTAACCATGGAGCAGTCCTCTTACTCTTCACGGGAATAAAATGGACGCTCTTAGTAAGTCTATCTACTATAAACCAAATACCCGTATTACCCTTCCTCGATCGCGGTAACCCATCCACAAAATCTATCGAGACACTTTCCCACTTCCATAGTGGAACCTCCAATGGGTGAAGCAACCCACCGGGTTTCTTTTGCTCCGCTTTTACTTGTTGGCATACCAAGCATCTAGCGACATACTCGGCCATGTATTTCTTTATGCCAGCCCAAAAGTAAACTCTCTTCATGTCTTTGTACATCTTGTCCCCGCCGGGATGAATGGTTGAAACACCCCACCTCCGTTAGGGTCACTCTCAAAGGGAATGCCCTAATTTTGGTGGAGGTTTATAAGTATAAGTCACAGATATACAAGACAGATATAAGAACACATATTTGTAAACAACGGAAAAACAACAACTTTTATTTCATAAAAGCAAATACGTGTTACAACAACATCACCATGATTGTCTTACATCCTTTCCAAAAACATAACATAACACTTTCATAATCTGTCTTGATTACATTATTTAAAGAAGCATAAAGAAAACATAGATAAACTGCAAAAGCCCCATAGTGGTTGTCCAAAGCCATAGTTCAAAACGAAAAGGTCCAAGCAATACATTTCTCCTCTTCAAGCTGGATGTTAAGGCTGGTCAAGCTGCAGTGTTCCCTCCCTGTGGACCTGGGGGGGGGGGGGAACGGAAGAAAAGAAGACGAAAGAAAAGTAGAGTCAGACATAAAGCCTGAGTAAGTTTAGGACTATTCTGTCTATGAATAAAGAACTGGGTATTATAAGTATAAACAAGAAGTGGGAAAGCACTATAAACTTGGTTAAGTTGTCTAGGGTCGAATATACTATCGTACCCCATGTTAATCTCTGAACCCATATAAACTAGTTCCCAAGTGGCACCCCATAATCAGGGTGATATGATCCATTCTATGATGATCGGCTCCTACTCGTATAGTTACATGTGTCTTACGGCCCCCGATGTTGTAGTTACCTATGCTGGTCCCACCATGGGGTGTATCAAGTCCCATGGTGGCGGCCCGACACAATCCTAGAATGCACAGGTATGCTACTGGTGTCCAGTGCCTTATTTTTCTGCGCCGGAGTGTGTGCACGCCCGCACCCCGTTAGAACCTACACTGCTACACCACCGTCGTCGATTTGACCTCTTATAATCAGCCCAGTAATCGTGCCCCACCCTGCCTAGTTTCAGGGTATCCTGATACACCTTCTAGGGTTACTGCTGAAAAGGGTCCCCCGTTACTAGGTTTTCTATCTCTAGCCAACATGCTAAGTTGGTTAAGTGTTTTCTAACCTAACCCCCACCAGTCCGTTTAGTTTAGCATGTTCCATTTTGATTAAGTCTTTAGTTCACTTAATCCTAACAATCCTGACTCAGCCTTAATTGTCTTATTAAAGCCTTGACCTCTCACATTAGACAGGTATTGTTGTGGCTGCCTGTTGCCGGCTGGTTCCGGGCAGTCTTACGCCACAACTCAGTCTAACCTCGGGTCCTTATTGGGCTCCATGTTTAACCTCCCACATTGGATAGGTATTGTTGTGACTACTGGACAGCCGGGCGGTTCCGGGCAGGTTTACATCACAACTCAATCCAACCTCGGGTTAAACACATCGTATGTTCTACATTTACATATTTTGTCTTTCTTCTTTATTTTCTTATATGTAAATATTTGCGGCCCATTATTAAGTTAATGGTGTAAAGGTTACACCAATCATGGGCCCAACCCATACTTGAATTTGGGCCCTTCTACTTTATGTTTTCATTTATTAATTAATTTAACCCAACGTTATTTTCCCCCGTTTAACACGTCCGTTTATTATATATATGTTGGGCTTAGCCCTTTTAAGCCCAACTTAGCCATGCGAAAAGGGGAGGCTTAAAGCGTGATTACATACACAAAAAGGGGAATGTGAACGCATGAACTTGCAATGTGACGTTGGAACTACAAAATAGAAACTGGTGTAGTTGCATAGTAGTAACATATACTTTGGTCATAAAGCATAAGTGACATGAATCAAACCATGTAAACTTGTAGTTAAGTTAAGAATATCACTATCGACACATAGGCTTAACTACAACATAAACCTATATTTTTATTCAGGCATAATGTCAAACATAAGCAAATCATGTTCATAAGATTACTACATGTTTACAAAGGTGCTTACTTTTGTTACTAACACAAAAGTATAGTTCAACTTAATCATGATTTTTACTTTAGTCATGCAAACTTGCAAAAGGGATTTTTGAATCTAACCTAGCTATGTACCACATATGTCATCATATAATTCTTGTTAACAATATAGACCTAACATGGATTTCAATTATGCAAAATATCAATCATAGCCTAGTCATATTTGCAAATAGGTTTTCTAGTACAAAAGCATGGCTTAATACATAGATCATGTGCCAAAATTTCAACATAGTTTCATATGAACTATAATAACCCAAATTTGTTCCAATTACGTACAAAATGATTTTTGTACGAAAATATACATTATGATGGCATAGTAGCAAAACCTCAAACTTGCATGAATTCAATCAAACAACTACATACATGTAGCTTCAACATGGATTACATAATTTGCGAATATTCCAAACGTATACTTGCATAAAACTACCGCAAATATGTAGTTTTTTATAATAAATAACATGCTTTGCGAATATCCAAACGCTATACAATATTCCAAATCGATAAGAATCATAGTAACGCACAAATATGAATTATTTCTCACCACAATCAAGTATACAAACCAACACAGTTATTTGTTCATACCAAAATAATACTCTACTTACAATTGTGTGGCGAATTCTCCAATTTAGGAATTTGGAGATGCGATTTGATTTGATTAAGTTGCTTTATGCTTTAGAATTTTCCTCATAATCCTCTCTCCAATTGGTGGCTACTCTTAGTCGTTCCTCAGCAACATGGTGGCCTTGTTCTTATTTTTTTTTTGAATGAATAGATTAGGTTGAGTCTAGGGTCATTTTTATAGGGTTTTTGAACTGATTAGGACCATCGATGTTGCTTGGTTTGATCGTAGCCATTCATTCTAAAGAGAGACCAATTAGAGCCTGCCACCTAGCCCTAATGACAAAGCAGACTTCTGAAAATCGACCAACATAGAATAGGCCAGCCAGGTTGGGCTGGGTTCGACCTGGCTCTGGACCAGGTCGACAGGCATGTCGACAGCCCTGTCGACAGCCCTATCGACCTGGCTAGACCAGGTCGACAGCCCAGTCGACCTGGGTGCATTAGGCGGGTGTTTTCCC
Organism: Allium sativum; assembly: GCA_030737875.1. Lineage (NCBI taxonomy): Eukaryota > Viridiplantae > Streptophyta > Magnoliopsida > Asparagales > Amaryllidaceae > Allium > Allium sativum. The sequence goes on along the minus strand of CM060926.1, from coordinate 30,100,792 downwards.
GCCCTGGCGAATTGGGCCCGATTCTTAATTTTAAACTTGTTTTTCTGAGCTGTTTTATTCTGTTCGAATTTTAAACTTAATTCAGAAACTTCCGAAGGCCATATCTTCTTCATACGGACTCCGTTTTTCGAAAACTCGGACTCTATTTCGCGTATTTTTCCGAGACGAACGCAATGGCGTATCCCGTTTCCCTTAGTTCTTTGATTTGAAATTAATTATACTTTAATTTGTGAATTTCACAGTTATAGAATTCGCGGGGTGTTACATTCTCCCCCACTTAAAAGGATTTCGTCCCCGAAATCTTCAAGTTAGGAGGAATGTATATCCTAACATCAAATCATCCATCTACTCATCCATCAAACACGAGCATCCATTGTCCTTAAAAGACTTCTAATGCTTCATGATCATATGCGAAGTGTGTGTGTACATGTACTTATCTAATGCAAAATCAGGCGGTCTACTGATTCAGTTGACCTCCTTAATGCGAATTATGTAAGTGCCATGAATCCATTATGTATGCAAATTTTCCTATTCATGATTCTACATGAGTGCACAATCATTCAATACAAATGTAACATCCATATGACAACACATTAGAGTTCAACCATATACGAATGCAAACATATATGCATATGCAATATGAAGTGACTGAGCCGATCTAAACCCTAGATTGTGTGTGTATATGCAACCACGAGCAACCACTAGCAATCACTTGCAACCACTTGCAACCATCATCCATAACATGTTTCAATTACATGTTTCCATCAAAAGGGTTTCTAAAAGATAAGGTCGAGGAAATATACCTAAAAAGATAGATAAAAGCGCAACTTAAGGAAAAGGAAAGATCAAGGATGTACCCTCGAACAGAAAAGGGTAGGTCGTGCGTATTCTAGCTTCAGTTTCCCAAGTCGCGTCTCCCTCGGCGTCGCTCCACTGAACTTTGACGAGCTTGACTTCACGGTTGCGTAGCTTCTTCACTTCCGTTTCTAATATGCGGGTTGGAACTTTTCTTATGGTTGCTTCGCGTTCCACTTCGGCCTCTTCGAGGATATTTGGCTCTACCACTTTAGCAGACTCATGTAGACATTTTCGGAGATGTGAAACGTGAAAAACGTTGTGGAATCCGGCCAACTTCTCGGGTAGCTCTAATCTATAGGCCATTTTCCCAATTTTCTCGATGATAGGGAATGGCCCTACGAACCTCGGTGCCAGTTTTCCTGTGGTTCCAAAACGAACAACGTTTCTTAGCGGTGATACCTTGAGAAAAACTCTGTCTCCAACCTCAAATTCAAGGTTGGTCCTTCTCTTGTCGGCATAGGACTTTTGTCTGTCTTGGGCCGTCTTCATCCTTCTTCGTATTAAGTCTACTTGCTATGAAGTCTCTCGGATCATATCTGGTCCAAGTATGAGCTTATCAGTAGACTCCCACCAACAAGTGGGCGATCGGCACGGTCTTCCATATAAAGCTTCGAAGGGCGCCATTCCGATGGTTGCTTGATAGCTGTTGTTGTAGGCAAATTCCACCAAAGGAAGGTGGTCTTCCCATGTCCCTCCGAAGTCGAGGACGCATAGCCTTAAAAGGTCTTCCAAAACTCTGTTCACTCTCTTTGTTTGGCCGTCGGTTTGGGGATGGTAGGCTGTGCTCAAGCATAACTGTGTTCCTACTGCTTCTTGCAGACTCCGCCAAAACTCGCTGGTGAAGATGGGGTCTCGGTCACTAACAATGCTAGATGGTATTCCATGGAGTCGAACGATTTCCTTGAGGTAAAGTGATGCTAGGGATGAGGCAGTTCTTTTACTTTTGACAGGTAAAAAGTGGGCGCTTTTAGTAAGCCTATCCACTATTACCCAAATGCTAGTGTTGCCTCTCCTAGACCTAGGCAGCCCATCGATGAAGTCCATTGAGATGCTATCCCACTTCCACTGCAGGACCTCCAGAGGATGTAGCAGTCCGCCAGGCTTTTTCTGTTCCGCCTTAACCTGTTGGCACACCATGCACTTAGAAACGAATTCTGCCACGTCCTTTTTCATGCCGCTCCAGAAGAAAGTCCTTTTTATGTCTTTGTACATTTTATCTCCGCCTGGATGTATCGTCATCTTGGAGTGATGTGCTTCCTCGAGAACCTTCTTTATTAAATCTTTTGTCTGTGGGACGCATAGTCTTCCGTCTTGCCTTAGCAAACATTTATCGTCGATGGAGTATCTGTTGAGGTGACTTGAAGTCTCACCCCTAATTAGCCTATCAATTGTTTCCACAAGCTGAGGGTCTTCGCGTTGTGTTGTCCCTACTGAATCCACTAAAGTTGGGCGCACTTCGAGAGATGCTAGCAAGCCTGGTACGAAATCGGAGGAAGGCCTAAAGTAGAAGCTGGCTATAAACTCTAGGCTTTGTCTTTCAACAAACAACGGGCTTAGGGTCAATTTCTTTCGGCTCAACACGTCTGCCACTACGTTGCCTTTGCCCGGAGTGTAGGAGATTTCGAAATCGTACGAGGCAAGAAACTCCATCCATCTTTGTTGCCTCAAGTTAAGATCCTTCTGCGAGAAAAGATATTTCAACGATTTATGGTCAGTGTAAAGTTCGAACTTCTCACCTAGGAGATAGTGTCGCCAAGACTTGAGTGCAAAGACGATGGCGGCTAACTCAAGATCGTGGGTTGGGTAGTTCTTTTCGTGTACTTTCAATTGCCTCCCGCCATAAGCTACTACCCTTCCTTCTTGCATTAAGACGGCGCCTAGCCCTGTCCCACATGCATCCGTATAAACAGTGAACATCTTGCTCCCATCTGGCAGCGTCAAAACTGGGGCTGTTGTGAGAGCCCTTTTCAGTCGTTGGAAAGAAAACTCGCAATCCAAGTCCCAATTGAACACTAGATTCTTCTTAGTCAATTTCGTGAGCGGAGCTGAGATTTTCGCAAAATCCCTTATAAACTTTCGATAGAAACCTGCTAGTCCTAGAAAACTTCGGACCTCAGTTGCATTCCTTGGTGTCTTCCAATCCTGTACCGCCACTACCTTAGCAGGGTCCACTGCTAACCCTTGTTTGGATACTATGTGCCCAAGGAACCTCACCTCTTCTCTCCAAAAGTGGCATTTGGAGAATTTGGCTTTTAGTTGATGGACTCGCAAAGTTTCCATGATTGCCCTTAAGTGTTGAGCATGTTCCTCTTCACTCTTTGAGAAGATAAGGATATCATCTACGAAGACCACTACGAATTTGTTGAGGAAATCTCTAAATACCCTACTCATCAGGTCCACGAAGTAAGCAGGTGCATTTGTCAAGCCGAAAGGCATGACAAGCCATTCAAAGAAGCCGTCTGGGGTTCTGAACGCCGTTTTATCGATGCTATCTTCAGCCACACTTAGCTGATGAAAACCGGTTGCTAAATCGAGCTGGGAGAAAACAGACGCTCCTACAAGCTGGTCAAACAAATCGTCAATTCTAGGGAGAGGGTGCCTATTCTTTTTCGTTAGCTTGTTGAGCTCCCTATAGTCAACACATAGACGGAGTGAACCATCCGCCTTTGTAGCGAACACCACTGGAGCGCCCCATTCTGAAATGCTCCTCCTAATGATCCCCTTTTCTAGAAGTTCTTTAATCTGTTTACTGAGCTCTTTCCTTTCTCGTGGAGCCATGTGTCTAACGGGCAACGCAAGGGGCTTTGCATTATCTACAAGATATATGTGGAAGTCTATTTCCCGCTTCGGAGGCAAGCCCTTCACCTCTTCGAAGACATCCGGATATTCCCGGACCACTCTAACTGATTGCAAATTTTCAACAGAGGCATCTAGCGATTCAAGATAACTAAGCATAACCGCATACGAGGGATTATAAGAAATTTCCAAAGTATTACCGAGCTGGGTTAGGAGCCTAACAACCCTTTTCTCACAATCAAGGATGGCCCCATTACTGGATAGCCAATCCATACCCAAAATCAAACCATACCCCGAAAAGCCCAAAACAAAGGCACTACATTGAAATTCTACACTTAGAATAGAAATTTTCAATCCCAAACAGATCATAGACAAATGAGCTGGGCCCCCAATTGGGTTTGAAACAATTAAGGGGTCCTCTACCATACTAGTTTTAGGTGCAGAGATTCTACTAAAGCAGACGAGATAAAGGAGTGTGATGCGCCAGAATCAAATAAAGTGCGAACGGGGTGATCATAAAGGTAAACTACACTTTCTACAGAAGTATTTATACCTCGCTGTTGCAGAGGTGGCGCTTCCAGCACATGAACCTGTGCCACTGGGGTGGATCCAGCCCTCTGCCCCTATCCTCGTTTCTTTGGGCAGTCCTTAGCCCTGTGGCCTGTCTCACCGCAAGAAAAGCACCCACCATTCTCCTTGGCCTTCTTTTTCCGGCAGTCCTTTACTAAGTGCCCCACTTTGCCACAGAAATTGCACTTCCTCTTCTCTTTGTTGCCTTTCCCGCCCTTCTTAAAGTCTGTCTTCTTAGGCTGCAAACCCTCTTTCTTCCCTTGAGAGCTTTCTGCCTTTGTCTCCTTCTTGCCCTTATCCTCTTCATTCAGCAATGCCATTTGCACCAATCTTTCATACGTGGCTCCCATGGGTATATGGGTCATGGCCAAACTGTGTAATGGCTCATTCAACCCTTTGACGAAACGGAGAGCCTTCTTGTGCGGGGTGTTGACTAGGTCAAGCCCAAACCTAGCCAGCTCATCGAACTGATTCACATACTCTCTGACTGTCTTGTCCCCTTGCTTAAGAAATAAGAATTTTTCCAACTGCAAACTTCTTTCCGCATTTGAGAGAAATTTAGTCTCAAACCTTGCCCTAAAGTCCTCCCATGTCTCCACTGGTCTTTCTGCATTAGTGACTTCCCACCAGTAGGAGGCCTCGCCCTTTAATAGCCATACTGCCAATTGTACTTTTTGTCTATCCTCTACCTCAAAGATGATGAATAGGTCCTCAGTTTCTTTCAGCCAATTTCTAGCTGCCACGAAGGACTCAGTTCCATGGAAATCCTTTCCTCCCATAGCTTTAAAATCTTTACATATCTTAGCAAAAGTGTTTCCCCGAGGAGGAGGTGGAGGAAAAGGTGCCGCTGCAGCTGGATGATTTCCTACAGCTGGGGGAGGAGGAACGGTAGGACCTGGCTAAGTGGCTCTTGCTTCTAAGAATCGTCTAAACCAACCAGGTATTGGTACCCCTTCTGGCAAGTTAAGTTCTTCGGACATGCTGAAACAAAAAGGATAGATTCAAAACGAAGGATAAGAGATAATACCTATGGCTTTGGGGGGGACTTTGCCTTTTTAAAATAAAATAATACTTTTCTTTTTAAAAATGCTTCTTTAAATTTCCTTTTTTTTTTCAAAACTTTTTATCTTATCTGGTAAACCTCGCTCTGATACCAAGTGAAACACCCCACCTCCGTTAGGGTCACTCTCAAAGGGAATGCCCTAATTTTGGTGGAGGTTTATAAGTATAAGTCACAGATATACAAGACAGATATAAGAACACATATTTGTAAACAGCGGAAAAACAACAACTTTTATTTCATAAAAGCAAATACGTGTTACAACAACATCACCATGATTGTCTTACATCCTTTCCAAAAACATAACATAACACTTTCATAATCTGTCTTGATTACATTATTTAAAGAAGCATAAAGAAAACATAGATAAACTGCAAAAGCCCCATAGTGGTTGTCCAAAGCCATAGTTCAAAACGAAAAGGTCCAAGCAATACATTTCTCCTCTTCAAGCTGGATGTTAAGGCTGGTCAAGCTGCAGTGTTCCCTCCCTGTGGACCTGGGGGGGGAACGGAAGAAAAGAAGACGAAAGAAAAGTAGAGTCAGACATAAAGCCTGAGTAAGTCTAGGACTATTCTGTCTATGAATAAAGAACTAGGTATGATAAGTATAAACAAGAAGTGGGAAAGCACTATAAACTTGGTTAAGTTGTCTAGGGTCGAATATACTATCGTACCCCATGTTAATCTCTGAACCCATATAAATTAGTTCCCAAGTGGCACCCCCTAATCAGGGTGATATGATCCATTCTATGATGATCGGCTCCTACTCGTATAGTTACATGTGTCTTACGGCCCCCGATGTTGTAGTTACCTATGCTGGTCCCACCATGGGGTGTATCAAGTCCCATGGTGGCGGCCCGACACAATCCTAGAATGCACAGGTATGCTACTGGTGTCCAGTGCCTTATTTTTCTGCGCCGGAGTGTGTGCACGCCCGCACCCCGTTAGAACCTACACTGCTACACCACCGCCGTCGATTTGACCTCTTACAATCAGCCCAGTAATCGTGCCCCACCCTGCCTAGTTTCAGGGTATCCTGATACACCTTCTAGGGTTACTGCTGAAAAGGGTCCCCCGTTACTAGGTTTTCTATCTCTAGCCAACATGCTAAGTTGGTTAAGTGTTTTCTAACCTAACCCCCACCAGTCCGTTTAGTTTAGCATGTTCCATTTTGATTAAGTCTTTAGTTCACTTAATCCTAACAATCCTGACTCAGCCTTAATTGTCTTATTAAAGCCTTGACCTCTCACATTAGACAGGTATTGTTGTGGCTGCCTGTTGCCGGTTGGTTCCGGGCAGTCTTACGCCACAACTCAGTCTAACCTCGGGTCCTTATTGGGCTCCATGTTTAACCTCCCACATTGGATAGGTATTGTTGTGACTACTGGACAGCCGGGCGGTTCCGGGCAGGTTTACATCACAACTCAATCCAACCTCGGGTTAAACACATCGTATGTTCTACATTTACATATTTTGTCTTTCTTCTTTATTTTCTTATATGTAAATATTTGCGGCCCATTATTAAGTTAATGGTGTAAAGGTTACACCAATCATGGGCCCAACCCATACTTGAATTTGGGCCCTTCTACTTTATGTTTTCATTTATTAATTAATTTAACCCAACGTTATTTTCCCCCGTTTAACACGTCCGTTTATTATATATATGTTGGGCTTAGCCCTTTTAAGCCCAACTTAGCCATGCGAAAAGGGGAGGCTTAAAGCGTGATTACATACACAAAAAGGGGAATGTGAACGCATGAACTTGCAATGTGACGTTGGAACTACAAAATAGAAACTGGTGTACTTGCATAGTAGTAACATATACTTTGGTCATAAAGCATAAGTGACATGAATCAAACCATGTAAACTTGTAGTTAAGTTAAGAATATCACTATCGACACATAGGCTTAACTACAACATAAACCTATATTTTTATTCAGGCATAATGTCAAACATAAGAAAATCATGTTCATAAGATTACTACATGTTTACAAAGGTGCTTACTTTTGTTACTAACACAAAAGTATAGTTCAACTTAATCATGATTTTTACTTTAGTCATGCAAACTTGCAAAAGGGATTTTTGAATCTAACCTAGCTATGTACCACATATGTCATCATATAATTCTTGTTAACAATATAGACCTAACATGGATTTCAATTATGCAAAATATCAATCATAGCCTAGTCATATTTGCAAATAGGTTTTCTAGTACAAAAGCATGGCTTAATACATAGATCATGTGCCAAAATTTCAACATAGTTTCATATGAACTATAATAACCCAAATTTGTTCCAATTACGTACAAAATGATTTTTGTACGAAAATATACATTATGATGGCATAGTAGCAAAACCTCAAACTTGCATGAATTCAATCAAACAACTACATACATGTAGCTTCAACATGGATTACATAATTTGCGAATATTCCAAACGTATACTTGCATAAAACTACCGAAAATATGTAGTTTTTTATAATAAATAACATGCTTTGCGAATATCCAAACGCTATACAATATTCCAAATCGATAAGAATCATAGTAACGCACAAATATGAATTATTTCTCACCACAATCAAGTATACAAACCAACACAGTTATTTGTTCATACCAAAATAATACTCTACTTACAATTGTGTGGCGAATTCTCCAATTTAGGAATTTGGAGATGCGATTTGATTTGATTAAGTTGCTTTATGCTTTAGAATTTTCCTCCTAATCCTCTCTCCAATTGGTGGCTACTCTTAGTCGTTCCTCAGCAACATGGTGGCCTTGTTCTTATTTTTTTTTGAATGAATAGATTAGGTTGAGTCTAGGGTCATTTTTATAGGGTTTTTGAACTGATTAGGACCATCGATGTTGCTTGGTTTGATCGTAGCCATTCATTCTAAAGAGAGACCAATTAGAGCCTGCCACCTAGCCCTAATGACAAAGCAGACTTCTGAAAATCGACCAACATAGAATAGGCCAGCCAGGTTGGGCTGGGTTCGACCTGGCTCTGGACCAGGTCGACAGCCCTGTCGACAGCCCTATCGACCTGGCTAGACCAGGTCGACAGCCCAGTCGACCTGGGTGCATTAGGCGGGTGTTTTCCCGCCCTAGCCAATTGGGCCCGATTCTTAATTTTAAACTTGTTTTTCTGAGCTGTTTTATTCTGTTCGAATTTTAAACTTAATTCAGAAACTTCCGAAGGCCATATCTTCTTCATACGGACTCCGTTTTTCGAAAACTCGGACTCTAATTCGCGTATTTTTCCGAGACGAACGCAATGGCGTATCCCGTTTCCCTTAGTTCTTTGATTTGAAATTAATTATACTTTAATTTGTGAATTTCACAGTTATAGAATTCGCGGGGTGTTACAATGGTCATCTTTGAACGATGTGCTTCGTCAAGAATAGTCTTCCTTAGGTCATTGTCTTTTGGTACACAAAGTCTATCGTCCCTACGTAACCAACCCCTATCATCTAGGGTATACCTACGGAGATAGCTTGATGACTCCCCTCCTTTGAGCTTTTCTACTAACTCAACTAACTGTGGGTCGTCTCGTTGTGCCTCGCCAATCCGTCCCAAAAGCGTAGGTCTGACCTCCAAGGATGCTAGCAAACCGGGTACAAAGTCAACGGAAGGTTTAAAGTCAAACATCGAAATGAATTCTAAACTTCGCCGCTCAACAAACAAAGGACTTAAGGATAACCTTTTTCTACTTAAGGCGTCTGCCACCACGTTACCCTTGCCAGGGGTATAGGCTGTTTCGAAGTCGTAGGATGCTAAGAATTCCATCCACCTTTGCTGCCATAAGTTCAAGTCCTTTTGAGAGAATAGGTATTTTAAAGACTTGTGGTCAGTGAATAATTCGAATTTCTCGCCAAGAAGATAATGACGCCAAGACTTAAGCGCGAAAACAATAGCGGCCAATTCTAGGTCATGTGTAGGATAATTTTTCTCATGCGCTCTCAACTGCCTTCCACCATAGGCTATTACCCTACCCTCTTGCATTAAGACTGCGCCTAGTCCTGTCCCACAAGCATCAGTATAAACCGTAAACGGCTTACTCCCGTCTGGCAGTACTAAGACTGGGGCTGAAGTCAAAGCTCTCTTCAAACGTTGGAACGCATCATCACAATCTACGTCCCATGTGAAAACTAGGTTCTTCTTCGTCAAGCGTGTCAATGGAGCTGATATCTTTGCGAAATCTTTGATAAACTTCCTATAGTAGCCAGCCAACCACAAGAAACTTCTCACTTCAGTAGCATTTTTAGGGACCTTCCAATTTTGGATGGCCACCACCTTCGCGGGATCTACAGCTATCCCTTCTTTGGAAACCACGTGTCCTAAGAACCGTACTTCCTTCCTCCAAAAGTGACACTTAGAAAATTTAGCTTTAAGCTTATGCGCTCGAAGAGTCTCTAACACTTCCCTAAGATGTAGGGCATGCTCTTCTTCATCCTTAGAAAAGATCAAGATGTCATCTACAAAGACTACCACGAATTTGTTAAGGTACTCCCTAAACACCCTACTCATCAAATCAACAAAGTATGCGGGGGCGTTTGTCAAACCGAAGGGCATCACTAGCCATTCATAGAAACCGTCCGAAGTCCTAAAGGCAGTCTTGTCTATGATATCCTCAGCCACTCTCAACTAATGGAAACCAGTGGCTAAGTCCAACTGCGAAAACACTGAGGCGCCAACTAACTGATCGAAGAGATCGTCAATCCTCGGCAGTGGGTGTCTGTTCTTCTTAGTAAGTTTATTAAGTTCTCTATAGTCCACACACAGTCTAAGGGACCCATCCGCCTTCGTGACAAATACTACTGGAGCACCCCACTCCGATATACTTCGTCTTATGAACCTCTTCTCAAGCAACTCCTTCACTTGCTTATCGAGTTCCCTCCTTTCACGTGGAGACATGTGGCGTACTGGCAAAGATACTGTTTTCGCATTATCCACAAGATATATTCGAAAATCTATCTCCCGCTTCGGAGGCAAGCCCTTCACCTCCTCAAACACATCTGAATATTCTTGGACCACTCTAACAGATCGTAGATTTTCCTTAGACGCGTCAAGCGATTCTAGATAACTTAGCATAACCAAATTTATGGGATTACAAAAGATTTCGAGAGTGTTGCCAAAGCGAGTCACGAGCCTAACTACTCTCCTTTCACAATCAAGAACGGCCCCATTTCTGGATAACCAATCCATTCTTAAAATTAGCCCATAGCCCGTGAAGCCCAACACATAAGCATCACATCTAAATTCAACGCTAAGTATGGAAATTTTCAAATCCAAACACATCATGGACAAATAAGCTGAGCCCCCTATTGGATTCAAAACAACTAAGGGATCCTCTACTAAACTGGTGTTTAAGTGCAGTGATTCAACTAATGATGTAGAGATAAACGAATGCGATGCACCCAAATCGAATAAGGTACGGAGAGGATGATCAAACAGAAAAACTAAGCTTTCAACAGAAATGGTTCTACCTCGTTCTTGCAGCAGTGGGACCGTGAGAGCCTGAACTTGTCCCCTTGCCTGACCTGGTGCTATAAGAGCCTGCACCTGTCCTCCCGAGGTAGCTCCTGCCCTCTGCCCCTTCTTTGGGCAGTCCTTCACTAAATGTCCCGCATCGCCACAATGAAAACAGCTTGTCTTCTTTTTCTTTCGGCAATCCTTGCTGAGATGGCCTGGGGTTCCACAGTTAAAGCACTTCTTCTTTCCCTTGCCATTATTGTCTTTTCCACCCTTCTTGTTTTGCTGTTGTGGTTTCTTCTGATCCCCCTTCTTCTCGGGTGCCTTATCAGCTTTAGCGCTTTTCTCCTCATGCGTAAGCGCCATTTCTACTAACTTCTCAAAAGTGGCCACCATAGGGATGTGGGTCATAGCCAACCCTTGCAATGGTTCATTCAAGCCATTCATGAACCTCAGCGCCTTCTTCTCCGGCGTGTTCACTAATTCCAAGCCAAACCTTGCTAACTGATTAAATTTATTGACATATTCTTTCACTGATGAGCTTCCTTGCTTCAATGTCAAGAACCTTTCCATATATAGATTTTCATCCGCCCTTGAGAGAAACTTCGCCTCGAACCTACGTCTGAAATCCGCCCAAGAGTCAACAGGACGCTCCCCATTAGTGACCTCCCACCAAAACGAGGCCTTTCCCTTCATCAATCAAGCTGCTAATCGAACCCTCCTCCCTTTTTCTACTTCAAAGATTTCTAGCAATTCTTCCACCTCCTTAAGCCAATCTCTAACTTCCACAAACGTTTCTGACCCTTGAAATGGTTTTCCACCCATAGCCTTGAATTCCTTGCACGTCTTTGCAAAAGTATCTACGCGAGGAGGAGGAGGAGGAGGAGGAACGGGTGCAACTGGTGGTGGAGGAACATTGGCTGGACCTGCAGCGGCCCTAGCCTCCAATAGCCTCCTATACCATCCTGGTATCATTACACCGTCGGGTAGATTAAGATCTTCAGCCATACTGAAACGAAAAAGGAAAGATTCAAAATGGAGAATTCGAAAGATAAAGATATGTGGCTATTGGGGATTATGTTTTTCTTAAAAACTTTTCTCTTTAAATTTCTCATTAAAACATGTTTTTGAAAAAACTTCTTCCAAAAATAACTATTTTTCTAAAGTATTTTTATCTGTTCTGGTAACCTTAAGCTCTGATACCACGTGTAACACCCCACGTCCATTAATGTCACTCACCAAGGGAATGCATTAACTTCCATGGAGGTTATAAGTGAATATAGAACAGAAAAATTACAACAAGACATATAATAAATAGTACTTGGAAATCTAAAACTTCGTTTTATTGCAGCGGAAATTAAACATGTTTGTTACATCATAAAACCATAGATCATAACCAAGTACAATATCCATCTTCATTAAAACAAAATACATAAACCCATTACATAAAAAGCCATTAAAAAGATAACAATCAAGACTTTACTTCAACGGTCCAAGCTTTCCAAAGAGAGATGAAGCAATTCAATCAAACTCCACTAGAGCTGGGCCCAACCTGAGGACCTGAAGGGGAAAAAGGATAGAAATAGAGGGGGTTAGACATAAAGTCTGGCGAGTATGATAATTCTAACAATACTATTATCAAAATAACTAGACTAAGGTATAAGCTGGAAGACAAGTAAATGTCTATGAACTCTTAGGAAGATAAAGATAGCGTTTAAGATAACGGTAAAGGCACACCTAATTACTAACGAATGATTACTACACTGCACCGCACATTACTACACTGCACCACACCAGTCACCCTATTGTTTGATCCCACTTGCTTCACACAGAAACATTATAAATAGCCTTATGTACCCCTAGCTGACTACATAGGTGTCGTCTGCCCCTATCTCCACTAGGTGTACCCCACTACCCACTTTCGATCGGCTCCCTACTCGTAGATACCCGTGTTGGCCCCATAGTGGGGTGTATCACTCCCCTAAAGTAGCAACCCAATACAACTTGAGAATGCACGGCTTATACCTACACGATGCAACAACGTCTTATCTACCAGCTCGGGTCCACACACGCATATGAAACCCGTTGGACTTGCGTTGCCACCGCTCCCCGTTTTGGCCTCTTACAGTCGAACCCAGCATGCGTGTCCCGTCCTCGACTTGGGTCGAGCCCACAAAGATACGTTTGGGATACTGGTCGAAATGGGCCCCCACAAGCTACCTACCTAAGCTTGTCACTAGTATATCCCACTTAACCCTCTTAGTCATGTTCATTTACATGTGTGTTTGGTTAAGTCTTACTAATCGTATTTCACATGCCACTAATGGCACCCCCTAGATTCCTCATGCCACACAAGGCACCTACTTAACCCCCATGTCCCACCTTACATGTTTATCTGGTTAAGTATTTCTTAATTCATTCAGGCCATAACCTCATAAAGACCTCTCACATTAGACTGGCATTTATGGCAGCTGGATTTGTCGGGCGGGTCCGGGCAGTCTTACACCATAAAAGAGTCTAACCTCGTGTCTTTACAACCGTTATGCTTTAGTTTAGGCCTAGGACCTCTCACGTTGGGCTGACATTTGTGACCACTGGATTTGTCAGGCGGGTCCGGGCAGGTTTACGTCACAAACGAGTCCAACCTCGTGTCCTAAGCATTGATTAACACTTAAAATCTTTTACCCCAGTTTTAATAATTCCCTATTCAAATTATTAATTAAGTCAACTTTTAATGATGTCCATAATTGACTCAATTATGGCCATACACTTATGGCATGCAAAATCATATCAATTGCACCCCAACTTTTTAATATTAAATCCTTAATATTACCCCTACCCCACGTTTGTACGTTCGCTTATTCAACGCATAATATAGGCTAGACTTGTATAGTCTAACACCTAGCACAAAGATAAATTATCACAACATATAGACAATTAAAATAAATCTAATCATAATAGGGGTGAAACTTGCATAAACTACACATGTTAAGGATCAAAACGTGTCAACTTGTTAAATGTCTCAATTTACATGATATGATCATAACCCAAATCTATACATAAACTTGCATATGGGGTTTTTAGGCAACATAATGATGGTGTGAACTAGCATAGGATATCACATATGTCATAGCATAATTCTAGATGTCATAATAGATGTCTTGGCATATGTTCATAACTTTTCTAATCAATCTAACTTGCACATGTGACTTGTCATATAGATCAACATAACCCAAACATGATGATTTAATTAATATGAACTAACTAGCATAGATGGTAACATCATGGCCTTTTTTAACATGTATGATTCATCACAACTTAGCATAGAAACTTTCAACATACATAACATCATCATATCATGATTTACAACATATAAGATATCATCATTACATAACATTGGATTTACAATATACATGATAGCAAAAGGGGTTTACAACAACATATATGATAATTCACATCATCTACTCATAATCCATTCATAACTCAACCTAATTAAAATGATAATAATCTTGTTAAGATCATCATACTCACAATTTAGAGAAGAAAAGAGAGAGTTTTGCTTTTCTTTAGGGTTGAGAGGATTAGAATTGAATTTGCTTTTCTTCTTTCTTAGTTGGCGGTGGCTCCATTGATTTCCATGGCAATGGTATAACGGTAACTATTCTATTTTAATTAGGTTTAGGGTTAGCATTAGGATGTATTTATAGGTGTAGGAAGTTATTTAGGACCATTAGTGTAACGCCCCGTATGTTAAATAACTTGTTATAACATAAATCAGAGCAGAATTAAATTTAATATTCTGAATCAGGGGAAACGGGCTGTGCCATTGCGTTCGTCTCGGAAAAATACGCGAAATAGAGTCCGAGTTTTCGTAAATCAGAGTCCGTATGACCAAGTTATGGCCCGTCAAAGTTTCACGAAAAATCAAAAACGAAAACTGCTCATGTTTTGAGGCCCGGGATGAGTTTTGGGCTGTTTTTTTTTGGCCCTAAATGGTTCCTACACTTGACTTCTTCCCCAAGACATGCTTTAAAGGCTAGGATTGGTTCTAGGGTATATCCTATGGTCCTAAAACATCTAACTAATCTATATATACACCCTAATACCCCCCTTATCCTTACCAAAAATAGATCTAAGGCCATTATGCCACCACTTAGAAAATTGGAGAGCCTCCACTAAAAATCCTAAGAGGGTTTGCAAGCTAATCTACATCTTCTTCTACTTAATCATTGGGATTTGCTTCATTTAACTTGCTAATCTTGTTTTGGTGAGCTTCTATCCCCTTAATAATCAATTATTGAATTGATTATGATAAGATGTGATAAAGTATGGCTATGTTTGTGGATCCATATATTTATGCAAGCTTGATGTAGTGAATATTATGTGTTTTGCAAGTTATATGCCTTATGTCATGCAAGTTTCATAATATGTAATCATGATATTTTTATGCAAGTTGTTTCATGTTGTTTATGATGCAAAACACTAAGTGAATATGGATCCATTATGCAAACATGTTATGCAAGTATGTGAGTACTTATGCAAGTCATGTATATACTTATATGCATGTTTAACATCTTATGCAAGTATATGAATGTTTATGCAAGTTATGTATATGTTGAAATGCAAGTTTAACATAATATGCAAGCCTATGCAAGTATGTGAATGTTTATGCAAGTTATGTATATGTTGAAATGCAAGTTTAACATAATATGCAAGCCTATGCAAGTATGTGAATGTTTACGCAAGTTATGTATATGTTGAAATGCAAGTTTAACATGATATGCAAGCTTATGCAAGTATATGAATGCTTATGCAAGTATGTGAGTGCTTATGCAAGTTAAGTATATGCTAAAATGCAAGTTCTACATGTTATGCAAATCACATGTATGATGATATGTAAGTTCATATGCAACATGTTATGCAAATCACATGTTTGATGATATGTAAGCTCATATGCAACATGTTATGTAAGACACATGTTTGATAATATGCAAGTTTGGGTTGAATATAGTTGGGTTAATACATGCTCATATATGCAAGTTGACATCCTCTTAACCCATGATAAAGTTATATGCTAAACCCATGTTATGTGTGGTAAATCTTCCCTTTATTATGTTATGTCATAATGACGATTTACGTGGGGAACGATGGGGTTAATTAATATGTTAATTAAAAGTATGTTGAAATGGGTATGATTAAGCATACCTGTAAAGGCAAGGAATTTCGCTCAGTCCGAACCAGTCGCTAAACCGATCCAGTCCGTTCGAAACGCCCTATCGTTTGAGAACAAGCCACAACAGAACATATACAGAAGAACATTTCATTGTATATTACAACAATGCACCAGATTACAAGAATATACAGAGTATGAATAAATATTACACAGAAATATCAGAGATTTAAATTACATTTAAATACATAGCAGCGGAAAATAATACAATACACAACTAGAAGGGATATACGAATACAAAGCTTTCCGGATATCATTCCAGCTGTAAACCAGGATCCTGTGAATATAAATCTGCAAAACCAAAACTACTAGCTGCCCGTGTCGAAAATAAGGGCACCCAGAGTTTAGGTTAAAACAATAAACTCCAGGTCAGTCATGTGACTGGTGTGAGAACGAAAACAGTTAATCTTTATTTTTAAAGCTAGGTAAATCAAGGGACCACGCCGTATAACACGGAACGGGTTTCCTCCCAAGAATACCGGTGCATAAAACAAACAGCGCAATGCTAAATAAAGAAAAATGAAGCTGTTATAAGACCCAGGTCCTATCACACAATGCAACGCAAGCCGGGGGATAGGGTTTTCCCTTATAACAGCCAAAGAATGCTTGATACGTTTAAAACAAATCATTTGATACTATTATAAGTGCATAGTGTATAAAACAACTTTGAATCATAAGTATCAATCATAGGCGGCATGGGTACCATATATCATGTCGCCATATATAGGTTTACAAATAAAACCGCAAAGTCACGTATTTGGAAATTGGATTTCCATCTATGAACCGAGGCAAAAGATAGTCCTCAACCGATTCGAGACGCTCTAGCCCGTGTCTCAGGATCAGAGCTCGAGTGACCCTTGGATCGTCAGGGCCGGTCCACCGATGTGGATTAAAATGCCTGAACACTGCGTTTCCCCACCCTTTGGGGTGTCAATGAGCCAACAAATGACTCCATCGGTTCGAGAACGACCGATCAATCCGAGGCGCCTCGCAACAGCAACAACCACATAAGTCAAACTCGTCAGGGCGTGTAAAACCACTGACGCCACTTTTTAGCTAGAAGGAAACGCATGCCCTCCCTGAGGTCCGTCTCCCGTTTTTGGTTCATACCTGGTGTGAAACACGCGAGGTAAACGTTACACAAAGCTACGCCACAAAGGCCGTGCTTTGATCATCAACCACAAGACTTTGCTTTTCAACAGAAGCCTTGATCATTTGCATCTTAGCATGCCACACAGGCAAACCATCCTATGCAACCGATATCAGTCACACAGAATGAAATCCGATGTCAGACACACAGTCCATTTACAAGTCCGTTCTGGGTCTGAACGAAACCGGAGGCACCTAGTACCCCGCCTATCCATCGATCTCCAAGTACGTCTGGACGATCACTAACTGTTTCCATCTTCTTGGGTGTACAGCCCAATCAAGATCATCAGTTATCACCCAAACGACGTGAAGACTTCCGGTCTTCGACCATCGTCTTCATCTTCGACTTATCGTCGTATCAGTTATTCAGAATGGGATAAACCCGGTCTTTCCGAATAACTCGCGTATATATTATAAAAGTGTTACACAAACACAACATACGCCTCATTCCAATTCATTAGTCACTAACCGTAAATTAATCAAGAGAATAATTCCCCAAATATTAACCCCGAAGGCCGAAACCAACATCAGATCAATATCCAGAAAACCATTCTACTTAGCTAACCGACAGTTAGTTTCTAATTTCACATTCATAGGGAAAGGTTCCCATTAATTTTATCAAAGATAAATTCTTGAATTTATTCTTTAATCAACTTTTGAATATCAATTCAAACTAGTCGGGATTAGCGAACCTTACCGAAGTAATCACTTGTTTTAATTTCCCAACCCCAACCTATTCATCCCATGAAGTAAAACTGGTTATACTTCATATCTAACACCACGGTGTTATTGGTAAATTCAATTACCATTTCACGTTCAAATCTGATTAAAGATTTAACTATCGCCTGGAGCAAAACTGGTGATACTCCATTTCGATTATTTCAATCTAATTAAAGATTCATTAAAACTCCACTTAGTTTTAATCATTAACTGGGTTAAAGAATCAGTGTCATTTAAAACACGGTTCACGATAAACCCAAAAATCAATACATTAATTATCGGGTTAAAGAACAAGTGTTATTTAAAACACTGTTCACGATAAACCCAAAAATCAATACTAATTCAATTCCAATTAACTATCATTTTTAATTGGTACACTTCATTAAATCTAAATAAAAAGATTTAATCTTTTCTCAACTGGGTTCAAGAACAGTGTTAGTGAAGACACCATTCACGACAAACCCAAATCACATTCGATATTCAATACAAGGCTCTGAATAGAAAATATATCGGCTTATATTCAATATCGAATTCTACGACTAACAAATGTCGTATTGGAAATAACGATACAAATATATATCTTTCAAATTTCCATAACAACACCTGTAATATCACGAATTCCAACATCGAAATATTCCGAAGACAATTTCGATTCAAATCCACTCCAATGCAATCATTGGAAATTTTGGTTATTTTCAAAACCATTTCAAATTCAATTTATTTATTTAAAAATAAATAGAATTATAATTCTAGTTCAAAACTAGTTCATTTCGATAAAAATCTATTTTTATCTTTTCAAATATGGAGTTTTTCATCCCAAACTTTCACAAATCATTTCTTATGATTTTACACAAATTATTACTATTTTTAATAATTTTATCAAGGCCCGTACAGTCGATTTCCAACAACGGTCATCGAACTGCACTTACAGCGACCTTTTTCGAATTTGATTTGGACGTATCTCCAAATCCAACCGTTAGATTTCAAATTTCTAACATTCATTAGAAAGCTCTTTTCGATACGAACCCAACGGTTCCGGTTTTAGGAGAATCCGACGGTCGGATCTCCCGCAATGTCCGTTTGAAATAAATGGTCGAAATTCACGAACTGCCGCGGCGCGACGCGTTCTATTCAGGCCATTATATTATATATATAATATATATAATATATACTTCGTCGATTTTTATTTAAAACGAATTATATAAATAGTTTTAAATTCGTTTCAAAAGCAATTTCAACTTCCTTTTCAATTCAAATCAAAATTGAATTCTTCTTTATAAATTCGTTTCAAAATTCATTTCTATTCAATTCAAATTTCAATTCAATTTGAATTCATTTCAATTCGTTTTCAATTCAATTCATTTCGAAATCGTTTTCAATTCAATTCATTTCGAAATCGTTTTCAATTCAATTTGAATTCGTTTTCAATTCATTTCATTTCGAAATCGTTTTCAATTCAATTTGAATTCGTTTTCAATTCATTTCATTTCGAAATCGTTTTCAATTCAATTCATTTCGAAATCGTTTTCAATTCAATTTGAATTCGTTTTATATTCAATTCATTTCGAAATCGTTATATATTCAATTCATTTCGAAATCGTTATATATTCAATTCATTTCGAAATCGTTTTCAATTCAATTCATTTCGAAATCGTTTTCAATTCAATTCATTTCGAAATCGTTTTCAATTCAATTCATTTCGAAATCGTTTTCAATTCAATTCATTTCGAAATCGTTTTCAATTCAATTCATTTCGAAACCGTTTTCAATTCAATTCATTTCGAAATCGTTTTAAAATCGATATAAATATCGTTCACGTCAAAATGGCGTCAATCTAATCAACACGGCTTCATATATTCCTTTATTTTCAAATATTCTATTTCAAATATTTCTTTTTCAAATATTTCTTTTTCAAATATTTCTTTTTCAAATACTGGAATGAGGCCCAATCAATTACCATATAATGTTAATTATATGGATTTTCTACAACACATGCATATATCAACAACGATGAATAATCAACCATCATCCAAAGTGCATTCTACACTGTATAAGCATCAAATATAAATATTCAACGCTTATAACAGTCTGTCAATCAATCGATCGACACACAACTAAACAATCGGGATTAGTGTACGTCAAATATCATCCCAACACCCGTGTAGGGTTTCAAACAATCAAACACAGATTTTATTTGTGCAGTTGGGCGATGTGTAAAATTTATCGACCCAATCAATGTCCTTCAAATAAGTGTACATAAACAAACCATCTGGTTTGCAAATGAATATTTTATTTATTCACATTCACGTTAAAATTTATATTTTTAACGACAAAACATTTTATTTCAACATATGAATTTCTCTTCAGTTCATTCTTTAAATAAAATGATATTTTTATTTTTCTAACATATTTTAGAAAATTTGGGCGGCATAACGGCACGATACTAGAAACGGGACGAGGCCTAGCCTTATCCCCGGACTAGTGAAGGCCCACGCCATTCACACATCAATCAAATCAATTTCGTTTTGCAAACCACAAAATTTGGGGTAAGAGTCTAACCTAGCCTTACTCCTTCGCCTTATAACGGCGCACGTCTAATCCTAACCAATTTATCGATTCGATTTTTCACACCACAAACCACATTCAAACCAATATCGCAATCAATCACCAAACAGCCAAACAAACAAGTCCATGGTCTGTGGACGATTGTGTCGGGTGCTACTAAGCACCGTCTGCATCCTAGTATATATATATAACTAGAAAAATTAAATCGAAAGGTGAGAAGTTCTCACTTATAGCTATCCTAGCTCCATGGCACTTCTTTTGTTGAAATCTTCTTCATTCTCGCCTTTTTCATCTTCGTTGCCGCTTTCACTACATACGTAAAAATCACATTTTTACTTCGCTATTCAATATATAAAAATCGAATTTTTACTTCGATGTTCAATATATAAAAATCATACTTTTCTATCGAAGTTCAATATATAAAAATCGACTTTTTCTATCGCTATGTCAAATAGATAAAAATTATATTTTTACTTCGTTGTTCAAAGATAAAAATTATATTTTTACTTCGTTGTTCAAAGATAAAAATTATATTTTTACTTCGTTGTTCAAAGATAAAAATTATATTTTTATCACGCTATTTTCCATATAAAGATTTCGCCTTTTCAAATTTAAAGATTTCACCTTTTTAAATTTAAAGATTTCACCTTTATAAAAATCATCACTTTACTTTAACGTATATAAAATAAAAATCAGATTTTTATTTCGCTATATATACAAAGATGATATTTTTATATTCTCTATCCTATAAAGATTATATTTTTAACACTTTAAAAATATAAAAATCATATTTTTAATATTTCTATATAGTAAAGATTATATTTTTAATACTTTAAAAATATAAAAATCATATTTTTATTATATAAAAATTATATTTTTACTTCCATGTTATATAAAAGATTACATTTTTATCACTTACAACATAAAATAAAAATTAGCTTTAAAGTAATAAAAAAAAACAGTTTTAAAAATAAAGAAAATTCAGTTTTAAAAATAAATAAAAATCAGTTTTAAAATCATATACAAATCAGTTTTATAAATTAATTACAAATCAGTTTTATAAATTAATTACAAATCAGTTTTATAAATTAACATAAAAGTAAAAATAAATAAATAAAAAATCTTACAGGGGGGGGGGCGCTGTGCTGCTGCTCGCCAGAGTTGGGGGGGGGGGCGAGGTGCGGCGAGAGGAGGAGGGGTTTGGGTTCGTCGGGCTTCAGGGGGGGCTGCTGCGGCTAGGAGGCGTCGCGGCGGAGTCGAACGAAGAGGAGAAGCTGGAGGGGAGAGAGGCGCGGTCAGGAGATGGAGGCGGGTGGCGCGTGGTGGGGCGAGGCTGGCGGAGGCGCAGGCGGGAGGATCGAGGTGGGGAGGCGCCTTCGATCGGAGGGTTTTCTTTTTTTTTTCTGAATTAATTTAGAACGGGGGGGGGGGGGCAGAGAGGGTATAGGAGAAGGGATATTTATTATTATTATTATTTTTTTTATTATTTATTTAACTCAATTTAAAGTTGACTTTCCGTTTCAACTCAGATTTGAACCCGCCGACTGTCGTCCCTAGCGTAATAACCCCATTCCGAACACAATGGGATATGCCACGTAGGCCAATTCGACTGTTTGCATCAGTTTCCGTTAAATTTACATTTAAATCACTATATTGAATTTTAAACGTACATTTCAAATTACCGGGGTCACACACTAACTCTAAAAATTCTCGAAAAATATTTTCTAGCTTCGTATTGACGATACGGTCCTAACAAAACTAGTTTCGTCGAATTCTGAGACCGTTGGAAAAATGGCCAATTTCCAGTCGATTAAAATCAACTGAAACTGGTCAAACGCGTTTTCCTTGGCCACGCTCACATATTGATTCGAAAAATTATGAAATTTGAAACCTAGCAATAACTTGACATCACGGACCCAACAAAACTGGTTTCGTCGAAATCCGAGGTCATTTGCAAAATATCCATTTTTAAGGGCCTGAATTCCATAGCGACTATTCAGAATTTTCAACTGGACATATCTCTCAATTTTTAAAGTGAAATCTCAGTTTCTTACATCCGCTAGAAAGATATTATCAATTAGATCCTAATGTTTTTGGTTTCACTAAAATCCGGATTGTTTTGCATCCGGTACATTCAATTGAAGTTTGAAATCGAATTATCGAACTACCGCGCCATTTTCAATTCTATTTTTAATTATATATAATTATTATATTCTAACGACGACGCGTATAATATATACGTTGAATTATATTCAAAATAAATTTTACGTCGATATTATTTAAAATAATCTATTTTAAATATTCAAACTTCGCTAAAATCGCCAAAATAAAAAAAAATTCAAACTGGCTCGCATTTTACGGGTTGTTACAATCTCCCCCACTTAAAACTTTTCGTCCCCGAAAAGGAACAAAGTCGAAAGTGGTTTGATTAATCAACACTACGCTCGGTCTAACTTCCATTCTCCAACTTTTCAGTTTCTGAGAATTCCTAAAATTTCAAAATTTTGGCTAACACCCTAAATTTCCGAAAAATTTCGCCATAACCTCCCCTGCACCGGGAGCATCGGGGAATTTCAAATAGCTTCCCCGGTCCTTCAGATCTCAAAAAGAAAAAGAAAAAGCCAAGCGGCTAGCCAATAGGCTCACAAAATCATCATCACCCAAACAAAACAGTAAATTATGTAATAAACATGTACCTATTTGTCGGGCAAACGAATTTTATTCTCTGGCTCTAGCCTCCTTTCTATGACCTGTTCAATGATATATATGTATGCAAGCAAATGCGACTAATTTTCAATATAATTCAATATTTGGTTCAACTAGGCTAAATGGTTCACAATTACCAACCAAATAAACAAACAACACAAACATCAATCAATTAGTGAATTAGAGTCTCCAATTCATAATTTTGATACATATACAAAAATCAGATTTTTGATGCCAAATCACTACAATAGGCCCTATCTAATTTTGGTTCTCACACCAGTCAATAGGAAATATATAGAAAATCACACCTTCGAAACACGAACATAAATACTGATGATGTCATGACAATCATCAGTACCATCTTCGGGCGACTAGAGTGTGATGCTATATCTATCCAATATATTAAAATTTCGAATACACGCGGATCAGACGTATACGCAAAATCTATATATACTGGATTGTCCACATCAATATAAATAAATAATCAACTACGAATAATTGATTTAAATTTTCAAAACAAAATTGGTTTTCATTTGAAAAACATACTCTTCACACTCGTTCTAGGATACTACTGATCCCATCTCTAACGAGTCATTCTAATTGGATATTACTAACCCAATATCTGATGAATTCTTTCGTACGGTTCTAATGTGTCTTGTTCTCTGCTTTGTAAACCAAAGCTCTGATACCAAATGTAAAGGCAAGGAATTTCGCTCGGTCCGAACCAGTCGCTAAACCGATCCAGTCCGTTCGAAACGCCCTATCGTTTGAGAACAAGCCACAACAGAACATATACAGAAGAACATTTCATTGTATATTACAACAATGCACCAGATTATAAGAATATACAGAGTATGAATAAATATTACACAGAAATATCAGAGATTTAAATTACATTTAAATACATAGCAGCGGAAAATAATACAATACACAACTAGAAGGGATATACGGATACAAAGCTTTCCGGATATCATTCCAGCTGTAAACCAGGATCCTGTGAATATAAATCTGCAAAACCAAAACTACTAGCTGCCCGTGTCGAAAATAAGGGCACCCAGAGTTTAGGTTAAAACAATAAACTCCAGGTCAGTCATGTGACTGGTGTGAGAACGAAAACAGTTAATCTTTATTTTTAAAGCTAGGTAAATCAAGGGACCACGCCGTATAACACGGAACGGGTTTCCTCCCAAGAATACCGGTGCATAAAACAAACAGCGCAATGCTAAATAAAGAAAAATGAAGCTGTTATAAGACCCAGGTCCTATCACACAATGCAACGCAAGCCGGGGGATAGGGTTTTCCCTTATAACAGCCAAAGAATGCTTGATACGTTTAAAACAAATCATTTGATACTATTATAAGTGCATAGTGTATAAAACAACTTTGAATCATAAGTATCAATCATAGGCGGCATGGGTACCATATATCATGTCGCCATATATAGGTTTACAAATAAAACCGCAAAGTCACGTATTTGGAAATTGGATTTCCATCTATGAACCGAGGCAAAAGATAGTCCTCAACCGATTCGAGACGCTCTAGCCCGTGTCTCAGGATCAGAGCTCGAGTGACCCTTGGATCGTCAGGGCCGGTCCACCGATGTGGATTAAAATGCCTGAACACTGCGTTTCCCCACCCTTTGGGGTGTCAATGAGCCAACAAATGACTCCATCGGTTCGAGAACGACCGATCAATCCGAGGCGCCTCGCAACAGCAACAACCACATAAGTCAAACTCGTCAGGGCGTGTAAAACCACTGACGCCACTTTTTAGCTAGAAGGAAACGCATGCCCTCCCTGAGGTCCGTCTCCCGTTTTTGGTTCATACCTGGTGTGAAACACGCGAGGTAAACGTTACACAAAGCTACGCCACAAAGGTCGTGCTTTGATCATCAACCACAAGACTTTGCTTTTCAACAGAAGCCTTGATCATTTGCATCTTAGCATGCCACACAGGCAAACCATCTTATGCAACCAATATCAGTCACACAGAATGAAATCCGATGTCAGACACACAGTCCATTTACAAGTCCGTTCTGGGTCTGAACGAAACCGGAGGCACCTAGTACCCCGCCTATCCATCGATCTCCAAGTACGTCTGGACGATCACTAACTGTTTCCATCTTCTTGGGTGTACAGCCCAATCAAGATCATCAGTTATCACCCAAACGACGTGAAGACTTCCGGTCTTCGACCATCGTCTTCATCTTCGACTTATCGTCGTATCAGTTATTCAGAATGGGATAAACTCGGTCTTTCCGAATAACTCGCGTATATATTATAAAAGTGTTACACAAACACAACATACGCCTCATTCCAATTCATTAGTCACTAACCGTAAATTAATCAAGAGAATAATTCCCCAAATATTAACCCCGAAGGCCGAAACCAACATCAGATCAATATCCAGAAAACCATTCTACTTAGCTAACCGACAGTTAGTTTCTAATTTCACATTCATAGGGAAAGGTTCCCATTAATTTTATCAAAGATAAATTCTTGAATTTATTCTTTAATCAACTTTTGAATATCAATTCAAACTAGTCGGGATTAGCGAACCTTACCGAAGTAATCACTTGTTTTAATTTCCCAACCCCAACCTATTCATCCCATGAAGTAAAACTGGTTATACTTCATATCTAACACCACGGTGTTATTGGTAAATTCAATTACCATTTCACGTTCAAATCTGATTAAAGATTTAACTATCGCCTGGAGCAAAACTGGTGATACTCCATTTCGATTATTTCAATCTAATTAAAGATTCATTAAAACTCCACTTAGTTTTAATCATTAACTGGGTTAAAGAATCAGTGTCATTTAAAACACGGTTCACGATAAACCCAAAAATCAATACATTAATTATCGGGTTAAAGAACAAGTGTTATTTAAAACACTGTTCACGATAAACCCAAAAATCAATACTAATTCAATTCCAATTAACTATCATTTTTAATTGGTACACTTCATTAAATCTAAATAAAAAGATTTAATCTTTTCTCAACTGGGTTCAAGAACAGTGTTAGTGAAGACACCATTCACGACAAACCCAAATCACATTCGATATTCAATACAAGGCTCTGAATAGAAAATATATCGGCTTATATTCAATATCGAATTCTACGACTAACAAATGTCGTATTGGAAATAACGATACAAATATATATCTTTCAAATTTCCATAACAACACCTGTAATATCACGAATTCCAACATCGAAATATTCCGAAGACAATTTCGATTCAAATCCACTCCAATGCAATCATTGGAAATTTTGGTTATTTTCAAAACCATTTCAAATTCAATTTATTTATTTAAAAATAAATAGAATTATAATTCTAGTTCAAAACTAGTTCATTTCGATAAAAATCTATTTTTATCTTTTCAAATATGGAGTTTTTCATCCCAAACTTTCACAAATCATTTCTTATGATTTTACACAAATTATTACTATTTTTAATAATTTTATCAAGGCCCGTACAGTCGATTTCCAACAACGGTCATCGAACTGCACTTACAGCGACTTTTTTCGAATTTGATTTGGACGTATCTCCAAATCCAACCGTTAGATTTCAAATTTCTAACATTCATTAGAAAGCTCTTTTCGATACGAACCCAACGGTTCCGGTTTTAGGAGAATCCGACGGTCGGATCTCCCGCAATGTCCGTTTGAAATAAATGGTCGAAATTCACGAACTGCCGCGGCGCGGCGCGTTCTATTCAGGCCATTATATTATATATATAATATATATAATATATACTTCGTCGATTTTTATTTAAAACGAATTATATAAATAGTTTTAAATTCGTTTCAAAAGCAATTTCAACTTCCTTTTCAATTCAAATCAAAATTGAATTCTTCTTTATAAATTCGTTTCAAAATTCATTTCTATTCAATTCAAATTTCAATTCAATTTGAATTCATTTCAATTCGTTTTCAATTCAATTCATTTCGAAATCGTTTTCAATTCAATTCATTTCGAAATCGTTTTCAATTCAATTTGAATTCGTTTTCAATTCATTTCATTTCGAAATCGTTTTCAATTCAATTTGAATTCGTTTTCAATTCATTTCATTTCGAAATCGTTTTCAATTCAATTCATTTCGAAATCGTTTTCAATTCAATTTGAATTCGTTTTATATTCAATTCATTTCGAAATCGTTATATATTCAATTCATTTCGAAATCGTTATATATTCAATTCATTTCGAAATCGTTTTCAATTCAATTCATTTCGAAATCGTTTTCAATTCAATTCATTTCGAAATCGTTTTCAATTCAATTCATTTCGAAATCGTTTTCAATTCAATTCATTTCGAAATCGTTTTCAATTCAATTCATTTCGAAATCGTTTTAAAATCGATATAAATATCGTTCACGTCAAAATGGCGTCAATCTAATCAACACGGCTTCATATATTCCTTTATTTTCAAATATTCTATTTCAAATATTTCTTTTTCAAATATTTCTTTTTCAAATATTTCTTTTTCAAATACTGGAATGAGGCCCAATCAATTACCATATAATGTTAATTATATGGATTTTCTACAACACATGCATATATCAACAACGATGAATAATCAACCATCATCCAAAGTGCATTCTACACTGTATAAGCATCAAATATAAATATTCAACGCTTATAACAGTCTGTCAATCAATCGATCGACACACAACTAAACAATCGGGATTAGTGTACGTCAAATATCATCCCAACACCCGTGTAGGGTTTCAAACAATCAAACACAGATTTTATTTGTGCAGTTGGGCGATGTGTAAAATTTATCGACCCAATCAATGTCCTTCAAATAAGTGTACATAAACAAACCATCTGGTTTGCAAATGAATATTTTATTTATTCACATTCACGTTAAAATTTATATTTTTAACGACAAAACATTTTATTTCAACATATGAATTTCTCTTCAGTTCATTCTTTAAATAAAATGATATTTTTATTTTTCTAACATATTTTAGAAAATTTCGGCGGCATAACGGCACGATACTAGAAACGGGACGAGGCCTAGCCTTATCCCCGGACTAGTGAAGGCACACGCCATTCACACATCAATCAAATCAATTTCGTTTTGCAAACCACAAAATTTGGAGTAAGAGTCTAACCTAGCCTTACTCCTTCGCCTTATAACGGCGCACGTCTAATCCTAACCAATTTATCGATTCGATTTTTCACACCACAAACCACATTCAAACCAATATCGCAATCAATCACCAAACAGCCAAACAAACAAGTCCATGGTCTGTGGACGATTGTGTCGGGTGCTACTAAGCACCGTCTGCATCCTAGTATATATATATAACTAGAAAAATTAAATCGAAAGGTGAGAAGTTCTCACTTATAGCTATCCTAGCTCCATGGCACTTCTTTTGTTGAAATCTTCTTCATTCTCGCCTTTTTCATCTTCGTTGCCGCTTTCACTACATACGTAAAAATCACATTTTTACTTCGCTATTCAATATATAAAAATCGAATTTTTACTTCGATGTTCAATATATAAAAATCATACTTTTCTATCGAAGTTCAATATATAAAAATCGACTTTTTCTATCGCTATGTCAAATAGATAAAAATTATATTTTTACTTCGTTGTTCAAAGATAAAAATTATATTTTTACTTCGTTGTTCAAAGATAAAAATTATATTTTTACTTCGTTGTTCAAAGATAAAAATTATATTTTTATCACGCTATTTTCCATATAAAGATTTCGCCTTTTCAAATTTAAAGATTTCACCTTTTTAAATTTAAAGATTTCACCTTTATAAAAATCATCACTTTACTTTAACGTATATAAAATAAAAATCAGATTTTTATTTCGCTATATATACAAAGATGATATTTTTATATTCTCTATCCTATAAAGATTATATTTTTAACACTTTAAAAATATAAAAATCATATTTTTAATATTTCTATATAGTAAAGATTATATTTTTAATACTTTAAAAATATAAAAATCATATTTTTATTATATAAAAATTATATTTTTACTTCCATGTTATATAAAAGATTACATTTTTATCACTTACAACATAAAATAAAAATTAGCTTTAAAGTAATAAAAAAAAAACAGTTTTAAAAATAAAGAAAATTCAGTTTTAAAAATAAATAAAAATCAGTTTTAAAATCATATACAAATCAGTTTTATAAATTAATTACAAATCAGTTTTATAAATTAATTACAAATCAGTTTTATAAATTAACATAAAAGTAAAAATAAATAAATAAAAAATCTTACAGGGGGGGGCGCTGTGCTGCTGCTCGCCAGAGTTGGGGGGGGGGGGGGCGAGGTGCGGCGAGAGGAGGAGGGGTTTGGGTTCGTCGGGCTTCAGGGGGGTCTGCTGCGGCTAGGAGGCGTCGCGGCGGAGTCGAACGAAGAGGAGAAGCTGGAGGGGAGAGAGGCGCGGTCAGGAGATGGAGGCGGGTGGCGCGTGGTGGGGCGAGGCTGGCAGAGGCGCAGGCGGGAGGATCGAGGTGGGGAGGCGCCTTCGATCGGAGGGTTTTCTTTTTTTTTTTTCTGAATTAATTTAGAACGGGGGGGGGGGGCAGAGAGGGTATAGGAGAAGGGATATTTTTTTTTTTATTTAACTCAATTTAAAGTTGACTTTCCGTTTCAACTCAGATTTGAACCCGCCGACTGTCGTCCCTAGCGTAATACCCCCATTCCGAACACAATGGGATATGCCACGTAGGCCAATTCGATTGTTTGCATCAGTTTCCATTAAATTTACATTTAAATCACTATATTGAATTTTAAACGTACATTTCAAATTACCGGGGTCACACACTAACTCTAAAAATTCTCGAAAAATATTTTCTAGCTTCGTATTGACGATACGGTCCTAACAAAACTAGTTTCGTCAAATTCTGAGACCGTTGGAAAAATGGCCAATTTCCAGTCGATTAAAATCAACTGAAACTGGTCAAACGCATTTTCCTTGGCCACGCTCACATATTGATTCGAAAAATTATGAAATTTGAAACCTAGCAATAACTTGACATCACGGACCCAACAAAACTGGTTTCGTCGAAATCCGAGGTCATTTGCAAAATGTCCATTTTTAAGGGCCTGAATTCCATAGCGACAATTCAGAATTTTCAACTGGACATATCTCTCAATTTTTAAAGTGAAATCTCAGTTTCTTACATCCGCTAGAAAGATATTATCAATTAGATCCTAATGTTTTTGGTTTCACTAAAATCCGGATTGTTTTGCATCCGGTACATTCAATTGAAGTTTGAAATCGAATTATCGAACTACCACGCCATTTTCAATTCTATTTTTAATTATATATAATTATTATATTCTAACGACGACGCGTATAATATGTACGTTGAATTATATTCAAAATAAATTTTACGTCGATATTATTTAAAATAATCTATTTTAAATATTCAAACTTCGCTAAAATCGCCAAAATAAAAAAAAAATCAAACTGGCTCGCATTTTACGGGTTGTTACAATACCATAAAAATAAATTACCATAAGTGGGAATTTACCTATTGAGTTAGGTCTACCCCATGGGAATTTACCTATTGAGTTAGGTCTACCTATGTTATGGAAAACTTGATATTAATTAGGAATAATTAATATGGGGGTGATTAATTAGGTGTAATTAATCGACTAAGACACGAGGTTGGACTCATTTGTAGTGTAAAACTGCCCGGACCCGACCGGCTTAACCAGTTGCTAAAAATGTCAGCCCAATGTGAGAGGTCTTAGCCATAAATTAAATACGTGATTAAGGTAAAGACACGAGGTTAGACTCTGTTATGACGTAAGACTGCCCGGACTCTTCCGGCTTAACCAGGCGGTCATAACAGCCAGTCTAATGTGGGAGGTCTTTATGGGAGATCACGGTCTTAATTAATTAAGAAACACTTAACCATATTAGCATGTAGTGGGACATGAGGGGTTAAGTGGGTGCCTTGGGTGGCATATAGTAACTAGTGGGGGTGCCTTGGGTGGCATGAGGAAACTAGTGGGTTGCCTTGGGTGGCAATAGAAAATACGATAAGAATACTTAACCAAAGTGGAACATGTAACTAAACATGATTAAAGGGTTAAGTAAGTGCCTTGGGTGGCATGGGGAAATCAAGTAAGTGCCTTGGGTGGCATGTGGGAATCAAGTAAGTGCCTTGGGTGGCATGTGGGAATCAAGTAAGTGCCTTGGGTGGCATGCGAAAATCTAGTGGGTGCCTTAAGGGGCAATTGTAATATAATTGGATGACTTAACCAAACCTTAACATGTAAGGGGGCATGATTATAAAAAGGGGTTAAGTGGGATGCACTAGATAAAATGACAAGCTTAAGTAGTAGCTTGTGGGGGGCCCATTTCAACCAATATCCCAAACGTATCTTTGTGGGCTCGACCCATGTCGAGTGACGGGACACGCATATTGGGCTTGATTATAAGAGGCCAAAACGGGGTAGCGGTGGCAACGCAAGTCCAACGGGTTTCATATGCGTGTGTGGGCCCGGGCTGGTAGATAAGCCGTTGTTGCATCGTGTAGATATAAAGCCGTGCACCGTTGATAGTATTGGGTAGCCACTTTAGGGGAGTGATACACCCCACTGTGGGACCAGCACGGGTATCTACGTTAGGGAGCCGATCGCTTGGGGTAGTGGGGTACACCTAGTAGAGATAGGGGCAGACGGCACCTATGTAGTCAACTAGGGTACAGGAAACTACTGGTTATATCTATCTTTGATATCCTTGGGTGGGATCAACCTTTGAGTAGGAGTGACTGGTGTGGTGCAGTTAGTAATTATCCTTGGGTGGGTAGATGTGTCTTTACGATTATCTTAGTTCGTCCTGTGTTCGTGGGCAACTTAGTGTAGTCATTATCCCCAAAGATACCATACCGAGTTCATATCATACCCTAATTACTTTAATAATTGTATTATTAAGGAGATAGGGTTCACTCAGGCTTATGTCTGACCCCCGTTGTTTTTATCTTTTTCCTTCAGGTCCTCAGGTTGGGCCTAGTGCTAGTGGGCTTTGATCAGTTTGCTTTATCTATCTCTTGGAGCTTGGACCGTAGATGTAGATCTCAGCTTATCTTATCTTTTCTGTTATGGCTATTTGTTATGAGTAGTGGGATTATGTACTTATTTTATTCAGGATGGATATTTTGTACTTGACTCTTGTTATGGTTTTATGATGTAACCAAACATGTTTTACTTTCCGCTGCTATGAGATGATGTTTTAAATTTTCAAGTATTACATTATATCTGTCTTGTTGTAATTTTACTGTTCTATACTCACTAAAAATACTCCACCGATGCTATGGCATTCCCTTAGTGAGTGACTATAGCGGGTGTGGGGTGTTACACGTGGTATCAGAGCTTAAGGTTACCAGAACAGATAAAATTTTTAGAAAAACTATTTTCTAAGAATATTTTTGAAAGGAGTATTTTCGAAAACATGTCTTTTAAGAGAAAAGTTTTTGAAAGAAAAGCATAATCCCCAATAGCCATATCTATATCTTTCGAATTCTCCATTTTGAATCTCTTCCTCTCTCTCATTTTGAGTTTCCCCTCCGCGTATAGATGATCTTTCTAAGATGGATAAGGATGGAAAACCACTTCAAGGGACTCAGACGTAAATCTGGTTAGAAGTTGGTTCAAGAAGAGAGGAAGGCTCAAATAGTTGTTTGGTTAATGAAGGGTGAAACCTCATTGGTGGGAGGTTGTGAGTGGAGAATAGGGAAGAGGAAGGCTAGTAGTTATCCTTTTGAGAGGAATAGGACACGTTATTAGGATTGTCCAAAGAAGCAAGGGCAAGGTATGGAATCTTCTGGGGGGTAATTGTATTCCCTCACGACTAAGGTACCAGATGGGGATAAGACCGTCTAGGTTGGAATTTGGATTTCTTTATTATCCGATTCAAACTTTATTTGATCCTGATATATCGAGTTCGTTTATCTCACCATTGATAGTTGAGTCACTGCACTTAGACACCAGTTTGGTTGATGATCCCTTAGTTGTTTCAAACCCAATTGGGCTCCATGGTGTGGTTGGGTTTGAAAGTTTTTATACTTAGCATTGAGTTTAGATGTGATGCTTGTTGGGCTTCACGGGCTATGGGTTAGTTCTGGGCATGGACTGGTTATCCAGTAGGGGTGCCGTTTTTGATTTTGGAGGGAGAGTTGTTAGGCTTATGGGCCGCTTGGGTAACACTCTCGAGGTCTCTTGTAATCCCATAGAATCTGTTATGCTAAGTTATCTAGAATCGCTTGACATGTTGGTCTAGAATTTGTGATCTGTTAGAGCGGTCCGGGAATACCCGGATGTGTATAAGGAGGTGAAGGGCTTACCTCCGGAGCTGGAAATTGACTCCCCAAATATATCTGGTGGGTAAGGCTAAACCAGTGTCTTGGCCAGTGTGCCACGTGGCTCCTCGTGAGAGGAGGGAACTCCATAAGTAAGTAGGCGATTTGCTTGAGAAGGGGTTCATAAGACGAAGTATATCGGAGTGGGGCGCTCCAGTAGTTTTTGCCACGAAGGCGGATTGGTCCCTCAGACTTTGTGTAGGCTAAAGAGAGCTAAATAAACTCACAAAGAAGAATAGACACCCATTGTCGAGGATTGATGATCTCTTTGATCAGTTAGTGGGCGCCTCAGTATTTTCGCAGTTGGACTTAGCCACGGGATTTCATCAGTTGAGAGTGGCTGAGGATAGTACAGAGAAGACTGCCTTTAGGACTCCGGATGATTTTTTTTATGAGTGGCTGGTGATGCCATTGGGTTTGACGAACGCCCCCGTATACTTTGATGATTTGATAAGAAGGGTGTTCAAGGAGTACCTAAATAAGTTGTGATGGTCTTTGTGGATGACATCTTGGTCTTTTCTAGGAGCAAAGCCAGTTAGGGAAAAACGGTGGTTTTGGAGTAAGACTGGCGGGGACATCCAGGGTTGGACAAGGGGCTTAATTATTTAGCCGTTTTTACTAGTATCATCTCACGAAGGTCGTCTGAATTCGAAGGAGGTATCCCTTGGGTGTTTGTCTGATATTGGTTTAGGCCTTTGGGGCTTGCATTTGGGGGAATGCCGAGTTCGATTAGGGTGGTCTGCGTGAGGGATGGATAGCTGTGATGATTTTGGATGATATCCTGGTGGAGAAGAGCATGCCCTACATCTTAGGGAAGTGCTGGAGGCTCTTCAAGCGCATAATCTTAGGA
Organism: Allium sativum; assembly: GCA_030737875.1. Taxonomy (NCBI): domain Eukaryota; kingdom Viridiplantae; phylum Streptophyta; class Magnoliopsida; order Asparagales; family Amaryllidaceae; genus Allium; species Allium sativum. The sequence goes on along the minus strand of CM060926.1, from coordinate 30,066,473 downwards.
CAGTAAAAGTGGATGGGATTTTTAGCATCCTATGGGTTTGAGATAGCGTATTCCCCTGGCAAGGGTAACATGGTAGCGGACACCTTAAGTAGAAAAAGGGATTGTCCTCGAGTTTGTGGTTCGTTGAACGAAGGAGCCTAGAGTTTATTTCTATGATGGATTTCAGACCTTCCGGTAATTGTGTACCCGGTTTGCTAGCTTCCTTGGAAGTTAGACCTACTCTTTTGGGGCAAATTGTAGAAGCACAGAGGGACGACCCACAGTTGGTTGAGTTAGTAGAAAAGCTCATAAGGGGGGGGAGTCGTCCAGCCATTTGAGTAGGTACACCCTAGATGATAGGGGGTGGTTGCGTAGAGACGGTAGACTTTGTGTACTGCAAGATGAAGACTTGAGGAAGGCTATACTTGATGATGCACATCGTTCGAGGATGACCATACATCCCGGTGGGGAAAAGATGTACCAAGACATGAGGCGAGTTTTCTTTTGGGCCGGTATGAAGAAAGATGTGGCCGAGTATGTTGCTAGATGCTTGGTGTGCCAACAAGTAAAAGCAGAGCAAAAGAAGCCAGGTGGGTTGCTTCATCCTTTGGAAGTTCCGATATGGAAGTGGGATAGTGTCTCGATGGACTTCGTTGATGGTTTACCGAGATCGAGGAAGGGCAATACAGGAATTTGGGTCGTGGTTGATAGACTTACTAAGAGCGCCCATTTCATACTCGTAAAGAGTAAGAGGACTGCTCCATGGCTTGCTTCAGTCTATGTTCGAGAGATAGTTCGATTGCATGGGGTACCTTCCAGCATAGTGAGTGATCGAGATCCTATCTTCACTAGTGAGTTTTGGAAGAGTTTACAGGAGGCGGTGGGGACTCAGTTGTGTTTGAGCACCGCATATCATCCTCAGACAGACGGCCAGACCGAGAGGGTGAACCGTGTTTTGGAAGACCTTTTGAGGCTTTGTATCTTGGATTTTGGAGGTACATGGGAAGAGCATCTTCCTTTGGTGGAGTTTGCATATAACAACAACTTCCAGTCTAGTATTGGCATGGCACCTTTTGAAGCTCTTTATGGAAGGCCTTGTCGATCACCTACATGTTGGTGGGAATCTACGGATAAGATCTTGCTAGGGCCCGATATGGTTAGAGAGACTTCAGAGAAGGTTGATTTGATTCGAAGAAGGATGAAAGCAGCGCAAGACAGACAGAAATCTTATGCAGATAAGAGGAGGACTGATCTTGAGTTTGAAGTTGGGGACATGGTTTTTGTCAAAGTGTCTCCATTACGGAATGTTGTTCGCTTTGGATCCGCTGGGAAGTTAGCACCGAGGTTTGTAGGACCGTTTCCTGTCAAGGAAAGAATTGGACGGATGGCATATAGGGTGGAGTTGCCAGACAGACTTAGTGGTATACATGATGTTTTCCATGTGTCACATTTGAGGAAGTGCCTACATGAGACCGCAGAGGTGGTAGAGCCGAGCTTGCTTAGAGAAGTGGAAGTAGAGCGTGATGCGACGATTCGACGAGCTCCTACTCGCATCCTTGGGTCAGAGATTAAGAAGTTGAGAAACAGAGAGGTTCAGCTAGTCAAAGTGCAATGGGGAGATGACGAGAGCAATGCTACTTGGGAGACGGAAGCGAAGATGCGTTCTTTGTACCCTTTTCTTTTCGAGAGTATGTTCTTTAACTTCTCCTTTATTGCCTATCTTGTACTTATCTTGTCCTTAGTATGTCCTCTCGTTAGCACCTTTGACCTTTTAGATAGGGTAAACCTATGGTTGAAACATGTGTTTGAGACATGTTATGATTGATGGATGCAAGTGGATGCAAGTGTTTGCTAGTGGTTGCTCGTGGATGCATATACACACACTTTAGGCACTAGATCGGCTCAATCACTTCATATTACATATTGCATATAAATGTGTGTAGGTAGCTATATTAATGGATGTATGATGGTTGTGCTATCATATGGATGATGCATTTATTCGGTGAATGATTGTGCACGCATGTAGAAATAGTATGTGTCGATAGGGTTCTTTCGCATACATATTGGATGCATGGCACTATCATGGTTTGCATTAAGGAGGTCAACTGAATCAGTAGACCGCCTGATTTTGCATTAGATAGGGAACATATACACACACTTTTTGCATATGTTCATACAACATTAGAAACTTTAAGGACAATGGATGTCAGTGTTTGATGGTTGAGTAGATGGTTGTTTGGTTGGTAGGATACGTTCTTCTTGACTTAGAGATTTCGGGGACGAAATCCTTTAAGTAGGGGAGAATGTAACACCCCGTATGTTAAATAACTTGTTATAACATAAATCAGAGCAGAATTAAATTTAATATTCTGAATCAGGGGAAACGGGCTGTGCCATTGCGTTCGTCTCGGAAAAATACGCGAAATAGAGTCCGAGTTTTCGTAAATCGGAGTCCGTATGACCAAGTTATGGCCCGTCAAAGTTTCACGAAAAATCAAAAACTGCTCATGTTTTGAGGCCCGGGATGAGTTTTGGGCTGTTTTTTTTTGGGCCCTAAATGGTTCCTACACTTGACTTCTTCCCCAAGACATGCTTTAAAGGCTAGGATTGGTTCTAGGGTATATCCTATGGTCCTAAAACATCTAACTAATCTATATATACACCCTAATACCCCCCTTATCCTTACCAAAAATAGATCTAAGGCCATTATGCCACCACTTAGAAAATTGGAGAGCCTCCACTAAAAATCCTAAGAGGGTTTGCAAGCTAATCTACATCTTCTTCTACTTAATCATTGGGATTTGCTTCATTTAACTTGCTAATCTTGTTTTGGTGAGCTTCTATCCCCTTAATAATCAATTATTGAATTGATTATGATAAGATGTGATAAAGTATGGCTATGTTTGTGGATCCATATATTTATGCAAGCTTGATGTAGTGAATATTATGTGTTTTGCAAGTTATATGCCTTATGTCATGCAAGTTTCATAATATGTAATCATGATATTTTTATGCAAGTTGTTTCATGTTGTTTATGATGCAAAACACTAAGTGAATATGGATCCATTATGCAAACATGTTATGCAAGTATGTGAGTACTTATGCAAGTCATGTATATGCTTATATGCATGTTTAACATCTTATGCAAGTATATGAATGTTTATGCAAGTTATGTATATGTTGAAATGCAAGTTTAACATAATATGCAAGCCTATGCAAGTATGTGAATGTTTATGCAAGTTATGTATATGTTGAAATGCAAGTTTAACATAATATGCAAGCCTATGCAAGTATGTGAATGTTTACGCAAGTTATGTATATGTTGAAATGCAAGTTTAACATGATATGCAAGCTTATGCAAGTATATGAATGCTTATGCAAGTATGTGAGTGCTTATGCAAGTTAAGTATATGCTAAAATGCAAGTTCTACATGTTATGCAAATCACATGTATGATGATATGTAAGTTCATATGCAACATGTTATGCAAATCACATGTTTGATGATATGTAAGTTCATATGCAACATGTTATGTAAGACACATGTTTGATAATATGCAAGTTTGGGTTGAATATAGTTGGGTTAATACATGCTCATATATGCAAGTTGACATCCTCTTAACCCATGATAAAGTTATATGCTAAACCCATGTTATGTGTGGTAAATCTTCCCTTTATTATGTTATGTCATAATGACGATTCACATGGGGAACGATGGGGTTAATTAATATGTTAATTAAAAGTATGTTGAAATAGGTATGATTAAGCATACCATAAAAATAAATTACCATAAGTGGGAATTTACCTATTGAGTTAGGTCTACCCCATGGGAATTTACCTATTGAGTTAGGTCTACCCATGTTATGGAAAACCTGATATTAATTAGGAATAATTAATATGGGGGTGATTAATTAGGTGTAATTAATCGACTAAGACACGAGGTTGGACTCATTTGTAGTGTAAAACTGCCCGGACCCGACCGGCTTAACCAGTTGCTACAAATGTCAGCCCAATGTGAGAGGTCTTAGCCATAAATTAAATACGTGATTAAGGTAAAGACACGAGGTTAGACTCTGTTATGACGTAAGACTGCCCGGACTCTACCGGCTTAACCAGGCGGTCATAACAGCCAGTCTAATGTGGGAGGTCTTTATGGGAGATCACGGTCTTAATTAATTAAGAAACACTTAACCATATTAGCATGTAGTGGGACATGAGGGGTTAAGTGGGTGCCTTGGGTGGCATATAGTAACTAGTGGGGGTGCCTTGGGTGGCATGAGGAAACTAGTGGGTTGCCTTGGGTGGCAATAGAAAATACGATAAGAATACTTAACCAAAGTGGAACATGTAACTAAACATGATTAAAGGGTTAAGTAAGTGCCTTGGGTGGCATGGGGAAATCAAGTAAGTGCCTTGGGTGGCATGTGGGAATCAAGTAAGTGCCTTGGGTGGCATGTGGGAATCAAGTAAGTGCCTTGGGTGGCATGCGAAAATCTAGTGGGTGCCTTAAGGGGCAATTGTAATATAATTGGATGACTTAACCAAACCTTAACATGTAAGGGGGCATGATTATAAAAAGGGGTTAAGTGGGATGCACTAGATAAAATGACAAGCTTAAGTAGTAGCTTGTGGGGGGCCCATTTCAACCAATATCCCAAACGTATCTTTGTGGGCTCGACCCATGTCGAGTGACGGGACACGCATATTGGGCTTGATTATAAGAGGCCAAAACGGGGTAGCGGTGGCAACGCAAGTCCAACGGGTTTCATATGCGTGTGTGGGCCCAGGCTGGTAGATAAGCCGTTGTTGCATCGTGTAGATATAAAGCCGTGCACCGTTGATAGTATTGGGTAGCCACTTTAGGGGAGTGATACACCCCACTGTGGGACCAGCACGGGTATCTACGTTAGGGAGCCGATCGCTTGGGGTAGTGGGGTACACCTAGTAGAGATAGGGGCAGACGGCACCTATGTAGTCAACTAGGGTACAGGAAACTACTGGTTATATCTATCTTTGATATCCTTGGGTGGGATCAACCTTTGAGTAGGAGTGACTGGTGTGGTGCAGTTAGTAATTATCCTTGGGTGGGTAGATGTGTCTTTACGATTATCTTAGTTCGTCCTGTGTTCGTGGGCAACTTAGTGTAGTCATTATCCCCAAAGATACCATACCGAGTTCATATCATACCCTAATTACTTTAATAATTGTATTATTAAGGAGATAGGGTTCACTCAGGCTTATGTCTGACCCCCGTTGTTTTTATCTTTTTCCTTCAGGTCCTCAGGTTGGGCCTAGTGCTAGTGGGCTTTGATCAGTTTGCTTTATCTATCTCTTGGAGCTTGGACCGTAGATGTAGAGCTCAGCTTATCTTATCTTTTCTGTTATGGCTATTTTTTATGAGTAGTGGGATTATGTACTTATTTTATTCAGGATGGATATTTTGTACTTGACTCTTGTTATGGTTTTATGATGTAACCAAACATGTTTTACTTTCCGCTGCTATGAGATGATGTTTTAAATTTTCAAGTATTACATTATATCTGTCTTGTTGTAATTTTACTGTTCTATACTCACTAAAAATACTCCACCGATGCTATGGCATTCCCTTAGTGAGTGACTATAGCGGGTGTGGGGTGTTACAATTAGACTAACCCTGAACCATGAGAACCAATCAAATGCAAAATCTGCATTTGAGCGAATCGGCCCAGGGGTTGATGGCCAAACACCCTGGATTAACCCCTAGTCGACCCAGCAGAGCTCGGGTCGACCTCAAAAATGAGCCGGTTCGGTTATTCCCCCTCCCAATTCGCTGTTTTGAACTTTTTTGCATATTTATTTATTTAATTTTCAATTTTTATATATATATCAATATATATATATTTCTCTGCGCAACCCATTTCACTTAATTCTTTTCTAAAAATTAAGTATACTTTAATTTGTGAATTTTAATGTTATAAAATTACGGGGTGTTACAAAGGATTTAGGAGAAGCAAGAAAAATCTTGGCCATGGAAATTGAAAGGGGCCGAAAGCATTTTGAGTTAAGACTGACTCAAGAGGAATATATTAACAAAATGCTTTACCGGTTTAGCATGGAGGATGCAAAGGCATTAAATACACCTTTACCTTTGTACATGAAGCTTTCGAAAAAGGGATCACCTATCGGGGATAAAGACAAGGCTTATGTGGCAAAGGTGCCATATGCAAGTGCGGTTGGTAGTTTGATGTACGCAATGGTGTGTACAAGGCCCGATATAGAAAATGATATCGGGGTCGTTAGTCGGTATATGGCTAATCCGGGGAAATCGCATTGGGAAGCCGTAAATGCTATTATGAGATACTTGAAAGGCACAACAACTCATGGACTTTTCTGTGGCGGTAGTGATGATAGGAGTTGCAAGTTGGTTGGTTATTGTGACTCGGACTACGCCAGTGATAGGGATCGGAGGAAACAAACTTCCGTGTATGTCTTCACACTTGGCGGGACAACCATTAGTTGGAGATCGCGATTGCAAACCGTAGTTGCTTTATCCACTACGGAGCCAGAGTTTATTGCCGTTGTGAAGCAGCCAAGGAAGCACTCTACTTGAAGCGATTGTTGTGTGATTCGGGTTTCGAACATGAAAGTGTTGATGTTCGATGTGATAGCCAAAGTGCTATCCATTTGCGGAGAATTTGGCGTTTATCTCACGGACCAAATATATTGAGGTGAGGGAGTCATTTCTTGTAGCCATGGATGAGGATAAGCTAGTATACCATCGGAAAGTGCACACAAAGGATAATGCAGCGGATATGTTCGAGAAGGCATTGCCATATGGGAAGTTCGAGCATTGCTCAAACTTAATTCGCTTGTTGAGTTGCTAGGTGCCACGGGGTGGCACGAGGTGGAGAGAGTGATTTTGTGTTTGATGGAAAAGGAATAGTGGTGAGAGACTGGAAATCTATATTCATGGTAAGTACTTGTTACACTCCCGAGTACATTGTATTTTGGTGAGACGGTTTTGGTTTGAATGTTTTCAACAGTACATTGGTGGGTGGGGGCATTGCCTGAACTCGTTGGTGTAGTGCAATGGGCGGTAGCCATGCCAGGGCTCATTGGGAAAACATTCAAGTTTGCTTGGTCGAAGGTAGAAGGAAATGCTTAGGGCATTGGAGTTTGGAGTTGAGATGGTTACAGTATCGAAGTAGAGTGTTGAAGTATGTGATATTACATTTTGGATTGAAGAGGTCGAAGATAACTTCGAGTCGGAGGTGACCGTTCACAAATCGGAGCTCGTATGTAGGAGTTATGAGCTGGAAGGTGTTTGCTGTCAGCTGGGATTAGGGACAGACATCTGTCATTGGGAGTGATAGACGTCTGACTGCAGGGAATTGGTTTTCCGAGAGCTCAGACAGACATCTGTCATTTCCCTGGCAGACATCTGTGCTGAGTGGATGTGCCCAATTAATCTCCGGAAGATGACATACGTCTGTTAGGCGATGCGACAGACGTCTGATCGGGTATTGGGCTGTTTTCGGCCTGGAAATTAGCAAGCAGATTTGTGACTAATTCGGAGACAATTTGGGTAATTGGCCAAACCTCTATATAAGCTATTTTCTGATGTGAATTAGGTAAGGGGCTGGAAACTTGATTTGGGATCAAGGGTTTATTCTCAAGGGTGAATTAGGATTTATAACCTAATTCCAATTCTTCAATTCTATTCTCCTCGAACTCTTTTCTATGTTGAATTATAGTGATTACTGGATCAATCTCTTGTATTCCTTTCATCGTGGTAATAAAATACTCTCTCCAAAGTGGATGTACACTAACAAGATGTTAGTGGAACCACTATAAATCCTTGTGTGGTTTATTTTTGCTACTTTGTCATTAGTTTCTTGCTTGTGATTGAGATTTGGATTGTTCGTGATTGGTTGATCTCTGCTTGTGGCTAGAGTTATTGCTTTGGCTGTTTTTGCAAGTCTAACAATGGTCTAGTCTTCCGCTAGCACATTGTGGTTTAGATATCAGATTCGAGTGGTCTTGAATCGGATTAATCACAATGGTTACAACACTTTTAACATTCAAAATCATCTGTTTCCATAGAGCATTATTGGTGACGAAAAATCATATTTGAAAACCACAACATTTTTTTAATATGTTGTGTGGCATCAGCATGTTATTTTAAGCTGAGAAGCTTACTCAGGTTGGGCATGTTCTTTTTTGCAGTAAACTAGTAAGACTAAAAGTTTCTTATAGTATTTATTTTTCCTGCCATCTTTGAGGATCTCAAAGCACGTATTCTGTTTAATAATGCAACAAAATATATTTATCAGCATTGTGTAAAAACTGCAAGCAGATCCACTTCTACCACTGGACATGTGAGGTGCGCTGGACCATCCATCAGTAGGCATGTTGTCAAAATTCATGTCGATGGAGACAATTAAGCCAATAGTGTCAGTGATATGCTTGGTGATGAATGATGATGATCTTAACATTGATATTGGATGTGAAGTGTACGCAAGTAGAAATTGCAGTTTTTACAAATATTTACAGAATGACTTAAAATAATCTGCTTGCTACTGGAAATTTGTTGTTGCTTGCCCGGATCATGTTTAATATATATGTGTGTGTGTGTGTCGTACTTCTGATACTTAAAGTTATTGTTCATGTGTGTTTACTTCATTTATTCAAATAATTCATGGTAAAATTTAATGTTTGATCTCATTACAATAGCTATAAAATCAATGAAAAGAGACCTATGAGCTACTTGCTTTTATTAAGTTCTTCTCCCATAAAATCAAAACTATCATTTATACGATTTTACTGTGTAATTGCTTTAAATGCATCCTAGACGGCAGGTCAAATGGATGCCATGATCATCATCTTGCTATCGGCCTAGAGGAATTTGGCGATGGATAAGTTCATGGAGTAGGCGACAAGTTAGGAGATGATGTACATAGAGAAGAGGCCAGCTGATTTAGAGATGATGTAAGTCTAGCCTATAAGGATAAGGATGGTGCTTGCAGAGATGTAACGGAGGGAGAGGAGGAGGGTTTGACAGAATAATAAGTTATTTAAAATAGATGAAGATAAGTATGCCACATGTGAACCACCCGAAGATGGTGGAAGATAGAACCCAGATAAATGGGTGGAAGATAGAGTTATGTCATGTGTGCTGACTAACAAGATGATCTATTCTAAAGGTGATATTGTTTATGTTTATTAGCAGTGGTTTAGAGGATTTATGACGATTTCAGGTGAGCTTGATCTAATTTAGTGGCAGAAACAAAGGGTTGAACGATGTATATTCTCATTTTTAATTTATTTTATGAGAAGTTGGGGTTTTAATTTATTTTTGTTTACGTAAAAAGTTCTTATAAATGTGTTTTGTAGTAGTTTATTTATAGTAATAGCTTACCTTAGTATTCTATTGTTATTTCAGCTCAACAAATGACAACTTCACCATACCAGTGGCTAGGACTTTCTACACCAGCATTCAGTGTCATGAAAAATGTGGAGAAACGCTACAAAAAGGGTCATTTTCCAACTTATATTTCCCTATGCCATACCTACATCGCATAGGCGTGGCGTAGGGAAAATGTAAAAAATGTCAATGGTGTAGGCAACGGGTAGGGAATTCCCTACCGATTCCCTATGCCTTGTAGAAATTTATTTAGTGGGTTCTGAAATTACGGTCTAAATATTCACAACCCAATTAAAACTATACATCGGCCCTTTTCCATCGTTCCACTAAAAACCCATTCCCATTTCCGTTTGATTATATCTCGTTTAAAAAAAACATAAATAACCAATCGCGACCACGGAGACTTGGAGCTGATCGATCAAGCCTTTTTTGAAGCTGCCGAGACTTGGAGCTGCCCTATTCCAGCGAGTGTTTCGTCTCCCTCCGTCTCTTATTCCAGCGATTTGTCCTTCCGTTCTTCCTTTGTAAGTTGTTTATTTAACGTTGCTTGAAGGAAAAACCCATTTGATTTGATGAATAACTAGAAACGAAATTGAATAAGGGAGTTTTTCTTAACAGTAAATTGGATAGGGAAATGAAATTGAAGTAATACACAAATTATTTAATTCACTTTTTATTAACAGTAAATTGGATAAGGGAGTTTTAGAAGTAATTATGTCTAATAAATTAAGGAATGAATTTGCTGCTATTTTATAGACAGTTACATGGTCCTTATGTCATATCATTATTAAGCCTACAAGGGTGATTGTTTATGATCTATAAATGTCCATATACATGCATTTACGCCTTAACATAGCAACCAAAAATTTCTTGTCTATTTAGGTGTGGTGTAGATAAAAATATATTGCTATTTTTGACTTATAAGTTCGTGAATTTATATTGTTACTGCTTCTGGTAGCCATCTATTTCACTTATTTTAATTTTGTTTGTACATAATTAAGCATACAAATGTATTGTTAAAGATGATCATACTTTAGTTATACTAAAAAGTTCGTCTTTCAATCCAAAAAAGAAGCTTGGTGCAGTCTAATTTTCGTTTTATAATCCTACAGCGATTCTATATACTCTCACAAGAATTAGAATAATTGTTGCCTCCCCTATTAATATATTCAAAGGACGAACGCACAGTATAAATGTAAAAATTTAGCAATCCTTATGTGCACAAAATTTGATCGCAGCCATCCAATTGTTGTTAGGTTATTAGCGGGTCGAGCACAATTAATATTAGTTTTGTTGTTGACACTTCTTTTGGTTGTTTATTAAAATATTTTTAATGCACTAATAGATGGCAGGTTGCATCTAAACTTCAAAATGTGTATTACACTTGCCTAAAAACAACAACATTTTATACTCTTCATTTACATCCAATTCGTAACGATTAATCATCTCTTTAAAATCTCATAACATGTATTGAACATGCATGATGCATTGGAGTACCGGTTAACTTTATATCGATTCTTTACTTATGTTTTAATGCGAATTACCTATTAGATATAAACTCAAATACGTAATGAGAACATCGAAGTACAGAGGAAAAGAAGTGATGAACTTTCCATCTAGCTTCATTTTTTTCAAGGATAATTGTTTCCAAAGCATTACATATATTACGAAGGCTGAAATTTTGAATTTATAAAAAAAAAGAACTTTTCATTCTGTTCCTTGTATTTATTATTACTCCAATTTGATTGTTGCTTTAGCTTTGGATTGCTAGCGGGCTTCTATGATCTACTGTGAGATGGTTTACCACATTTATTTATGACATATTTTTTACATAATTCGATTATCATACGTATAAAAAACAATTCCATTTGAAGTGTTTTTTGTAACATCCGAGATTTGCGACGATTAGAATTATTAAATTTAATGTGATTTCTTTTAACAATTATTTTAATTATTAAAAAAATAATGATTTATGTCGTATATTGTTAAGATATTAACTTGATTTGACTTGTTAACAATGAATCTCAATAATTATATTCAATAATAATTTATGTTTGGTAATTTATTTATATTGAATTTGAAAATAATATTGAAGTAACCATATATGAAATGATAAACTAATTTTGAAACTCCATTAATATATTGAATAATCTAGATTTGTGAATAAAAAGAATATAAACCATTTTGGACATATGATGAATCTCAACTTGTTATAAATGCAATACTCTCCTTTGATTGTAAATATTGCTATAATTTGGTATGTTTTTAATTATTGAAAATTGAAATTTATTTGTAGTAAATTGAGTCAATAAATATGTAATTTAAATTTAATGATTTATTATGGAATCTAATGGTGTAAACTTAATTAAATTGATTTGTTATTGAAACCCGACTTATTTTGACAATAATATTTTACATCGTTTGTAAATGAAATTTGGTTTTGGTTTCTACTATTAAGATCTAAAGCCGAAACTTAATATTGAGATATTTAAATGAAACAATTTTAGTTAATTTAAAAAAACTGAAATCTAAATTGAATTTTGTTGATAATAAAAATTGGAATTTCATGTTAGTAAAATTTGATTTTCTAATTAAAATTTTATTTTATTTTGATTAAATTAAAGTTGGTAAGTAATTATAGTTTTTTTTTTTGAAGCTATAGATGTATGGATATAATTAAAATTACTTTATAATAACAACCATTATGTTTCGTTTATTTATCTATTTTATATCAGTGTGAAATTTATGTGATTAAATGTTAGATAATATTAATTAAGATGATAATTATATATAGAATTTTAACTAACATTTATTTTATTCATGGAGACAAATAACTTGTAGTTGATTTGAAATTGGAAAGAAAATTTACTTTGAATTTGTTAATAATAAAATTGGAAACTAAAATAAATGATTAATATGGATTTAAATGGAAATTTAAGAAAAGAGAGAATTCGATTGGATTTAAAATTTCTTTCTAATAGTTTAACAAGTATAATAGTTAATAAAACATGACTGTGGTATGCTAATAAATTTGAATTGAGAAACTCAGCATGTTAATTAATTTCCTCAAATTGGAAACTACAAATATAAAAGGCATATAAATTACTGTAATTGCAAATGATTTATTTTGTGGTTTTACATAAATAAAATTTATAACTAGAACCATTTTAATCATATTTGGAATTTATTTATTTTTTCAATTTAATTAACACTAAAAATTTGCCCATAAATTATCTTTTCTCTCAATTCCCTGTAAACATGATGTCGTATCTTTAAAATGATATTTCAATGGCCGCGTTTGATCCAATCTTCAAAAAATAATATAAAATATATGACTTCATGAAATCTAAAACAAATGGGTTCGTTGATCTCATATCAACGAGATCTCCACATCCATAGCCTTAGTTTTGTGTGCGCATAAGATCTGGGGATAGACCTTTCATAGCCGAAGCTGGTTTGCGAACACAATGATTGTTGGTGGCGTAGAAGGCAAAACGGGATGTGTGTGGAGTTCATGGAGGCAAGAGGGGAAGATGGCCAGAGTTTGGAGAATTTCTGGGCATAAAAGTTACGCGTCCTATACAGTGCTCGAATGGAGAAGACAACAGATGCATTTTTCATGTTTCATTCGAGATATAGGTGAAGGACATGGATGCGAAGAGCATGCAATGAGGAGTTCGTAGCAATCGATGGATGTTCAAATCTTGTAGGAATGAGGCAAAAATTGTGATTAGAAAATCACGAGAATGGATTACTGGAGTCGTCATGAGTAGTTTTAGATAATGGGAGAAGAAGAAGGGATGACATGGAAAGTTAAGCTGACGTGTTAAAATTGTATTGATGAGGGTTTATTTATTTTATTTTAATTTGAACTTCCAAATGTTTAAATGGGTATAACTTTCTGCTATGAGGTCGGAATCGGACGAAATAAATTGTGTTGATTCGCATCATCGTGCTCTTCACGATGGCACGGATTTGAACTGATTCTGAGACAGTTGAATTTTCGGCTAAAAATTGGATTTCAATCTCGTTTAAAGCCAAGGTGAGTGATTAAACCCACTCACGCATAACTAAAATATTCTAATATTAGTTAAATAGATATTATATCATGATATGATTGTATGGATTGATGTTTGACAATTTAAATTTGCATATTTACATTTATTTGCATCGATAATGTAGTTAATTTTGATAATTAATTATAAGTTTACAATTACGTAAAAATTCGACATTTAATTGCTGTGTAAAACCTAACAGCTGAAAATTTGTAAGTTTATATGATATTGGATTGTTTGTATGTATTGATGTGATGAATGACTTGAATTTGATATGTTTGACATATTGATGTTAATTGTGTGACTTTACCTGTTATTCACATTTATTCATATACGACCATTTGTTTGTGCTGATTAATCCCAATCATTACCCCAGATGTTACGGGCATCGAATAAACCCGGGATTAATCATTAAAATGAATTAAAAACGTAGGTTGAAATGATAAATACCTATGACCCTGATTTGGATTGAAATGATATATATCCTTTCCTAAAATACTAAAATTAAAATTTAAGTGTCACTTGGCCATAGGATAGAAAATTATATACGGACGCCGGTTGGTTAAATAAAATTTGTTTTAATTATGAATTTTGAAATATTGTTTTAAAGACAATATAGGCGATGTTTTATAATTATTTCCTTTGAACTTGAACCTTGAATTTTGAAAAAAAAGGGAAATAAATTTGTATTGTAACTGAAGCTAAATAAAAAGTGAAATATAATCAAATTTATTGAAATTGAATGGTTTCACACACCTTTGAATTTTATTTGAATCAACATTGATCTGAATTATATATATCAATTGTGAACTCGATATTTGCCATAAATTGGAACCATTGAAAATGAGAATCTGATTTGGAATGTAACTAGTTGAATTAATTTGATCGAATTGAAATGAATGTAAATCGGAACTTTGATCGATGGAGTTATTGAAAATTGAGTTGGTTGAATTGAAGTCGAAATTTGACTTCAGGTTTAATTGAAAATGTTAGAGAAACGATTCTAATTCCGACTATAGTATTTCAAATCATTTTATAAACTATTTTAATAATTATAATTTTTCATTATAAACTATTTCACTTAATTACTATTTTATTTTATAAATTATTTTAAATAAATCAATTTAAAATTAACTATTTATATTATAAATTACTTAATGTTTTAACTATATATTTTAATAAATTTGATAAATTCTATTTTAAATTGCAAACTATTTATTTTCAAGCTATTTCAATTATATATCTAAACTATTTTTAGTATATTGTTAATTATTTTAATATTCAAATTATTAAAGTTGGAATTGTTTCAAAATTTTAACTGGTTTAAATGGAGATTTTGGTATAAATAATATTCTGTCTTGAATATTGAATGGTTTTCAAACTCTGATATTTAGATATGAAGTATGAACCTCTTTGAAATGTAAATGAACTGACCGGTGTGAAAAATGTAAATGATTGGTTGTTAAAGAGACCGGGATCGGATATTGTCATACTCTCTGCCAATACCGAAACCCACTTTAACAACTGTGTACGCGATGGAGTTTCAGAAATGGTGTTGGATGGATTTGGAGGCGATTACTGGATTTGAAGAAAGAGAACGATGATCGATATCCATGACCTTCGGGTCATAATAAAAATGACTAAAACAGGGCTATAACGTGACCAAGTGGGGTTAGCTACTTCCATCGGCAACACTTCTTCCTTTATTACTATAGTCCCTCGATTTGATTGATTTGATGTGCATCTGTGATTTTGGAGTGTTGTTCAAGGTGGGCGGTAGTTGCGGCTATGCGTTACCACCAGTCCGGGCATGTAACTAGTATATTCCTACTCTGGGCATTCCTCGTGTGCCTTGTCATATTATCCTGATCGAGCCCCCTACGATTTTGATTTGTACTGTACCTATGGAGTGCCCTCTGATAGCCACTACGTACTGTGGACTTTACGGTATCTGTATAGACTACGGTATTATAAACGGTGTAAGGGTAAAAATGTAATCCCGTTTACGCTATTTTAATATGTTATATTTAACCGTAGACACTATTATAATAGCGTATTATATTATATGATATTAGTTTGACGGAACCTTAGGAGATGGGAATTCTCGTAACATCTCTTAAGTTATTGCATTCATATTATTATATGAAATTTGATTTAACTAATATGAGAATGATTTAGTTCTGATCCGAGTGTTTGTTGTGTTTCTTTTTGTTGCAATACGCTCGGGTCAGACCGAGTTACAATTAGCGAAGATTCCCTTGCATTGAAGATTCCATTATGAAGATAAAGAAGGAGCTCAACAGACGTGTTAAAATTATTATTCCGTAGCATATATTGGTATGTTGTATGTTAATTTACTCTGATAAATTGTGTAAATATAATCAAATGTATGTTTTTAACAGCTTCATGAATTGTTATTTAATTATTATATTTTGTCCTTCCGCTGCGAGATTCTATATTTTTTTTCCTTCTTTCTTCTTTTTCTTATTTTATTCCCAATAACTATCCATATTTTTGATCTATTTATATCGACATTAAGGATCATTGTTGATTTGAGCGGTCGAAAATCGAGGATGTTACATCTGGTATCAGAGCTTTGGTTTAGCGAAAACATTGGCTCTATTTGGGATTAGCTCATTAGAGATGGAGTAGTAATGCTCTAGAATGAGTTTGAGTGTATATGAGAGAGCGTACTTGTATTTTGATATAAAAATGATTTTGTATTGTGTTGATTTGTTCTGTCGAGTATTTTTAAATTCTGGTCGGTACTTGGGGCCCCAAGGAATCGATAGGGATTTCCAAACACTCGAACAAAGCTTATCGACATAATATTATTTTGAATTATATTATATATATATATATATATAATTATTTGAAAATGTATGAATTTTGGTGTTGTTGATGATAATATTAAATTTGCATCATTTATCATTCGATTGATTAATAATTAGAACCATTGATTATTGAACGGTTTAAGAAAATCAAATATTGAAAATTTATTGATAATGAAATAAGATGTAAAAAATGAATTTGAGAATTTGATTTTGGGTGATTTTGTAATATTGATTTGCAAATGGTTTGAAATAATATATTTATATTTTAAAAGTGTTTCATATAGAAATTGTTTTAAATGAATTATTGGAAAATATAATAATAATAAGTGTATATCCTCTTTTCTTTGAAAATGATTTCGGTGATGAGTGCACTCATCATCGATGTTTATTTTCTAGAGTCTAAGTAGGGAGACATTTAATATTTTTTATTTTGTTTTATGAAACTGAACTTTAGTTAAATACCTTTTTATAGTATGGTTTTATGTAAATGATATATTAAATGAAAAAAAATTGAAAAAAAAGCCCGAAATTTAATTCTTGAAATCTTGAATAAGTAATGAGTTGGAACTTCTAAATATTAAGAGAGTTATAATTAAAATAAAATTCTTAAGAATTGGATAATAAAATGAAACGAATGGTAACCATTGAAATTTGTGTAATAATTAATTTTGTTCTATAGCATGAATAACTTACCAATTAATTAAAAAGTTAAATGTTATAAGAATAAACAATAAAAAATGCACAAGTATAAGAATGGATAATGAAGTGGAAACTTTGATTGGTTAAAAATAAATAAAACTTAAGTTATGTAATAAACGATGTACACTTAGTTATGTTATGGTTAGTAATATGAATTAACCGAATCAATGAAAAATTGATTAAAAGAATTATTTAGTAATAAACCAAATATTTTGATATTAATAATTGGTTTTGAGAAAATATAAGTCAATAGGCTTATAATTTATAAACTTAACGAAGGTTGAACGAATAAATTTAATTTAATTAAAAACGAGCTCGTCGCGAAGCTACAGTTCGTAATTTTCCGAATTAAATTTTAAATAAATGTATAGTGTCCAAATAAAATTGGAATTATTTAAAACAAGAACCTTGGGATATGTTTGAATTAGTTTTCCAATGAAAGAGAAAAAAATTAGATTTCGACTTGTAGATTTTAAGATATGTGTAATTCAAATTTTCAGAAAAATCACGGTACAGAAATTCCTGATTTGAAAATAAAACATTAATAAAATCATGTTGAAAAATATTATATGGCAAAATATATATATAAATTGACAACCTTCATACTACGCCTTTTCGAGGACGAAAAGTTTTAAGTGGGGAAGAGTGTAACATCCCGAGATTCACGACGATTTGAATTATTAAATTTAATGTGATTTCTTTTAACAATTGTTTTAATTATTAAAAAAATGATTTATGTCGTATATTGTTAAGATATTAACTTGATTTTGACTTGTTAACAATGAATCTCAATAATTATATTCAATAATAATTTATGTTTGGTAATTTATTTATGTTGAATTTGAAACTAATACTGAAGTAACCATATATGAAATGGATAAACTAATTTTGAAACTCCATTCATATATTGAAAAATCAAGATTTGTGAATATAAAGAATATAAACCATTTTGGGTATATAATGAATCTCAACTTGTTATAAATGCAATAATCTCCTTTGATTGTAAATATTGCTATAATTTGGTATGTTTTTAGTTATTGAGAATTGAAATTTATTTGTATTAAATTGAGTCAATAAATATGTAATTTAAATTTATTGATTAATTATGGAATCTAATGGTGTAAAATTAATTAAATTGATTTGTTATTGAAACTCGACTTATTTTGACAATAATATTTTACATCGATTGTAAATGAAATTTGGTTTTGGTTTGTATTGTTAAGATTTAAAGATGAAACTTAATATTGAGATATTTAAACGAAACAGTTTTAGTTAATTTAAAAAAAAAAACTGAAATCTAAATTGAATTTTGTTGATAATAAAAATTGGAATTTAATGTTAGTAAATTTTGATTTTCTAATTAAAATTTATTTTATTTTGATTAAATTAAAGTTGGTAAGTAATTATAGTATTTTTTTTTGAAAGCTATAGATTTATGGATATAATTAAAATTACTTTAGAATAACAACCAATATGTTTCATTTCTTTATCTATTTTATCTCAGTGTGAAATTTATGTGATTAAATGTTAGATAATATTATTCAAGACGATAGTTATATATAGAATTTTAACTAACATTTATTTTATTCATGGTGACAAATAACTTATAGTTGATTTGTAATTGGAAAGATAATTTACTTTGAATTTGTTAATAAATAAATTAGAAACTAAAATAAATGATTAATATGGATTTAAATGGAAATTTAAGAAAAGAGAGAATTCGATTGGATTTGAAATTTCTTTCTAATAGTTAATAAAACATGATTGTGGGATGCTAATAAATTTGAAATGAGAAATTCAGCATTTAATTAATTTCTTCAAATTGGAAACTACAAATATAAAAGGCATATAAATTATTGTAATTGCAAATGATTTATTTTGTGTGTAAATAAAATTTATAACTAGAACCATTTTAATCATATTTAGAATTTATTTATTTTTACAATTTAATTAACACTAAAAATTTGCCCATAAATTATCATTTCTCTCAATTCCTTGTAAACATGATGTTGTATCTTTAAAATGATATTTCAATGGCCGCCTTTGATTCGATCTTCAAACAATAATATAAAATATATGACTTCATGAAATAGAAAACAAATGGGTTCTTTGATCTCATATCAACGAGATCTCCACATCCATGACCTTAGTTTTTGGTGCGGCATAAGATCTGGGGATCGACTTTTCATAGCCGAAGTTGGGTTTGCGAACACAATGATTGTTGGTGGCATAGAAGGCAAAACGGGATGTGTGTGGAGTCCTTGGAGGCAAGAGAGGAAGATGGCCAGAGTTGGGAGGCTTTCTGGGCATAAAAGTTTTGCATCCTATATAGTGCTCGAATGGAAAAGACAGCGGATGCATTTTTCATGTTTCATTCGAGATATAGGTGAAGGACATGGATGCGGAGAGCATGCAATGAGGAGTTCATAGCAATCGACGCATGTTCAAATCTTGTAGGAATGAGGCAGAAATTGTGATTAGAAAATCACGAGAATGGATTACCGGAGTCGTCGTGAGTAGTTTTAGATAATGGGAGAAGAAGAAGGGATGACATGGAAAGTTAAGCTGACGTGTTAAAATTGTATTGGTGAGGTTTTATTTATTTTATTTTAATTTGAACTTCCAAATGTTTAAATGGGTATAACTTTCTGCTACGTGGTCGGAATCGGACGAAATAAATTGTGTTGGATTCGTATCGTCGTGCTCTTCACGGTGGCACTGATTTGTACTGATTCTGAAACCATTGAATTTTGGGCTAAAAAATGGATTTCAATCTCGTTTACAGCCAAGGTGAGTGATTAAACTCACTCACGCATAACTAAAGTATTCTAATATTTGTTAAATTGATATAATATCATGATATGATTGTATAGATTGATGTTTGACAGTTTAAATTTGCATATTTACATTTATTTGCATCGATAATGTAGTTAATTTTGACTGTTAAATATAAGTTTACAGTTAAGTAAAAATTCGACATTTAATTGCTGCTTGAAACCTGACATCTGAAAATTTGTAATTTTATATGATATTGGACTATTTGTATGTATTGATGTGATGAATGACTTGAATTTGATATGTTTCACATATTGATGCTAATTGTGTGAATTTACCTGTTATTCACATTTATTCATATACGACCATTTGTTTGTGCTGATTAATCCCAATCATTACCCCAGATGTTACGGGCATCAAATAAACCCAGGATTAATCATTAAAATGAATTAAGAACGTAGGTTGAAATGATAAACACCTATGACCCTGATTTGGATTGAAATGATATATAACCTTTCCCAAAATACTAAAATTAAAATTTAAGTATCACTTGGACATAGGATAGAAAATTATATACGGACACTTGTTGGTTAAATAAAATTTGTTTTAACCATGAATTTTGAAATATTGTTTTAAAGACAATATAAGCGATTTTTATAATTTATTTCCTTTAAACTTGAACCTTGAATTTTAAAAAAAAAGGGAAATAAATTTGTATTGTAACTAAAGCTAAATAAAAAGTGAAATATAATCAAATTTATTGAAATTGAATGGTTTCACACACCTTTGAATTTTATTTGAATCAACATTGATCTGAATTATATATCAATTGTGAACTCGATATTTGCCATAAATTGGAACCATTGAAAATGAGAATCTGATTTGGAATGTAACTAGTTGAATTAATTTGATCGAATTGAAATGAATGTAAATTGGAAGTTTAATCGATGGAATTATTGAAAATTGAGTTAGTTGAATTGAAGTCGAAATTTGACTTCAGGTTTAATGAAAAATGTTAGAGAAACGATTCTAATTCCAACTATAGTATTTCAAATCATTTTATAAACTATTTTAGTAATAATTATTTTTCTTTATAAACTATTCTACTTTATTACTGTTTTATTTTATAAATAATTTTAAATAAATCATTTTAAAATTAACTATTTATATTATAAATTACTTAATGTTTTAACTATATATTTTAATAAATTTGATAAATTCTATTTTAAATTACAAACTATTTATTTTCAAACTATTTCAATTATATATCTAAACTATTTTTAATATACTGTTAATTATTTTAATATTCAAATTATTAAAGTTGGAATTGTTTCAAAATTTTAACTGGTTTAAATGGAGATTTTAGTATGAATAATATTCTATCTTGAATACTGAATGATTTTGAAACTCTGATATTTTGATATGAAGTATGAACCCCTTTGAAATGTAAAAGAACTGACCGGTGTGAAAAATGTAAACGATTGGTTATTAAAGAGACCGGGATCGGATATTGTCATACTCTCTACCAATACCGAAAACCACTTTAATAGCTGTGTACGCGGTGGAGATCTAGAAATGGTGTTGGATGGATTTGGAGGCGATTACTGGATTTGAAGAAAGAGAACGATGATGGATATCCTTGACCTTCGGGTCATAATTAAAATGACTAAAACAGGGCTATACCGTGACCAAGTGAGGTTAGCTACCTCCGTCGGCAACACTTCTACCTTTATTACTATAGTCCCTCGGTTTGATTGATTTGATGCGCATCTGTGATTTCGGAGTGTTGTTCGAGGTGGGCGGTTGTTGCGGCTATGCGTTACCACCAGTCCGGGCATGCAATTAGTATATTCCTCCTCTGGGCATTCCTCATGTGCCTTGTCATATTATCCTAATCGAGCCCCCTACGATTTTGATTTGTAC